>OY796895.1:27372717-28113850 GCA_963680785.1 Diplosoma virens
TAAGCAGTCAAAGGGTTTAAGTAATGAAATGCATGTCAGAATATTAAACTTAAAAATAAATTTTGAGTTTTTAGTTTGAGAATGTAAAAATTTTTGTAAAGAGACAAAAAGATTATTTTTAACCATAAAGCTATAATCAAGCTGGGTTTTCGGGTCGCATTTGGGTCGAGTTCGTACTTAAGTTTCCAGAAACGTTTGGGCCGAGTCTGAACTACTTGACAGGATGTCGACGAGGCTATACCCAAACAGAACTTTCGAGCTTGATTTGAGCTTCAAACAAATTTGCGACTTTATGCTGGGATTTAGAGTTATATTTTTGGGTTCGGGTTGGGTCGGATAAAGCTTAAAACACAACTTTCCCTACAATTCCGTTTGTATTGATTTATTAATAACAATTATTGCTTTCGAAAGAAGACTTTTTACACAAACACTAGCCCTCACAATCACATTAGCAATGTTTTTGTCTTTGTATGGCCAACTGATTGCGACCAGGTTGTTGATTTTTAATTCAAGTGGAGTCATTATTATAGGAAAGCAACATGATCCCATTAAAAAAATTATTTAAAAGCATTTTTTTAAAAGACATCACTTCAATCACTCAGATAGGCTGAGCATCGAACCCTTGCCGGTCTGCTCACAAGTCAGAGAGCTGGCCTACCGAGCTATATCGTTAAAATTAAAACAAATAAAAATTGAAAAATTCCTATTTAAGAAAAGTGCTGTTGAGATTAAAACTTTTAAAATAATTTTTTTATCTTTTAAAACTTGAATTTAATTAACACCAATCTTCTCTTCTTTGTCCAATGTCCAATAAAAGGAGTATTGTTTATTATTTCATCTCTATATTTATCCTTTTGACTCGCAGGAAAGCGTTGGAGGTGCTATACATAGGGCAACTGTCAAGCAATTTCAGCCAACAAAACTATGCAAGGCCTGCCAGAGCCCTGTAAAGGCAGTCCATACGGGACTCGTAGCGATTTGCATACCGGCACTGCAATGACCCGCATGGGCCAATCACACAGGTTTCAAGTGAAGGCCCTATTTCTAAAAGTACCTAAGTCACATTTTCAAAAAAATGAGATAAGCTGAAAAAATTGTTTGTTTACTCACCAGAAATATTCTGACAAAAAATCTTTTCAGGAAATTACTTTTTGAATAGCACAGAGCTTTGAAATCTTAGCATATTTCTATTGTAGAAGTAGGGTTTTTGAAAACTTTAAACCACATTTTCTCAAAATAACATTTTGTGACTTAGGTACATTTAGAACAAATTTCTTCATTTAGTGGTCTAAGCTGTTTATGTCTTGTGTTCTATTTTTAAAACGCTTAATAAAGTAAACGTATTAGCATCTTTATCTTTTCAAATTACAACTGAAAACTGAAAGCATCATGAAACCCGTACGATAAATCCATGTAGGTCACTGCAGTTCCCAAAAACTAATCGGTACAGGTCCCGTAAAGCCTGCCTTCGCAGAGCTCTTGCAGGCCCTGCATAGCATTGTTGGCTTGGTTACCCCGACCTGTTTCCGAAAATCACAAGATATTGCTGTCCCGTAAAAATTTTTTATTTTATTTAGTTTTATAGAGATATGACTGAATTCAGAACTTCTTGCAAAGACCGCTAATTAGCAATGGAAAGTGCTGCAAAGTGTCTTTCTCAAGGACAAACAAAATGGCGCAAGTAGATTTTTAAACCGGACTGTGCCAATCATAATTACGACGCTCTTCATCACATTTCATAAACAATATTTGTAACTAAAGTTTTAAAACATTCAGATTTGAAAACATTTTGAAAATTCAAAAAACACATTTATTTATTGCGATTCACAACTTATTTTGGAAAAAAGTATACAAAAGTAGAAATAAGTTTTTTACTAAAATCGAGTTGAAGAACTACTATATAGATCAGATAAAAAAGAAAAAAATTGAAAATTAATTCATGCCGAATAAACAAAATAACAAAAATCACTTCCAAAGTTATAAATTTAAAAAGCTTTAGATAGATTTTGATAAAAAGCTATAGGCCAATGCAGTGTTTCGCAAACCATGGGTCGCGACCCAAAAGTGGGTGGCTAAGGCTATGCGGATGGGTCGCGAAGGCTTGTAAATTATCGCGCGTAAAAGAAAAAGATCTGAGCGCACAAGATTTGAGAAGTGAAGAGCCTTCTTGAGGTGTCATTACGAATTTAAGAGGGAAATGAAGAAAATCGTAATCAGATTTAAGGCGAAGACCTTTTTTTTAGAGAACACTAGATTTTGGAGATGAAAATCAAGAAATCAGAGACAGATTTGAGGTGAAGAGCTTTTTTTTAAGAGATCACTACGTTTTCACCACGCTCAGTCAAACTTACTTGGGTCGCACTCATCTTTGCAAATTGTTGTTTTTAGCGATTTTGGGTCGCCGAAAAAAAGGCTTGAGAAACACTGGGCCAATGTAAAGAACAATAACAGAGGAAAACCAACTTTTTTTTTAAATCAATTTGGACAAAAAACTAGGACAAAGTATTAATTTAACTGAAGTCGAGTTTTTCTGACATAGAAGATTGGTTTGAAGAAACTTGAAATGAAGTAACTGGCACTGTGTCTTCTTTAGGTATTTCAATTTTTGGTAAGCTTTCTTTGGTCTGTGTATTTGCGTTTTCCAATATATTCTCACTGAAATCATATTTTTTAAAAAACTACTCTATACCTGTTCCCAAAGTTTAAATTTCCCACAGTTAAACTGGTTTTAATATTGCTTACTTAGGAAAATGTTCGTCGTTGGAACCATTTGATGTTGATTCATTGTTCTGAGCATGCAACCCAGCGGACTTCTTCTTGGCTTCAAGAAACGCGAGTAATCGCAATCTGAAAGTGCGTACACAAGGATAAATGAAAACCATTCTGAAAAAGGTTTTTAAGAAAACCTTGCCACGGAATGTCATGGAGTTGAAATAGCTCCTTGCTCGGGTTACTACACTGTTAAAAAAATGTGCAGCAAATATCTTTGATATTTAGGAAAAAAGATTGAAATTAAAATATTTTAACTTTTTTGCTAGGTTTAGACTGAAAGTGATCGCCCAAAAAGCAAGCGGAAATCGCAATTTTTTGCTACACTTTGAAATATTAGGTTTTTCGCTCATTTTTCCGCGTCCTCATGCCCCAGATCCAATGCTTTAATATTTCATTTGGGTAATAACTTTATTTTATAAACGCACTTTAGCCTGAATATTAAGCTCGTTTTTTACAACGCGAAAGCATGGGCGAAATCTGTTATATCTCATTTATCCCGTCTTTATGGCGGAAGCAAAAAAAGTAAAAAAAGCAGAAAATAGGTTTCTTTGAAATTTAAACTGAAAACTAAATAAAATATAAAAAGCAAAATTAAAAACAAAATAAATTATTTTAATTATAAAAACCGTAGTTAAAAAATACGAAAGCTAGATTTTATTGTGACCTCACCTGCTTCTTCGCTTTGCAGAAGGGGACACTTTTTTTTTCTTTTGCGTTTTGATTTGAATATTGGAAAAGTTTATCTCATTGTTGACTTTGTGGCGAAACTAAAATTATATAAAAACAATTTTAGAACAGCCATTACCAAATTAGCCAACCAGTGATGAATACCTATATTCATTAGCTTGTCTAAAAACATGGGAAGAGAGCGAAAATACTATAAGAACTTACTTGTAAGTTACCAGAAGTTAAAATTTGAGTTATTCAACCACTGGACAAAAATTAAAAGACAAAGAAATTTTTGTAGCACACGCAGATCAGAAAAGAGAGAGAGAGAGAGAGAGAGAGAGAGCACAGGTAAGCTTACTTGCTTTCGTGAATTTATAAAGCATAAGCCCGTCTCTACGGGTCAGCAATAGGGAGCCACGCCCTTATATCTTACATATAAAATATAAAATATAAAAAACTTTTCAACAATTTATTCTTCTAGTTGGCAGGGCTCGTTAACAACTTTGAATCAGTTCTATTTCAACAAATTGGTTAGGCTTAAGGTCCGTTTCCACTACTAGCGTGGAATGAGGTATACTTTTGTTTTTTGTTTCTTTAATTGATTTAACTGAAAAATTCAATAAAACAAACAAATAATGCTTCATTTCACGCGCGTAGTGAAAACGGGCCGTAATTGTTCAAATGCTCGATTACGTCATACGGCAATGTATTTGATTTTTTTTCTTTCCGAAAAAAATGCGTTCTAAGTTCTGCGTTGAGGTTACAAATTATTGCTTGTTTTAAAAAATTTGATAAAATAACCAAATGCTCAACAGTGGCATATCACTTGTACTATTCTCATTAGCTTTTTGTGCCGGTCTTGGGAAACCACGTTCGATAAATGTTGTAAGCAGAAACCAAGCAAGCCTGCTACGTCTTCTACGATAAGGATGGTACAATTTTATTTTTTTGTTACAACTTCTAAAAATTTAATCTTATAAACGATAAAGTGCAAAATTAAATCTTTAAAAGACCAATAGCAACATTATTTTTATGATTTTCATGCTCAAAATGAAGTAGATCTAACAAACGATTTTAGTTAAATCGGTTTATCTGCAGAGCTGAGCAGTTTTTCTTACTTTAGAAAAGCGCTAGAAAATTTTCAAACAGTGGAGCACAATGCAAATTGCGCAATCGAATACATGAAATCTTGCAGCGCAGTTACCGCAATGCTTTTTAAAATCGTTTCAGCGCAACGTAATTTAAAACTAAATGAAGCGCTGCGCAACGTGTTTTTTAAATCGAATAAAATTTAATGTTCTTTTTCAAATTATCAGCGCAGTCCAATCGCCTTTTGTAAGTATTTTAGGTCAACGCTACCAACTTAGCGTGCCCGTGTACGTAAGAGCGACGTTGTAATGGCAATCACGATCAAAATAACCTCGGTTCAACTTTTACTCTCGCCATTCTACTATTTCACTAAGAAAAACTTTCACGGTACTTTTCCCTGCTTAGCAATCTTGACAAACAGCTCTAATTTTCACTTATAATATATCGCAGATAAAAAAATTTAAAAACTGAACAGTAATATTTTGGCATCTCCCAAAGCAGGTCGGAAAAATTACTTGACTTTAGCATCCCCAGCGTTGTCTTGTAGAACAAAAAGACATTTTTACTTAAAACTTTCGGACTTTGATCAAAAATGATAAAAAAAACTCTTTGGTAAAGTTTATTTTTGACAAAAATTTTTCCGTCATAACTTACATAAAAAATTGAACAGTAGTTCACAAAAGCTCGTGCTAATAAAGAGAAAGTTTACTAAAGTGCATTTTTCTTATATTTTTGATTGTTTTAGCTGGCATGGTTTTTTCCTGTTTATTCAGTAGGTTACCGACTTTTACAAAAACAACCACAACGGTGCAAAACAACAAACTAAACTATTGACAAACACATACAAAACAATTTTGACTGTAACCAGTCATTTTGCCAAAACCAAACGCGAGGCCTTACGCTTTTGATTTTTTCCAATAAAAACAAGTCCTTCAAAGTTTTCTAACAATAACCTCACTTTCTTCGGTTTCATTATATCTGATCCAAACGAGAAGACATGTTTTGTCATCGTAGAGTTTGATATACTGCTATTGCACTTTGAAAAACTTTAACGCAAGCTCGTCAGTGGAACACTGAAAAAGATTCCAACTAAATCTGTTTCTTTTACATTGGCTTTGCAACTATCCATTCAATCGTCTTAATTTTAAAGTACCAGATCATGTATTTGCCCAATCAGTCTGTTTCAATTATTAGGCTCGTCAGGGAAATTGACTGAAATGCAAGAATAAATTCAAACCTATGTAAGAAGATTTAGTTTTATGACTTGATTTTGCGGCACGTAAATTCCAATGACAAATGTAAACGATAGGCTAAACACCTGTTTTCTGCTCCATTTCGATTGACTTTATATGTTTGCTAAACATAGTACTGTAGATATTTTTTATTTTAAATTCGTATTCTACTTGAAAAACACGCAGCTGCGCGCGATCTGAATTATAACTGCCAGTTTGGAATTGAAATTCTGGTTACTTTATGGGAAAGTTTATTGTATTCATTTCAATAGCTGACATGGCTTTTTCCTGTTTGTTCATTAGATTACGGAATTTTACAAAAACAACTACAACATTGTGAAGCAACAAACTAAAGTACCGACAAACACATACAGAACAATTTTGACTGCAACCAGCCATTTAGGCAAAACCAAACGGGAGGGCCCACGCTTTTGATTTTTTCCAATAAAAACTAATCCTTCTAAGTTTTCTGGCGATAACCTCACTTTCTTTGGTCTCATTATATCTGATCCAAACGAGAAGACGTGTTTTACAGCGCAGAGTTTGAGATATTGGTATTGCACTTTGAAAAACTTCAACCAAAGCTCGTCAGTGGAACACTAACATTTTGCGTCAACTGATGGACAAACTCTTTAGTGGCAGAGGGTATTAACTAATTGTAACCCTGCTGAGGTTTTCGCTAATTTAACTTCGGCCGTTTGCCAAATAAAGAAATTAGTTTATTTTTTCGCTGTTAAACTGATGCAGCGAATTTTTGTATTCAAATTGTTGAGAGCAATTTTTAGTAAAAGATTATTGTCGACTTCAGCTGGAAATTACTTTTTAAGAGCACAAATTATCCACAAATTATCCACCACCCCATGTAGTTTTTGACCGATTTGTTTGTTATCGTTTCCCCAAACAAGAAAACTTTTTAATTTCTTTTTAAAAAGACTTAAAGTTTAGTAGGCTTACATCAAAAAACAATCAATTTGCATTGCGCTCGGGCAAAATAAAGCGTATAAAGCGCAGCGCAATTAATTTGTTTAATATTTGATTCCCAGCGCAGTAAAGCGCAACACATATTTTTTTAATCCCTAGCGTGGCGCAAGGTGCGCAACTCACCCAAAAATGTATGATAGCGCACGTTAACTTCCGCGATTGTGCAAGTTGCAAAAGCTGTGCACCGCCCATCTCTGCCTATGTGCTATTTTAAGCGAAAATTTTTCTACATCTGTGTTATCTTAACCGAAAGTGAATGAAAGAAAAATAAAGTTTATAACCAATAATACCAAATATCACCTTATGACATTTAAGTGATTTTGCAGGAATTTCTTTTTCGGCGTTTTGCGGCTGAAATTGAGGAAGGGTAGCACAAGACAACGATGGCGTTGCTACGTTTGCAGGATGATAAGCAATACAAGTTTGCAAATTTAGTATGGAAACGTCTTCTGCGAAAACAGGAAAAACCTGAAATGTATGAATTTTATGCAAGTTTAGCAAGAACTATATTTCTAAATTTAAATGTGACTAGGCCTATTAAAAATAGCATCCTTGTATTTAGCTAACTTTAGGCTTAATATGACTAATAAAAGTGCTATTTCCAAAGAAACAAAAAAATTTTGTTTCAATTTTTTTACGTTATTGTTACTTCTTTATTCCTTTATGTTTTTAAAGATAAAATTTACCCCAATGTTTTTTAACATAGACTACTAATTCTGCAAAACTGTGGCTAAAATATAAAAAAGTATTAAAATGCGTTACAAATACATGCTCCCCATATTTTTTGTTTCTCTCAATTTATTCTGATTTTTTTCCGTCACATAAGTAAATTTTCAAAAGTATATCTTACTGGGCAGGGCCTGCGTAACCATAACCAAGAGGTCTCCGACAAAAACTAGAATAGGAGCCAGAAAAAACAAGTGAAGACTAAAAAAGTATTTACTAAATAAAAAAATAAACAAATGCAATTTTTAATCGAATGAAGACTTTTTTTGTCTTTGTCTGGCTTTATGGATTCGATTCCAATTTGCCCCAATGTTTCCCCTTCCGTCTCTGGTTCTGAAGATGGGCCTGTGCATAGCCTACGTAATGCTGGTCTAATTGAATTAAAGTTAAAAATATAGCAGCAAAGCAAAAATTATCCATACAAACCGTTCAATCAATGACGGCTTAATTGTAATCATAGCTGTACGAGACCACAACATTTTTTGCGAAGGGGGCGTGAAACAATTTTTCCCGAATTTTATGCGACGATTGCCCGAGTCATGATTTTGTGTCAATCCTTAATTAGAGATGTAAAAATATAACTAAGATTTAATGAGAAACCTTTTTTGTCTTCACTTGTTTTTTTAACTTTAGATTCGTCGTCGTCGTCGTCCTTTGAAGGGCATCTACTTCAGGTCAGACACAAACAGGACTGGGGCCGAGGATTTTTCCTTTTACTACCCCAGGCTGCTGTACTGCCTGAATCAGATGCTGGCAGTGGTGTTATTAAGCCAGTATTGAGTTTCGTCATCCAAAACCGTCAGATCTCGTGCTCCATGTGGTGCCCGATGTATAGGGCACGCTGTTAGTACATGGTCTGCGGTTTGCTCAGAGGCGCCACACTCGCAATTCGGTGAAGGAGCAAGACCCCATTTATGCATGGACGAATGGAATCGCCCAACACCAGTCCGCAGACGGTTGAGCTTAACCCAAGCTGCTCGGGGTAAGCCCATCCCAACAGGCCTGGCACCGGTTCCGGGAACAAAAGCAGGAGCCTGAAAGCATTTTTACAATACTCCGTTTTCCATTTGTGATTTGTCCATTCAGAAGCACGGATGCTAAGTCTGGCAAGGTTGTACAAAAAATTCCGCGCACCTGGCACAAACGGGCGTCTAGATCTTAGTCTCACTTGGCAAGTAACTGAAAACCCACTTAAAAGACCATACAAGATATGATCGGGGTCCACGGTAAGATCCACGGTGAGATCCACGGTAAGCCAAGGAGAGTGTCGCTTTCAGTCGGCGAAGCTCAGCTGGCTGGATGCCTGAGAATACAGGTAGGTGGTCCGTTGGAGTGGGACGCAGGCATCCAGTAACTATGCGCAAGACGTCGTTCAAGACACTGTCGATGAGGCGAGTGTGAGCACTGTGACACCAGACTGGCGCACAGTTCTCAGCTGTTGAGTAGACTAGAGATAATGTGGCTATGCGTAGTATCTTAGCACCAGCACCCCATCCCGAGCCCACGAGTCGCCTCAGCAGTGTGACGCGCGATGATAGTTTTTTGCGCAATGCCACTAAATGGTGACGAAACGTGAGCGATCTGTCCAGTTTTACCCCAAGATAAGTAGGGGTTGGACAGAACGGTAAACGTCTACCGTTGTTGTAGACCTTCAGCTCACGTTTGGCCTCTCGATTATTTAAGTGAAAGGCTACCGTCACCGTCTTAGTGTGACTGAGCTTCAACCTCCAAGTCTGGAGATATGTTGAAAGTGTAGACATGTCTTGGCTTAAAGTCCCCTCCAAGTCCTTCTAGTTTCCAGAAGAGTGCAACAACGCTAAATCATCAGCATAAGCAAACTTTCTGGAAATCATGGAAGGAAGATCGTACGTATAGATGTTAAATAGGAGGGGAGTCAAGACCGATCCCTGAGGAATGCCGTTTTTAAGACGGCGTAGCCTGCTTTGCTTGCTATCACCGATGGTAAGGGTGAAACTTCGATTTCGGACAAGCTCCATAATCATTTTGACCATGTGTCTATCCGGAAGAAGTCTCAGCAGCTTGCAGGTAAGGCCACGGTGCCAGACAGTGTCATAAGCAGCTGTCAGATCGACAAATACGGCACCGGCCTTCTTTTTAGCCTCAAAAAAATCCTCGATGTTCTGGGTTAGCAAAACAACTTGATCTACGGTTGATTTCCCGCGTCGGAACCCAGCCTGCTCTTTAGGGAACAGTGGATCGATTAATGCTTTAACGCGGGCGTAGATAAACCTCTCGAGGATCTTGTAGGGGACACAGAGCAGAGATATCGGTCGATAACTCTTTGGGTCCACCACGGGCTTTGTTGGTTTTGGGATCGCGACCACAAGCGGTCTTCTTCAGATCTTGGAAATTTTGAATCAGCGCAAACAGGAAGAAAGGAAGTCACGTAACCAGGACTTCAAAGCAGCTTCAGCATGGAGTATAAGCTCTGAGCAGATGGAATCAGGTCCCGGAGCTTTACCTGGTTTTAAATGTTGGAGGGCAGCAGTAAATTCTCTCTGTGAAAGATTGTCAGAGATATTTACTGCGTCTAATGTTGTGGCCCTCCAAAGGTCAGACACTTTTTGAGAGACAAATCAAGATGACTTGCGGTCAAAAGCCTCGCATTTCCCATTTTTAACCAACTGAGATGCAATAGCATCGGCTGAAACGGGACAGTGACGAAGAGAGTGTCGTGACCTACCAGTAAGGTTGTTCAAAATACTCCACGCTTTTCGACTAGAGTGTGAGAAGTCAATGCTCCGAACTGCCTCGAACCATCGATCCCTTCGCTTCCTGTCAAGCTGGCAAGCAGAGCTGTAGCAGCCAAACTTGAGTCGTCTCCCTGAGGAGACTGCAGGAAATTTTTATAGAGGGATTCACACTCTGCATCCCAACACGGAATATAGTTATTTCGATACCCGCGTGGGATAGTCTTTTTGGCTGGTTTCTTAATGGTGCTACAGAAGTCCTGATAAGCCGCATCCACATCAAGTGAATCAGGCGACAACAAAGTCTTTGCGAATTTATTTGCCAAAGCAATGTAGTGACTCCATTTGGCATTGCAGAAGTTTTGTTGCTTAACAGGAATGCTTGGCACTGCCATAGCAAACCTTGGTGGTGTAATAAGCGAAGGTCTATGTTGTGACCTGGGAAACTTTTCAAGGACACGTCCATACGGCAAGCAACTGTTTGGACCTATGCTAGCGAAAGCTAGATTTGGATTGGTGCCAGTGTTCCAGCGGCTGGAATAAAAATTGGAAGCGTCCTTGACATTATATAAAAGTGCTAGACAATTAATACTTGCCCAGCCAGCCAAGCATTCACCGTCCGGACTGTTGTCATCGTAACCCCAATCAGCATGACAACAATTAAAATCGCCAGCGTAAAGACAAGGGTGAGGGAACATTGGGAGATCCAGGGTTCGCAATCGCGTTGACAGTGATTTGTAGACGTTGACTATTTTATAGCCATCAACGTCCACACACAGCCATTCGATCTCCGATGTTGGTGGAGATTGGTCGAAAAGCGTGTATCTCAGTCGCTCGTGGACAAACATGGCAAAGCCATGCTTCCTGCTTAAAAAAGACCCAGCTAGTTGGTAGTTCGGAAGTACCAACTTCTCTGCATCAGTGCAGTGGGTCTCCTGCAGTAGGATGACGAGTGCCTCACACGGCATAGCGAGGTGATGAAGAATGTTCATCTTGCTTGCAGTGAGGCCTTCGATGTTAGCTGAAGAATAGTGGGTCTTCGGAACTTGTTGGAAATGTTCCCTGAAAAAAGCACTTTTATCCTGGCATTGCCCCGTCCTGAAAAGGACGTTTGCCGATTAGCAGACCCACACTGAACATCGGAATGGGTGGATACCCTTCTATTTTGGTGGGTTTGGTTTCGGTCTGTCATCTTTAACACCATTGAACAGACTTACTCACGGCCCAGGCTGCGAGAAAGCACGTACCATCTGGGCCAGTTAATGAGCAGAGAGGTAAAGTTAAAAATACAAATAGTTTGGTTTTGCCAAAAAAATTGTATACATAAAAAAAGTTTTCGTATAAAATCTTAATTTTTTAATCCAAACCATTCTTTCAAAATGGAGTAAAATATCTCTACCATGAGAACCAAGTTTTAGAAATAAATTTACATTATAGAAATGTTATTTGAATGCTGTAATTTGTTACTCTAGTGCAGCGTTTCCCAAAGTGGGTTCCATTAAAGAATCTAAACTGTAAAGCAGTGGTTCCCAACCTTTTTAATCCCCCACAGCCCTAAAATATTTTAATATTTTCTTGCACCCCTTGCAGTACTTGTAATGATTTATTCAAGAATAAAGTTGAAAGCGAGCGAGAAAATTTGCGTAACTAATTTTTAAGAATGTACTGTATAAGCAAAAATGAAATATACGAGGTATAAACAAAAAAATACAATAAACAGAACATTGCATAAACTTTACAAAAAATTAAATTTTCATCTATGAATAATTTTTAAAAAATCTAAATATTTCAAATCTAAAGGCACTTCAAATTTAATGACTTTTTTGCTCCTGTTTATTGCTTAGAAGTTTTTCAAAACGTGGCAGTTTGTTACTGGTAGCAACCCACATGTCTGCCTATGCATTCAAGCGATTTCTAGATTCTGTCTTGTTTGACAGAAGGGCACTAAATCCAGAGTGGCATAAGTAAGTCGTCACGAATGGGATGAACACACTTAATGCTTTTTCACAAAGTTTTGGAAACATGTCTATTGCCAAGCACCAATATTGTTTCGGGGTTTCCAGGGTTTTGCTTTCAAACTGCATTTCAAGAACATAATTTGTGCGCAATTCAATAAGATTGTCCTTCAACTTTTCATCATTCTATATATAATCCAAATTAAAGAAGTATGGATTTATAATCCATTTTTTAGAAGTTTCCAGTTATCTTCCTTCAAATATCCATGAAATGACCTTGATAGTATTTCCAAATGATCCACAATTTCTTCACCCACACTGGGAATTAGGGACTCATCGTCATAAACAATTTCTACAAGTGAGGAAAAATTTGAAAGATTACCTCTTTTAACTCGTCGATAGCAGATATGTAACTTTTCTTTGAAACCATTTGACTTTTCAACGGCATTTTAATATGTTTATACTTTTTTATTGCATAGAAACACTTTTACAAGAAAAAACATTACACAAATAAGCTAGCATTTGATTGAATTCTTGTGATTCCATTTCTCTGGAAAGATTATGGTCACATTCTCTTAGCAAAGCTTTGGCTTCTTCTCGCCATTCGAAGAAGTACGTTAAAGCTCTCCTACATGACAGCCAGCGGACGTCTGCGTGGAAAAGCAAAGCCAAATGCTCAACTTCCAAAATCTTGACAAAGCGACTTAAAGAGGCGGTGGTTCAGAGCACGACCCCTAATCAGGTTGATGGTCTTCACAGAAGTATCAAGGATATTTTTCAACTTTGGAAGCAATGTTTTTGATGCCAAAGCATATTGATGAAGAAAACAGTGGGTACCTTGCAAGTGCGGAATTTCCTGTTTTAAACAAGCAAAAAATCCCGAATTATTTCCCAGCATAGCAGGGGCACCGTTAGTAAGCACAGAATTAATGCTTTGGATATCTACTGTAAATCATGTTTCACAAAAAAATTCTTCACACATTGGAAGATATCTTTTTGTTTACAATTCTTGTTCTCCTTTACTTTGTTTTGGTCTACAATTCTTGTTCAATCCATAACTGTACCAAACTAACTTGCTGCTACAAATCTGCTATACGCTAAATGCGATGATTGCGCTACAACAGTCAAAAAGCGAAGAAGAAAGCCAAGCTGTCATGTAGGCCTACTGAGCATTCCATGAATGAACACAGAATGTGCTGAACAATTAACAGCGAAGAAACTGATAATGACATTATTTTTAATACAACAAAAAACTGAAAAAGTCATCTTGCACTCCCTGAAATGCTTCCTCGCACCCCCAAAGTGTGCGAGCACCCCTGGTTGGGAACCCTGCTGTAAAGGGTTCCATGAGCTGCTACCCAGTATTCTAGTAAAAAAGCAAAAACTGGTAAATATTTTTGTCGTTGCAATCTATAACTGTAAGTAATAACATTTTTTCAGGCGTATGCACTAAACCAGCACCCCAAGTAGTCTACAACCCATTGTTCATGCAAATCATCGCAAGCAAAAACAACAATAAACGCTTTTGTTTCAGCAATGAATTAGCCACTATGAGTTCATGAATAAACAATTTACATAACCATGGAACTATGCGTACGGAACATACTATGATACAGTGCTAGCCTAAAAGACGTATCGGATACTTAACGCTGACAGCAGACCGGTTTTGCTCATAACAAAAAATAGAATTCTTCATTTGAAAAGTCAGAAATTAGGTCATCAATTGAACTGAGTAAGGTAAGATAAAGAGGCTTTCCACAGTTAGGCTGGGCTAGGCAGACCAGTTAGGTCCGCAAGGTTATTATGTGAAGTCAAAATTGCCCAACTTTGACTCCATCTTCAAAAAATTAACTTCATCTGCGGCCTCCAAAAAAGTGACTCCGACTCCAATCGTTTTTACAAATTAAGATAGCCCTTTTTAATTTTTTAAACATTTTGCTGGTAAAGTGAACTTACCTGGGTAGGGCTTGACCTCCAGTTTGAAAAAGCTTACTTTTATCTTTTTTATTTATTTATTATCAATTTTTATTATTAGCCTATTCTATATTATATTATAATAAGACAATATAACTATACCTATTGTTTATCTAAATTCTAAAACATGGAACGATAGCTGAAAATTGCACCTAGCCAAACAAGAGAATCAACAAAAGGCAATGAAAATAAGGAATTGGAATCATCTATTTCTGGTTTAAACACTTTACAAACAGAGCAATGTGCATCTACCAGTTCTGGTGTGAGGAGTGCAAAAAAGCGCAAGTACTATCGTAGCTATTGGATTTACATACACTGGAAAATGAATGAAGAATACCCGGACGGACTTTGCTTACTTTACAACAAAACATTTTCTAATTGTTAAAATCATAAGAATAGAACTCGCACTGAAATTGAAAAAGTTAATTAACTGAATAGAAGTCTTTTTTGAAACCTCGTAATTAATTCTATAGTTTGCGTTCACTGCTTTATAGACAGATCACGTGCAGCGATCTTAATGAAATCTGATTGGCTCACTTACACGTGGCGTGCACACTATAAATTGAGATGTTGGTAAATTTAATTCCTCTTTCAGTCGTTGGTGATCAAGTGGTACGGTGGTTTAGTTGTAGAGTGAGTTTGTGGATCGCAGGCGAAACTTGGGTAACTTTCGTTTTGCGATTGCATCGTTGGCTGCATCGTTGGGAGCACGTTGGCGGCACGTTGGTTGTATAGTTAACTGCATCGTTTAAGCAGTATTGTCGAGAAAATAATTGTGGTCGTTGGCTTGTGGAAGCCTGTTATACCTTTATATTGAAATCTCAACTTTAATAAATATTATAAAGCTATAAGACGTGTGGGAAAGCCAGCGGTATGATTGGGGAAGGCTCGGATAGCTTCCCTATAGTTTGAAGAATTTGGAGCTAAAGAAGAGAGGAATTCGCTGTGCGATCTACAGTAAATTTTGAAATTAACACTAATACTTCTCTGGCCCCAGCTAAATTAAAAAACATTTTGAAACAAGCCACCCGTCATACCAAAAAAAACTACAATCTTTTGAAAATTGCGGTTGTTTGATAACAAAAAAATTTAAAACCGAACAAGAAAATGCAACAGCTGCATCGTATAAAGCTAGTTATCGCACAGCTCTGGACGGTGAGGCACACACCATTGCTGAATAGCTTATAAAACCTGTCACGAATGATATTGCATCATGTCGTCGTCGTCGTCGTCGTCGTCGTCGTTTGAAAGGTATCCACTACAGGTCAGACACAAACAGGACCGGGGCCGAGGGTTTTTCCTTTTACTACCCCAGACTGTTGTACTGCCTGAATCAGATGCTGGCAGTGGTGTTATTAAGCCAGTATTGAGTTTCGTCATCCAAAACCGTCAGATCTCGTGCTCCATGTGGTGCCCGATGTACAATGCACACTGTTAGTACATGGTCTGCGGTTTGCTCAGAGGCGCCACACTCGCAATTCGGTGAAGGAGCGAGACCCCATTTATGCATGGACGAATGGAATCGCCCAACACTAGTCCGCAGGCGGTTGATCATGTGTTCTTGATGAAGAGTCAGTTAAAAACTGAAATCGGTTTTCTTTTCTAACAACACGGTTGCAAGGAGAATTGAGGAGATTGCAAGTAATATGGAGATGCAACTCACAGTATTTCTAGAATATGTGATTGCTATGCTTACGCATTGCAATTAGACCAATCTACAAATGTAGCTGGATTGGCGATTTTACTTGTAATTCCTGCGGTATTCCTTTGATTAAGGAATCGAAGATGATTTGTTGTTTTGTAAGAGTTTAGAGTTGCGCAGCACAGGAAATGATACATTCAATGCCATTGATGACTTTATGAAAGCGCACGATATTAGTTAGGAAAAATGCATTTCGGTTTGCAGTGATAGAGCAAAGTCAATGACAGGAAAAATAAATGGTGCTGTTACTAAAATAAAAAATGTAGCAAAAAACTGCAAAAGTCTTCATTGCATCATATACAGATATGCTTTGGTAACAAAAAAAAGATCTCACCCTCACTAAAAAAGGTGTTAAATGAAGTAGTTAAAATTGTTAATTTCATAAAATCTCGGCCCTAGCTAAATTTGTTTTTAAGCAGATCTGTGAGTTCATGGGCAATGAACATAAAACCTTCTTGCTGCATACAGAGATCAGATAACTCTTAAGGGAAAAGGCGTTGGCTAGAATATTTAAACTGAGAAGAGAATCGATGTTCTATTTTTGAGACAGCAAATTTTATTATTTATCGAACAGACTGAAAAATCCAGACTGGCTTTCAAAACTTGCTCACCTAGCTGATATCTTTTCTAAAGTAAATGAAACCTATGCATCTTTGCAAGGTAAAGAATTATCTGTTTCTCAAGCACAAGAAATAATAATAACTTTATCGCAAAAACAATAGTTTTGGTCGTCAGACGTTGGGAAAAAGACTTAGGCGTTTTTAACATTTTAGTGAACTAATGTAGGAATCAGGACAAGACATGTTAGATATGATTTCCGGTGACGTTGAAAATCACCTAAGTAGCTTGGTTGAATTCTTATACAAGTACGAGTATTCTTATACAAGTAGGCTACGTACTACCCAAATTTGCATAGCAAAAATAATGCCGGGTACAGAATCTTTTTAATTTTATTTATTTATTTTTATTTTTATCTCTATATTTATCCTCCTGACTCGCAGGAAAGCGATAGAGGCGCTATACATAGGGTAATCAATTACCCCGACCTGCTTCCGGAGATGCCAAGATATTGCTGTCCGCTAGTAATTTAGTAGAGATATGATTGTAATTTAGAACTGCTTGTCAAGACCACCAAGCAGGGGAAAGTGCCGTAAAGTGTCTTTCCCAAGAACACAACAGAATGGCGCAAGTGGGTTTTGAACCGAGACCATGTTGATCATCAGTCCGGTGTTTTAACCACTCGACCACGCTGCCGACTATTTAATATAGAATCTATTTAAGATTTCGGAAATGCTAATGGAGTTAGCAGCATCGGACTATGAAAGCGTAATAGAACTTACATCTGATAGTGTCCTAAAGGCTAAATTTGCAGAAGTTCCTATTGCCCTTTTTTGGGGAAGTGTAATTAAAGAGTGTGAGAATTTATAAAGAAAAAAAAAAAAGCAACAACACAAGCGCTAGTACCGTTTGTGTCTACGTACTTGTGCGATTTAGGTTTTACTCGATATAGGCAAACGAAAACCAAGTATTGCGGCGGATTGGACGCTACACCAGATATGAGAATTCAACAGTCAAATACAGGGTGAGTCACAGGAAATGAATGTTTTTAGAACGCCCCTTGCTCTTCTAGAGTAAGTGGTTAGAAAGTGAGGAAGGTAGTCTTTAAACCTGCTTAAGATGTCGTTTAGTTTGTTGTTATTTGTTTATCTTTTACGTTAATTTTTGTATTTGTTAGTCATTAATTTTGAATTGCTTTTTTTTTTAGTTTTCCTTTTAATTTTAAATTGATTTTAAATTGCTTTTGCTCCTGCTACCGTGGAGTCTTGAACACAGTGTGTTTGCTTATGACACCTACGTGAAAAATGGTGAATCAGTGACAGAAACCAACGTCTCTTCAAACGAAGATTCAACTTAGAGAATCTAAGACTGCAATCCGTGAAAATATCCAAGAAATAGATGAAGAAACTTTAGTGAAAGTGGAAGCTAACTTTAGAAAGCGGCTTCAGATTTGTGCTCGTAGAAATGGCCATCATTTGTCAGACATAATTTTTCGCTCCTAAATATTCCATAATGGCATAGTTTAGTGAATGTTTTTATGTACATTATAAAATTTTTGTTAAAATAATCGCAGAGTTTTGTCTTCCTTAAAAACATCCGTTTTCCTTGACTCGAACTTTTCAATTTCGATGCACATTCGAAAGCAAGTTCATTCGTCCCATTAAGACATCGTGTTTATAAAGTTAAATTGTTTATGGGTACTTTTATTGTTCTTAAATTTGTTCTCCATCTAGATTAGATGAAAAACAGTTTGTGTTTGCTTTTAATCGAAATAACCTTGCAGGGCTCCGCTGCCAAAAAAGTTTGGGAAACGCTGCTCTATTGTAAATGTTTTAAATGCTTTTATGATAAATTCTACCTCAAAATACGGTAATTTATAAAAATTTGCATCAAGGAAAAATGTCAAGTTCAAACTTGATGAAAAGAAAACCTGAAACAGAATACAAAGAAACAATGAAAAAAGCACGTTTGGATATCATCCAGCAAAAAATAGGTGGATAAGTTTGTTTTTGTTTTTAATAAAATTTACGAATGAAACAGATTTGAAGGTAAGAAAGAATTTATTAGAATTGTTTTGTTTTTGTTGAAAAATAGCTAAACAAAAAAGAAATTTTCGGATGGATGAATTTTTATAAAAGTTAGGCCTACTAAAATTTTTTTTAAAGATGAAACAAAGATTTTGCAGTCTCTTCAAGAAGAGACCCTAACTGTTGTTTGTCAGTGAAGCTAACCCGGAATCTCCCCTACAGTACTAGGAGGCAATAAAAAAAAACAAGGGAAAAATAATCCAAGAAACAATAGTAGCCACAGGGGATCCAGGTTAGTTTCATTAACAAAAATTGCTCATGGTCATTTATGGAAGAGACCCGATCTTGCCTCAGGTCAAGCTTTTAAAGTTTAACAAAAAGAAAGTTTTTTTTGAAGTGAATATAAGTCTAAATTTTTTTATTAAGAGTAATGCTTCATCACTTGGAAATGAGCAAAGTGTAATTATTGTATTTAAATGTATATGTCTTAGTGGTTAATTATTTGGAATTATTTGAAATTAAAGACAGATAATGACTTCTACTTTTTCAATGGTTACCATACTTGCAACTTGCATTAACAGCCATTTCACTGTTTTCATACCCCTGTCTTTATGCAGGTGATTCTAACTGCCAGCCCACTGAATGAGGCTATGATTACACCAACCCAGATGGAGAATGCCTGGCTGACTGGGCAGCCAAGCAAAATCTTTCTCTCTTGTATAATCTTAAAGATGCCCCTAGCTTTTCTGGTTGTGGAACACTGGGGCCAATCCTGATCTGGCTTTTGTGAGTGAGGATTTAAACAGCTCTGAACTCAACAGACATACATTAGCAAAGTTTCCTAGGTGCCAACATTGGCCATTACTAATTACAGCTTTAAAAAATTTGGTCTCAGTTCCAAATAAGCTGTACAAGTGTTGGAACTTTTGCAAGGCCAACTGGGAACTATACAGCCTCATCACACACCAGATATCTCAGGAATTACCATCTTCTGACTCTAGCTCTATTGATGAGGCATACCAGGACTTTTGTAATATCATCTTTGCAGCAGCAAAATTGTCAATTCCATGTGATTGTAGAAACAACTATAGACCATGTTGAGATGTGAAGTGTGAACACCTTTACCAAGTTTTTCTATGGGCTCTTCAGGGTGAAGCAACTAGTTCAGCTGCTTTCATCTTGCTGTCTCCTCTTGATGAAAAACAAAAAAATTGTTGGTCCAAGGCTGTCAATAACATCAACTTCATGCACTCCACTCAGCTGGTATGGAATATAAAGAGAGACATACATATAATGATGATATAAAGATAATATACAGATAATGATAATATAAAGACAGACATACATGCTGCCTCTGCCCCATCACCACCAACTCGATTGCCTCACAGTTGGTTAAAAATTGAATATACAAAACAACAAATCACAAGTCAGCCAGACTTGTTAAAGAGGTGTCCCAACTCAGTAAAATTCCAACACCACCTGACAAATGTACAGTATCTCTGGAGATTTTTCTCTGAAAGAATTTCCTGATGCCCATCAGCTGTTAAAGTCTGGAAAAGCTATGGGCCCTGACTCTTTATGTTCAGAGCTGTTACTCCATGCTGGCTCTATTTTGAAGTCCTGGTTAAACAGGTTATTGTCTTCCTGCATGTGCCAACTCAAGCTTCCAAAAATTTAAAGGAGAGCATTAGTGTTTGCCATCCCAAAACTGAATAAACCATTAGGGGACCCAAAGAGCTATAGACCTATCTCTGCTTTGTGTTTCCTTTAAAAACTTGGGGAGACTATGCCCACACCAAACCAATTATAAACCCATGCACTGCTACCTAGAGAGCAAGCTGGGTTTCAGTGCAGAAGGTCAGCCATAGATCACATCACTCTTGTAAATCAAGAAATTGAAGGGCTTAGTTCGAAATGTACCTAAGTCACATAATGTCAGTTTTGAGTAAATGAAGTTTAAAGTTTTTAAAAACCCTGGCAAATCTGAGTAATGATGGAAAAAACCTAAATGGTTTTTTATTACATTGTTTATGTATCTCTCCCTATTTCAACAACTTTTCAGATTTTTTATTATGATGCCATAAGGAATTAAAGCTTATTTTGCAAATTGGACTTAGGTACTTTTATTGTAAATTTTGTTTTACAAGTGCTTTTCTACCAAATTGTCATTGTAGTTAGGCAGAAAAAGTCAACCACATGTAATAATAATGATAATATGCATTGTATTTTTTATGGAGTGACATATCAGAAAAGAATTTAGGATCTGGAGGAAATCAAAAACCAAGTGATGAAAAGTAAATTTTTCGAAAATTTTTGTACCCAAACCAAGAAAACATAAAAAAACTTTTCCATGATTTATTAACTAAAAGCTAAATCAATATAAAGCTATTAAGTACAAATTTTTTTAAAAAATGTTTGTAAATGTCAATAGATTGTGACTTCAATAAAATGCTATGTAACTAAGTTATTAGGTTATAGACAGGAATCGAAAGCTCCAAATAAAACGTTAGGATTTCCAGTTAATTTAAAAATATGATTAAAATAATAATAATAAATAAGAATAAATATAATAATAATATATAAGAAATAATAATAAATAAGAAGGAGTACCACCGACACAATCTTTTGTCTGAGGATGCTGTTGGAAAAGTGGACTGAAGGGTAGAAGGCAGTGCACTGTGCCTTTATTGACCTGGAGAAAGCATATAACAGGGTACTCAGAGAGGAACTGTGGGTATGCTTACGGTTAGTGGAAACATCAGAGTACTACATAAAGATTATCCAGGATATGTATGACAGAGCGATTTAACTGTGAGAAGTGCAGCAGGGTTGACTGAAGAATTCAAGGTAGGTGTTGAACTCCACCAAGGTTCAGCACTCAGCCCATTTCTTTTTGCCATCATCATAGACAGGCTGACGGAGGACATCAGGAAGGACGCACCATGGGATATGCTGTTTGCAGATGACATAGTTCTGTGTAGACAAAATCATAGGGAGCTAGAGAAGGATTTGGAGAAATGCACTGGAGAGAAGAGGCCTGAAAGTGAGCTGGAGCAAGACCAAATATTTGAAAGTCGGGGGTGTGGATCATGGAGAAGAGTTGAAGCTGCAAAGAGAAAAGGTAAAGAGAGCAAAAAACTTCAAATACCTGGGTTCAACAGTTAGTAATGATGGAAGGTGTGAAGAAGAAGTAAGGAGAAGGATTTACACAGGATGGATGAGTTGGAGGAAGGTGTCTGGAGTTCTGTGCGACAGGAAGTTATCAGCAAAAATTAAGGGTAAAATGTACAAAAGTGTTGTTAGACCAACCATGCTTTATGGAATGGAAAAGGTGGCACTGACAGAAAGACAGATGAGAAAAATGGAAGTTGCAGAGTTGAAAATGGTGAGATGGACACTGGGGTGACAAGAAAGGACAAGATAAGAAACGAATACGTGAGAGGGACTGCAAAAATTGCAAAGCTGGGAGACAAACTTTGGAATGCAAGGTTACATTGGTATGGACATGTAAAAAGGAGAGAAGAAGACTACGTGGGGAAAAGGATGATGGAGATGGCGGTGCCAGGCAAAAGGAAAAGAGGAAGGCCAAGGAGAAGGTGGATGGATTTGGTGAGAGAAGACATGCAAAGGGTTGGAGCTAAGGAAGGAGACGAAGTAGATTGGGTGAAATGGAGATTACTGTCATGCTGTGGCAACCATGAGTAGGGAGAAGCCGAAAGAAGAAGATTAAAATAATAATACAGGTAAATCTAATGCAAAAATAAGTTATTTAATAAGCTTGCCTATAATAAAGATGAAAGTTATTACTTCATTGTATTGCTTGCATTACTCTTATATTATTAACCTTTGACAAACTTTTAAAAGCTCCTATTTCAAATTTTATTGACAAAAGTAAAAAAAATTTGTTCAGGTAAGACTGTTTGCAGGTTGAGCCTTCAAACAATAGGTTTAATGAGACAGTGTGTATAGGAATTTTTAACATAAATCAGTTGAACTTCGGTACTTCTAGAAGAAAAATACACTAAAATTTCAAACCTCTGAGCTAGTCAAAAAGTGATTTCCGTACATTATTCTGAAAAGATTTTTTGTCAGAATATTTGTGACGAGTATACAAACAATTTTTTCAGCTTATCTCATTTTTTCGAAAATGTGACTTAGGTATTTTTAGAAATAGGGCCTTCAATTGATGATAGCTTTTTGGCCAAAAAGAAGGCCAATGCTGTGTTTGTTGATCTCACACCAGCGTATGATGCTGTATGGCACTGCAGCCTCACCTGCAAGTTACTCCGTCTTCCAGAATGGCACATGGTCTCATTGATTATGAAACTTGCTTGTAATCTAAGTTTTACCCTAACCACCAGTACCAGAAAACAAAGCAGGTTATGATGCCTTAAGAATGGCATCCCATAAGGTTTGGTTTTGGCTTTCCTCTTGTTTAATATTTATACATATGACCTGCCAGTGACAGTTGGCAGAAAAATTGCTTATGCTGATGAGTGATGACCTGGCCATCTTGCACTATGCAAGCAACTGGTAGGCATTAGAAAGGACTCTTACTCCGGACATGGCAACCCAATTTTTTTATCTTTACAAATGGAAGCTCAAGCTCAATATAACAAAGACTGTGTCAGTAGCCTTCCATCTTTACAACAAAGAGGCACAAAGTGAGCTTAACATTTTTCTCAATGGACAGACCCTACTGTTTTGTGTTAAACTCTTTTTTGTTGGCATAAAGCTGGATAGGGCATTCATGTTTTGCTGACACTTAGAGTCACTGCGCAAGAAGTTAACATATCGTGTTGGGCTTCAAAAGTTATTCTCTTGATCAAGCTGGGGTGCAGATGCCACAGTACTCTGCACAGCCACACTTGCCTTAGTCTATTCCACAGCTGAGTACTGTGCACCTGTTTGGTGTCACAGTGTTCATACTTGCCTTATGGACAAGCACATTAATGTTGCCTTGTGCATAGTGACTGGATGCCTACATCCCACACCAACAGACAATATTTTTATTTTATCAGGCATCCAACCAACAGAGCTTTCCCACCAAAAAGCCATATTGTCTTTAGCTTGCAATGCTTAAGAGTCAGCAACATCTCATATATGAAAGAATCCTGTCTCCACTTGGTGGACAGCTGCGGCAACTTAAATCAAGACACTCAATAGTGCCTGCTGCATTGGACCCTGCCCAGTCAGGCACAAGTGTAGCATGATGGGCAGAATATCAATGGAACATGGAGTGGCAAGAAAACACCTATTGACTTCATACATTTATTAAAGCTGTTAGCCCATGCCACTGGGATTTAACTTTCCCAGACTTACATGGTCAGGCTTAACTGCATTTCACTCAGAAACGCACAAATGAGGTATGACTTCTGTGGCAGCCTGTGAGTGTGGCACAAAGGAGTAGACAGCTGATGACATAATAATATCTTGCCCCATTTATCACCATCCAAATGGAGCCTGTGCTCTCTCAGATGTCAACAAGAACCTGGAGACCTGGCTGGCAGAAACATGTCTGGCCTTTTAGTGGAGCATTCAGCTCCCATCCGTCTTTCCCAAACAAAGAAAAATGGTTATGTTATTATTTTTACTGCACTGTCATTGTGGATTGTTTAAACTTTACCAACAATATCATTGTGGATTGGTAAGTGTATGAAAAAAAAATTTTTGAATTAGATCTCATTCACCATTTGCCATTACTAACCTTGCAGACTTTGGGCATTTCCCCAAATTTTATAGCTTGGATAGTTAGCTACAACTAATTTTCAAACAAGAACCAATTTTTTTTACAGGGAGATTGTTATTAAAAAGAACTTTGGGTTTGGGGTTAGAATTACCTTAGGTTAAATTTATGTTGGTTAAGGTCTGGTAAAAAATTTATGAAAAGGTTTTTGTGAAAAATTTTACTCAGAATATGCTGTGCTTCCCATTGTTTTAAATTTTGATTGAAGTTTTTAGTCAAAAAATTGAAGATCTGATACCATACTTCTAGTTACAACATTTTTATATAGCCCAAGAACTATAAAATTCACTGGGACAAGTAGTCCGATTTTTGGATCTTGAACATTTTAGACCAATAGTTTTCAATGTAAGGCATTGGATTTTTAGGTGTTTTGGCAATCAAAGTTTGGTCTTGTGACCTAATACATGTAACATTCCAATAAATAAAAATGTAGCAATTGTACACTTATTCATTCATCATTCTGTCTGTGATTTTCAAATTACTTCTGATTGCACTGCCACCTGGTTAATAAATTTGAATTTTTTTATTGGAATTTTCTTTTGAAAAGTTTCCTAACCTTTCATATAATCTGTGGTCATAGGATTTAAACAGTTCTTTTATGAAATATATGGGTCTAATGCCTGTATTATAAAAGGTGGGAGTATTAAACATTATGATGATATGAAACTGCTTTTATTTTATTTATTAAGCAATCTACTGTACAAGTTACTTTTGGCTGCATATTTCCAATTTACTCTTTAGATAAGTTAGTTTATAATACAAAATCTCTTTGCAGCAGGCATGAAGCACAAGAGGCTCACCAACTGACTAGCTTTATTGTATTTATATTAAAATCAACTAAAATAATAATTGTATTTGATTGATACTCTTACTTCGTACAATGTACATTGTACAATTTGATTTTAAGTAGTGATCAAAGTATTTTTGAAAAAGCTTTTTTTGAAGTTAGTTTGTGTTTATATTATAAATTTCAATTCTCTATCACATACTGTACTTTGAAATTGTATTTAGTTTTTTAGTAAAAAATAAGATTTTAAAAATTAAACTGAAGAATCATTGCTTTAAGCTTCTTCACATGAAACGGAGTTTATTTTTTTAATGAGCATTGTTTATCATTATATGATCAGGATTTTAGAGGTGATTTGGTGGGGCATGACTAAAAAAGGTTTGAAATCACTGTCAAAGAGATAAAAATTTCCAAGCCATACAATGTAACTCTAACTTAATCTAATCTCTAACCTTAATGTTTTTCTTAATTTGAATATATAAAAATCTACTGCCATTCTAGTTCAGCTTGAAGTACTGTTAAAAGCTTGCCAAAAATAAAAATTGTGCTATCTTGTTTGAATTAAAGGCATAATTATTTTACTGTAATTTTTAAAAAAGATACTTTGGGCAAGGCTTAACATTAGAAGCTAAATGTCCAATAAAGTATAAGTTTTTTGAAATTAGTTAAAGTTCCTTTTATAATTAATGTTTCTTGCAGAATGTGAATTAACTTTTTTAATCAACTACCTTTTGTAACAGGGATGGATAAACTTTTTATTGTGCAGGCTAATTAAAAAAAGATTTGGCAGATGAGCCAAATAAGTGCCCAAAAGACATTTGAGTTTTACTAATTTTATAATTTAGTTGTAAACAACGCTATCTAATGATGTCGTAATTAAGATAAAGTGTTTTGCGGGTTGTATTGACAAGAGAAAGGGGCCAGATTTGGCCCATGGGCTATAGTTTTCTTATGTCAGCTTTACAAGCATTGAAATTGAGTTTACCATTTATTCAAGTTTAATTGTAAATATAACTATAATGAACACTAATCATACCATAATATGGCTCAATCACATTGCAAGTTGTACAACATTTGAATCTGGAAGTTTTTTCATCTACTGTGTAATTAAAAATCATATTTTTAATTGTTAATCCTGCAGAACTTTACCATGCTCACACAATTCATTTGTAATACTAAAAACAATGCCACACAGATGAAACTAATTTTATTTAAAGACTTCAAATCAATTGAATCGGCAGTTTGTTTCTTTTTGCAAAGTCCGTTTTCCTAAAAGCTTTTTTGTAGAAATAAGCCGCAAGTTCTTTTTCTGTGAAATTGTGACCAACTTTTTGCCGTATTTGGTGACCTGTTATTGTATAATAATGCAGACCCAAATAAGTTTATTCTTATAAGCACAGAGTTTTGCCACTACCGTTCTGGTTATTTTTTGTTTCATATTATTTAAGCGAAAGAGATGTTTGGTATTGTTGTTTTAACCTATTTAAAGAACATTTGTATTCAAATTTAAATTACAAAAAAATTTGGATTCTAATCTGTGTTCACTTTACAGTTGTTGATATCAACTCTCCCCAACGCAAGTTCGTCAACGTTGAAAAGAGCCGCGAGCATTTAACAAATGATTCCAAAAAGAAGTAAGAAACGATTTTACTCAAGAACGCTGAGTGCGAAAGGGCAATACGCTCTGTATCTTTACTCTTCACATCAATTTCTGGCATTAATCGCGTTATTTTAACGCTTCAGTTTTTTCCTCTGGCTCTGATGGTACTTTAGCCTACTTTTATTTCAATAACGTATATCACAGATTTTTAGTGTTAGTGTAAGAGATTGCAGAGGATAAATTTTCTCTGATCTCATTTTTGGTTAGCCAAATCTAACCCACAGCTCGCTAACGTTGCATCCCGTATCTGGCTATTCTTCGTAGGCGTGGTCTTTACTAATTTAGAAAACCGACATCTCTCAATAATGTTTTAGTATTACAACTTATAGTTTAACTTTATAGCTTACAAATGTATTAATACATTTATAAGCTATAAAATTTTTGCATAAAATATTTAAATAAAAAGAATGAATTTATAAGAAGTTTGAACCAGTCCGTTTTTAAGACTAAGACATGCTTTTATGCATTGAGAAACGAGGCATCATGTCTGTTTTCAAGTTGTTCTGAAGTTTTAATAAACAACAATGATTGCTTTTTTTATATTTCAGTGAGACCTTTTTGTCACCCTCTCCAGAATTGCTCTTACGGAAACCAAGCGAGGAGCCGGTTTCTGTTCGTAAACAAGAAATCGATCAGTTAATATGTGATTGGGTTTCTGATAGTTCTAGACATTCTTGCGCTGCTGAAGAGAAAGCATTTCGAGAAATGATCAATTTCTTGGATCCAAGTTATGTTATTCCTTCGGCCGTAGAGATTTCGGAAAGGATTAATGCAGATTTTTTTGAAATCCGATCAAAGGAACTTAGAATGTTAAAAGATGCTTGTCGATTGCGAAAAATGTCTTTGAGCACTTATTTTACTTCTAATACTAAACGTTGCCTAGTTTTAAACGCTCATGTAATAATCGATTGTTGGAGAGTAAAAACCGTGACTTTAGACTCTCTTAGTGTGGTTTCAAGACCAAATCTAACCGGTGAAAATGTAGCGAAATGGATAAACGACAAGCTTTGGAACTTTCATATTGCCTCTGACGCTATTTTAGCCATTGTTCATTGCCACAATAATATCATACAAGATGGAGTTAGGAAATTAACCGAAATGAATGGTTGGCATTCTATTCTTTGTTGCCAATCAGTGCTGTGCAAAGTAACTTCAGAACTATGTCAAAATATATTTGTTTCAAAAAGATTTGCTAAGCTAAATGATCCTATACATTTTTTTACTGACAGTATCCTCGGTAAAAATATTAGAAATCAGTTCGGGAAATTACGGGATGACGTCAATTTAGTTGGTAGCAAAAGAACGACGGAAGATCAAAGTAAAAACGTTAAGGGTGATTTTGAAGATGTTCATACGTTGGTAAAAGTTTTAAATCCATTGGATGCAGCTTTATCGGGTTTGAACAAGAGAAAGTTTATTCCGTGTTCTTTTCTTCCAGTTTTTTTGTCAGATCTTGAAAACAAGCTGTCTGCAAAACTTAACATGCTTGAACAGTTTAATGAAACTGAAAACATTGACACCAACAACATTCCATCAAACGATCCTGTCACGTTGGAGAAAAATTTCACTTCGAAGTTACTGGAAGCTCTCCAGAAATGCACTGCGTTTGATGTCAAAGATGTCGTTACAATAGCAGCCGCTTTGGATCCACGATACAAAAAACTGTCATTTATGAAAACTGCCGAGAAAGAGGCCGTTTATGAAAGGATATGTTCCTGTAGCGATCTCGAAGAAGTACATCATTTGAAAGCCTTAAAGGCTAGCTTTAGGCTCAATGATCCCTTGAATGTGCGGCTGCGTGACATCGTAATCCGTGGTGTACAAAAGCCAAGTAAAAAAACCGATGAAAGCATTAGGAGCGAATTGTCAAATCTGATTAAAGCAGAAATGAAAATTTACTTAGCCGAATCATCTCCAGGCGGTCAAATTTGCCCGCTTAAATGGTGGAAGAGCAACCAGTGGAAATATCCCGTGATGTCATTGCTTGCTCGTTCGTATTTGACTATTCCTGCTATCGCAGGTTCGTTTAATTTCGGAAAGAATGAAGCTCTACTGACGTCTATTTGTAGTCATGTACCGCTTTGTGATACTGACAAGAGTTTTGTGCTTTTATAAGTGATTTATTGAAGATTTTTTCCATCTCTAAACACAATTTTGGGCTTTTACGTTAAGTTGGATATAATTAAAGCTTATAATTGATTCTTTATTTTAAAAACCACCCGATTGCAATAATCGGTTCTTTAGAAAGCATAGCTTAACATTTCAAATACTCCTGTCTATCAATTCTACCAACAATTTTTTAGCCTTCGTTACGACAACCGTGGATCGTAATTGTTCTTGCTGAACTTGAGCCCCGCTCCCTGCATCGATGCGCCCTTTGATTGTTGCTCTTGCGCCTTGAAAATACTTAATTAACAAATAGTCACTTGGAGAACTCGAAAAACTCTTTAAGCAATTTAAAAAAACAGAAATTGAGATTCAGCAATAGCTGTGAAGTCTTTGATTGCCGCCTTTTAAGTCGTTTACAAATTTTAAAAAAATTGAAAGAATCAGTGTAATTTAATGATGTTGTTAATATAATTGACTGAAACTGATAATGACCTTTCTTTTTAGCTTGTAAAAATTAGATATTTTATAATTTTTTTTGATATGAATTTTACAGGTTAATAAAGTATTTAGGCAAAACTACCGACGTTTGTCCTACACAAGTCGCAGTATGACTTTTTCTTAAACGACCTACAAATTTAATAGGGATAAAATCGTTTATATTGTAACTGTGAAATATTATTCATTCCGTGTAATTCCTAGTGATAAGTTGGATGTGTTTAGTGATGGCTTTAGTATGGAGCGGCCGCACCGCCATCCCCAAAAAAAGTCAAAAAGTGGCCCTTAAGTAAAATATTGCTATAATTCTTCATAGTAGCACCATGACGGCGGCGCCCCTCCCTCAACTTTAGAACGAAAGTAGGGAACATGTAGTCGATTGAAAGCAATGAGTTTTTTCTTTTTAGTGATCAGTACTTTAGGGACGAACAGTAGTTTCGCTTTATCATAAACTAAAACGTGGGCCCCTTGTGTTTTCTTGCACCGCCCCCCCTTTTTTTTTTCTAGGTGCATCACTGCATGTCTTGCCACTTTTTGAAACTTAAATAAATGGTTTTTAATCGGTATGTATTTTTTTATCCGCCGGCTTGTCCAGTTTAATGGTTAGCAATCCTAGCTCGAGGTCTATATTTGTCCGGAGTATCGAATACAGTGTTGCCATTGGCGCGCTATGACTGCCACATAAAGCTCTGTATTTCTCAGGTGCAATGCTGTTGAGACAAGATAGATAACGTGAACTCGTCACACTTTTAACGTAGAAAGCAAAAATAATCAAAAGTTTTGATATGCTTATTGTAAACTAAAGAAAATAGACTTTTGCCGTTTTTCTACAAGTAAGCCATGCAAAAAAAACTCCAGTCTGTTTTTTAGCCGTAAACTGGTTGAAAAGCTTCAAAGTTACAACAAAATGCACAAACGAAAAATTAGCACTACGGCTGAAATATGATCACCAAATGTTGGCGCATGCATTAGCCGAATGAACAAAAGTAACTGCAAAGGTTTTTCATCCACAACATTAATTTTGAGCCAGATTACAAAAAACTTAAGCGCTCAATTAAGCATCCTCTGGAGCCCTTCATCATCCCGGGCCTAAATACCATGTACCCCCTGAATCCCCTTTAATATGCACTGATACCCACTATACCTAACAGACATGCATGACACTAATCACCATTTTAAGTGCAACAATTAAATTACCAAGACAACGCCACTCCACCAGCAGCAACAAGAAGTCCTTCCAAACAGCGAGGGTCATTCAAGAGTGAAATTTAAATTGGCTTCTTTGAAGGGTTAAAGGAATGACCTGTCCGTAATATTTTTGGAGAAGGAGCAACAACAACTGTGTGAATGTGTAGAGTTTTGTTTTTTAGAATTCCTTTGTTGTTATTTGTGAAAAGGGTGTATTTGTATTTGGGTCGGTTACAGTGGCGTGCTGTGACCTTTGAAACTGGTCATAGAATTAGCTATTTTCTGGGTAGTTAATGGGTAGGACATGCAACATTTTCTGTGTGAGATTCTAAAACATAAACCAATTATTTGTCCCTAAACCATGGTGTTCTCCAAAAAAAAAAAAATCATCGCTTGAAATCATTAGCAGATTTTATGCTTTTCGCCCTAAAATTGTGGTGTTCTCTAAAAAAAGGTCTTCGTCTCAAATGGGCCTCAAATTTCTCTAATTCCATTCTAAACCAGTACCATTTTTCATTAAAGTAAAAAATCTATATCTCATCGCGCAAAAGTTCGTCATGCAATCCCTAAAAACTTGGTCATGCAACGCATGGTTTGCATGCGCTGACCGTACGCCACTGGTCGGTTATTGAAGTTGATTAAGTTTCTTTTGGCGATTAAATTTGTAACTGGCTTTAAATATATACCGTCGTCCTCTTTATTCTCCTGACTCGCAGTACCACGTCAAAGGCGTTAAAATTAAGGTAACCATCAAACGATTACCTCCAACTGCGTCAAGAAATGCCACAATGCCCATTATATGAATCGAACTTAAAATTAATAAACATGAAAAAAACAAAAAAATTAATTTTCAGCTTTGGATCTCAAGTAAAGGCCAAAAAAACGTTTTTTTGGCTTTAAATGCTTATAAAAAAAATTGTCACTCAAATTCAAGTGCAATAAAGTTTCAGGTCCGAGTTCAAACGTACTAAGTTCTAGTTCCTATATTTATTTATCGATAGAAAAAAAAGACATCTGTGACCTACTAAAAACAAGCAGTCCAATAACCAGTGGTGGATATTGGGTGAGGCGAATGAGGCAGTCGCCTCAGGCCCCCCCTTTTTTTGGGGGCCCCCCCTCGATTTTAAGGGCCCCCCTCGAAAACAGCATATACAGTTTTGGATTCGCTCAGTGGACGATTCGGAGTGAAGACCTTTTTTTTTTTTTGGAGGATACCTTGATTTTGGGAGAAAAATAGGGAAATTAGAGGTGAAATTGAAGTGAAGACTTTTTTTTTTTTTTTTTAGAGAACACTTTGATTTTGGGAGAAAAATATCCAAGCCCAGATCAGACCTCTTTTTTTTCTCAGACAACATAAATTTTTGAAAATTCTTGCCTCGGGCCCCTAAATTGGAATATCCACCACTGCCAATAACCAGGAGAAAAAAACAACTACAATGACAAAATTAGTAAAACAAGAAGAGGGACTGCGAAGGAATCGATTAAGATCTTCGAGTCAAACAGCCACCTACCACGTCAATTCCAGTGTGAACGACATTGAAGTTTTTGAGTTTTCTGGTCGCTGCTTCAAAGAAACATATTTTTTAGAGTAGCCTATGTTTACATTGCCGTTGCGAAGCCCAGGACTTATGTTTTTTAAAAAGTTCCGTGGCACACAGTTTGAGAATGACTGATATAATTGGTCATCAAAATCTGTTGAAAATTTTTGTGCCGTGGCTCGGTCTTCAAACTTTTCCCGATATTAAAAGAAAATTTTTTAAACCCCTAAAGAAGCGTTGTCAAATCCTAAGGTTTTGATCAAACCCAGGTTAAGAACTATTATTTTTGTGAGAATTAGCATTAAGCAGTACAATTTTACAATATTCTATATATATTTTATATATAATATGCTGTCCAAAAATTTTGATTTGGGCTGATTTAATTAATTTATTTTTATTAATGACTGAAACTTTGACGCATTTTATTTATTAATTTATTACAATTTGACCAGTTAAATAAAATTTTCAATATCACTTTGCTGAAAAGGGTAATAGATTTCTGTTAAAAACCTTGTAACATACAGTATATCCAAAAAAATATATGTGCATTTATCGAAGTAAAATCGCAATCTTTTCTTTGCGATCGAGTCAGTCGTTTAACGCGCAGTTAATATGACTAAATTTTATGGCATATGTTTGTTCCAATTTTCTATAAATCACGCATTTGCTCAACCTAGCGGTAAACAAAAAAATAAAACAACCCCGCAAGTTACTGTTAAAGTTTACGTCGTATATTGAAAAAACCTAATGGTACTAAAAGCAAACTTTCGTATACATATCTGACATTTAACAACAATTCTTCAGAGCTTGGCACCGGTACTCGGTACTTTTGAATAATACGAATTACTAATAACTAAAACTCTGTCATACATTGGATTTCATTTGACATTTAAAAATTGTATTTAACAAAGCGAAAACAATATCGTACGTGTCCAACTGTTCACTTTCAAAAATCAGTTATGCTTTGGATGTAAAAAACATGCGTGAATATGTTTTTAACTTGATTTTTCGCATAAAATATGCCTTGGATATATGAAAAGCCTAATGAATACGTTGTCTTCTGCTTTGTTTTTTATATTAAAAAAAGTTTGTCAAAAATCGTACTAATTTCCATATAACCTATTACAGTGGTTTAGTCACAGTTATTCTCAAACTTTTTGGGTAACAAACCTCTATTTGCAAATCTTTTTTTATCATTGACCCCAATCTTATGTTACATCAATTTTCTGCCCAACCAACGAGGAAAGATAAAACAAACCCAAAAATAAATAACACAAAATCCTTTAAAAAATAAATGCTTATAAACAGGCATACCATATTTTCGTAGGGGCAAACCGGGACGCTCGTTTATTGACAAGAATTCGTCCCTAAAAAAAAGTGTTCTCTAAAAAAAAGTCTTCACTTGGAATCTGTCTCGGATTTCATGGTATGGATTACTTTACCAGGTATATATGTTGACAAATTTTGTTATATCGTCGCGGGCTTCTTGTGCGCTCATCACGGATTTCATTTTGGGAAACTCTGGTTTTGGTAATTTAGTAAAATTACTCAACCTTCGCTGGCCGTTAACTGTTATGATAATTTTTTTATTTTTGCTTGCAAAGCAACAAAATTGAAATTTCATCAAGTCCCTTTTGCATTGGTATGAATATGAAATCTGGTGTTTAGTGGATTTTTGATTTTATGCAAAATATTTCCATTTTTACTATAATGAGACAACTAGAATGTTTCTTGCAAATGCAATACCTTCAGAAAATATAATATTTACTACACTAAGATTGATTCCTATAATTTCTGATATACCATATTTAGCGCCGAAAGCGCTAAATATTTGACATAATTGCACGCAAAAATGCTACTTTTTCCAAAGCTACAATGTCTTTTTTGCACAATAATTACTATATGCACATTAAACACGATAATCACTCTTTTTTGCACAACTGGTGCGGTGACCATGCACAATTTTTTTTGTACATGTTATAACGTATATAGTTTAATTAAAACAATGCACTACCAGCGTAACTACGATAAGCACGGCTAAGCCGCAAGGGCGTACTGACGGTGGTTTCGATATGCTGACCACATCATCGAGTCAGCTAACACGAATAGGGTAAAGTCAAGCTAAACCCTGCAGTTCCACTGCTAACATTAAGTAAGAATAGTCAAGCCAATCAACAAGCAAATGCCGACAGACCTGTTTCGTCCTTGTTAGGACTCGTTAGGACACTACAGCTTGTTGTTGACTCCAGCTGAAATACAGTTTGTTGTTGACTTTTATTGACCCCAGCTGATTTCAGCTGGAGTCAACAAAAGTGTTATTTAAGATTGCATAGCAAAAAATTTCATACTCTTTGGATAGAAATACTTAAATGTTGTAATAAAATATTATTAAAATTTGGTCTTTAACTAATTTTGTAGTCCGAATTCCTGTTATCAAGGAGGTTTATTCAAAAATAACACATTAAAAATAAATAAAGACAAAAAAGAAAATACTTTGATTTCTGCACCGATTGCGACTCGCAATAAACTTTTTGACAAAAGTTGGACCATAATGGTTAAAAGATTGAGCATCCCTGCGTCAGGGTATAAAACAACCTAACATTTTTTAAAACAGTCATTATCATCAAAATGAATTTCTACCGAGAATAATTTGGAATTTTAATATTGATTTTGTCACAACATACGACACCGACATTGTTTCTTTCAGAATTATTTAATTTATAGTATGAATTTTCCCATTAGAATATCGGTATCATAACATCAGTACAACCAATCATAGCCGTACCTGCCGGGGGGGGGGGCAGGGAGGGCAAATACTCACTCAAGTTTCTAAGATTTGGAAAAAATTGAAATTTTTCGGGCAGTGACAAGAAAATATTTGGGCAACGTCAAAAATTTTAGAACAGTGACAATGATCAAACTGCAAAAAATAGTTACCAAATTTAGATGAAGACTTTTTTTTGTAGAGAACACCTTGCTTTTGGGTCGAAAATTGAAAAATATGAGACTGAATTCAAGTGAAGGGTTTTCTTTTTTTTAGAGATCACCATGATTTTAGGACAAAATTTGTTCTTGGTTTGCAAATCTCAGACAATTTTTTGTTCTATCCGTAATGTGCTAGAAAATTATGATTTAGGCAAACGTCACAAAATTTGGGCAAACCTTCATCGCCCCCATATTTTTTTGGCTGGTACGCCTATGCAACCAATTAATGATATTTCCCTCAAGCGTAACACAATATATATGCTATTCGAATGTCTTTTGACTTTGTTTAAGTAAATGTTCGATACAGTTCCCAGCATAATTCAAAAGTAGGGCGGAAGTCCTTTGATAATTTTCGATCACCTCAAGCAAACTGCGACAAATATTTCTTAAAACTTCACTTTTTAAATGAATCTATATAGTTCGATCTTTTGGTTATTTTCATCAACTCTCAGTGCAACAAGGAAAAGTAGGCTATTCTATTTAAAGTTATTTCAAACATAAACTTACAAGGAGGAAAAACGAACGCACACCTATCTAGATATTGTACTATACAGAAAGTAACATATAAAAATAAAATAGTTCTTCACGCCAAGTCATTTATGCTAAATTTTAATACCGGTGCGTAGTGTTGTAAAATATTTTCCACTACCTGTTCTTGTTGCAAACAACAGTATAAGAAAAAAGCTGGAGCAGGGATCTTTTAACTCTGCTACATTTGATCTGTCATTTTAGTTATGTTATTTTTTAATTAACTGCGACAAATATTTCTTAAAACTTCACTTTTTAAATGAATCTACATGTATATAGTTCGATCTTTTGGTCATTTTCATCAACTCTCAGTGCAACGAAGAAAAGTAGGCTATTTTATAAAAAAAGTACCGCGGTACCGGTACTCGGTACTAAGTACCGACGGTACCGGTACTAAAAAAGTACCGCTGTACTTTTGTACACGGTACTGCCCACCTCTGCAATTCTTGTATTCAGCATTTCGGATAAAAAAATTTTATGGCTTTTTGTGTAAAAGCCAACCAAAAACAAAGTTTGAAATCATTTTTTATCACAAAATTTGTTTTGTTCTCTTTCTTAGTTGTTGATGGTAATTCTTTGAACTCTTCGTATGTATTGGTTATGCAATGAGTTGCTAATTATGCACAATTAAAACCTTTATTTTGGTTTATTGCTTTTGGGCCGTGCATTGTATGAAGTTCGCTTTATGCCGAAACTGCACAACGCGTCCGCGAAAACCAGAGGTTTTTACTAAGGCTTACAGTATAATATTTGGAGTAACTTTTTTAAACGCCTGCCAAAACAAAACGTTAGAAGCACTGTATTTATATTTGTTTTAAAGTTTAGCTGAACAGTTTAAGGCCATTGACATTCTAATGTCAAATACCGAACAGAAAATTTTTAAAAGACTTGTAGGTAGTAAGGTCTTCACAAATAATTGCTATTAAAAAGTGTAGGTTTTTCACAAAATAAATAAAAGTAAAAAACTAGCGAAAAAGCGCAACTGATTTCGAAAAACATAGCCTCTTTTGACTATTCTTTAACTGAACAAAACTTTAAAAAACATTTAATGTCGCCAGCCCTAAACTGGCCGAATTTGAACTTTATGCTTAAATTGCTACAGACTTTCATTAAGTCTTATTCAGTATTGGGTTTATATGTTTGTTTTTTTGTTTTACAAGCTATTTTGAATTAGAGCTCTATCAATCTATAAAAACACATATAAAATTTTTACCGTATAGCAATATATTAGTATTTCAGAGATTATGCAATAGCTGACAGTTTTTTAAATTTGACATTTTTGCATTTGTCCTGTAATATACTATGTGTGTGTGTGTGTGTGTGTGTGTGTGTGTGTGTGTGTGTGTGTGTGTGTGTGTGTGTTGTGTGTAGTATATATTGCAGGACAAATGGAAAAAATTATCCTGAATATAAATGTTTTATGTGTAGTGTTTTATCTAAATAAAGAAAAAAAATATATATACTGTATATATATATAGTACAGTACAACGTATAGCTTAATAGATATGACAACAAAGACTAAAAAAAATTAATGTGTACCGCTACGGAAAAGCTTGCAGCTATCCAATAAAATCAAGGTGCTCTTAAAATTAAAGAGATAAATCAAAGTCACTTACTTGCTGCATAGGGACTAAGACTTGCCCCGGTTGTGAAGGAACAATTACAGGCGTTGAAATAATAGGTTGACGAACCAAAGTATTGCTTAAAGGAGCCTCACGAAACGGGTAGCCCATATTCACATGACATAAAGTCGGCATTAGTAAGGAAGAGGCAAACTAAAATAAACAATGTAACAGTGAACCACTGGCAAAATCATAGCCGTAGCTGCCAAAGCGAAAGGGGGCAATTCCCACATTAAGTCTCAAAAATTTGGGCAAAATTATTTGGGCAAAAACAAATTTTTTGCGCATCGAAAATAAACACTAAATGCAGAAAAAAGTTCTAGATTTCACTTTTTTTTAGAGATCATTATAACTTTTTGAGACAAAAATCGAAAAATAAAAGACAGATTCAAAGTGAGAACTTTTTTTTGCTCTTCATGCTTAATTTTAGACGAAATTTCTTCCCATATTCATAAAGTACTAGAAGAGCATGATTTGGGCAAACGTCACAAAATTTGAGAAAACTGTATTGTCCTTCAAATTTTTTTCGACTGGTTCGCCTATGGGTAAAACTGTTGAATAATATCATCAATCAAATAGCTTTCTGTAGCAGTAAAATCACTTAAAGGAACGAAATTAATTTTTTTGCAATAGTGGTAGGGGAGACCGGGGCTTTTTTTTCTTTTTGCTACTTCTCCCATAATAAATGTTGTTTTTCAAAATTCTTGTTTAATATGAAAAATTTAGGTCACTGTTTAACTAATATCAAAAAAATAAATTAATAATTTTCAAAGCTTAGTGGTTGAAATTACGATTTAAATATTTAAAAAAAGCGTTACAATGTGCCCCGTCAATGGAGTAAGTTGTAACACCAGTTGGGGTAAGTTGTAACAGCAACAAAAATTACTAATAAATGTTTTAATTCAAGCTCTAAATTTGTTATCGAGCACTTTAGAAGAACTGATTTTTCCAACATTGTTAATAAATGTTTAAATATAAATGTAACTTGAAGAAAATAACAATATGAAAAAGTAAACACAACGAAATCACACATAGCCTAGTCATAGACATGAGTATCAAGCACAAAAAATGAGGTATTTGGCCGTTGTCTAAAAATGTTAAAACAGTTTTTTTCACTGCTAGATTAGCCTAATCATAAATTTCAGAATCACATTTGTGACAAAAATATGTATTCAAATCTTCGGCACAAGCTAAATGTGACCTCTTTAGGTAACCATAGCATTGTACCACCCATTCCTCATCAGGACGACTGTTAAAATAGGGCTCAAGAAATGTAATGCAATACTACTCTTTAGCTTTTAAGGCCCGTTTCCACTACGAGCGTGGAAAAGAGCATTCTTTCTTTCTTTTATTGATCTTCGATTGAAGCGAGCGGTTAAAATTGAAGCGAGCGCAAAAAAAGATCAATAAAACAAACAAAAAATGCTCTTTTCCACGCTCGTAGTGGAAACGGGCCTTTAGTGTTTTTTCAAAAATTAGTTTTTCTTTGTTTGAAGCTGTAACAGATTGTCCTTTTCTGGTGTGTCTGTTAACATGGCACATTTTTTAGATCTTTTCTTGTTTTGCACCAAGGACTTGGCCTATCTTTAAGTTTTTTTAGCACTCTGTAGAATTTTACATGGTAAACACCAATGTTTTGCTACTCCCCTTATTGATCTCTTTTTCAATTATAGTAACTGCTGCAGCAGCTCCTAAGTTGTCTTGTGATGATGAGCTGGTGTTCCTGTTAGTTTTTCTTTTGTAAATTCTCATATTATTCACAAATGTTGTTGCCGAAGTTACTTTTAATATAAGCTAGTTAAATTTATGCACAAAAATATGTGTTACAACTTACCCCATCAGCCTATGTTACAACTTACCCCATCTCATACTTAGTCAAGTTTTTGTTAATATCTCAAAGAGTTAAGTTTTAGTTGCTAAATCTTGTTAGGCATTTAATAGCCTATTGTTTTGTGTTTCGACTGATATAAAACATTTCAATAAAACTGCACCCGCTATCTCCCCAGAAGACAAAAATTAAATTTCGAAAAATTTGCTTTGCCTACTCAAAAAGCTTGTGTTAACACTAAGCCTATTTTTAGTCATTGGAATTAAACAATGTTATTTGCTAGCAATCGGTCTTAATATGATTGTTATTTGGGGCTATTTAAAATTTTGTTAGTTGATGTTAGATTTTGACAAATACGAATGTTACAACTTGCACCGGTCTCCCCTACTGAAAAAAGCATTTGGTAAAATGATAAATTTTATTATTTTTTAAGACTTTTTATTCGTTTTCTGTAAACTAAACCATTTTTGATGAATAGGTATTTAAATTCATGATAAAAATTAGTTAAAACATCTGATTAATGCAGTTTAGTCTAATTGTAGAAAGTTAGATATTTTTAGTGCAATCTACATTTCTTTTACTGAGGGCTCAAATACGTTCAGATAATTTTTTACAGAGAAAAAGACTTTTAATGTTAGTGAAAAGATTTAGAAGTTAAAACATGAGCTAACTAGTTTTTACTGAGGGTTAGCGTCGCATGGCCAGTAATCATTGAGAGATTTTGAGTCAAAAACTATTAAATATCTTATCGTCATAGAAAAATCGATTAAAGATAACATTTGAGAGTGAAAATCAAAGCAAACAAAAGAAAAAAATAAAATTTCGCTTTGTTTCATTGGTTTTATTCTAAGCAAAAGATTCAAAAAACGGAATAGCTGGAATAGCAGCTTAGCAGCCTTCCAGTATTTTCAAACTTGGGTCGCAAACCCCATTCAAGACCGTAAAATTTTCGTTTGGGGTTTCCTAGAAATTCACTTTTCAACTTAAGTTTTAATTCCATCTACTACTGTATTTGTCGAAAAGTTTCCAAAAAGCTTCGTGTTTTAAAAAAATAGGTCGTCAAAGAAATAAGTTTGAAAAGTTCTGGCTTAGTATAAAAGCGTTTAGTACCCACAAAAAGGATATAGTAAACAGTCAAAGAAAAAAATCTTCACTAAGCTATTTGTCTTAATAAACGAGTTTGCTGTGCCAAATTTAACTAGATTTTAACCAATGATCTCATGTCATTGCGACTAAATGATAGTCAAATCAAACAAACTACAGTAGGCTATATCGATTTTGAAATGTAGATTTAGCACACCATGTTGAATCTATTTTTACGACCGCTCGGTAAATATTTTGATAAATTCGAATGATGTTCTTATATTTTTTGAATTTTTTATTTTACAAATCGGACACAAGTTAAAAAGATAAAAACAATGTGGCGTCTAAAAACGTAACAACATGGTCAGCAGTCATACTCTTTGGTTGAGAAAAAGATTGGTAGACATAAAATGTGTCTACTTTTTTTATCAACTTTTTGCAGATCATATTTTATCAACGTAGATTTAACAGATCGACAAAAAATAAAAAAGTAAAAATTATGGTTAATGCTTTTCACTTAACTGTTGTTTGTTGTCCATACATGTCTATAATAACAAGTCGTTTATAAGCAATGAAAAAAAGATAAGTACTTTTGTTATTAATGAAGTTTGTAATGATCTTTCCAAAACTTTAGTCAAATTTTTCAAAGCCACTTCTAAAGATCTTTTGTATTGAACGCAAAGCACAGCCCTCAAAATCAGCTACTTTTTTAAACAGTGCTTCAATAGTGGAGCAAGCAAATTGTGCTCTATATTCTGATATGAATAGGCTTAACTTATGCCAACGCAATATCTTGTACGTAGGTGTTGTGTTTGTGCTTTTATGACCTAGTAGAAACAAAAACGGATAAAACAATAATATTTATGAAACTTCTTTTAAAATTTTACTTTTTCTGCATTCCCTGCTGTTATATGCTGCCGCCTACTACAGTAAATACATAAATAAAATCATAGAGTTAGTGCCAAAACTAAAATTCATTCATTTACAATTAAATAAAATTTATTGCATGCATTAAACTTTTTAATCTGCAAATTAGCGGCTAATTACAGTTATTTCAAAAAATTTTTTTTAGTTCTTGTATAAAGTTCTTTTATGTTTTTTAATGTTAAACAATTTTAATGTTAAACAATTTCTCACCTGAGATTCCATGGTAAATATTATTAAATTTCACATATTCTACTTGCTAAAATAACAAGTAAGCTAACTTTAACTCCTGAAGAAGAAACAAAAACGTTTTAAAAAGTCGTTAATCGTCAATAGCGACAGACGAGAATCGATTCTTAACCATCTACTCATCTCTTCAAAACGTTAAAGAGCAGTGAAGAAACGTGCACAACTAAACTTATAACTCCCGGAAGTGAAGCTCCCACGGAGATTTTTGTCTTTTTGCAAATGTATAATAGACTGCTTATTTAGTTTTTTTTCACGACGAAAACAGCGTGCTAATAAATATGATGTGTCGTTAATAAAAGCTCGTTTCCACTGCGAACGTGGAATGGAGTATTCTTTGTTTTATCGATTGTAGTGCATTAAGTTATTACACTCGTAGTGGAAACGGGCCTTTACGCTATTGCGTTTACTACAGTATCTTAGAATCGATTTTAGTTTCATTCTTGACAGTTAGTAAATCATTTCCATCAAACCTTTTTGTTTAGTTGCGCAGTTTTGATTAGCTACATGGCTTAAATTATTTACTAAAAATACCGCTATCTCTTTTTTAAGATTCTTGCTAAATTCACTTTAAATCATGAAAAAGATGCACCCAAAAGCAATTGGAAATAATAAATGCAATTACAAACTACTGAAGAAAAGTTTAAAATCTTTTATTGGATGACAACATGAAATTTAAGCATGTTTTTCTCTTCGTGACCGAGGTTCTATAACAGAAGTCTCAAGCAGTGGGCTGTTAAACTCGTGCACTTTTTACTGAGCTATTTTAATTTGTTAGACTGTGCGAATAGCAGTTATTTTATTTTGATTAATTTTTATCATCAATTGAAATTGGTACTAACAGTAGATGGCTATAAGGTTTTAAAAATTGCGAATTTTGTCATGCATATTTTCATTATTCTATGAAATTGTCAAATACAGATATGAACAAACCTTACAAAAAAGAAGAATTTATTTAAATTCCCTTGGATTAAAAAGATGCTTATATTTGTTCAGGCGAACACTTTCTAGCTTGAACAGAAAAAATCAATCAGGCCACTATTCTTTAACGGCTTGTAATTAATCTCTTTTTAAAAATTTATTGCCGTAGAATTTTTTTTAAGAAATAGTTTTTGAATTGCAGTTGAAAATTTCAAAATTAGATGGGAGATTCACAATTCAGTGCCGGCCGCGATTGGAAATAAGGTCACTGGAAAAATTTATGAGGTCGCATTCTACTTGATGTGAAAATAACTGATTTCACTTCATCAATAAGCTCAATCATTAAAATATTTGCCAAATGGTATTTAATTTGCAGTAATTTGCAGAGTAAAGATCCTATTTAATTTGCAGAAAAGATTTATCGACGCAATTTTCGTAAAACTGCTTGCTCCATTGCAGACTTTTTCTTTCAAGTCCATACCTAAAAAACTTAAAACTACTCTGCTAACGATGCAAGAAAGGGTTGCAACAAGTAAAAGACTTGATCTTTTTTTAAAAATAGGGATTGCTTCTAAAAACAGTCGTATCTTTTACAGTTAGATAACAGCAAGTCATGATACGCGTAACAACTGTTCAAAGACTCGTTTCCACTACGGGTGTTGGCGGGAGTATTCTTTGTTTCCGCGTTTAAGCGCCAAGAGAAGCAAAAAAATTAATAATAGAATTAAAGAATATTCCCGCCAACGCTCGTAGTGTAAACGAACCCTACGCATCACTTTAGACACGTGACAAACAAAATTTACAAACGTGATAGAAGAGTTTTCACGCGTTGAATTGACAATTACTATTACAACTCAAAAAAACCCATTGACGTCGAAATTGCTTGGCGTTTGATTGTTTTTTTTTAAGTTGCGAAATGAAATGATATTTTATATCAAAATTAATTTTTTCTGTTGTGGTTACAAAAACATTCACCGAACGGATAAGTTCTAATTTATGAAAATTAGAGGGAGCATACACTATTTAAATTTCAGGCAAAGCAAATGTTTTAGAACCGCTTTTTGTTTTGGTTCGCATATAAATATAGCGTCTTATATAAAGCACAACTTAAACTGATTTCAGCATGTGGCGGAAGGTGAATAAGTTGGGTGTTTGTTTATTTGAAATTGGTTCGTCGGTTGACGTGATGTAAGAACAATGCGTGTGGTCTTCGATTTACGCATAACCGTCCAAAAGCGATTAAAGTCAAAACGACTTTTCGTTTAGAAGTCACAATTTTTTACTACGGAAGAAAGGTAGTTTTTTTGGATTGGTTCGCTACCGAGTTCTTTCATTGTAGCTCATGGTTAAATTATTTTTATCAACAATATATATGTATAACAATTACAACAAAGAGTTTAAAAGCTCTTGCCAAATCAACGTAAAGTTTAAACGCATTATAGCTAAACATAAACTTGTTAGCTTGACTGTTTTCTTTAATCTAAGAGATTAACTTTTAATAGAAGTTGACCTTGTTCGTTCTAACTAAACTTACAATTAAACTAACCACCAAAAAACCAGGTAAGGTTCACATAGATTGTAAATTTTAAAGCTGGATTGTTTTTAACCAATCGATATGGATTCCTCTGCTCGAGATTGAAAATAAAACTAGCATCTTACAGCATGAATACATCACTGCTCTCCAACTGGTCTCAACTTAACAATTGAAAAAAAACCTAATGACAAATATTTAAAAAAATACTTAAACTATGTCAAATATTTACTTTCTTGTAACAAAATGTCGGCTGCCATCTGTGTCAATTTTCGTTTCATCGTTTCTGTTCGTGACCCGACAGTTGATCGAACGACAGTTGATCGAACGATACTTGATCGAACGACAGTTGATCGAACGATACTTGATCGAACGACACTTGATCGAAAAGACACTTGATCGAACGACACTTGATCGAAACAAAACTTGATTGAAACGATACTTGATCGAAACGACATTTGATCGAAACGACATTTGATCGAAACGACATTTGATCGAACGACATTTGATCGAACGACACTTGATCGAAGGACACTTGATCGAACGACACTTGATCGAAACGACACTTGATCGAAACGACACTTGATTGAAACGACACTTGATCGAATAATGAAAGAAAAAATTTACCACTTTAAATCTGTCCCGGTTTTGCCGATTTTTTGTCCCAAAAACAAAGTAATCTCTAAAATAAACAAATCTTCCCTTTGAATCTGTCTCTGATTTCTTCAAAGGGTCTCCAAGGGTGGGGCCATGGCACAATGCCCCCTCCAATAAATAACTGACCACAATGTAAAAAGAATGCAAAAAAATGGCAGCAATAGGTATCTAACGAAACACAGCCATGATAAGAGTTGAAAATACTTGTTGGCCCCCCTAAAAATGCTTTGCCCAGAAATCTTAAAAAAAAAACCCTGACCTTGACATTGACAAAAAATTATAGAAAATAAAAACAAACTGTTTTCATACTGATGGCCTCTACGCCGTTTCGATCAAGTGTCGTTTGATCAATTGTCGTTCGATCAACTGTCGTAGCATCTTTCCGTTTTGGGTAAAGTAAAATTATCTTAACTGAAAAAACAATATTTCTAAAAGAAACGCAGTAGCTTCGTGAATTTAAACAGATTGCAAAGCAAAAAAACGTTTATTTCGATAAAGAAAACCAGTGCCATTGTAGATGCACGTGCTCTTAAATTCCTCAATGATTGTTAAAGGGAAGAATCTCGTAATTTTGTTTTTAATCAAATATTTTTTTAAAAATTTTATTACTGGTGAATTAGCTGCTTTGAAACAAAGAGTTTTTTTTTTCAAATTTTTAATCTTGACCTGTTTATTTATTGTTTGCCTTACTTACATAATAAAAAAGAAATTAAATTTACCGTCAAAAGTTAAATGTTTACAAAGCTGTTAACCAAGTTAAAATAATGTGTTTCTTAAACAATTCTTCTTATTTTAGCAGTTTTAGCTGATATTGAAGCAAAATAAGTCACAAACATAAGAAAATATTGATATTTAAACATCTAGGAACAAATTTTTAAATTTTGATGAATATCTTTTCGAGATGATCTCAGAATTAAAATAAATTATATATTGATTTAAAAGTTGTTTTATATTGTAAATGTTACAATGAAGCAATTTTCTATACTTTCCGGATTTGGTGAGGTTTCTTTTCGGGAGGTTTTCTTTACTCACCATGCTCAGTTGAGCTAAATTCATAGTTACCAATATAGGGCGGTTGTGCCTCCCAATGATTTACATAACCGTTCCTGCACTGCGCATTTTTTGTCATTTTTTTGTCTTTTTAATTAACAATATTTAGTTTGAATTAGGTAACGCGACCGTGCTTCTTATTTTTTCTCTTTTTCAACTCTCTCTATACTTTCTGCATGTTTAACGTTCGTCGTTGTGTCGCGTTTCCTTTTCATACTTCATAGTATTGTACATTGCATATACTTAAATATTGTTACTAAGTATGAATAAAATATCATCATCATCATCTATACTTTAACTTATACATTTAGAAATATTTCTCAATATTAAATTTAATACTTTAAAAACATTTCACTGGTATTCATGACCTGAAAAATTTTCATTTGCTAACATGTCTCAAAATTATCTGAGTTAACTCTCTGAAGAAAATTTCTTTGTTGCTTTTTAATTATTCTCTATTTGTCTTAAGCTTTGTACCGGCGCACCTGTTAATTTAGAAACCTAGCACGCGCTTATGTTCAAAAATAAACTACTGGTTTACATCACAGTTGTATTTCTATTGAGTGGTTTGGCTTGTAATATTCTGACATTTTGATAGAAAATTACAATTTCACTTTTTCTTATATTATTTTAGTATTATTTTTAAATGCTTTACTGTAAAAGAAAGTTGAGCCAAAATAAAACAAAATTAACTTATTTAAATAAGAAGTTTTCTTGTAAAATATTTCAATGAATGAACTTTTTTTAAAAATCCCTAAAAGATATGACGTGCGCAAATTTAACTTCTGTATCTTTTAATTGTTTTTGGCAATGTTCTCCGACAAACCTGTCTGGTTTAGATCCTACACAGCCTATTGAATTCTGCGCATATCTGTGTTTGGCAGGCAATTGGCTCTTCAAGAGAAGTCTGTTGTCTTTCAAAATTTTTATTAAAATGCTTGGTTGCGTGGAACGTTTTTCTCAGAAGCTGGTGCAGGGGTACCTGAAAGCCATTTTGTCAGAGGGAGCAAAATTTTAAAAAAGGCACCTTATTTTTTAAAAAGGCTGTTTTATAAAATTGCCAATTCGTATCGCAACCGTTTTCAGCGCAAAACACATAGTGAAGACTAAAAAAAAGGTTATGACTTTCAATCTGGATTCAAAACCTCTGTTTTTCGTCCCAAAAACGTCGTAATCTCTAAAAAAAGGTCATCACTTTTAATCAAGTCCTACTTTTGTCCTAAAGTTAAGGTTCAGACAAAAGAAAAAGGGCCAATTTGAAGGGGTCAAAAAGGCAAGTGTTTTTTTTCCCGCTTTTAGCGCCCCTGAGCTGGTGAGAACGTTTCGTTCAACGGAATCGGTCGGACCAACCTTGAGCACCTTTTTATGATCTCTATTTTTGAAATGAACTAATTTTCGATATAAAGATTGTTGTTACAATTTTGTCTAAAGCATTTCTCCCAGAAAAACGCCAAAAAAGGATTTTTTTAAAATTAAATGTCGAAATCAAGTAATAATAATTATTCGTTTATTCTGTTAGTCTCGCTTCTTCGTAAATAAAAATAAATAAGCTTACATAAAATGACCAATTTTATTTTTAAAACAATTTTTTAATTATATTAAAAAAAAGCATTGGACAGACATTGATTAACTTATGCTGTTGCACTTTCAGCTTATTCGTATTTCATATTAACAATTAAATCTTTTTTTATTGTCTTGCTTTTTATCTTAACCTCAACTGGACTTAGGACAATCAAAAAAGGCCAAATGCCTATTCGAAGTTTTTCTAACGTAATCTCTTGAATTTCATAAAAACTCAGTTCGTTTAAAGGTGCTAAAATATTGTCTAACCTGCTTTCTCTGACTGGTGTTATCCCTACTCATCTTTCTTAATGTTGTTTTCGATAGCCACTTAGCTTTCTTTGAAAAGTGGCAATACTGGCAATTTTAGTTTACTTAAGAAATATTTCAGTGAATTCGTCATGCGTATAACACTTTAACCAAGTAATGAAAAAATTGTTGATCTTATATGAAATAAAACGAAGTTAGTCTTTACAAGTTAAAATAAAACTTTCAAAAAATCTTTCAATGATTTTTGTCTATTGCAAGTGTTTTTGAACAGAGCAATGAGATGCTTTTGTTATGGCGTGGCCGTTATTTCTCTCTGTCTATAATCTCTAATCAAGTTCTAAATATTTTATTAAGTTGGTTTTAAGTAAATGCTTTGATATGGGAGGCTGTTATCATACCATTCCTAAATAACTTCATAATCCGCGGTTTTTGCGATAAAGACAATGAATGCACAAACAACTAGTCACTTGGTTCTGCCACTTCTGGGATAAGTTTCAACAAACATGTCAACCTTGGTGTGATTGGTGGTTTAAGCTACAGCACACTAGGAAGAATAAGCATCGTTTTTGCAAAGTGAGACATTGTTGCCTAAAATATGAAAATATCGTCGTTTAAAACTTGAATAAAAGGCTTAATTTGTTCCTATTAATTAATAATTAATTTTCAAAAAATCACATCAAGTTTTGCTTGTTGATTTCCATGTTGTGGATGCACGATAGTTAACATGACCAAACTGTAAGACGTTTTAGATTTATTTTTGTTGTAGTGGCAGTTTTGCCGAAATTACTTGTTTTTTATTTTGCGTTTTGAAAGAAATTAAGAAAATTATTTGATACTTTGGAAATTAAATGTGGCATCCGGAAATTATACAACGTACTGATACTGGATTTCCTAAATTGCAAGAAATAATTAGCTTTGGGAAAACGATGTAGATATTGGCAACATCAATCACAGAAATGCAAATTACTTGCCATTACTCGAGATCACTGGTACTTTGCAATAGGCAATCAAATATATTGTACAAGACTTGGCTCAATTTTAGGAATTATTTTTGGTTTTTTTATGACTTAGAAACAACGAATGTTAAGGTTCTTGGTAAGGAACTCGTAAAAAAAAGTGAAAAATCAAAGTAATAAATACTTTTTTAATTCAATTCTTCGGAAAAAAGTCACTAAAAAATTTTAACCAATAATTTTTTACCATTTATTAATTATTTCCGTTAAAGTCAATGAAGTTATAATTTTTTCATGGCTTTGTTACGTAATGAAACTTACACAACTTTAATTTTGGTTGCTTCGAAGTCTTTCGACTGAGTTTTATCGGTCAAAATAAAGTCAAAATTTTAATAAAATAAAAATTTGTCAAAATTTTGCCAAATCAAATTTTACTCACAAAAACTCATTTCTTGCTTTTTTAAAAATTCTTCAAACAGCTACTGCTTGTAGTATTTTGTTTGGCATTTTGTATCTTATATTCTAAAAATTTCCTATCTGCAACCCCTGTGTGTCAACCTTAAAACTTTTGGCCCTTCTTTTCATAAGTTCTGAATCAGCAATGTAAGTTTTACCTGTTTTACAATATTCTACCAACATTAAAGCTTATCCTATAGATTTTTAACGGCCCTCATTCCTGCGTTAACAGTTTTCAGTTTAAAAATCCTTGATCTATATCAGTGGTTCCCCACCTTTCTACACCAACGGACTGGTAAAATTTTTTAAAATGTTCACAAACCGGCAACAAAAGTTTGTCTAGTGAATAGAAGTCATAATTGAAATCTTTTTGTTAACTAAAATTGTCGTTGCGTAATACAAGATTTTGGCATAGGCTGTGAATTTAAGACAAAAATTTACAACAAAGTGGCAATCAAATCAGCTTGAACGACAAAAGGTCAATCTATAATATTTACATACAAAATCAATGCTATTGTGTAATTTGTTGCTGTTTCGTTGCCAGCATGGAAGGCAAGCGAGGCATTTAAGAAGTTTTTCAAATACATAATTCTGTTTGATGTGCTTTGAATGAAAGTGACGAGCAAGTTTCGAAGGTTTCATAGCGTCATTTGAAAAAATTCGAAGGCACACCAAACATAAGGGTTTGGTGTGCCAATCGTTCACTATACGGATCTATAGTAAAACCAAGCTCTAAATATTTTTGTCATAGTTCTGATAAATTTTCCTTTTCGTTTCTTACTTTTTCCTGTAACTCTCAACTTATCTGAATATGTCCTTTTTGTAGTTTGCTCTAAAAGTCTACTGATACTCGCTTTATTTTCATTTTGATAATTACTTTTTATTTATTTATTTCATCTCTATATTTATCCTCCTGACTTGTAGGAAAGCGACGAAGGCGCTAGTGCAGAGGGTAAGTAATTACCCCGACCTGCTTCCTGAAATACCAAAATATTGCTGTCCGGTTAAAATTTTTTTTTATAGAGATGCGATTGAAATTTAGAACTGTTTGCTAAGACCGCCAAGCAGGGGAAATTGCCGCAAAGTGTCTTCCTTAGGACATAATAGAATGAAGCGAGTAGTTTTTGAACGGAGACCATGTGAATTATCCTCCTGGCGCTCTTAACCACTCGATCACGCTTCCGACACCTTTTCCAGAAGTCTTACTTTTATCTTTCTTGTTAAATACACGATAATACTTTGCACTTTCATTGATACCATATTAATCTTTCCGCAATTAAACAAGACTATCTATAGCAGCACCTTAAAAGTGAAGAATAGCTTTGTATTAGACTTTTTGAAAGCTAGAAGCAGTTTATGATGAAACAATCGTAAACGACACAAGACTTAAATGATTGGAAGGTTAACTTTCATTATTAAACAATTTTGCGTTATCAAGGAAGGCGAAATACGTCAGTTTACTACTATAAATCGGTCAAGCGTAAAATGAGTTTTACCGAAAATAACTACTTTGCAATGCTTATGATTCTGAATTAAAATTAATTTGGCAGAAAGGAAAATACTTTGCGGAACAGGAAAAAAATTACACTGGCCGGCGGTTGGGAACCACTGATCTACGTGATAAAAAATTTATCAATTAAAAATTAGGTAAGAAAAAAATTATATCTTCATTTAAGTGAAAAGAAAATATGTTTCTAAATGCGCACCTTTTATAAAAAGTCGGCAGCGAGGCCGAGTAGTAAAGAGCGCCGTATTGATGGCGGACACGATCGTTACGGTCGCGCTTTAAAACCTACTTGCGTCATTCTGTAGTATCCTTGGAAAAGCCACTTTACGTTTTCCCTTTGGTTAGCAGGCTTAGCAAGTAGCTCTAAATTTTGGTCATATTTCTAAATATACATGTAAAACTGAAAAAAATAAAAAATAAAAAATTTAAACCGAACAGTAATAATATTTTGGCATCCCTGAAAGCAGTTCAGCGTAATCGTTTTCCAGTTGTTCAAAGTATAGCGCCTCCGACGATTTCATGCGAGTTAAGAGAAAAAACAGCTCAGACCTTTGAGATAAAAATACAATAAAAGAAATATTTACATCAAATTTACGAATGCTGATGCATGAAATTATTTTTCTGAATGCATGTTGAAATTTTATACGAATAATTGTTACACAGAAGAACCCATTTTAGTAATGCTCTTTATCGTGGATCACTATTTTTTATTTTAACTCTTAACAGGTATAGTTAGACAATATGTCTACTATAGGTATACATGGGTCATTTTGACCCGGACATTAAAAATATAACTAAAAACATAATTAAAAACAACTTTTTATTTAATTAATGAAGCTAATATGTTCTTTACATTTAGTATAAACTATTTAAAAATTTTTTTAATATTTTATGTAATATTTTATTTAATATATATATAAGTAAATATAAAAAAAACTACACAAAAAAATAAAATATTTAATCCTTTTCTTTTGTCTTCTTTTTTTCTTAACAAAAAAATATATAGTGAGAAAAAAAATTATTAGTTTCTTTTTATGTACATTACACTATGTCAACAAGTGCAAGACCTAAAGACAATCTTGACAAATGTAATTGACATGCTGTCCACATATGGGCCTTGCACACTTGTTACACTGTTTGCTGGTTTTGTTGTCAGAACCTACGGGGCACAGTCTGCATCGTTTTCTTGACGGTAATTCTTGAGGTCTATTTATTGGGTTAGCACGTTCTTTCACATCAAAGATGTCTTTGATAATAGACTTCAGATGACACTGCAAGGTTGGAATACATAAACGTTGTATAGCCCAAGGACATATAAGTTCAATAGCCAGTTGTAAAGGGTGATATATATACAGTATATATATATATATATATATTATACATATTTATATTTATGTAAAGGCAAAATGTGTGTATGTTGGTGCATTTATATAATTATAGATATTTTTATATATGCATGAAATATAATAGAATGTAAATAATAATAATAATTAGCCCTCGCACGGTGATAACAAAAAAAAAGTAAAAAATCTATAGAGTAGTCATATTGCTTACCTCATTTCCGCTCAATGTATGCTTCGATATGATTTTATTTTATGCAGAAATGTACTTCAGACAGTACAATTAAAAATCACTAAATATTAATTAGATATATATAATATTTTTTGAAAAATAAAAAAATAATTTTTCGTCAGGTCAGATTGACCCACTGTGTACCTGTTAAGGGTTAATGTCGACAAAAAAAAATACAATTATTCTTTTTAAATTGAGGTAAATTAACATTTTTGCAAACATTTAACCGAAACTTGTCCATAAAAAGTTCTATAACAGGGTAAAATTGTTTGGTAAAAATAAAAATCAAAATTTAACAAAATTAAAATAAAAAAAAATTTTTTTAGGTCCAAAAAGTTCTGAAAAGCAAAACGAAAACTATTTGAAAAACCTGTACAAGAAGCATTTTTTTAATTGGGGGTTTTTTATTTTAAAAGTGCAAAGAATTATTGAGTTAGTAACAAGTGAAAACAGGCAAGAAATTGGTACCACAAAACAGTTTTTGTTTTGACAATATATAGCTTACCAGCCTACCACCGCTGTTGAAAGTATTTTTTCAAAGGCAGTTGTGTCTTCAATTCGTTTTTCTTACGATCATTCATCAAGCTTTATATTTAAAGTCTTAGTAATTTCGAGATAAAAAAACTTATCACGACGGAGTAATCACGTTTTTGTATCATTGCAAATCATTGCAAAAGAATAGCTTGTTATGAATTTAAACAAAACTGAGCATCCTATGTTATTTGCAATTTGTAAACTGTGTGGGCCCACTCGCTTTGTTGGCTTACTGTTTTGCATCTGGTTAGTGTATCCATTTCATTCCTTGTCTTACTGATAGCTAGACATGTTTAAAATTTTTCAACAGAAATCTTTTACCCTTTTCAGCAAAGCCGAATTGGCGAATTTATTTAACTGGTCAAATTGTAATAAATTAATCAATAAAATCAGTCAAAGTTTGATGAGCATATTTAATCAAAAAAGTAAAAAAAAGCAACTACCGTTAATGAAAAATTGATTTCAACCAATAAAAGTAATCATCAGTTTTTGCAAGAGAAATTAAGAAATTAAAAAATTATCACATTAACCTTCCTCATTAGCTACTAAATTAACGAATTACAAAAAATATCTCAAATTCTTTCTATTAAATATAACCCCGGTTTACACTCATGTGGGAAATGCGCTTTATAAGTAACTATATAAATATGATTAAACACTCAATTTTATTATTTTGCATCAACACAACAAAAAATTTAATTTAAAACAGCATCTTACTTGTAGAAATTATGGTATCCGTGTGCAGAGTGTGAATTTTGCAAAATGCAATAGGTAGGGCAAACAAAAAATAAACTCTCAACCTGATGGAATAAACAACGCTCATTCTGGAACAAATTAATGATAACAGTGACTGACTTGCCTTTCATAAACATTTTCTTTGATCTCACTTCGAGGTCCTTAATGTAAACTTGACATCGCAAAGTGCTTTATATTTATATTTTTGGAACAGCGGGATAAAACTTTATTAGATTGGTGTGAAAATAAATCGATTAGTTATTTGAATGCTAAAATTAATCCTAATAGAATTTTTCTATCTCATACTTGGGATTAAGTTTTAAACCCGTTTATTTTGTCCTGTATCTATCAAACTGCACACACTGTGAGGAAACTACATCGGCTGTTCTGATTTTTTCAGCAGGCGCTATTGATGTTAGCGGAAATTTTATTTTTTAATAACTAAAGAAATTTTTACCGTGTACGTTTTTACGTCGTCATTGCGTTATTGATAATTACAACGTCATTTGTTATGTCATTTGCTTTGTAGCTTTCAATGAGGCTTTACCTTGTGTCTTTGGAGTCAGGGCCCGATTCGAATGAAAAAGATCATTTTAATTTTTTAATTTTTGATTTTTTTGCAGAAATTAATGATGACCTTCATAGGTTTTAAAATCAATTTTTCAATCGATTTAGTTGGTTTTAGTTTTTACTTTCTTCATTAAAAATTTCTCTTTGAACTTTGACTGGTTTTATTTATAAATTTATTGCAATGATAACTAGACACTAACACATTCTTAGTACAAGTTTATTTATACCAACCATTAAAAAAGTTTTTCTCGAGAAAAGGTGATATGAAAATAGATTTTTTTCGGTGAATCGCTATGCAAAAACTTGTAGATTTATTTCTTAAACAGTTATTTTCTCAAACAGAGTTTTAATTTTGGGTTTCATCAACAAAGTATTCGGGGCCAATGGGACCTGGTTCGTAGCTGAAGTACACGATCTTTTTTTGTTCTTTCACGGGGACCAAGACCTCCATAAACCCATCGTGGTTTATATCGTCGACAGCGACCTCACCGACCGGTCCTCTTGTTTTGTATATCTAAAAATTATTTAAATTTTAAGTGAAATTCACGAGCAAATATTGAAATTACTTTTACACATATAAAAATTTTCATGTTGCATGCACTGATGATGTAGTCAAGACCACATGTATCGTGACTGCGACTGGGTAATTTTTTTGAGACCCAGACTATAACATAGTGTAAAACGAAAATGCACTTTTAATAATTCCATATGCGCTAATTCTTATTTTTTTGAAATTCAAGGTTGCTTTTTAAATAAACAAGTATCTCAAACATGTGGTGAGAAAGCCTGGCTCTGTCTGGTGACATCATTAAACCACCGGCGCTGAAAATTTTATAATGACCTTGTCTGGTCTCACAAAAGTTTAATAAAAACTTTATCGTGCTCGTATGGCAGTAATTGGCCTAGTTGTTGCATTCTATTTTAAGCGAAAGTCTTTTCCTAAAAGCATATCAGAAATTTCTCAGGTAAACTGAGCATCGAACTAGCAACCTTCTGTTTGCAAGTCAGAATGCTAAAACAATGAGGTAATGTGCCGACTAAAAGACGATCAGTAAAAAATAAGCTACTTATTGCAAAACTACATTATGTTCAAATTCTTTTTAATGGTTTCCTGAAAAAGTTCTGGCAAAAGTTCGTAAATCTCAAGGATTAGCACAACAAAGAAAAGATTGATAAAGTATCGGTTTAAATTTTTTAATGTCTCTTGGCCGTTATGTCTTTATATTTTTAAATTGTATTGTACGCGAATACAATCCTTGACTGTAAACGATGAATCTTTTTTAATGGAAGTTATTGGCAACATGAAAAAAGTTTCCTTAACAGAACTTTGGCAGAGGACTTTATTAGCAGAGATTACTGGTGGTTGATTTTTTTAATATACGAATTATTTAATTTTAAAATAGTAACCTGAGTTTGCTTCACCAAGAATCATTAATTTGAATTTTCAAAATCAATCAATGTCAGAATAGCGGTGCCCTGAATCATAGACAGTGTCCTGAATGACGCCTTGCGCTTTGTCAATGGATGCTTGCGTCCCACTCCAACGGACCAGTTACCTATACTTTCATACATCCAGCCAGTTGAGCTTCGCCAACTAGGAGTGACACTTTCTTGGGCCAACGGTGCAACCCTAGACCGTATATTAAATTCCTACGTTGGACATAGAATCCCAAAAAATATCTTATCCTCTTTTTACCCTCCTAACAAATTAACACGTTTTCTTTTTTTATCACTAGCAGCATCACTGCTACAACTGTAATTTTATTCCAAACTACTCTGCATTGGTTTAAAGTTACTATCTTTGCTGTCATTAATGTCATCAAATAACTATCACTTGATATTGTAAAAAAGTTTGGAAATAACACAATTAATATTAATGTAATAGCAATGATAATGTAAATACTAAAATAAGCTCCGCCCACAAAGTTTTCATAGATCAGTTTATTCGACGTCACTCGACGCAGCAATCAACTGACATATTCACTTTGTCTCCCTGTACGTTACTATGACAACAGTAACATCGAAGTCTATGAAGTTATGAAACTATAACTAAAAAATTTAAGTAAATGCATAAAAACATTGTGGCCCGCGGGCCACAGCTTCGGCGTCCCTGCTCTAGACTTTTTAGGTTTTTGACAAAATTAATTTTCATTATGTCTATCTACATTGTCTTAACAACAAAAACAAAAAAAAAAAGAATTTTTGCAAAAAAATGAAACAACCGATATGTGGGAATTGGAAATGCGTCATTCTATTCAGAATTTTGAAATAACGAAAACTAATATTTGATTACTTTTTCTTAAGGTTTTTGTTTTAACCGTTAAAACAGTATTGACACGATACAGAAAATACAAAATAAATTTATTGCAAAAAATAAACAATAAATAAGGCCTAACCGTTCAAAGTTAAACTGCTTAGTGCTTACTGTGTGGCTTGTGTAGTCCCAATTGCTGGTTTTTCTTGAATTTGGTATTAAAACGTAAATTCGTCCTTCATTATCATATGATACAAGAATAAATGGCTTCTTTTTGCTGAAAAAAAAAAACGAAAAAACTAAATATAAGTTTATGATGGCAAGTATCAACTTTTTGCTAAGCGAAAGCAAAAAATTTCGAAAATTAATCAGTCTTCAATCGAAACTATTAGAATTACCAGATTGTGTTAAAAACAAACTGACATGTTGCTCTCTGCAAAAGTCTTGCATTTGCCTTTCAAGGACTGATAATGCCAAAAACAGGAAATATAATAAACTAATGACCAATTATTCAAACAAAACTATAACAACCTTTACGTACTGTGTGATTTGTCCGTAGCGCAGGTAAGGATGAAAAATGCTGATTTTTGCTCCTGAGCCAGTATCTGGTTGATCTAATTCCACTGTTCCATCTATAATCGTATGACGACGCCATTTTCCATGAGTAAAATCACAAGGAATTTCATAAACGTACACTGAGCCTTGTTTCTTGTCGTTGCTGTCAACAAAAGTTATATAAAAAAGTCTTGATCTTGTGCCGCTGCGCCATCAAGTAGCTTTTTTAAGTCGTTAAACCGCGTTTTACATGTTAAAACCTGTTACAAGTTTTGCGGAACCCAACTCTGCAACATTTCAACTGTACTTTCCTTGAAATAGGGAGCTTTGGCAACATTGTGTCTGATTTTTTTGGCCTGGGGCTCGAACCCAGACCTTTTGCCCCAAACGCAGGAAGCTCCGGCATTAGTTTCTTTTTTACTTTTTTGTTGATTGAAAATTTTTAAGTAAGTCACAATAGCAATTTTAACGTTTATTGCGTAATCAAGTACTTGTTTCGGAAAGAACACAAGGTGTTTGCAAATTGAATTTTCATTAACAGTGTTTGCTGTCTAAACAACTTTCATTTTAGTTCTTTCAAAAAACTTTTAAAATTTACAATTAATTTGTTGATTTCAATTTTTTTTCAAACGTTTTTAACACAGAAGCAGTAGATCATAAAAATCTGCCAGCTTCGAGCCTGTAACTTCGACATTTATTTTCTTGTGTCAAATGTGAAAGTTCAAGCTGGTTCAAAAAGTAATTCTGCTTCGAATAGCATGACAAATAAGACCATTCAGCAAAATTTTGTTTTTTCATTAGTAAAAAGATTTTTATAAAAAGTTGCCATCAATATTTCGAACAGTATTTTCTTGAATAAGTTGATGAAACAAGTTTGAAATTGCTTTGAAAGACCAAATAGAAAGTCTATATGAAACCACAGTTTAAACCAGGGTTGTGGTGTCGGAGGAATTATTTTTCGACTCCGACTCCATTTTATCAAAAAATTTCCGTCAACGGCTTCATTGGGAATATGAAACTTGACTCCGACTCCACAACCTTGATTATAGTTTACACTTTTTAAAAGTTTATGGATGTATACTTTTATCAGCATTCGTTATCTCTATTTACATTACTGACTTACAGAAAAGCGTTGGAAGCGTTATACTTAGGTAATTTTTTAGCGATTATCTAAACCTGTTTGTTTAATGCTATATATTATGATAAGGCCGCAACAAAACAGGAAGAAGACAAAAGGAGCGACACCTCTTTAGTGTTGATATTTTTAAAATTGCAACATTAAAAATATTTTTTAGCAATTGCAATTGCAACTGCAGAGTCAACGCTTCATGATGCTTTTTCTTGTCTGAAATTAGCAATTAAAATTTAAAAAATTTAAATTTTCTTCTGGTCATATTTACCCTCTCGCCAAAGTCTCAGATATATTTTTCTTCTGTTAGATCAAAATATTTTTGAACTTTGGGGGAAAACACAGGATTATAGATGCTACCTTTAGACAAGGGGCAACAATTTTAAAACAATCTGGAGTTTTTAGAAGAGCTGAATTCGAGTGAAGATCTACTTTTTAGTTATCACTTGACTTTCAACGGCGATAAACCCGTTTCGACGTAGTTTTTCTGGTAAAAATTTTTTTTAATCTTTGCTTGTTTTTTTCAAAACAGCCCCCAAACCGAAATTTAATTTTTTAAATGAAAACCATATTTTGGCTTCAAATTGAAGAAAAAATTGTTTATTAGTTTTCTATTTAAATTAAAGTATGAAAAGTGCTCTGTTCTCGGATAAGTAAACGTACTCACCATATTTTTGTTTGTTTATTTTTGGGTCACTTAGATGGTATATCAAACTGCCTTCCAACTAATTTACAGAAAATTGTAGTCGCAAAATAACGACTCCGACTCCAGCACGTTTAAAAAGTGGCTCCGACTACGTCAAAAATATGAGAGTCCAGCAAATCTGGCTTCACAAGCCCGGCTTTAACTAAACTAAACCAAAATCAAACAGATAGAGGTTAATTTTAATGAAAAATTAAAATCGTTGTTTAAGGGTTCGCTCTTTGCTCGCGTTTAAGGGTTCAAAGATAACCTTTTGCCAAAAAATGAAAACCATGCTTTCAAGAAATTAATTTTGAAAAGGAAATGCAAGAGTTTCTATTACCTCCAAGTACTTGCGACGATGTCGACTCTACCGTCAGCGTTCACATCAGCAACTTTCAGATCAAAAAACCAGCCGTGGTTGTCAATAACTCGTTCGTTGATTGCATCCAAGTTCGTCCAATCTTCTTGAGGATCTGAAACCCGATTGTTTTAGATTTCGAGCAGAAAACAAATCCAAAAAAAAAGTTTAAGGCCGTGCGCAAAAAAATTTTTTTTTTGCGGGGGAGGGCGAAACATTTTTGTCCAAATTTTATCCGACGACTGCCCGAATCTTGACTTTGCATTATTCTATACAGCTGCCCGAATATAACTCAGATTTAATGTGTTTTTTTTTCTTGATTTAATTTTCAGGTTTAATTGGAACAGAGACATAAATTTGAACATACAAATAGATTGGAGGTTAATTTTTCAAAAAAAATGCCCTTTCTCCAGCCCCCTACTTTAAACTGCTATAATTGACTTCACTTCCAAACACGTATTATGACCAAAGGCGGTTATATCTACAATATTGCGTTTGAAGAGGACAAACATGGTTCACGATCAGTTAACAAAACTATTTCGTATTTGGCGGGACCAATATCAAACTCAAATCTTCTCGTCCAAATCAGATAATAAAAAATCTTAATTGCAATGCAGTCATTTAAAGAAAATATGAGTTGAGTGTGAAACTGGGAATATGTCTAGTGCGTTTTAAACATTGGATTAATTTCGATTGAATTCGGGAGCAATAAGGTAAAAAAAACTTTTAAGTTACGTAATATGTAAATGATGTAATTTCGAAATCTAGATTGCACGAAATCTAGATTGCACAATCAAAGAATAAAATTTAGTTTTATTGCTTCAACTTTGACGAGTAATTTTTCTTCTTATTAAAACTTTATCTTATTTATTTGATTTAATTTTTGAACAAAGTATGCAACAATTTTGTTTAAAAATTAATCTTATATTTTTTTTAAACCGCTTTTTCCAATAAAGTAATAATATTTTAATTATTTAGTTATTGGTTTCCTTGCTAAAAGTGAAATGCTTTAGAACAAGTATCAATATAACAAGTTTAATTTCATATTTGTTTAATAGTCTTAAAAAAATTTTGAAAATATTGTAATACATGAGAAAAAATCTTTTAAAAAAGCTGGAAACGCAAAAACCACAAAATAATTAGTTTTCCATGTACGATTTGGTCTTGCCTTCAGTCCAGACTGCATACAACTTGTTGTCCCAGTATCCAGCACCAATGATAACCAAGCGACTCTCTCCCGATGGAAGTGGGATCCGTAGGACCCGAATTGAAACGTCTGGTCCATGAGTGATATGATGTAGTTGCCAACTGCAGTCAATAAAATAAAAAAAACACTGAAATTATAACAGGTTTGTTATCCGATTCATGTTTATTTTCGAAAATTATCAACAGGAAAGGTTAAATTAATGGTTTGCAAGCTCTGGTTGGGGACCGCTGAGATCCGGTAACGAATTAAAAAAAACAAAAAAGGATAACAAATTAATCAATTTCCGATCTTTGCGACAACAATTTTCTTCAGTATGAAAATTGGTTACCAATGTTAGAAAGTTTCTTTTTTTTTTTTTTAACTTAAACTCTAGAATACTTGCGTTGTGATCTTGAGTTGGAGAACTTATAGATGACTATTTTGTTTCTTAAAGCAGTGATTTCCTAACGGTTTGTTTCAAACTATAAGGGCCAAATGTTCCATAAAAAACTTAATGCGTGCGGCGACAAGAAAAGGTAGGTACCTTTAATTATACATCTTTCATACGCCGAAGCGTATCATGAGTTATGGGAGCAGACAATTTCAAAAGTTGATAACCCGACCAGAGTTGTAAGTCGGGTCGGGTTCGGGTCCGGTTCGAGCTGGGCTTGGGCTTAAGTTTGAGAAAAATTTCGAGCCTAATTCGAACCCAGTGCGATTTGAAGAAACAAGAATCTAACATGTAAGTGTTTTAGACCAAATCAAACTTTCGGGCTTTTTCGGGACTGACGGACCGAAGGCTGCGAATCAAATTCGGGTTCGCGTCGGTTTCGGGTTTACATTTTCCGATTCGGGCCGGGTTCGGGTCGGGTTCGGGCCTGAAATAGTCGGCCCGTTTACAACTCTGGCCCCGACGCATAGCATTTGGTAACCAACATTGCAACAAACTAGCGCAGCAATTGCGAACCGTTGACAACACGGCGTCAAATTTCTCTGTCGCAGGAGAAGAGCCCAAATATAATGCATCAGAGGCAAGAATGTAAACTTCTAGATAAAATTTTATTTTTTTCTGTATTAAGAGCGCCGTCTATTTAACTGCTTCTTTGATGCAACATCTACAAAAAGAGTTTTGTAAGCACGGGTTTCAAGTGAAGAAAATGTCACATTGAATCTTACCAGTTCGGTTAAAAATTGATGTAAACTTTATTTTAGAAAATGGCTATGTCCCACAATATCTCTAAGAAGCAAAAAGGGTCCGCCAAATAAAAAAGTTTAAAAATCTACTGAGTTAGATGTAAAAAAGCGCTATATCCAAAACTATGAAATGTAGATGAAATTGAAATTTTGAATCTTTTTTAATTAAAATAAATTTGTACCTTAAATAAACTATTTTTTAACCGAGGCTTTAAGCTTAAATCAAAATAAAAAAAGCATATTTATTTTATTCGAATGACATTTTTATAATTCTTTAAAAAGTGAATGTAAATTTTTTGCATAAATTATAGCAAATCATGCTCCCTCACTTCCTGTGACTAGTTTGAAAGAAAAAGTTGTAACCCGGGTTTTGAAGCCACACCAACTCCGAATATTGAATTGCTCCCGGTTCCCCCCTTGATCGTGACGTCACAATGTCCGGCCATCCGTCTTCGTTCATGTCTACCCACTGAACCGTAGAGTAATACCACTGCGATAGTTCTTGATCAGAGGTTATAACGTAGGAAAGTTGTGTTGCGTTCGAAAGGCTTTCAACGGGAATAAAAGCAATAATTCCTTCCACGTTTTGCAGAGGATAGAAATTTGAAGTACTCCACCAATATTTAAATCCGTTATGAGCGAGTAAATCATCTACAACAAATTGATTTGAAATCTATGTGTATTTAAACTAATCGATGATAACGAATCCACGATTTTTGAAATTAAAAATTACAAGATTATTATTTAAGTCAAAAACAAACGATGCAAATTTCTCTTTTTCTTCTGTCCGACTATTCAGTTGCGCTAAAAATTTTGTAGAAATTTTTAAAAACCTACGAAAAGTACCCAATTTATTTTATTAGGTATTAAAAAAAATTTTTTCAAGCTGCAAAAACATTTGTTAGTTGAAGAAATAAGTCAAATTTCAACTTTTTTTCTTGAAAAAGCTTTTTTATTTTTCATTCTACTGCTCATTTTTGAAGAATAATAGGAAAAAATCGATTTCGTTTATTTTAACCTAAGAGTTTTGTAGTTTTAAATAAACTCCTTTTTGTTTTAATGACCATTAAATGGTCATTCACTGTCCTATTTGTTTAACAAAAACTAAAATAAATATATATTTGGTTCATCTGCTTTTTTGATATTTTTTTCAAGTGGCCAATCTACTGTATTTGCTGAAAAACTTTTAATTGAAAAAATACAAATAAACTTGTACTAACTTAAAATTTTTTGTGAACACCAAAAATTAATTAATTAATTTTGGCTTCATATTTGCTAAAGAACAAAAATATTTTATAAAGTATTTTACTAATATTGTTTGATGTGCTTTTGATATTTAATCAAGAAAAAATCAAAAAAATTTCAGAATGAATTTCCCCAAAAGCTTTTTTGTTACTTGAGTAGATTTGAATGACAGCAAGTGCCGAACAATTTTACTATAAGCATGAAATTACAAAACCAGCCCGAGCTGATTGCTCAATTTGCTTACAATGATAAGTACTTCTGATGGCCAAGGTCAATATATTGCTTTCAAAATACATAAAACCCGAAGCTGTTTGTTTTTAGTTTATAATATTCTTTTTAAGGAATAACTAAAGTACGTCTAACAATAATTTTATTTAGCACTCTGCAAAAAAATTACTTTTTTTAAGAAGTATACATAAATTAGAACAGAAAATTTGATTTTGCACCTAAATACACAGGAAATTGTTCAAGTAATCAAAAATCTTAGTAAAACCACCAAAAAAATTTAAGACTTTACAAATGCGTTTTTTGTTTTCTCATAAAGGAAACAAGTAAAAATTCATGTATAGTTAACTCTATTGCAATCCTTTTGCAAACAAACGGATTCTAATCGTCAGTTCTCAATAAGAACCTAAATAAGTTTTCACTTAATTTCGATAATTCTCAAGTAGTTTTTTGCAGTATCAATAACAACAACAACTTTTCAACCAACACCATCTACCGTCTACTTTCCCCATTGAATTGATTTCACCCAACCCATCCGCGATTGCTTGAACAGAGAAATTTTGCTGCCCGCTCAGCCATTCAGAAACATTCTGTGCTCGGTAGACACAGTAGCTTTGGTCCCTTTCATTTAGTCCATTGATAGCTAGATCTAATTTACCGTTGATAGAATCAATTGTCTGTTGCAAAAAAAAGTTTAGTTTAAATGTTTAATTTTTCTTAGTAACAACAAAAATATTGTTCAAATGAAACCGTTTATTTAATCAAAATATAAAAACTAACATTGCTTTTTTAGGGTTTGGCTCGATCATGGAAAATATTTTTTTAATTAGAGAATTTTTTTTTCTAAATGCAAATTGATATTGACAGTCCGTCAGTGTTTTTATTTCTACAGATTTTGCTTCAAGACACGAATAACTCATTTATTCATTCATTCAGTTTGCCTATTTATCATTTAAGCTCGCAGGAAAGTGTTTTTCAATAGCAATAGAAGCAAATCCACCATATTTAAATGTAAAAAAATATTTACAAAGTGATCTAAGTTGCAAACTCTACGTCAAACCTGAACGTAAGTAGGCTTGAAATCGAAGTGCATTTCCGCAATTCGGCGTGGGCGGATTTGTTGATCTCGCATCCGCTGCCATGATTCCATCCATTTTTTTTGCACCTGGTTCATGAGTCGATTAATGAAGGCAGACGTCAAATTACTGTTGCATATCCAAGCAAGAGCAAACCAAAAAATTATGTTTTTGAGCATCGTTTCCAGTCAAATTATAACTTTTACTGATTGGGCAAATATTGAATACAATAATCTGAAGAAGCAAATGAAGCCATTTTATTTGATTTTTTTTCTTTTTCTTGTAATATAATTGCAATTGCATCTTTATAAAGAAAAATAGGAAATAATTTTTGATTGGTTTTTAGATGACGTCAAAAAGAAGTGCTTCCGAGTGAATTGCAACAACATCGTCAGATGACAAAACACACAACCTAAGGTAAACCTTTCTTTGTGACCTATTGTAACCTTGCAACGGGGTTAATCTAGTTTTTTACACTTTTGAAATCAAGCGTCAAGAAGTTCTGATTAATAAAAACAAGAATACTGGTTGGTTGTCGGTTTCGCAGTCACATCTTAACATAATCTCTCAAAGGTTTGTGCAGCCAAGAAGATATTCAAAGCAAGTAATATTCCTTGCATTCATGCTCCTATTTGATCTTATTTCCTAATTTAGTAAAACAAAAATTACAAATCTTTTTTTTTATTGCGATGCATGAATTTATTAATAAAATCGGTCAACTTTCAATTTATTATAGCAAATAAAAGTTAAAAATATAAAACCAACTGTATCATTATGAAAAATCGATTTCGACGTATAAAGGTCATCATCAGTTTCTCATTCAAATAGAATCAAAATCGATATCAAAATGATTCTATTTGAATAAGAAACTGATGATGACCTTTATAGGTCGAAATCGATTTTTCACAATGATACAGTTGGTTTTAAATTTTTAACTTTTGCTATAATAAATTGAAAGTTGACCGATTTTATTAATAAATTCATGCATCGCAATTTGATCAGTTAAATAAAATCGTCAATGTAACTTTACTGGAAGAAGGGTAATAGATTTCTAATAAAAAACTTTAACATCTTTTTTTTTTATCTAATCTAAAATAATTACTGCGGCAAATTCAACTACAAAATTAATTTTCTCATTTTCAAGTGTTGGGTTGGGGGAATTAAATTATTACTGCCCATCTTTAAGCGTATAAGAAAAATATGCCTGGCATTTTACCATAGCTATTTTCGTTTTAAATTTTCAAATTCAAATTAAATTTCATACCGAAAAATTTTCGCTGTGTGCTGCTGAAATGGCCAACCAAAATTTTGGTTTAAAAGGCTATTGCAGTAAAGAAAACAACTCGCATTCTAAAGAATTGAACACCCTCCGAACGAGCAAATAGGACAAATTACTAAAATCTGCTTTAAAACACTTTGCCACACTTCATTTTTTATCTGTTTTTTAAATACTGAAGAAGTTTAGCTTCGATGTTAATTCATATATCACCATAAGGCTCACAGCATATCTTGATTATGTGCTTGCAGCAATAGCTCAAAGTAAAAGTTATGAAATATGAATTTGTCGATCAAATAACTCCAAACAATTTCTGAGTAGACGGACTTTGAACTTTTGAGGCTTGAGCCACTTGTTTAACAAGATGTTTAAAGGAGATAATCTATTTAAGAAATTCTAACTGCAGTAAATCCTGTACTCCAATAAACGTAATGTCAGCGCAATTTTTTATTTTTTCACGGATCACTTGAAGGCTAAATATTATTTGATAAACTATTAGAACAACTTAACATAACACAACTATTCATAACAACAGACCTATTAAGTTTTTAAAATATTTTATTCAGTATTTCATTAAAAAAAAAACAGCTTTTGTGGGGCTTTTTGTTTTGATAATGATTTTCAAATAGAAGAAATTGGGTACTTGTTAAGTATGCAATCTACCTAACCCCTAACCCTAACCTAACTTACTAAATCAGATAGTAGACCGCATAAGGGTTGTAGACTGCATACTCAACCAGATAGTAGAAGGTTAGCGTCAGGTAGACTGCAAACTTAACCATTACCAAAAATTGTTTTTTAAAACATTGATATCAATTACCAGTTTTATTTTCGATGAAGTTTCTATCAACTCTCTTAAAGCAATTTTAAGACTTGTTTTGTTATCTATAGAAGGTGGGGAATCTGCGGCCTCGAGGCCACATGCGGACTCCATGACGATTTAAAAAGTAATAGAACGCCCTGTTAATGACTAGTACAGGTAACAGAAAACCTTTTTTTATTTTAGAGACGAAAATTAAGAAATTCGAGACAAATTTCGAGTAAAGAACTTTTTTTAGAGATCACTACTTTTCAGGGTCGAAAGTTAATAACTTTGAAAAAATTTCAAAGACACTTCTTTCTTGGGTATTTCAACTTATGCGGCTATGCGGTCTTCTTTGTTATTGCGTAATATAAATTGGCCTCCAATAATAAAAAGGTCCCTTACCTCTGGTCTATGGTTTTCAGCTTTCTGCGTGATTCACTTTTAAATTAGCGGATAATTTTTTTTTATTGAAATTAATGACAAAATGAAACACGAAACCGTTTTGCGGCGCCATAAGTTTTCATCAAAAAGAGATAAACTTAATCTTGACAAAAAAGAAAAATTAAATGATAGCTACGTAATAATCGAAAATTAAGCATCTAATTATATGAGAATGCCTTTTCCTTCTTTTACAGCTTACAGTACTTCTTAGAATATTGTATTTCTTACCCTTGCACAAGTTTTTCTATTGGCTACACTTATTTCCTTTTCAAATTAGTGTTCTTGTGTCCTAATTTTATTTAAAGTCTGGACCTTTCTTTTCTTCTTGCGACTGTCTAAGGATTGTTGTTTGCACAACTTCTTTATATAAAAGCAGGAAACTAAACTTTTGCAGTGATAACTGTCACCATAAATCATTAAAATTGCTTGCGCAAAAGCGAAATTGCTTTCCCCTTGGTACGCAAAGAACAAAGAAAACGACCCATTCGTTGCTTCACAGGCTTGCATTCCAAACTCAAAAAACTTACCAAATGTTACAAAATAAGTATAGCAATCACTTTTTTAATTATATTTTTTAAACGTATAGGTTAATCAATTTGAAAGACTTTATAAAGTCTTGCACTTGAGACGGCCTTTTCTTTGTTTTTAAGGTCTATCGAAGTATTTTAAAGTTTACTTTGAAAAAACTTCGAAACCCCCTGCAATGATGACGTTTCTTTTTCTTTGGTGCTGTCTAGTGTTGTACATCTTAACAAAAAAAAAAAAGAGTCTAAGCGCCAGAGTTAACAACCTAAAATCTTGAAGCCCGTAGCAAAAACATTGACGATGGGAAAAATGACTTAATCCTCAACTTTAGCTTAAATCTTTAAAAACAAACCGTAGGAAAAATTAGTTCCAAGAAGGCTAAGTTTTTGCGCATGATCAAAAAAACTAAAATCAAAAAAACTTGTTTTTGTTATGATGTTATTAAACAATCGCCAACAATAAAGCATACTTTGATTTAGCAGCGCAACAGCAGCAACTCTCTTTTTCATTTCTATTTTAAAAAACTATACAGGCTACTTGCATTTACAAATTCTAGCCAAAAATAGAGGGTCTTCTACAATTATGTTCGTAGTTTCTACAATGTCATACTGTAAAGAGCAAAAGTGCACCTTTGCAACTGATTAAATATAGAAAAGCTACAGCAGATTACGTCTTCGCTAGTCAATAAAAGCTGAATGAAAACCTCAAAACACTCACGGTGGGTGGTAATAAATGATTATTCATTTGAATAAAAACTTCTGATCATCCATAAAATGAGTTTTATAGTGATTTAATAAAAATATATAAATGATTTTTAATTATGTAAACTCTGAATTTTTGATTGAGCACTTTCAAAGACACGGTGACCTACTTTCCAATTTTCTTATTTATAAGCGTGGAAATGCTTCCTCTGAATATGTGCTTTGCAAATCACAATTCCGGCTCAAATAAGTTTAAATTTGTTTTAGAACAGCTTTCTACTCTAACAAGACAAAAGAATCAAATAAATTGATCACAAAAACCGATCGCCGAAGTAATTGCCCCTCGGTGCTGCAGACCACAAGCAGCAAACAATGAACAACAAGGTCTGTGCTACAGAACGTGCAAATGGTTGTCGAAAATTAGGTGAGCTTACTAACAGGGGTGATTCTAGGGAGGGACCAGTGGGGGCCATGGTCCCCTCAGATTTTTGCTTGGCTCCCCTAATTTGAACGAGCTTGTTTAGCCTATGATGTGTTAGACCAGGGTGGCGAAACGGCGGCTCTTCGGACTCTTGCTGGCGGTTCTTTGAACCTTTTGAAAAATTGAAAATTTATATGGGAAATCTGGGAATGATTTGATGCGACGACCTTTTTTTTGTAGAGAACATCATGGTTTTGTGACGAGAATAGGGAAATACGAGATTGATTCGAGGTGAAGAAATTTTTTTTTAGAGAACACTATAAATTTGGGATGAAAACTGGGAAATCTGAGTATGATTTTAACTGAAGACCTTTTTTATGTCAGTAAATAAGTAAATAAATTCATGTTTTTAGATTTTTGTATTGCGGCTCTTTTAAAGTTTGGATTTATAATATGCGGCTCGAACATGGTATAGGTTTGGCCACCCCTGCAATATAGCCTACTTTCCTAAACCCGGTGGCAAAGGCCCTTTAAATTTACAACTTTTCGTTTTACATACTTTTGTTACTCGCCCCCATCTTAATATACCTTGGCCCCAACGTGCCCCCTCACTTTCTGACTTCTAGAATCGCCACTGGTTACTAAGTCGATTATCTTGGAATTTAAAATAAATTGTTTTCGACGAAAACTGTTTTCAAAATATCAGCACTCAAATTAAAAAACAAATTTATTTTTTTATCTCTATTTACTTTCTTGACCCGCTATACAGGTCATAGGCATTAAACTTAGAAAAACCATCAACTGATCACCAGAACTGCTTTTAAGGATGCGAAGATATACTGTATATAGTTGTCAGGTTAAAAGTCCTTTATTTAGTTTTTTAGTCTTTATTTTGTAATGCATTTAAAATTTACCGTCAAATGTTTTTTCAAAGGACACAAGAGAATGACAATGGTATTAAAACTGAACTAAGTGTCGGTAACAATTATCAATACAGCACACCTTCCAACCCGCAAATTATAGGATTGTTTGTTTTTATAAAATATAAAAAAACGTGTTGTAAAAAAAAACTCTTGACGCTTAAAAAGGCCAAAAATTTAAGGTAACACCTTGTTCTGGCAACTAAAAAAACTAGCAGTGTAAGGTTCAGCTAAAAAAAGCTGTCGCCAACCCACAGCCCTGGTGCTGATGTATTGTAGGTAAATGATTTAGTGCTATTAAGTGCCAATTACCAACTGGTAGGAGACTAGGTATATTTTATTAAACTGATGTTGGAATATAACATGTTAAAGCTATTGTTGCAATTAAACAAAGCTAGGTATTTTTAATTTAAATGGCCTACTCTAATAATTAAAAGCAATTTATTAGACCTAGGCCTGTTAAAATTTTATAAGCCATTGTCTGTCTGATTTTATAATGGCTATTATTTCAAAACTCTACTTTTACTACATTGTTTTAGTTTAACAATTAAATGAAAGTTGTGACAAAGAATTTTTAAACTGGTTATGAAAAGCAGCAACCGGAAAACCTTTAGACCAGCCGGCAGAAGCAGAGGCACCAGAAACAAATTTTAAAGGGAGGCCAGAATTTAAAACAAAGGCAGTTTTTTTGTTGAATAGAAAAAATTGTAGATAAGATTTCAAAAGTAATTAAAATCGTTTGAAATGGAAAGTTAAGAGCTCGAAATATAGTTGAAGACATAGACGCACCAGCCCAAAAAATTCGCAGGCAATTCATTTTTTCCGAAATTATATTGACGATTGGCCAAACCATGATCTTGTAGCATTTCATAAAGAGGTCGAAATGTCACTTCTATTTAAAATGACCTTTTTTGGTTTTCATTTTGGATCGATGCGACAGATCATTATTTCGCCCCAAAAAACTAGTGAAGACCAAAAAAAAGGTTTTTACTTTGAATCTACGTACAATTTTATCATTTTTCTCCAAAAAAACTACTGATGACCAAAAAAATGGGATCGGCTGATTAAAACATACATGATTTTGCTTCACATTGTATTTTTTACACTCATTATGCGCATGTTATATACAGAAAGAGTGCCTCTTCTCGATTATGCGCCCTTGCTAACTTATTGTTATTTGCTGTTGTCAACATAATATTTTATAAACTTTGTTAGCTTCAATTTTGGTGGAGTTTATATGATTGTAGAGACAAATCTAACCCAATGCTTCGCATACTGCAAATTTCACAGGGCACTATCTGCCCCCACCGTTTCGAAAATATTACAAAGGCAATTGTCCTCGATTTCAAAGCCCCTCAGCAAAAGTGTAAATTTATGAATAAGTTTGAAAACGATTTTTAGATTTTTTGTTTAACTAAATATAGTTTACTAAATTCGGCTAGGCTACCAACAATTTGGAAAGACAAATTTTTTATCTTCTCGGAATTCGCACCACTGCTTATTGGGATAATTTGTAATAAATAATTAAGTTAGTGTATACAAAAGTCCTGGAAGCAATCAAACTGACGAAATTTGAGTTTTGGTCTAAACGGAAACGTGATTAGTTTGGGTTTTGATGGTGTGGTTTTAGTTTGAAAAAAAATGTATTCCCATTAATTCTTGTGTTGTGGTCCAACATCTAACACAGTTAACATCTAACATCTAAAAAAGAAAAAAACATCTACCATAACACAGTTACTGGTAAGTAATCAAAATTCACTGGTGAAGGAAACCTTTAATTACTAATTAGCAGTGTTGTGCGCGTCAATAGAAAATCTTGACGGCGTTAGTGTCAGCGTCACCTCTTTAAATTCTTATCGGCGTCATTTACGCCGATAAAGCTCAAAAATGTTAAGGGCGTCAGCGTCAAGATTAGCGTCAATCTCACAAATTAAAGTACTGTCACGAAAAAATCATTAATTATGTAGTAGGGCAGAAAATTAGGAATTTCTGAATTGTCATAAAATGCTTTAATTTCAAAACAAACGCGTCACAAAATGATTGTTACACTTGTTTTATTCATTTATTTACTTCAAGTTTAGAGCCCATACGAACAATGGCACACAAAACATTAACAACAACTAAACACTACAGTAAAAGAAAAAAATTTGCATTGTAGTAAATTGTACTACTTCACGGATCTGTAGCACAATATGGGCTAAATAATTTAGATACACAGCAGATTTTTATAAAAGCCATAAAAATGGGATTTAAAAAGAACATCAAAGTTTACAAGACTATCAATAAAATTAATATTTGACTGAAAACTACAATTATGAAAGTGGACGTATACTTTTTCTTAAAATAGCATCAAACAGCAATAATATCATGATAGACCTGAGATTCTCTGCACTGATAAAGCATGGGGTATTATGTAATAATCTTAGTGACGATTGGTGGTCAATTATTGGTTAATCAAACGAAAGGCCAGATTAACAAACAGCAATGCAATAATCCGTGGAATATCAGACCTATTTATTTTTTCGTAAAAACAATAGCATTTCAAAATGCTTGTCGGTCAAGCGGCTTCTCTTTGGTTTTAAAATATCTTTTCCAGTTGAAAAAAGACGCTCGACAGCTGCACTAGAAGGAATTGGAGTGTTAAATTTGATAAATAAGTCTTTAATTGTATCGTTTGAGAAAACGCTTAAATCAAAGTGTTTTAATGGTGAGCTTTCACGTAAAAATTGTTCTGTTTGATCAGAGACTTCTAAATAGTAATACCTGGACTGGAAACTGAATCGCTAATGAAAGCTTTCGCGTACATAATGAGGCCAGACAAAAGCGACAAACGAATCGAGCTGCTGGAAAGCGAATTTCGACATTTCAGAATCAAGCGACAGTTATATTGAAAGTTCTAGTTTTAAAAGCTTCTCTGCAGTCTTTTTTAAAATATAAATTATACAGTAAGTTATATCTAGAGAGTTTGTCTTAGTTTTTGTGTTCTTATCTAAACTCATTGCATTAGTTTTTTCAGGTATACGTTAATTTTTGAATTACTGTACTTTGTCAAAAATACTAACTAAAAGTCTCTAAGAATTTGCTAGGATTAATGTTGGTACTGTTTCAAACTTTTTTCATGTAGCCTAAATACTTTTAAAAAACTAATTTTCCTGCAATTTAAAAGCAATTGTGGTTAGTATAAGTGAAAACACTTAGATTCACATTTAGAAAAAGTAAGTATAAAGCTTAGTCAACCATGTTTGTACTTAGTAAAAGAACAGCAAAAATAAAGTTAGTAGCTTTCACAGGGGTTGTGCAGAGAAAAGACCTGAAAGTTTACCTGTATCCCTGGTTGTATAATCTTGGAAAGATTTTTTACAAGATTTTTGCATCTTGAAGTGGAAAACAGATAATGGGACAAGCACGCTCAGTTAGTTCAGTTCAGTTCAGTTTATTATTTGTCAAGTAGTTCTAGTGTATCATTCAAAATTAAAAGTGAGACACACAAAAACAAATCCATATGAATGATAAGATAGTTCATAGAGCGCTGTTTTAAGAAATAATTAGTAATTGACCTACCAGTCACTTGACAATTTTTAGTTTTGTAAAAAGGGGACTTGAATTAGTTTGGCAATTACTTCCTGTCATTATTTTAATAATGCGGTTTTGCGTATTTATATTAGGTTGGATAATAGTTTTTGCAGCTTTTCCCCAACTAGTTATAGAGTATTTTAGATGGGAATATATCAAACTATAATAAATAGTTTTTAAAGTATGGATATTAACATATTTTTTAAGCTTCGAAATGGCCCATGATCCTTTTCAAAGTTTGGCATTTAGATAGTTGATGTGTTGTGTCCAATTCATTTTGTTATCAATCATTATGCCCAAGTATTTAACACTATCTTTTTGGATAATTTTATTTTGTCCAATTTTGATTTTAAGCAAAAATTTGTTTCATTTTGTTTTGTAATTATCATATAATTTGTTTTTTTTTGTAGTTTATTGTCAATTTATTTGTTTTCATCCAGTCTTTAATTTTTTTTAGTTTTGCATTAGTTTTACATTCTAATATGTTTGAATCTCAGCAATTTTAACAAAGGCAGAATCTCTTCATGCTGAATTACTTTTTAATATTATACTCACAGAGAATGACTTTGCTATTATATATTACATCACTGGCTACTGTTGCAGATCCATGATTAAATGTAACAAGTGTAAAGCGTGCAAAGATATAACAATTGATACTGTGCATGACGCTTTTGTTGAAGCAGACATACCCCCAGATATGTTGAATTTTTTTAATGAAATAAATTGCGGTGGCCTTTGGAAACCAACAACGACATTTTTGACGTAGGGATATTGTGCTGGAAGATATTTGCTGAGATAGCATACACAAATTTAAAACACTTTTTTTTGAATGGGCATGATCAAAGGAATATATTTTAAAAAATAGTATCAATAGCCATTTTTGAAGGATCCGTAGTTTCGCCATGGTCTGTTCCAGCACTATGCCACAAAGGACACGAGATTGTAGAAGGAGTGGCAATGCGTTTTTTAATTGCATCTGCAAAAACGTGATGAAGAACATAAGCGAACGTTCTTCCGGTACTGGAGAAAGAAAAATTCGAAAGCTCACCTGTAAAACAAACTGACAGAACTAAAAATAGGGCCTGCACTATTAATAACTGAATATTTTCAATATACATGTAGTTCGAATTAACACTTTGACTGTCAACAAATATTGTTTATTTTTAATGAGGCCGTGTCTGGTATAATTTCTATTTCATTACTTTGAAACAAATTAAATTCGGGTAAAAACGGGTTAAAGTTAAGTGGAAATAGTTTTTTTGCATGTATATTTTCAGTATTATGCAAATCTAGGATAATTTTTTGTGGCCCCACTGAGATATTTCTAGAAAACCAGCTTGGCAGTCAAAGTGTTAATTTGCATATTTATATGGTATAGAGTTGTCATTTTCACTGAGCTGTCTGTATTTCTTTTTTTTTTGGATTGATTGATTATTGAAAGCGATATTTACAAAATCACTAATGCAAAAAATCGATTCCCTACAACTTTTTATTTTCGGCTTTGCATTGGATCATGTATGATCCACGTTATTATAAATTTGTGAGATTAATACTAATAATACGCGGTTTCATATTGTATATGCTGTGCTACTATTTTACAAAATTCTTCGAATATTTATCGTTGTAATTTGCATTGTTGATGCATTTTCTCTGTTGCGGTGTTTCATACGGACAAACCTTTGTCTGAAATAAACAAAAATAATGTACTTTTATAACTACAGTGACCATTGTATATGCCAATGTAGTATTTTTCAGAATTTTTCTTTATTGTATATGCCAATGTAGTATTTTTCAGAATTTTTCGAATGAATATCATTATCTTTTGTATTGTGGACGCATTTGCGCTGTGTGAATATGTACAAGCCTTTTCTGAAATAAACAATAAGAAAGTATTTTTCTAACTGCAGTGACGATTTATAGTATTTTTAAAGCACTTTTCCATTTAATTTCTTTCTTTAGCTAACCGCGATTAGTGAGCTAAGACAAAATCGCTTCGTCTGAACTGTTGTTTCTGTTTTTCTCTACGGCCTCATGTTGTACGCAAAGCGAATTCAGTTTCCAGTCCAGGTATTACTATTTAGAAGTCTCTGGTTTGATTCACTCCTGATTTTTTATCAGGGAATTCTAATAAAGTGCTCATAAATTCGTCCTCTAAATCTTTGGTTTCAATCTGGTGCTCTGCTTCGTTGTTTTCAAATTCTTCTGGTTCACTCTCCTTTATTATGTTAATTAAGTATTCCTTTGTTCGGTAGCCAAGTCTTTCCGCATGAACACCAGGAAGCCAGTCGACTGATGGTGCAAGTTTATACCGACGATGCGTCGCGCTGACAAGGACGCACTCAAAGTCCTCGAAAAGATGATAAAACCTGAAATAGCAAATTTCTAAATAAATGCTTTTCACAAAAATATTGCTTTTTCAAGTCAGGAAACTTAAAGCTGTCGAAAAAGATTATTTAAATTTTATAATGTCTAAGTTTGTAACGATCTCGAACATATTAAACTTTGAAAATCAAAAAAATTAAATGCAGTTTAGTTACCTTGATTCAACTCCTTGAATGAAACAATCAAGTAAAGGCAGACAGTAATTGAGATCATCGTTGCGCTTAGATTTCAATTTTACTAATGCGCCCGCCAGCGTAGGTAGTAATCGGCCCATATACGCTTTTTCTTCCCCTTGAAGAATATCCAAACTCATGGCTATAGGACTCATTATGCTTTTATATTCTTCAAAAAACTTCATGTCCACTGCAAACAAAATTTTGTTTAGCCTAAAGACTAATTATAATTCAATGTTTGCTTTATTGAACAAGTCAGCGAAAACTATAGCAAAGATATTTGTCAAGTTTTTTCGTTTAAGAGGTTATAATTGAAGTAAGTCAAATAATTCTATATGATCTTTAAATGCAATTAATGATATTTGTAACAAAAAAATTTCTTTTTAATGTTTAATGATTTATATCATTTTTTTCTGGATTTTATTTATGTGATTAAGATATATAAAGTGTATGCGCAAAGACGTTATGTCTAATCAATAGAATATACTGGCTTTCATTGAAAAAACAAAACAAAATAAGCTAGTGTTTCCCGATTGAAACATTCTATCTTTTTGTTTATATATAATTAGAAAAAATATATATAATATTCATATAAAAGTTTTTTCTAAAATTCAAAGTTGATAGATGGTTGATTTTAAAAAGCGGGAAAAAACTTAAGAAAATTATTTTTGTATCTGTCTCGTCAAACATCTATGGCTTGACTATTGAGTCAAATAGACCTCAAGAGAAATTCTTCAATTACAAAGCAGCAATTTCTTTCAAAGGCTTACAAAAACTTAAAATACTTTTAAAGTACTTTTGAATAACTTCAAAATATTTACCCTTTACCCTATTTATCCTTTGTACATGTACCCCTAGGGGTACATTATTATGTGACAGAATGTCCTTATTTAAGTTAAATTCCGTGTCCGGAAGAAATAATAGACTCAAATGTCTAGAATTTTCAAATCCGGTCGATTGTAATTACGTCAAACAGGAAAATTAAGAGGGAAGACTTTTTTTTACAGATCACCGTGATTTTGGGTTTGAATGGGGAAATTTTCTGGCTGCTGTAAAGTGAAGACTTTTCTTTTTTTTTAGAGATAACCTTGGTTTTCGGCATAAATTGGGAAAATTTGTATCTGATTCAAAGTGAAGACCTTTTTTTTTAGAGATTACCTTGATTTTGGGCATGAATAGGGGGAAAATTAATGGCTGATTCTAACTGAAAACCTTTTCTTTTAGAGAAACGTCACAAAATTTTGGAGGTACATGCAAACCTGCTACAGTGTCCAAAGGGTACCGATGAACTAAAAGTTTCGGAAACCCTGTTCTATAAGATAGTTTAGTAGCTTTTTAGACGGGTTTATGATATTTTTTATAAAATTAAATACCAATTTTCAGAAACCCTCTGGAAGCCTGGTCGAATGCTATAAAACCTTTTGTCAATTTAATCTCGCCTCTCGCTAATTTAAAAAGCATTGAATTTAAGAAACACATTTTTATAAAGAGGTTACGCTGGAGTTACAAATAAGGAGACAATTTTTTGATTATGATCAGAAAAAAATTAAATTAACAAGCTATCAAATTTTGACAACAGCCAACACGTCAAAAAAATTTATTTGGTTATGTACGTGTATTTTCAGCAAACGTCCTTCTTGCTATAGCGGCAAAATTGACTTGTCGCAATATGTGAAGTTGGGATGAAAATACGCGCACCTTGGTTGAATACGGTTTTATATATTAAAAATTATAAAACAGAAATACCGTAAATTCCGGCGTATACGTCGACGTGGCGTATAAGTCGAGGTCTATAAGTTTGACCTAAAAATCCTGAGTTTAATATGTACCATGTTATGAAAAACGTCACCGCCGTATAAGTCGAGGATGGATTTTTAAACTTGAAATTAAGTGTCAAATTTTTGACTTATACACCGGAATTTACAATAAACACAAATTTAAAAACTAACACAACACACGAACACTTACTAACTGAAATCCGCTTCATGATCTTCAAACAAGAATGACGTTTGCGTTTGATTTGAAAATGGCCCACGAGGGTCCGATTATTTATATTAAAATAACACGTGGAGAGAGGTGGGACAAGAAAGCAACTTTAAATGATGTCATTATCGGCAAGAATTACGTAATGCGATAAAAAATAAAGTAAATTTGGCTTTTGGTTTACAAAGTACTGGCGGGAAAAAACTAACTTTGATGATGTTATTGTCGAAAACAATTACGTAAAGCAAAAATAAAACAACTTATGATCTAAGAGATATTGGCGGGAAAAGACAACTTTAGATAATGTAAACAGCGAAAACAATTGCGTAAGGCAACGAAAATAAAGCAGCTTTTGACTTAAAGACATTGGTGGAAAAATCAATTTTAGTTAAAAAATCTAACCTCGACTGAACTCGAGTCTGCATTAACACTTACTAAGGATAGCGTGGAATATCGGTTGAAGCCTACTATTGTGATCTTATACAGGCTATATTGAAATTGCAATTAATATTTTCGTAGTTTTAATAGTATGAAAATTAACTATACTGTGAAATTATTTATTTAGTAGCCTAGTCTGTTGCTCTATAACAAAAATTAAAATTTATTTTTCGGATAGCAATTTTCTGTCCTCTGAGTCTCTGTTTAGCTAACATTTTCGACAGACCACAATTATGTGATTTTTAGTTTGATTGAATTTGCCAACTGAGCTGGGACTCGAACACTTTTAAGCACCACGCATATCTTTTTTTTTTTTTTTTTTTTTTGGTGCTCAAACAACATCCTGCGAAAACAAAAAAGTTACTATCGTGCCCTTAATAAAAACAACTGCGCTTAAGTTCCTCTACTGCGCTTCTTTGATTTTGCGGCTTTTAATTAAGTTCCAGCAGGTGGATTTTCTAAAAACATACAGAAAGCAAAGTTGTGATCCTTAAGAACCTTTTTAACAATTGGAAGCAGCTGCATTTTCAAAGCAAGAATTCGTGAGCACCCTTTTATAACTTTATAGTGTATTTGCAAGTAGTTTATTTGACATGGTCGAAATCTGTTTGTTACATGCTGTAGCTTTCGTAACTTTTTTTCTTGAATGAAAATGCGCTATTGGAGTCAGCGATTGAAAAATTTTTGTATATATTTTTACCTTGCAAAAAATAATTGACGCTTAACGCTTGACGCAAAAAACAAGCAAAAAGTTGTCGGCGACACCTATTCCGTCAACCGAAAAATATCTTTACGGCGTCTGCGTCATCGTCAACAAAAAATTGTCGCCGACATTTGACGCCGTCAAATTAACGCCGTCAACGCACAACATTGCTAATTAGCATAATGAATGTCAAAGTGGCGGTCTATTATAGGTGGTGTTCAATTGGAGGGTGGCGCTCTATTTTTCAACCCTTCCTTTATAGTGGCGTTCAAATAGAGATTTTAGGTAGTTTAAATAATTTTGCCCTCCTGCAGCTTTTGTCACCTTTTTAATCATTTTAAAGCTGTTTAAATAAAAGCAAGAACAGGAAAGTGTCTGTCTATTGCTTAAGAGTGGTATATTAAGGCCCGTTTCCACTACTAACGTGAAAATGAGCAATCTTTGTTTCTTTTGTTGATCTTTTCGCGCTTAAAATTGAAGCGAGCGCTAAGCAAAGCAAAAAAATCAATAAAACAAAGGATAAACTTTTTCATGCTCGTAGTGGAAACGGACCTTTACTCTTTCCGTCTTTATAAACTTTTTTTGACCTCAAAGACTGTAACCTATTTTTCAAAATAATTTCGTCCGCAAATTTGACGTGAAATCCGAAGCAAATTCAAAGAGAAACTTAAAAACTTTTTTGCGTATGAAGTTAATTGTCTGGGTTACTATTTCGTGCTTATTTTCGAGTCAAGTGCATCATTTTCATTAATATAGAGTGGTTGGGCAACGTGATCGAGTGGTTTAGAGCGCCATGAGGGTGACCGACATGATCTCGGTTCAAAACCTACCGCGCCATTATGCAACTTTCTTGGAAAAGACACTTTGTTGCACTTTCTCCTGCTTGGAGGTCTTGACAAGCTGTTCTAAATTTTAATCATATCTCTATAAACCAAAATAAAAAATTTTAACCGGACAGCAATATCTTGACATCTGTTGCTTTATGTATAAAACCTTCGACGCTTTTTTGCAAGTCATGAAGACGAATATTAAGATGAAATGAAAACAATTTTTATTTTCATTTGCTTTTTCAGAAAACTTGCTTATTTGCTGGCAACGGTAAGGGAAGGTTGAAAAAAAATTTTTTTAACTTCATGTTACAATTATATGTCTTCTCTTTTCGTTATTGTAAATTCAGTTGTAGACTTTTTGTGTTTTTGCATCACGTTGCCAAAGAAAATTTTTTTAAAACAATTATTGCTTGCAAGTTTGGATGCCCCTTTACCTTACGTAATTAGCCCTGCTTATTTTTTTGTTAAATTAAATGGAAACTCTGCTTATTGTGATTATTCAACCATTACTTCGAAAAATTAATATTCAAACGAAGTCAAAAATTTTAACTATTTTGAATATAATTTTTTTACCGACTTTAATTTTCAAAAAAAGTAATATTATCCGTATTTATATTAATGCTGTACTGGCACTACACGTTACATTATTCCTGCTTTCTTCAGCTCTTTTATTTTTCTACTTTCAATTTTCCGCTTTTTATATTTTGTTCAACAGTTTATTGTACGTTAAAAAAAAAAATTGCGCAATTCAGCATTTAAGAATAAGCCAGGGTTTTGCGCCAAAGGCACCGAATGTAATCTGGAAACTTAAAAGCGAAGGCATATTTGACCGAGGGTGCTTTTCGGCCAACGCATTGAACTATCAGATCAGCGAGAGATCACGAATTACAAAGGTATGTATGTAAAGATAGCACAGTTCGAACAAGCTTTAAAGTCCCCAAAATTACGAAAAACGACGCTAGTAATCGTTCTGCGTTTAAACTTGGGACTATTTTGATGTTTCAAACAAGATGAGGATGCTTGAAGTTGCGAACTCCAGACAATCATAAATTTGTATTTTCACTAATGCATGTCAATGTGTTCGTTGCAGCAATAACTTTGAAGCCATGTAGAGTAGTAAATAAATTATTGAAGGTGCAAAATTTTTAATTACGATCCAAAAAACTTGTGAATTGCCTTGGCACTTCCGCGCTTTTCTGCGTCATTTCATTACAAAATAACACAAATTAGAAACGCTTTGCCATTCCATTGAATAGCACCAATTAACACAGCGGGTTACCAGCACTGGCCGTAGGAAAAAAAACCGCGAAAGCTCTACGAAAGATTTACTGCATTGCTTGAAAACAGCGAAACCTATTGGGTCAACGTTGTCCGTAGCCGAAAGTTCGGGGTTCGATTCCTGAGTTAAACGAATCAGCAAATTGTTGCTATGAGCTTGCCATCGCTGCTGCTGTATGGTTTAAATTAGGGATTCTCAAACTTTTAATGTTATGGAGCCCATGAAGAGATTGACATTATTTACGAAGCCCCACAATAAATTTATAAATATAAAAACAAATAAAAACACATTGTTACTTACCGATTGATGTTTCTGAGTAAATTGGAAGTGCTTTATTTAATGACTCGGATGTATTTGCTGCTTTGTATTTAAAAAATATTCAAATTGCGGTTCAATTGAAGTTAATTGTAAGTTGTTATTGCTTCTTTGTACAGTTGCAAAATTAACTAAGTCAGTATTTTAATAAGTAAACGAATAGCTCGCGGAGCCCTGGGGCTCCGTACGGACCACTTTGAGAAGTTATGGTGTAAATGACTAAGTGGCACAAACGCAGTTTTGCAGATGGACACATGGGCACCACAAACTGGTTAAAGAATCATGTGGATAAAACGAGCAGCCATTAATCAGTTTGGTTTTCTGGGGCAAGCCCAGCTAAAAGAGACAGAGTCAACTTAAGAAATCTTTCGAAAGCAATTAATAAGGAATAGTAAAATAAAAATGAGTTGAATAAAGTAATTTCTACATACAAAACCATGTTTTACATAATGATATCACCAATCTTACACATATGGCAAGTATAAAATCTTGTATGTTATCTTTAATGGATATAGAGAAAACAGTGTTAGTCGGTAATGGCTAAACGCATATCAAGTTAGTTTTATTTCCAGAGCACAAAAAGAGAATTAAAAAAGAAATCGATCAACAATCACAGTGTTTCATGGAAGAGATGAGAACCAAACAATTGGAACCCAGATCGAGCTTGAAGTCGGTGCAAAGTACAAAACGAAAACCTTGATATTGTGCAATCTTCCGTGTTTCACGTGAAATGTGAACTTGATCTTCATTTTAGGCACCGTTGTGGTTGTGCTCTTTAAGCGTCAATTTATCAGGCAAATAGTGCATTGCTGTTTCGTACGTATAAAAGGTGATACAACAGGCTGGCACCACACGAAGAAGACTTGCTTGCAATCCTTTATAGAATCCCCTCCATGTTTCGGTCCTAAAAAAATTTAACAGTTATTTTTTGTTGTTAAAGTTAGTTCAAGTTTGTGTACTAGCTAGGGTTACAGAGAAGGTAGTTCAGCAGCAGCAAAAAATCATAATCAAGTCAAAATCACCATATAATTAAATAATATCAATTGATCAGTCGGCACGAATGTAATTCTTCAATTTAAAGCAAACGTTCCCCGTCAGAAAATTCGGTAGACAATCGCTTGCAAAAACAAGTTTAACCGAATGTTGTTATACGTACAATGCACAGAAAGTTATCCTTGATACTAGTGGTGGGTCATAAAATCTTGATATTTAAAATCCAAAAGGTCTCATTCTTATTTGAAGCAGAATTCTTTCCTGAATATTTTCGTACTATTTTTATTAAAATCAGATGAAAACTTAGTATGCGCCAGCAAAAAACTGATTTAGGGGTGCCAGACATCCAAAATCGCATATTTGCAACAATTTCTTTTCATATTTTCGTCAATTTTCATCAGATTCTAATAATTTTTATGGAAAACTATATATTTTATTCAACAAGTAATCTAATAGATGTATTAGAACAGTAAAACAATTAATCTTTTCATTGACTACTTTTATTTTTTGCTTCATTTGTGATAGTTATTAGAGTACAAATTCTTCTTGGTCCAAAAATAATTATTTTGGCATCTAAAAAATTGTATGATATTATATATAAAAATGAATTTTAAAACCAATAATGATCTTCTTTTACCAATTCCAGGTGGAAATATTTCTTCAGTTAAAAAAAATCTTCAGTTATGGCTTCTAAACCGAATGGTCAACCGGTATTTGTGTTTATGGACCCCTTACCAACTGTTTCTGAATGCATTTCATCTATTGTAGGATATGCACCCACTTACCTATGTATCACAACTTACATACAAAGTTACCTCTCCCTTTTTGAACATGGTAGAACTTTCTTCACAAAATGACCTTTTGAGAATCCTTCCACAGCTCTATGATGATCTTCCTGTCAAATGTCTTGACACATTGTGTGATCACAAAGTAAGCTATTCATTTGACGTGCCAGAGCCTACATACACAGAAGAGAAACATGTACTTGGTCTGGTATGTGCAAGAGCAGCTTCACATTTAGCAACCCAGAGAGGCCGTAAATATGGCTTTGGACCACAGAAAAATGTTTCCTGTCGTGCAACAACACTCCACACACTGGACCCATCCAAGCTTTAGTACCTGCCAACAAACAACCTAGACCAGGGGTCCGCAAATAGTGGGTTGCGAGACCTTCCATTCTGGGTCACGAAATAATTTAAACTATTTAAACCTACTCTAAATATAAGCTTCGCATCTGTGTAATAATAATGAACTTGACCATTCTAAACCTATAGTTATTATTGCATTGTTACGTAATCAAGCAAAATACGTGTTAAGTAGTCATCGAGCAATCATGTTGTTTTGTTACTGTTGCACAACGCGAGATTAAGCAGCTGAGCAAAATTGCTTGATATTCTATATATTTTTTTAGGGGCCCCCCCTTTAAAATACCGCATATAGTTTCATTTTGCTGTATATGTTTTTTTAGAGATCACCATGACTGTGGGATAAAAATAGCAAAATATGAGATCAAATCGAAGTGAGGATCTTTTCTTTTTTTTTAGAGATCATCATGATTTTGGGAGAAAAGTAGTGAAATTAGAAATCAAATCAAAGTGAAGACCTTTTTTTTTAGAGATCACCATGATTTTGGGAACAATAAGGGAAATACGAAATCAAAGCTCTTTTTTTTTTTAGAGAACACCAATATTTCGAAATCCTTGCCTTGGGCACCTAACTTTGAATATCCGTTACTGAATAGTAGCCTTAAAATTCCTAACCAATTGAAAATATTTTCCATTTAATAGTACCACTCACAAAAAGTGTGGGTCACAAGAGTTTAAGTCAAAATTTTTCGAGTCGTGTCAAAAAGTATTTGCAGACCCTTGACCTAGACTGTGAAAGGGACTTGGCCATTTTCGACAAGCTTGCTTCAAGATCAGTGTCATGTTCTAACCACAAGTTTAAAGCAAAGGGTATTCGTGATGAGATGACTGTCCACAAATGCTCACCAGTTTTTATAGAGAAAGTCACAACAAATCTTGTCAAAATACTGGACGATCATGAAAGACAACAGGTAGAGAAGCAAAATCTTCTGTCAAGAGACAAATTGGGGCAAAACTGCAGTGCAGCACTGAAGGCTGTTGAATATGTCCATGTTCTAGTACAAAAGTGCAAATCCTGGGGTGGTCCCCATCATCAATTAAGCTAGAAAGGTGTGTGAATGCTTTAGATAATGCTTTAGATAATGATGATGCACTCAGAAGTGAAAACTGGGAGCCGATTGATGTATTGTTCTGTTCTTTTTATATTATTGATCAAACTAGCTATTGGAGTGTGTTTGCTTTTGTAAAAAGGGTAAATAAAATTTGCAAGAGATTTTTTTTAATGAATATTTTCTTTTGCATGTGTAAAATACAATAGCAGCAAAACTGGAGCAAGTGGATAGTAATGTCAAATGTCTATGTTCTTCAATACAGTATATAAGGTATAGAAGGTAATTAAAAAGTCATTGATTTTACACTGATTTCTTGTCCTAGAAAACATATATTTTACCACAAAAATTGTTAAAATCAGATGAAAATTGATAAAGATAAAACAAAATAACACGATTTCATGTTTTCTCTGAAATTGCTTGACCAGCACCCCTGAATTGGTTTTTGGCTGGCGCATACTCGGTTATCATCAGATTTCAATGAAAATGGTACCAAAATACTCAGAAAAGAATTCTGCATCAAATAAGAATGAGACCTTTTGGATTTTATACATCAAGATTTTTGATCCCATGTATGACCCACCTCTATTGATACGTTTTATCTAAAGGTACAAGTTTTTCACTTTTACGAAATTAAACTATTTCTCCTCAGTCACACAAAGATTCTAAAGCGTCCAAAAAACTTACTTCCACGTTGAAACGATGACTTCTTTTATTCCGCTATAGGACCGATGCTGTTCCTGCAATCGAGCGCGGATTACCTGGTACGGATAAGTCGATGACGCAGCGACGACCTTTGAAGCGGCAGACATCGTCACCACTTCAACAGCATCCTGACAGTAACGCAAAGATTAATTTGAATTCTTTCGAAAATTTAACCAAAATCAGTGCTTTTCGCTACCAGACCACAAATTATCCCATCACTAATTAATGCATATTAAAAGGTTTTAGTTCCAATAATAGCAGCAGTTTTTTCTCAAAATATCAGATTTATAGATTTAAACTTAAGTCATAATCATAAGAAAAAACAACACAAGACCCTACTTTTATAGGAAAGCTGAACAGTAATTTTGTTAAGTCACGGAGAGTAAAATTTTTTCTAATTATTTTCTTTTTAAAAAGTTTAGCAACGTTATCAAAAACAATTTAAATAATATTTTGTAATAGCATTTGAAATAAAAAAGCATATTTGATTAAACCGCAAGATACCATTTTATCTGTTACTCTTGCTTGTTTCCTAGTTGCATTCCACAGTTTTAGTTTTTCATAAACAAGAAATTGAACAGCTCCATGACTTGTTCCAACTAGTCCAGGAATAAAACCCTGAATAAAAAAACTTTAAAAATTATCAATATAAAAAACACATTCAATAAAAAAAAACCTTTGTTGGCAAATTAGATATAGCATCTTTCTAATATATAATAGTTTAAAAAAATATGAACATGAGATTTACATGCTGATGTAATCTCAAACCATTGCAATTGCTAAAATTTTTTATCAACACTTTTAATAGTACAATAAAAAGTACAGGACTCATACTATTTATTTAGTATACACCAGTATTGCACAACTACAACAACAAAAAGTAGAAAGATATACAGTGGTGGCCAAAAGTTTAGCAACACATGAAAATTTATTAGAAAAAAGCAAAAAACTAATTAAATTTGGCCTAATGGAATACAATTGACTGTTTAAAATATTCAAATATGCATTATTTTATTTGTTTGAAATGATAAAATCATTTACTTGATTAATTATTTATAATTATTAATTTTTTAATTATCTTGAGCAAAATGACACCTGGACAAAAGTATAGCAACATGTTAATTTTTTCTTATTTTTCAAATTTTCATCAACATTACTAATATTTTGTGCTATAACCGAAATTGTCTATCACAACCCGACATCTCTTTGGCATAGAATCAATGAGTTTTTGACAAAAACTGAGATCAATGGAATTGTAGCACTTAATCAAATTTTTTTGAGATCATTCTTGTTTTTTGAATTTTTTGAGCTCAGCTCGAATTTAATCGCCAGATGTTCTCGATCGGGTTTAGATCTGGGCTTTGGGCCGGCCAATCCAGAACTTTTCTTTTGAGATTCTTGAAAATCTTTAAAATCGATTTGGCAGTGTAGATGGGGGCATTATCCTGTTGAAAAATGTTCTTTCTGCCCATGGTCTTTTTCATGAATGAACTGACAGTATTTTTGAGGAGCTGTCCATATCTGGAAGCATTCATCCTGCCCTCCAATTTGACCATGGGCCCCATCCCGTGCCAAGAGAAACAACCCCAAATCATGACAGAGTTGCTGCCCATTTGCACCACGGGCCTGGTGCACTTGATGACCAGAGAATGTGCCAGACCAAACACATGGCCAGACAACATGCACATTTTTCGGTGAGGATTGGAAAAATGTGTTGTTTTCCAATGAGAGCAAGTTTGTCAGAGTCCACAGCAGCGGCAGAGTCTGTGTGTGGCACATGGTTGGGGAGACACACTCCATCAAGTGCACCAGGCCCGTGGTGCAAATGGGCAGCAACTCTGTCATGATTTGGGGTTGTTTCTCTTGGCACGGGATGGGGCCCATGGTCAAATTGGAGGGCAGGATGAATGCTTCCAGATATGGACAGCTCCTCAAAAATACTGTCAGTTCATTCATGAAAAAGACCATGGGCAGAAAGAACATTTTTCAACAGGATAATGCCCCCATCTACACTGCCAAATCGATTTTAAAGATTTTCAAGAATCTCAAAAGAAAAGTTCTGGATTGGCTGGCCCAAAGCCCAGATCTAAACCCGATCGAGAACATCTGGCGCAAAATTAAATTCGAGCTGAGCTCAAAAAATTCAAAAAACAAGAATGATCTCAAAAAAATTTGATTAAGTGCTACAATTCCATTGATCTCAGTTTTTGTCAAAAACTCATTAATTCTATCCCAAAGAGATGTCGGTTTGTGATAGACAATTTCGGTTATAGCACAAAATATTAGTAATGTTGATGAAAATTTGAAAAATAAGAAAAAATTAACATGTTGCTATACTTTTGTCCAGGTGTCATTTTGCTCAAGATAATTAAAAAATTAATAATTATAAATAATTAATCAAGTAAATGATTTTATCATTTCAAACAAATATAATAATGCATATTTGAATATTTTAAACAGTCAATTGTATTCCATTAGGCCAAATTTAATTAGTTTTTTGCTTTTTTCTAATAAATTTTCAAGTGTTGCTAAACTTTTGGCCACCACTGTAACAGTAAGTATTAACTTACTTTATAGAGTCCTTTTATTCCATTGCGTTGATAAACATCAGTAATTACATGAATCATACCGCGATACTTTGAATTTTGGGTTTCATATTGTAGACAAAGACGAGTTTTAGACATCCAAATAGGGTTGGTAAGACAGAGTGTGCAAGAACCTATAAAAATACTTCTTATCACTTCAATAAAAAAAAGTTTTAGATTATTGTATAAGCTGAGATAAAATAAATGTTACTAACCTGAAAGAACCCCACAGCACAAATATTGACCAACTGTAAGGGACTTTGATGAATCTCCACCATTTAAATAAGATTTAATTGAATTGTAACTAAAAAACAAGATCAGGTTAAAAACTTCTGATGCTTTTTTGTATAATATGTTAATTATTTTATATTTTTTGATTTTTCAAAAATCAAATACAGGGTGATTCAGCAAAGTGTGCACAAATACTTTTCTTAGTTTTATGTACATGTATTTCATCCATTATTAACTTTCAATTATTAACATTTCAGTTTCTTATTATTTAAGAGTTAAAATTTAAAATCTGGTATTATTTGAAGTAAAAATAAACAATGAGTAAAACGATCAATGACGTGATAGAAGAGTATTGCAAGAAGAAGCTCCCACCAAGTGAAATTTTCTGGTTGATGAAGGAGGTTGTAAGCCATAGAGGAGTTTATAAAGCCGTGAAAAGGCTCAAGGACACTGGGACTTGTGCTCCAAGAATCAGGAGTGACCCTGAAAGAACCGTAAGGACGAAGAAACTGATCAAAAAGGTCAGAGAGAAGTTGAGGAGAAATCCTGCAAGAAGTGCCAGACAACTTGCTAAAGCAGTGTTTCTCAAACTGTGTGCCGCGGCACACTACTGTGCCGTGAGAGATTTCTAAGTGTGCCGCAAAACTTTTTAAAATACATTAATCCATGCTCCGCAACAGCAACGAAAACAAACTCTGTAACTGAAGAAAAGTATGTTTCTTATGGGCTGCGACAAAAAAGCTTAAAAATTCTAAATGTAATTCCCATTACGTAAATTTTTAATGATCAGTTATCTTCCAGGCTCGTTTCGGTACACCACGCATTTCAAACTCGCGGCCCGCGAAATCTTTCAACGAATTTTTTGATCAGATGCTCAGTACAAAATCAAATTAATCATAAATTCAGAACTAAATATAAATAATTAAAGTGACAAAGTTTATTAGCAAGAACTTGATTTTCTAACCGAAATTAACCAACCAATTAAGTGAAGATTTTTTCTTTGGTCCTCACCTTAATTTCAATGTAAAATTAAAAGAAATAACCTGAATCAGCCAAACAATTCAAGTGAAGAATTTTTTTTATTGGCTTTCAATTTCTTTTGTAACCAGATTGCGGCCAGTGGCAAAATTTCAGGCTAAAATTTCCCCAATGGGGCCCACATTGCCGCGCGACTTTGACATGCCTGTCGTACACGATATGCGGAACCGAAATACTTTATTTGAAAACAAACAGTACAAAATCTAGCGAAGAATAATAAAAGAAAGTTTTGACTTTATTTAAAGAAAGTTAAATAAAAATTCGAGGCGTTTATGTAATACACTGTAATGCATCAGGTAAAGGAAAACGTGGAAAACTCAGTGCAGACCAAAAAAATCTGCACTCTGGTCCAAGTGTGCCACGAAATTTGGAAAGGTAGCTAAGTGTGCCGCTGGCGCAAAAAGTTTGAGAACCACTGTGCTAAAGACTACTCTGTGAGCGTGTCCAGCATGCAAAGGATTCTCAAGGATGATCTCCAGAGCTACTTATACAAGTTCACCAAAAGACATCTCTTGTCGGAGGCCACTAAGAAGAAAAGGCTCGATAGAGCAAAGGTTTTGGTCAAGAAACTTGTCGATGGCACGCAGCCTCAAGTTTTATGGACAGACGAAAAACTTTTCACTGTTCAAGCTGTCCATAACCATCAAAATGACAGGATTTGGCTTCCAGACATAAACATGGTCCCAGTTGAGCGTCGCAGCTCTTTCAGAAGACAAAAACCCACCTCCGTAATGGTATGGGCAGGCGCAACATCAAACGGGCTGAAAACTCCTCTCATATTCATTGAAGAAGGGGTCAAGATAAACCAGACCGTCTATAGGCGAATGCTGGAGGAGAAAGTCCTTCCCTGGGTCCAAGAAGTAGTCGGAGAACAAGGAGTTACTCTTCAACAGGACGGTGCAACCTCCCACACGGCCAACTCAGTTCAAGCTTGGTGTCGATGCAATTTCAAAGGTTTTTGGGAGAAAGAGCTTTGGCCGCCGTCTTCACCAGACTTGAACCCTATGGATTTTGGGTTATGGTCTATTAAGACAATATTATTAATAATGGTCTATTATTACAATATTATTAATTATGGTCTATTAAGACAATATTATTAAGACAAAAGCCTGCCGTACTTCTCATCCAAATCTGGACTCTCTAAAGCGAAAATTGACATTGGCATGGGACGAAATTGACCCAGAAGTGGTGCGTGCCACATGTGCCCAGGTTCTGCCACGACTTCGGAAAGTAATCAAAAATAAAGAGGGTTATATTGAATAACTTGTATATTTTCTGAAAGCTTATTAAATTTACTATCTTCACAGCATATAACTTGTTTCATTTGACCTAATTATAAGTCCGAAAGATGAGTTTTTATTTGTGCACACTTCGCTGAATCACCCTGTATAAAACAATTAACATTTGTATTATTTATTAAAAAATGGCATCATCACCAAAAGTCGTTTATCATTTTTAAAAAGACTGCTTTTACTCAATATTAAACATAAAACTTACAAGTAAAAATACAGACCCCAACTAAGGCCATTTCCCACAACATTTGGAGTAACACCAACATATAGACCTCGTATCCCATTTTTATGGTAGACAGATTTTATAAGACTCCACATTGAGAAATAGTTTGGTCGTGACACCATGCCATCATTTACTGAAACAAATTAAAACACTTGCATGTAGTTGAATACTAATAGCCTTTTTTGAAAAAGTTGATTCTAATACAAAACTTTAAGATAGTCTTAAAAAGCATGTTCATTCCTCAAAGACTTTTTATCTGACCCTCATCAGGAGGAATCATTAGAATAAATTAAGAGCAATCCAATTATGCTTCAAATTGTGCTTTGAAGTAGAAGTTTTTCTTTAAAAAACTTTCACTTTAAATAGTTGTTTATATGGATCTCTTCAAGAAGTCACCATAAGCATTTTTTTGTGAAACTCACATAAGCATTTTTTTGTGAAACTAACTTTAAATTTCCCCTTATGTACTAGGATGGAATAAAAAAGAAACCAAGAGGAAAAAGATCTTTTTAAAAAGTAATAGTAACAACAGGGGGGAATCCAGGTTAGTTTCATAAACAAAAGTCGTTTACAGTGACTTTTAAAAAAGACCTGTTTATGTTTCCTACAAATGCCAGGCCTATCAAATGCTTTTGATTAGTTTATAACCAAAAAATTAACAATAACTTGCAATTAAACCTATATATTAGCTATTGCAAACATCAAGATCAAATTTAAATTATTTCTAAAACTTCATAATCTTACCAGAAAATCTAACTTTTATAAGGTCAAGAGGGTGAAGAATACATGTTGCTATTGTTCCTCCTAATACTCCGGAAACAAAATGCTTGTAAGAGTCTGTCATCAAGCCTCATTAATCAAACCCAAAATAAATTAACACACAATAACAGCTAAAAGTATAAAAGAACCAAAAAATCAACAAACATTGATAGTATTTAGTTTTCTATGTGCCACAATTGTACGTTTTATTTTTTGTAATAAATGCAATCTTTTAGTTCAAAACAAGTCATTATAAAAAATTTTTTAAATGTCAGTTGGTGAAACTATGCACTAAATAAAATCAAGTTTCATGATTAAATTGCTAATAAAGCAAACAGCATTTGAAAAAGCATTTTATTGCTCAACTGTATAAAAAAAAATTGAAAATGTTTCAAAATATAAGCTCATAAAGAAAGAGAAAATGATATTTTTATAAAGATTCTTAAAAACAAAAGATGCTTGTAAAGCAAAACCAGGCCTACTAGTAAAACAGAAAAAACAGATCTAAAAATTTTGAAACCAAAAGCATGTTATGTTGCTAAAATGCTGAGCCCCTAACAATATTAAAATGGTACACTATGACTGATTGTGATTAATTGTGGCACTCCCCTATTCTTAACTGTTGGTTAAACAAATAGCTAATTTGACAAAATACAAGTACGTAGATAGTTTTTTAACAACTATCAGTACTAATTGCAGTATGGCAATAACTTGCGTCTCTTCAAGAAGTCACTGTAAGTAGTTTTTGTCTGTAAAACTAACCCAGATCCTCCTGCAGTTGCTATCGCTTCTTGAGAGATCTTTTTTCTCTCAGTTTCTTCTTTATCCTAGTGCTGAAAAGGAGATTCCTGATTAGTTTCACTGAAAAAAAATTGCTTACGGTGACTTGTTGAAGAGACCCAATAACTTGACATCAATTAAATACTTAACAACAATAACTTTGACAGTAAAATAATTAAAACAGATTAATCACCATAAATAACAAGGTCTTAAATTAAATTTTTTGAACTTAAGTACATTTTTCTTTGGCGTCTGCTAAGTCTATAACTAAACTATTACTTAGCCAACCTAGCCAACTCAGCGAGCTTACGATTTGGCCAACTTCACAAACATAAAAGTATAGGTAAAATACATATTATACTGTTTAAAATATGAAAAAAATTAACAAACATAAAAGTATAGGTAAAATACATATTATACTGTTTAAAATATGAAAAAAATTAAGTAAGCTTATTTACAATTACATAAAATGAATGAACAAAACAACAAACCCTAACCCAGTTAACCAAACCAATCAGGACGACTTGAAAATATTAACAATAAGCCCAGGAGCAGAATTTGAAAACCAAATGACTTTTAAAAATTATTATATAACAAAAAAAGCTCCGTAAAGCCAACCATTTTAAAGCTCGTTGCTTCACCTTCCAAACATAATTTCAAGTTTGTAAGGTTTTTAGAAAAAAATAGTTTTTTGTAATCATGTATGGGGAGAAGTTTGTCTAAAAAAATTTTAGCCAAATTTTTTGCCATCTTTGTATCGTAAATGCAAAATTCCTATAAATAGTAAGTTATGTAACGAATAAAACATGACGACATGTTATGTCTATCGAAGCGATCTTCTCCGCATAAATGCAATACAAATCAGAAAAAAATTTTAATTTAGGCTAACACTGAATATGGCTTTAATTGTCGACAGCGCGGTCGAGTGGTTAAAGCGGCGGTCTCGTGACCAACACGGTCTCGCTTCAAACCTAGTCGCGCCATTCTGTTGTGTCCTTGGGAAAGACACTTTACGGCACATTCCCCTGCTTGGTGGTCTTGGCAAGCAGTTCTAAATTACAGTCATATCTCTATTAAATTACAAGCAAACAGCATTATCTTGGTATCTCCGGAAGCAGGTCGGGGTAATTGCCTACCCTATGTATTAGCGCCTCCGTTACTTTCCTGCAAGTCAGGAAGATAAATATAGAGATAAAATAAAAAATTTTAAAAAAGCAACAGATAAATTGGTTCTTAAAATCTTAAAATTATCTGATTATTGGAATTTATGAATAATTTTATTGCGATATTGCGAAAATGCGAAATTGTTTTTAGAAAATGTATTGATCGTGTACAACTAAGTCACTTACCAGAAAAAATTGCTTTATCCGAAATTCAATAGGATGGAAATGAATTTCCTAATTGCCATTCTCTTGATCAATAGATCCTTAAACGTTAGGTAAAATTGCATCTAAGTAAACCTATTTATGCTCAGGCATTATTTTGAACATATATAACTTCCGTACAGCATGCAAGTAAGATACCTGCTCGAAATTTTGTTAAGTAATTTTACTGTTTTATTTTTATGTTGTTTTACACTTGAACTGTATCTTTTTTGAGCTTTCTGAAAATGTAGTGATTATTGGTTTTGGTTTTGCTTAGTTGTAAATAGCTACAGTATTTTGTAAAGTTTTTTAATTGTTTGATTTTTAAATTAATTATTTTTCCTTAAACTGTATGATATATGTTGTGTAGTAAACTGTAGAGTCCCCAATTCTGTCCAGTTACATAAAAAGATAAGAGTTTTAAAACCGAAAAGGAATTTTGGTCTTTGAAAATCTAGTAAAAACTGCAAAAAAAGGTTTCAAATATATTGCTCCGATTTATAGACCGACAACTATATTTTGATGTAATTTTTATCTCGAATGTCTATAAACACGGTTACCATTTCGTGTTTCTAAGATTTGTCCTTATTTTTATGAAAATTGTTTTAGAAAATTTTGTCATGTTCATTACCTATTAAATATTTATCTGTTTAACTTGCCGGATAAGAACAGGCGTTGAATTTGGTATTTACGAACCAGGTTAGGGTTAGGGGAGAGTGGGGCCCGGCTGGACACTGGGTACAGTCGGACATTGTAATTTGAAAAAAAAGTTGGAAACTCTAAAACTTCAAACTGCAGACATAAATATATTTCACCATAGACCATTCACTCGTGTTAGTTTGAAAAAACTAATTATTGTAAAATAAATGTGGTAGATGAATTTTGGTTTTTAGGGTAGGTAAGTAATTTTGGAAAGGGTATAGTTGAACCTGTTTTTACTTTAGCTTTAATTTGAATTCTTCTTACTGTTGATACCATACCCGTACCAGCCCAAAAAATTTTGGGGGGCAATGAAGTTTTGCCCGAATTTTGTGACGTTTGCCCAAATCATGATTTTAGAGTACATTTCGGATATGACAAAAAAATTGTCTGAGTTTCTCAGACAAAAACCAATTTTGTCCTAAAATCATGGTGATCTCTAAAAAAAAAAAAAAAAAAAAAAAGGTCTTCACTTAAATTCAGTCTCCTAATTTTCGATTTTCGTCCCAAAATCAAGGTGTTCTCTAAAAAAAAAAAAAAAAAGGTCTTCACCTAAATTTGGGTTATTATTTCTTGCAGTTCCTCATCATCACCTCTCTAAATTTCCTGACTTTGCCCAATTTTTTCATATCGCTGCCCGAAAAACTATGGTTTTGCCCAAATATTTTCTTCTCACTGCCCGAAAAATCTTAATTTTGCCCAAATCTTCGAAACTTGGGGGGGCAATTGCCCCCCCTGCACCCCCGGCAGGTACGGCTATGGTTGATACACTTTAGAACTTGATTTATTTGCTATCTTATACCATGAAATAATTTGAAGTAACTTTTAAGATTTTGGCTCATCTTGAATAATAAAAAAAATTCTGGTTTGGACACAATCGGACATTTTTTTGGGGGAACAGCCAGACATTGTCCGACTGTGCCCGTTGATGATTATATAGATCTATTTTGCACAATAGCCTATTTCGTTTGATTTATCAACAACTAGTAATTAGGCTTAAGATTATAACTAATTTTATTAAAGTTTATAACTACAATTTTTAAGTTAAATATGATCCATAGATTGTAAAAATTTTTTCTTAGTTTTGATAATATTTATTATTTTATAATAATTTATGAAAATTATGGTAAGAAATAGACAAAGTAAATCTACCATTGGTATGTTTACCGAAGAAAAAGCTATGACTCAAACCAATATCATAGTTGGGTTTAAAAAGACTGGCATATTCCCCTTAGATGAACACATTTTTGATGAATGCGATTTTTTACCCAGTCTGGTCACTGATTAACCTAATGATGCATCAACAAGCATCAGACATTTGGAAAAAAACGAAAGCTTCCACAATGTTGATTTTCTGCGGCAAGATTTAAGGTCGCTTAATGACGTTGAGATCGAAAATCTGGAAACATTTCAAAATAATTTTTTATCACCAGAACAGGTAATTGGTTATCCAAAAGCTCCTAGAAGATAAAAGACACTAGAGAAGAAAAAAAGGTTGTAGCATGATTTTAATTGAAACACTCCGAAAAGAGCTTTTAAAAAGTTGTAAAAAAGTTCAGAAAGCACTAAAACGGAAAGCTAAAGACTCTAGAAAACGTCTGTGTAGCAACGAAAGTTCAAACGTTGATGAGATACAGATTCGTCTGTCAGATCATTCATCTGACAACTTTTCAGACCCTTGCGATGTTGAAAAAAGTCTCCTTGTCCCAGACTGCACTAATGAGCCTGCAATAGATGACTATGTGCTAGTTGAATTTAAAACATTTTCCAGAAAATAGTATGTTGGTCAGATCACCAAAAACAAGGATTTTGAAGGCGATCGTGAAATTTCTTTTATGCGGAAGAAACGCAATATTACAGAGTTTTTCTTTCCTGAGGTCACTGATTTGGCTTCAGTAAAGGAAAAAGACATTAGGGCTGTATTGCCTGCACCCAAGGAATGTGGATAGACTAGTCAAGGATCCTCTTGAAATTCGATTATGACTTTTTTTTCCTTCAAGGTACGGTACATTAATAGTTAATCAACGTTTTCTGCTCAGCACCTTTCATGCTTGTTATTCAATGTATGCTACTAATGTATAAATTATTTTCAAAGAAATCCTGATCTATTTTAATACATAGACACGTTTTTGCATTTTCATTTTTGGCGCACTTTTTCGTTATCTGCTGCTGCAGCAAACTTTTTGGTTGCTTTTTTTCATTGTTTGAAAAATGCAAGCGCAAACCACGCTGTAATATTGTGTTATTTTGCTTATTTTAATTCTTCTTTTGCATTGTCCGATAGTGCCCTATGCTTAATCCGATTGTGCCCCATACATTGGGCACAGTTGGACAGAAAAATTATTTTTTTAAATGTGCTCGTAAATTTTTTTGTGAGTTTAGATCTGTGAAAATACACTTGCATATGATAGACTTAGCTGTATAAATTATACAAAAAAATTTGATCAGGATATCACTTGTGAAAAAAGCACCACACCAAAAATTGTAATTCTTGTCCGACTGCACCCCACTCTCTCCCATTGCTTTACGATTCATTTACGCTTTTGTAACAACAAAGGTTCGAGTTAAGAACCAAAACATATCAAAAATGATGTGAAGATTTTCTCTAAAAAATCAAACGTTGGAAAAACTTTGTCCTCTCCATATAAAAGCAAACATTTTTGCTCCCAGCCCCCACACCCAAATTTATCTTTGGTTGAAGTTTGTTGCTTAGTTATAACCTGATTAAACATTATTGGGGCGTTCCCAGGCTCGATAAATAACAAAAATGAAGCGATCAAAAAAGGGATGGTTAATAACTGTTTAGGCTATGTATAAAATATTATCGCATGTTTATTGAATTTTTAATATTTATGAGTTGTTTTGGTTCACATTTATCGGTTTGAGATGGCAAGACTTCATTCACGTAAAATTTACTCTACTTTGATTTAAAATATAAAATAAATTTCACTTACCGGTATTTTTTCTCGCCCGTAAAATGCTAAAAAGTAGAATCAAATGTATAAACTAGGTCAAAAGAAGCATGGTTAAGAGCTCAATAGAAAAGATAAAGTAAGTTACTGTTGCAAACTTTAGATTCCTCAATCATGGATTCATAATTCTTCAAGCAAGTTCTGCAAAATTTCTATTTAATAGATTTAATAAAAATTAATATGGTGCACTTAAAGTTTACGGAACCTAGAAAATGCTTTAAAAAATCTTTAAGCTGTACAAAACGTTGTTTGAAGAGCGCTAACCTGAATAGCAATTTATGGTTGAAATGTTGTTTGGATACAGATAGAAAAATTGAATTGGAAAAGTTCAGCAAGTAGCCTACTTAAGAAATTAAAGTTTTAATTTAGAAACGAAAAGCAACCCTTGAGAAAAGCATTTGAAATTGTAACTGCCCGACGCAATAAAATTTCCTTTTGGCCTTTTTGCCACCACCCACATTGTCAAAATGAGTTAAATAGGCCTACGACATAAACTCGTCTTTCAGTGTCTTCGCCACATGATTCGGTAATTAAAATAGCCTGAAATGTTGCTATAGACGTGGCCATCTATATAGACAAAACTCTTTGATAAAGAGAGGGGATAGCCTTGAAAAAGGCTGTTTAAGAAAACTCAAACGTTTTCGTGTAGCTCTCATCAGGAGAAATCGCTACAATTAGTAAAGAACTGAAATGTCGAAATTATATTGAATAAGATTGTCGTTTCGCCGAGTAAGAAATTATACTGAAGCGCAGTTGATTAGAAGCATCAGCCACCAAGCGGTCGAAAAATGAAAAATTTTGTCGTTTCGTCGAGTTAGAAATGGAACAATTTTTATTGGACGGAATTTGAATGTTTAACTTGGCAAAATTATAGTTGTAATTTGAAGTCTGAAAAAGAATAAAATAAAACCAATATAATTATGTTGATAATTTAAGCCTATAAACGAACTCTTTTTGACGGCACAATGCAGGTTTGCTTGAGGTTATGTGGATGGATTCTAATACAGCAAGATGAAAATCAGATCTGGCTTTGGATAGAATTGAAAATTGATTATCATTGTAGTGAAGGGCGCAATTTGGATGTTTCAAAAGATGAGTGCCAATAGCCGAATCACAATTAGGTGTGGAAGAATTTATTTTACTTTTTCGCGTTGGCTGAATTCTTTCTTGATTGGTTTTGTTGCGGATAGTTTTCGGGACATGTTGGCGGATTCTGTCCTGCAGACGTTGAGAAGTTCTGCCCACGTACCGGCATTCGCAGCGGCACACGTATTGGTATACGACCATGCTTAGTTGAGAAGCAGGCAGAACGTCTTTGTGAATTGCAGGAAGAATTCGTCTGGTGGTGAAAATAACTCGCGGTTGAACTGTTGAAAAACAATTTAGAATACTACTCTTAATTTTCTTTTCAAATATAACAGAAGTTTCACCAATCCACGGTAACTTCAAGTAAACGGGGCATCGTTGAGGACCTTCTATCGGATGTTTTTGAAATTGCAGGATTTTCTTTGAAATTCTTGCATTGATCACTGATTCTGGGTAACCATTTTTAAGAAATAAAGATTTAATAGTGTCCAGTTCTTGTTGGAGGGAAGATTTTGAGCAGATTTTCAATGCACGGTGTGTTAAAGTTGCGATTAGGTTAGTTTTGCGTGTCTTTGGACCAAACGAGTTCCATCTAATATATTCACCAGTAAATGTAGCTTTCCTGTAAACAGATGTAGTAAAATTGTTGGTTGATTTGGTGACCAATACATCTAAAAACGGTAGTGATTGGTTAACTTCTTTTTCACTTGTAAATTTGAGCGAGGTATGCAAAGAATTCAAATTGGTTAAAAATGTTTCAGAATCCACTTCATCTTGGAAGAGAGCAAATGTGTCGTCGACGTAACGATAATAGATTTGAGGTTTGGAAATTTTGTCAAATAGTTTAGATTCGTAAAATCCAACAAAAATATTTGCCAAGGCCGGACCAAGCGGACTGCCCATAGCGACTCCGTCAATTTGCCTGTACATACAATTATTAAAACTAAATTCAACGGAAGATGTTGCAATTTTCATTAAATCAGTAAAAACGTGTTTTGGAATGATTGGCTCAGGAAGATCACCATTGTAGAGAGCTTGACTGCAAATTTCGATCGTTTCAGCTAGAGGAACATTGGTAAATAAACTGCAAATATCATATGAGCAAAGAAAACATTTATTACGATTGACGCTAAGTTTTTGTATTCTTTCAGCGAAGGTGAAAGAATCTTGAATGCAATTGATTGAGTAACGATTTAAAACAGGTTGAAGTAGAGCAGCAAGAAATTTAGCCAATTCGTGTTGAGCAGAACCGATCATGGAAAGAATGGGGCGACAAGGAGCATTTTGTTTATGAATTTTGGGTAGTCCATACATTCTAGGCCTTTGTGACCCAGTGGGTCTGATGACTTGGTAAACATTTTGAGGTAATTCATCAGCTTTAACGAGTTTTAGCAAATGTCTTTGGAGCTTTGCTTCATTTTTTTCAGTTTTGTCGAATTCACTGACAGGGCCAAGAAGTTTAAATTTACTAGTGTCCGATAAAATGCACTCCATTTTATTCACGTAATCAGATTTATTAAGAATCACAACTCTAGAGCCTTTGTCGGGTTTAGTAATTAGGATTGCTTTGTTAGACCTGAGTGATTTAATTGCTTGAAGACAGCTATTATCCATAGAAAATTTAGAAGTGTCAATCGGTGAACCAAAAAATGAATGTGCTACTTCATTGAGCTTGGCTTTTAGTAAAATTAATTCATCGCTGGTTTTTGGTTTATGATGTAACAATTGAGATAGCAAAATTTCAAATTCAGCAAAAACTTCTTCTCGTTTAATATTAGACGGTGGGAGACAGAATTCTAAACCCTGAGCTAAAACATATCTTTCGGTTTCAGAAAGGTTATAGTCAGACAAATTAATAATATTTTCATCCGAGAGTGATACAGAAATGCCAAAACGTTGTTTTCGAAGCCAATTAACGGTATTAAAGTGCTTAACACGAATTTGTTTTTGTTTAACTAATTCAATCTGAGCCAAATACCTACAAAATCGAAGCCAATCAAAGAAAGAGAGATAACTACGTACCTTTTTCCAACATCGAGTATAAATAGGACGTAGACGTTGTAATTTAGTTGAATTTTTACCTACGTATTTCATCTTGTAAAAAAGCACGTTTCATTGTAGAAGTTTGCTGAACCTTCGCTGCTTTGATGCGATGACCAATGAATGAGGGAACAACATGATGAGTTTTGCAAGCGTCCAAAAATTCAGTAGAAAGTTTAACAGTTCGAATTTTTCCTCGAATTTTAACTACATTATTCAGTTCTTTTAACTGTTCAGAGTTGTACCGTTTTCTAAAATACTTAACCCCAGAGAGCCCTCTGTGACATATGTGTCACATAAACTTTAAAAGTTTCTAACTCTCAGAATTTTAATTTTTTTGAATCAAAACAATTGGCAACACTCACTGTGATCCTCGTGTAACAATTCTAAACTGAATTTTATTGGCTTTATAAAGTTATATGACTACAGTTCTTCTTCAAAAATTACTGGTTTTATGATTATCGGAACTGTTGAAAGCGAAGAAAATTATAAAAAAATTTCAGTTGGTTAATGGTAAGTTTACAACTTTTAAATGTTTTAATATTGTTTACAAATAAATAATCTTTAGTTTCAATTCAATTTTTAAAAAATATTTGATTTCTTTCAATTTTTTTATTAATAAATGTTTTATTGTTACACCGGTGTCACATCGGGTCTTTAACAGTACTTTTTACGCTTTGATGAAACATTTTATTATCAGCAATTGTAAAGCTTTTTGTGCTTAAATTTTAAGATAGTGTTTTTTAAATAAGGAGATGATGTAACTAAAGTATTGATAGGTAAACATTTTAGTTATAATATTTATTTGGTTATGTGATAATTAGTTATCGTGTATGTTTTACAGTTAGTCATAAAAATACTTTATTTTGATAAAGATCTGATGTAATGTTTTGAAGAATGTGACTAAATTATATATGATATAACTTCAAAGGAAATTTATGCCTGGGCTCAATAGTTAGTTAATAGTATATTTTGATAACAATATTTGGTAGTTGGTCAGTATAATATGTATACATCAATGAAAAAATGAATCACTAAAATTTTGATAAACACTTGTTACCTCAAGGGTATTTGGAATAATTTGTTAGTTCATGTGATAATTAGATAAATATTTTTGTATTTAGCTATTATCTTTTTGATTTGAAAATATAAAGTAAATTTAGGTGGACTTGTTGACGATGGCCTTTCGTTTCCGTGTAAGTAAAGAATATATTTTGGATCAAATAAGTGGTTGGGAAAGTGAAGTTGAAGATTTGAGAAAATAGTGACTCAGATGATGATTGGCAACAAAGTTTTCAGGTATACCTGGTTGAATTAATGCAATATTTTTCTAATAGCAATTTTAAAAATTACTGCATAAAATTTTTAGTAATGCCAAGCTAAGTTAATTATGTATACAATCAAATTTCAGCTTTTTGAGAAAATTCTTAGATAAACTATCAGAATATTTTATTTATTATTTTATTTTTTATGCATGTACTTTTGCTGAAGTAAGTTATCTAATTGTTATCTCTAAGTACGAGGTGCATTCAATAAGTTTCCAGACTTTTTTTGTACAGGCATTTATAATTGCCGTAAACTCGAGGTATTTCAGTATGTTGTTACTATACTCCTTATGAGATGATTGACCAATTTTTTCTTGTTTAGGTGCAAATTTATAGCTACAGTAGGAATTAGAGTACACCTTACTAAATCCTGATTGTCACAGCTGGTGAATTTCAAAAATGCAATCTGGACGTGAGGACACATTAGAAGAACGATATGCGATCAAGTTCTGTTTTAAACTTGGAAAAACTGCCACGGAAACGTATGGTATGCTTCAGACTGCTTATGGACCATCTTGCATGAATCGATCATCAGTTTTTCAGTGGCACAAGAGATTCAAGGAAGGCAGGGAGTCCTTGAGGGATGATGAGAGATGTGGGAGGAGTAGGGAAGTCAGAACATCAGAGATGATTGGCCAAATAAACGATTTCATGAATAGGGACCGTCGTGTTTCTATAGAGACACTAAGCGCACAGTTTAATGTCAGTGTGGGAGCTGTACACAAAATCATTCGTGAGGAACTGAAGATGCGGAAGATTTGCGCGAAGTTCGTCGCAAGAGTGCTCCGGGAAGATCAGAGAGAAAGACGTTGCAATGACAGCAAGGAGATGGTCGAGCTCATTAATTCAGATCCCCAAGTTCTTGATGCCCTGGTAACCTGCGATGAAAGCTGGATCTATTGTTATGACCCAGAGACCAAGAGACAGAGTTCCCAGTGGAAGCATGCTGGATCTCCCAGACCCAAGAAGGCCAGACAGAGCAAGTCCACCCAGAAACTCATGATGATCCCTTTTTTTGACAGCATGGGCATAATCTACATTCACTGGGTTCCCACTGGAATCACAGTCAACAAGGAGTACTATATTGAAGTTTTAAGGGAGTTCAGGAAGACATTCCGTCGGAAGAGGCCAGAACTCTTCGAATCAGGTCAGTGGCATTTCCATCAGGACAATGCCCCAGTCCACAAATCCATCCTCGTCACAGACTATTTGACCCAGATGGGCATCAAAACGGTTCCCCATCCTCCCTACAGCCCGGACCTTGCTCCCTGCGACTTTTGGCTATTCCCAAAGCTCAAGGAAAACCTCAGAGGCAATCGTTATTCCACAATTGAGGACATGAAAGAGGCTGTGACGAGGGTCCTAAACACGCTCACACAAGAAGACTTCCAGGGGGCTTTCCAGAAGTTGTTGGAACGGTACAACAAGTGCATTGATGTCGGAGGAGAATACTTTGAAGGGGACTAGAGTTATTTGTGTGTACGGTTAATAAAAGTGTCCATACCAAAAAAGTCTGGAAACTTATTGAATGCACCTCGTATGTATTTTTGTAATTATTTCAGACCATTGATGAAGACAACAGTGATGATAGTGAGAATGAAACTTTATCCCAACTCCTTCAGCAGGCTGCTCCAAGTACTAGTAGTTCTTCAAACAGAGCCAGAAGACCCTATCGTTGGAAAAAAAAAGCTCTTAGTGCACCTAATTCTACTTTTTCTGGTTCCACAATACAGCCTCCTGATAATCAAAATCTAAAATCTCCATATAAATACTTTCAACAGTTTGTAACTTTAAAGATGATTAACAACCTTGTCGAAAATACGAATCTTTACAGTGTGCAAAAATCTGGGACAAATATAAAAACTAACGAAAAAGAAATTGAACAAGCATTGGTATGTTTTTCCGTATGGGGCTAGTCCGTATGAGTGGTGTAAGACAATATTGGGAAATTGACACTAAATATGAACTTGTAAGCAGTGTGATGCCACGAAATAGATTTCAGCAATTGTTGAATCTACTTCACTTTGTTGACAACACAAGAGTTTCAGATGAAGACAAAAAAGATAAACTTTGGAAGATCAGACCATGGTTAACTGGAATAAGAGAAAATTGTTTGAAAGTGACTCCAGAAGAACATTGCTCAATTGATGAGATGATGTGTCAATACAGAGGACAGAGAAGCCCCATAAGACAATACATCAAGAGCAAACCTCATCCATGGGGATTCAAAATATGGGGTAGAGCTGGAATCAGTGGTATGCTATATGACTTTGATGTATACCAAGGAGATGATGGAGAACGTACCCAACTTGGTCAAGGTGGAGATGTTGTCATAAAACTAACCTCTACTTTAGAGAAAAAAAAACTACAAAATATATGCCGACAACCTATTTACAAGTCTTCCTCTTTTAGAAAAGCTCAACGCTGATGGTATCCTGTACACAGGTACAGTTAGGCCAAATCGTCTTCAAAACTGTTACCTGCTAAGTGAGAAAGAACTTCAAAAGAAAGGAAGAGGTTCGTTCGACTACCGTGTGGAAGATGAACACAACATTGCTGCTGTTCGGTGGTATGATAACAGAGCTGTAACTCTTCTTTCCACTCAAACATGTGTTGAACCCCAACAAACTACCAAAAGGTGACACAAAAAAAAGAAACAGCAAATACTGGTGCCAATGCCATCAATAGTGGGCAAATACAGATTCAAAATGCGATCTCGACGATGGTACATTTATTTGTTCTGGCACTTCCTTTGTGTTGCACTCGTAAACAGCTGGCTGCTATACAAAAGACACTACCAATTACTGGGGTTTCCGGTAAAAAAAGTTTTATCTCAACGTCGTTTCCAAGCTCAAGTCGCGTCATCTTTGATCTTGGTAAAGACTGAAAGAAAGCGTGGCAAACTTTCTGAATCTCCAGTTCCTCTTAGCAAACGAAAAGTTTCTAATTTACCATGTGCAGATGTTAGGAAAGATAAGTTTGCACACTGGCCAAAAAAATCTGATAAAAGAGGAAGGTGCAGACTATGTGAAATAAACAATACAAATACAGTTTGCTCCAAATGTAATGTAAGATTGTGTTTCGTTGAGGGAAGAAACTGTTTTGTCAATTTTCATAATTAAATTTACATATGTCATAAAACATATTTTAAGATTGTGTTATTTTACTATTTTTTGTATGGTCAGAGTCTGAAATAACTGTCTATAATAATAAAAAATGCTTTTTGTTTTATTTTATCTTGTGTTATTTTGTCAAATAAAGTTTACATAAATTTCACAATTTTGTTGCTAAAATATACATAAATGCCCAATGTGACATATATGTCACATCCCCAAAAAACAATAAAAATGAGCCCCAAGGCAAATTTTGAAAATAGTCTGAAACTTTAGATGACAAAAGTAGTAAAATATATGAAAATCATATTTTTTCTGCAATTGAATAATAGCGTGGGTTCTCTGGGGTTAAAAAGATTTTTTGTGGCACAAAATTTTAAAATAGCCTGAAATGTCGCTATAGACGTGGCCATCTATATAGACAAAACTCTTTGATAAAGAGAGGGGGTAGCCTTGAAAAAGGCTGTTTAAGAAAACTCAAACGTTTTCGTGTAGCTCTCATCAGGAGAAATCGCTACAATCGCCCCATTCTTTCCATGATCGGTTCTGCTCAACACGAATTGGCTAAATTTCTTGCTGCTCTACTTCAACCTGTTTTAAATCGTTACTCAATCAATTGCATTCAAGATTCTTTCACCTTCGCTGAAAGAATACAAAAACTTAGCGTCAATCGTAATAAATGTTTTCTTTGCTCATATGATATTTGCAGTTTATTTACCAATGTTCCTCTAGCTGAAACGATCGAAATTTGCAGTCAAGCTCTCTACAATGGTGATCTTCCTGAGCCAATCATTCCAAAACACGTTTTTACTGATTTAATGAAAATTGCAACATCTTCCGTTGAATTTAGTTTTAATAATTGTATGTACAGGCAAATTGACGGAGTCGCTATGGGCAGTCCGCTTGGTCCGGCCTTGGCAAATATTTTTGTTGGATTTTACGAATCTAAACTATTTGACAAAATTTCCAAACCTCAAATCTATTATCGTTACGTCGACGACACATTTGCTCTCTTCCAAGATGAAGTGGATTCTGAAACATTTTTAACCAATTTGAATTCTTTGCATACCTCGCTCAAATTTACAAGTGAAAAAGAAGTTAACCAATCACTACCGTTTTTAGATGTATTGGTCACCAAATCAACCAACAATTTTACTACATCTGTTTACAGGAAAGCTACATTTACTGGTGAATATATTAGATGGAACTCGTTTGGTCCAAAGACACGCAAAACTAACCTAATCGCAACTTTAACACACCGTGCATTGAAAATCTGCTCAAAATCTTCCCTCCAACAAGAACTGGACACTATTAAATCTTTATTTCTTAAAAATGGTTACCCAGAATCAGTGATCAATGCAAGAATTTCAAAGAAAATCCTGCAATTTCAAAAACATCCGATAGAAGGTCCTCAACGATGCCCCGTTTACTTGAAGTTACCGTGGATTGGTGAAACTTCTGTTATATTTGAAAAGAAAATTAAGAGTAGTATTCTAAATTGTTTTTCAACAGTTCAACCGCGAGTTATTTTCACCACCAGACGAATTCTTCCTGCAATTCACAAAGACGTTCTGCCTGCTTCTCAACTAAGCATGGTCGTATACCAATACGTGTGCCGCTGCGAATGCCGGTACGTGGGCAGAACTTCTCAACGTCTGCAGGACAGAATCCGCCAACATGTCCCGAAAACTATCCGCAACAAAACCAATCAAGAAAGAATTCAGCCAACGCGAAAAAGTAAAATAAATTCTTCCACACCTAATTGTGATTCGGCTATTGGCACTCATCTTTTGAAACATCCAAATTGCGCCCTTCACTACAATGATAATCAATTTTCAATTCTATCCAAAGCCAGATCTGATTTTCATCTTGCTGTATTAGAATCCATCCACATAACCTCAAGCAAACCTGCATTGTGCCGTCAAAAAGAGTTCGTTTATAGGCTTAAATTATCAACATAATTATATTGGTTTTATTTTATTCTTTTTCAGACTTCAAATTACAACTATAATTTTGCCAAGTTAAACATTCAAATTCCGTCCAATAAAAATTGTTCCATTTCTAACTCGACGAAACGACAAAATTTTTCATTTTTCGACCGCTTGGTGGCTGATGCTTCTAATCAACTGCGCTTCAGTATAATTTCTTACTCGGCGAAACGACAATCTTATTCAATATAATTTCGACATTTCAGTTCTTTACTAATTGTAGCGATTTCTCCTGATGAGAGCTACACGAAAACGTTTGAGTTTTCTTAAACAGCCTTTTTCAAGGCTACCCCCTCTCTTTATCAAAGAGTTTTGTCTATATAGATGGCCACGTCTATAGCGACATTTCAGACTATTTTAAAATTTTGTGCCACAAAAAATCTTTTTAAGTAATTAAAACACGTGGTGTATAAAGCAGCCGGCTTTTTTAAGCTTAAGCAATCTGCATCCGAATCCGAACTAATTGAAGTCAAGAGTAAGAATAGTTTTGTTTGCGAATCCTCAGTAAAGGGAGAATTTACAGTTAAAATAGATTTAACAAGCCAAGCTAGCAAAGTGATTATTTGCCAGTCAGTGACGTGCCGTGAACCTCGTGGTTGGTGAGGCACTAATTTCTCAATGTAATGTTAGTGGCCTACTAATTTTTTTAATAACAAAACAGTCCTCTACTTAAATAAAAAAAAGCAATTTCAAGCGTTTTCTCAGATTTAGTTAACTCTTTCTGAGTTAAAAAATATTTTGAGTAGTCGAGTGGTTAAAGCGTCGTGCTTATGATCAACATGGTCTCGGTTCTAAACCCACTTGCGTTATTCTGTTGTGTCCTTGAGAAAGACACTTTACGGCACTTTCACCTGCTTGGTGGTCGTGACAAGCAGCTCTAAATTAAAGTCATGTCTCTATTAAATTACAAGCAAACTGTAATATCTTGGCATCTCCGGAAGAAGGTCGGGGTAATTGCCTACCCTATGTATTAGCGCCTCCGTCGCTTTCCTGCGAGTCAGAAGAATAAATATGGAGAGAAAAAAATTTTTTTTTCATTGTATCTCCCTGCTGAATCGACGGAAGGTGTCGGAGGCGCTATACATAGGACAAGTAATTACCCCGACCTACTTCCGAAGATGCCACGATATTGTTGTGCGGTTAAAATTTGTTATTTTGGTTTTTTAGTTTTATAAAAATAGGACTTAAATTTAGAACCGTTTGTCAAGACCACCAAGCAGGTGAAAGTGCCGTAAAGTGTCTTTTCCAAAGACAACACAGAATGGCGCGAGTAGGTCTTTAATCAATACTATGTTGATCACAAGCACGGCACTTTAACCACTCGATCACGCTGCCAACAAAAAAATATTTTAATAATAAAAAACTTGAAAATTTTTTAGCTTTTTTTAACATTAGGAGTGCAAAATCTCTTTATTTAGAAACAAATCAGTTTTTTAGGTTTTAAAAGTCTTAAGGAATTTGATTTGGAACGAGAGCCTTCAATTCCACATACTTGCTAAAGCTTTCTTGATCGGATCCAGGGAGCAAGGGCCTTAAATCCTTAATTCTCAGGCAAAAAACCTACATTTTGGAACTACCTTACATTAATTAATCTTTAATCTTTAGGAGGACTAATTAATCTTTAGGAGATCACCGAAAAATATTTGATTATGCAATGCATCGGGGCCCCAGCACGAGGGGGCCCCAGCACGAGGAGACCCCGGTGCATTGCTACATTTTATTTTAAAATATTTTTGTTAAAAGCTTAAGTAAACTTATAATTAAGTGTATAATTAAGTTTTTGCCCTCTAAAAAAAATAAAAAATATCAGTAATAAAAGATGAAATTAAAAAATGATTTTTAATCAAAGTAGTTTCCTTGTGCATATACTGTTTTTTGCCATCTTTCAATCAAATTTTTAATTCCTCTTTTATAAAATTCTTTATATATAATAATGGCCCAAAAAATGATATGCAATTATTAAGTGAAATTCATACTCATAATACCCGTCAATCAAAAACCAAAAATGTATTTGTTTCTAATTTATTATTCAGTAATTTATCAAAGAGTGTTACTATAAGTTGCTCTAAAATATGGAACAATTTGCCGAATAATATAAAAGTTGAAAAAAGATCAAAATCTTTTAATAAGTTAGTTTATGATCATTTATTAAATCAATACAGAACTTAAACCAAATTTTGCTTAGCCTATTTCCACTTTCATTTTTTTAATTCTTTTTATTTTTTGTACTACTACATTTATCATATATTTTCCTAGTATTTTAACATTGACACTTCTTTCACATAGTATCATAATACTCCACAATTTATTTTTTCAATCGATATTCTCAACGTAGTATTTTTAGTTATTTTGAGTTCTTTCTATGAATTTATTTACAATTAGTTCATTTACTTGACTTTTCAACAATTAATTGCCTATTTAAACCCTTCTTTAGACATAAAAGGGAAAAAAAAATTTTGTGTGAACAAAACGTTTTGGACAAATTATGCATTTTTACCCGCCTTATTTTGAAATCATATTTATACGGGGGTAGTGATTAAATGACGATTGCTCTTCCTACCTCCCGCATCACGCTTTTATATTGTATTGTTTTGTTTTGCAATTGTATTCACTTGTTTTGTTATTTTTTGCATTTTTTCATTGCAGCATTTTTTGCAATGCTTGAGACAATTCTTTGTTTTTCTTTTTTAAAGAAAATTGTGATTTGTGATGCAAATAAAATAAAATTTTTCTCTCTCTCTTTCTCTTCTTTCTCAAAGAAATTTTCCAAAAAAATTATGACCTGGTCTTTCGATTCAAAATTTTTGCCATCTTGAGCAGTGGTTTTCAAACTTTTTACGGCCGCGGCACACTTTGCTACCTTTCCAAATTCCGCGGCACACTTGGACCAGAGTGAAGATCTTTTTGGTCTACACTGAGTTTTCTACGTTTTCCTTTACCTGATGCACAATAGTGTATTGCATAAAAGCCTCAAATTTTTATGTAACTTTCTATAAATAGAGTCAAAACTCTTTTTTACTATGTTTCACTAGATTTTGTACTGTTTGTTTTCATATAAAGTGTTTAGGTTCCGCATAGCGTGTACGACAGGTATGTCAAACTCGCGCGGTTATGGGAATCAAACATCGGTAAAAATTTTAGACTGAAATTTTGCCGCTGGTCGCAATCTGGTTACAAAAAAAATTGAAGGCCAATAAAAAAAGTCTTTACTTGAATTGTTTGGCTGATCCAGGATATTTTTTAAATTTTACGTTGAAATCAAGGTGAGGACAAAGAAAAGTTCTTCACTTAATTGGTTGGTTAATTTCGGTTAGAAAATCAAATTCTTGCTATATTAAATTTAGTTCTGAATTTATCATTAATTAGATTTTGTATTGAGCATCTGATCAAAAAATTCGTTGAAAGACTTCACGGGCCGCGAGTTTGAAATACCTGGTGTACCGAAACGAGCCTGGAAGACAACTGATCACCAAAACTTACGTAATGGAAATTACATTTAAATTTTTTTAACTTTGGTCACAGCCCATAAAAATTATGCTTTTATGACTCTGCCCCCGCGTTTTAAGAATATTAAAAGGCAGGGGGGCAATTTCCCCTCCTCACCCCCCGCTTCCGGCGCCCCTGTCCGTGATATAAAAAGCGAACTACAAAGCGGTCCTTTTTTTCCCCATTATTCTTGATACCACTCGAGATGTCAGCAAAAAAGACCAGTTAAATGAAATATTTTGTTACGTCAAAATCGATTGTCACGATAATCGAACGCCACCAGAACTGAAAGTTGTTGAAGCGTTTACCTCATTTATCGAAGTTGAGGATTCATCTGCTATTGGATTGCACAAACTGATAACGAATTCCATTCAGCAGAAGGGGCTTGACATGAAAAACTGCCGTGGACAAGGATATGATGGCGCTGCAGTGATAAGCGGGAAGTACTCCGGCTTGCATAAGAAGATCCAAGATGTGGCTTCTCATGCCTAGCCTACTTACGTACATTGTGCTTTGCACAATTTAAATTTGGTGTTAAAAGATACCATAGAAGCCGCGACTGAGACCCGTCAATTTTACGACACCATTGAGTCGATATATAATTTTTTCGGAGATAGTATTGTGCGGTGACAAAAGCTTCAAAATGTCCATGATCATTATTGCTCAAATCCTACATTAAAAGCGTTTAATCCAACTCAGTGGTCTGGTCGATATGATGCTGTCTATGCTTTGAAGGAAAGATTTTTTGACGTTATGAAATGCTTGACTCACGTAATACTTACCAGCACGAAACCAAAGAAAAGAGATGAAGCTATGACGATAAAGAAACAGATAGAAAACTTTAACTTTGTATGCATTCTGGTTGTGCAATGCAAGATTTTGCAGATTGTCAACATTCCCTCGAAAGCTCTGCAGTGTAAAACAATTGACTTAATTTCTGCCCATAAACTTCTGCAAACTGCTGCTGAAGACATTGCTCAACTCAAAAGGAGTTTTGACGCAATACTAAACGAAGCTTTCACTATTGCTTCTACATTGGGTTTGCCAAGACAGTTTTTAAACAAAAAAGCAAAGAAAACAAAAGCCTACTTTGATGAAATATCCGAAGGAATAATGTTAAGCGATCTTAAGAAGCGATTTTGCGTAACTGTGTTTCTTCCGATGATGGACCTACTTTCTTGCCAACTAATTGATCGCTTTGAAGGAATGAAATCATTGGTGACGTGCGCCAGTCTGGTGTCGCAGTGCTCACACTCGCCTCATTGACAGTGTCTTGAATGACGCCTTGCGCATAGTTACTGGATGCCTGCGTCCCACTCCAACGGACCACCTACCTGTACTTTCAGGCATCCAGCCAGCTGAGCTTCGCCGAATGGGAGCGACACTCTCCTTGGGTTACCGTGGATCTCTGGACCCCGATCATATTTTGCATGGTCTGTTAAATGGGTCCTCAGATACTGGCCAAGTGAGACTAAGATCCAGACGCCCGTTTGTGCCAGGTGCGCGGAATCTCTTGGACAATCTTGCCAGACTTGGCATCCGCGCCTCTGAATGGACAAATCACAAATGGAACGCGGAGTACTGTGAAAGTGCTTCCAGGCTCCGTGCTTTTGTGCCCGGGACCAGTGTCAGGCCTGTTGGGATGGGCTTACCCCGAGCAGCTTGGGTTAAGCTCAACCGCCTGCGGACTGGTGTTGGGCGATTCCATTCGTCCATGCACAAATGGGGTCTCGCTCCTTCACCGAATTGCGAGTGTGGCGCTTCAGAGCAAACCGCAGACCATGTACTAACAATGTGCCCCATACATCGGGCACCACATGGAGCACGCGGTCTGACGGTTTTGGATGACGAAACTCGATGCTGGCTTAATAACATCACTGCCAGCATCTGATCCAGGCAGTGCAGCAGTCTGGGGTAGTAAAAGGATAAACCCTCGGCCCCAGTTCTGTTTGTGTCTGGCCTGGAGTGGATGCCCTTCAAACGATGACGACGACGACGATTGGTGACGTCATATTAAGCTTTGAAACCAAGTTTTCTATCAGATGCTTCTCTTCTAAATCTTGAGCTTGAAGCAAGAAAATTTTCTAACAAATTTTCTGATAACGTCTCTCCGTTGTTTCCTAGCCAAATGCTCTCCATCAAAACGTCTTTTAGAGAAAAGATTATTTATTTAAAATCTGCTAAATAAATGGCTTCTTTTTTGATTGTTGAAAATGCATCTTTTTTCAGAGGGCCACAATTTTGCCACAACTTATCCTGAGGTTTGTACGGCATACATAAGGTATATGATAGTACCTGCAGTGGCGGATATTGGGTGAGGCGAATGAGGCAGTCGCCTTAAGCCCCCCCCCCTTTTTTGCCCCCTCCCCGAAAATAGCAGATACAGTTTCAATTCGCTGCAGATATTTGTTCAGAGTGTAAAGAACAATTCTGAGTAAAGATCTTTTTTTTAGAGAATACCCTGATTTTGGGAGAAAAATAGAGAAATCGGAAATGAAATCGAAGTGAAGACTTTTTTTTTTTTAGAGAACACCCTGATTTTGGGAAAAAAATAGAGAAATTGGAGATGAAATCGAAGTGAATACTTTTTTTTTTTTTTAGAGGACACCATGAGTTTCGGAAAAAAATATGCAAGCCAAGATCAAAGCTCTTTTTTTCTCAGACAACAACAATTTTTGAAAATTTTTGCCTAGGGCCCCTAAATTGGAATATCCACCACTGAGTACCTGTAACAGTTGCTACGGTAGAGAGGTCTTTTTCTAAACTCAAACTGATCAAAAACTTTCATCGAAGCTTCATGTTCCAAGAGAGACTTAGCGGTTTGGCTCTAGTATCGATAGAAAATAAACGAGCTAAAAATTTAAATTTTAGAAAAGTTATCCAGCAGTTTGCTAGTGCAAAAGCAAGATGGAAGAATTTCAAGTTTCCAGCCACCCGAAAGTAAATTACGGTAGCCTACTTAATTGGCCTCAACGTATTGTGTTTTATTAGTTTTTGTCTTTTGTGGTAATGTCAGTGTACTGTACGTTAATTCTTTTTGGGTTAAACAATTTATCCACATTGCATAGCATATCTCCATTTTGCTGAAATATTGTTAATAGTGCTCACAAAGCACCTTGCCTCAAAAGGTTGCACATAATTTTTTTGTGATTATAAAAAGAATTTGGTTTGCAACGTTTGTTTGATTAAACTTTTATTAAACTATCAAAAAATTGTTGTTACAGCTTGCCCCCACAAAATCCTTGCTATGTTATTATTTCGATTTGATACACCATAATCACAAAAATTATGTTGAACCGTTAAACCTTGGTGAAATTTTACTCGAATTACAGCCTTCATTTGCAGGCATAGTAAACTTAGCTTTAGCCCCTTTTACCTGTTCAGCTCAATGCTTTTTTGACTCATTATTTCAATTGAAAATCTTTCTATATCGCGTAGTCGTCAATGATTCCTATGTTGAGAAAAGTAGCTTAATTGAATATTAAGTACAGAAAAATGGGGCCCCGTAATAGATGTTTGCACCGGGGCCCCAACTGATGAAGTTACGGCCCTGGCCTCAGAAACCACAAGCTTCACTGCACGTCATTGTAAAATTAAAAAAAAGCAAATCAGCCGAAAAACATGACGACAAGAAAATGCTTTTCCGAGTAATTCAAACGGCTTCACTACGGTCCCAAAGGAAATTAACAGACGTGCAAATTCCTACAGCGAAGTAAAAGACTGCTCATGATTTAGACTTTTTGAGATATCACCTGGTCATTTCTTATATAACTGAAGCTAATTTTGCCTTAGTAGAATAAATTACTTCTAGATTTATTGTTATTGGTTTGAGATAGCTTATTAAGTTTGTTGATAATTGTTGTTTATTATTAGAAATCCTAGATTTACTGTATCTAAAGCCAGTAAGATTTAAAGTTTTAATAATAACGTTTATTTTGATTATAAAGCAAGTGATTTTTTTTATACATCAAACAGCTTTTTATTCTGCTTGTTGTTATAAAAAAGATGTAGATTTTTTTACTTTCAGTTGTTGTCAAAACATATTTGAGACTAAGTCATGGATGAGCAAGAACAATAAGTTTAATATTGTTTAAAAGATACTTTCAGAAAAATTTTGCATTAGATAAAAACTAATTTTAAATTTTTTTCAAGCTAAAGATCGTCACTTGAATAATTTAAAACGCGTTTGATTCATTTACGTTCTTTAGCAAATTAGATGAAGTAGAAACTGTTTTTTCAATTAGTTTCCAAAGAAAAATTGCACAAAGATTGTTAGTATTGTACGGAGTTTTATTTATTGTAATTGTGCTGACAGTTATTGCATTAGCCTCGTGCAGTGACGGGATTCCGCACCGGTTCATGTGACCCCGCTCTTGAAATGTCAAGACGTTCAGCTCGAACCTATTCTTGATTTATTGAAATGCCCGCATCTCTCTTACTCTGTATAACGAGGGAACCCTGTTGTTAGTAAGTTCTATACGAAAGAGAACCTGTTTTTAAAATTTTGGATCCCATCACTTGCCTCATGTCAAATCAGTTTTCATAACAATTTTTATTTGAATGAAAGGAAATCCTTCAAACTGGGTGATTTTTTGAAAGTGACAACCCTTTCTTTTTTTTGATGGTTTTAATTTTAATGTTTGTATTATCCGATATGAAATTAACCTTTTTCTGGTTTTCACTTTCTATTTTGATAATCGATATTGTTTAAGTAAAAAATTATTCTATTGATATATTTTCTACTAAATACATTTTGTCCCTAAAGTTATTCCAGTGATCTTTTTAAAACTGACTTATTGGTTCCCCTTTCCTAAAATTTTTTTGCTTTCTACAAAAACTAACGACATAACTTCATGTCACTAAAGTTTTTGGGCAAATTTAGAGGCGTTAACATTGCGAGATCGGGAACCACATTCCCTTTAAGCTGTGCGCGAGCTGAGGCTGCGCACATTGATAATTTTAAGGCTCCTATCCATTACGAGCGTGGAATAAGATATTCTTTGTTTGTTTTATTAAGTTTTTTACTTCGCTTAGCGCTTAAGCGTATGAAGTAAAAAAAATTAATAAAGCATACAAAGAATGCTCTGTTCCACGCTCTTAGTGAAAACAGGCCTTTGCCTTGCTAAACCAATCAGATTCATGAGTTAAACTTTGCATAAATTTTTGCCATTACGTATAATAATTAAAGGATGGCAATTATTTAATGAACTCTTGTTTAAGCACTTTTTCATAGGTTGCGGCACAAATCTTAGTCTTTAATTTTTAAAAAAGTTTGCAGTACCGAAATGTCTACAGACAAAAACTGCAAAAAATTAGAAGAAACATACATTGGAGTTCAAAAACTCTTTTATGCAGTAGCGTATCAACTTGGACAATTGTTTTTATTCAAACATTCTTCAAAAGTTAAAAGATTAAAAAAGGTTTTTAAAAAATGTTTTTTAATTTTTACCTGACTTTCGATGACGAATTTTTGTATATACGCCCTTGGAAATCCAAAGTCAAAAAATTTATTTCAAAAATTTTATTTTTACGCTCTATATCTAGCTTGCGGCTCAAGTTAAATATTTTGCAGCTTAATTGAAAAACTACCATATCTTGTTGGAAAAAATCGATTGAACTTTTTGTGAAGTTTAGTTCAGAGTAAGAATAATCGCGAAAAACCAAAAGAAAAGCGTAGTTTTTAAAAGCGTAGTGGAAAATTCCGCTTTCCGCTTGCTTTTTCCGCTACTGCTTTCAGATTGAACTAAGCTAAAAAGTTTAAATATTTCAACTTCAATTATTTTCACTAAGTACGAACACTTTACTCTTTGTCCATTTTTCCGCTTTTAGTTTGAACAGTCTTTCTGGTTTGTTTTTTGCCTTTCCGCAACACGCTTTACTTTTCCGCGTCCACTTTCAATCTGTACCGACCTTTACCAACATACTCAAGGTTACCATTTTGCGCTTATTTTATAACTAATTTTGTTTCAATTTTTAGTAAAATTTGTAGAAGAGGCCATTTTTCGGTTTACGATCAAATAAAAAAAATTTTTTTTGACACAAAAACGATTCAAAATCAAGCAAAGACCATAAAAGATCTTTGCTACAAAAGCATTTGACATTTTAAGTCTTATTTTTTTGAACAGTGCAGATGGTAATCCTGAATAGAATATTCTCGGCAATTGACTGCGATGTAATAATTACGACAGATCATTCGGTCACGCGTATTTACAAGAGCTCATTAACAAGTTGTTGTGTATTTGCAGTGGTGGATATTGGGTGAGGCGAATGAGGCAGTCGCCTCAGGCCCCCCCTTTTTTTGGGGGCCCCCCCTCGAAAACAGCATATACAGTTTTGGATTCGTTGCAGATGTTTGCTCAGAGGACGATTCGAAGTGAAGACCTTTTTTTTTTTTAGAGAACACTTTGATTTTGGGAGAAAAATATGCAAGCCCAGATCAGACCTCTTTTTTTCTCAGACAACATCAATTTTTGAAAATTCTTGCCTCGGGCCCCTAAATTGGAATATCCACCACTGTGTATTTGCAAATAGAGTAGATCGATCTTTAGCTTGAATATCGAATTAATTTGGAAAAAAGGGGAAAAAGTAAAAAGACAAATTTTTTTATCACAAGCGATTGGCCATGATTATCACCACAGCATGTTCCATCTTGGTTATACAAATCATTCTTGTCTAAATTCAAGATTGTTATATCGTTATATGGATTGTGACATCAACAAATTGACAGCTAAAAATTTGTCAAACCAATTATCATGTACAATATTTAAAGTTCCTATTAATTTTTAAAAAAGTCCAGGAGCATTTACAAACAAATTTCTCGTAACTTAATGAATTAAGAAACTTTTAATTTGTTGGCCTATTAGCACTTGTGGCTCAAAATTAATTTGCATGTTTTCCAAGATAAAATATTAAATAAATTTAGATCTCATAATGATTTTGGTTGGACATGGCCGTTATAGACACTGAGTATTTTTCAAAAAAAAAGTCAATTCAAATATTTAAGTCACCCGTATAGGCCTACTTGTGAATTTACGTAGTATATGTTTTTAGCTGGTTTAAGGGAGAAGATTTTAAGCGCTGGTTAGCTATGCAGATCTTATATTAATAAAGGCTAATATTCAACACTTTTCACATTTATGCAGTACAATTACAAATGCTTCTACCATTTGCTGCATTGAGCTTCTTTTTATTTTTCACGAAGTTTTTTACAACGGTTGTTGCTAACTGATTCTTTTAGTTGTCCAAATTAATAAATGGTTTTGTACACTTTTAAGTCCTTCAAAATTTCTTCTTAGGATATCAAAAACTTTGCGCTAAACTTTCTCAGGTGTTTTTGCTGCCACCTATAAGCTATCAAGCATGCATTCAGTGAAACTTTGACTACTTAATTTCTAAAACTTTCGTATGCATAACATATAACATAAACATATTAGGGCAGTTTTTTCAAACTGTGCTGCCTTAAACTACTCCGCGCAACAATAAACATGATGGATTGGTAGTGGGTCATAGCAGTGACGGCTTTAGTAGGGTGCAAACGGAGCGGCCGCACTGATCCCCTTTAAAAATAGCATCAAAAAGTGCTCCCTACACAATATTGCTCTATTTCTTCATACTCGTAGTAGCACCAGGACGGTGGCATTTTAAAATGGAGATCTTTTTTTTAAGGATCACTTTATTTTGATACACTGAAAAAGCGCCCACTCCTAAATCAATAAAACAATAAAGTTTTTTTGAGATTACTTTTTCGCTTTGCTTCGGAACACCAAAAAGTAGCTCCCCCTAATTTCTTTGCACCGGGCCGCCCCTATTTGTAAGGCCATCACTTGGTCATAGAGCGTGTCATAAACCTAACGCCAACCATTACGATTTGTTTTAAGATACCTTCTTATATCATGTATTATGTTCTGTTTTGACTGTACAGTAGTTTCAGCAACTTTTGTTTTTTCATGACATCCTTAAAAATGATGTTCATCTATATTCCAGACAAACTTGCTTCGTGAGAAAAACTTACAAGACTTGAAGTTTCGTGACTAAAAAAATTTGAGAAACCTTAAATTAGGTCATGAAATATAAAACATAGCATATCACCTTTTAAAACCAACCGTCTTCAATGTTCTGATGTTACTGATCAATTAATAACTTTGTTGCAAGTATTCGCTAGTCATAAACATAATCAAGAGTAGACAAATACACTGGAGAATGTGGTACTTAACCATAGAAAGGATTAGAGACCGAAACGGGTAGGGATCATACTTTCCTCGGTTGTGGAGTCGGAATCAAAGTCTCTTTTTAAAACTTGGCGGAGTCGGAGTCGTTTTTTAAATGTCCTGAAGTTGGAGTTGTTTTTTTAGGTTTGCTGAAGTCGGAATCGTTTTTTTAGGTGTGCTGAAGTAGGAGTCGTTTATGTTTTTGGAGGTTTCTGTTTTACGCTAGAATAGGCCTCCACGGTTTTGAAGCCGGAGGCGACCAAAATTAATTCAGGCGTTTGTTACATTATTGTAAAGAATAAAAACCTCTTTTGAGGTCGAAGATTCCAGCCACATACAAAGTTCTAATATTCTATATTCAACCTAAGCAATGCTTTTTCTTGAAAGCATTGATGCAGCAAAAATAGTTGATAAAAGCAACCAAGTTTGAGTTACCTGGTACAAATTGTCCCGTGATAATCAATAATTTGCATTGACATTGACTCAGACAGAACGAGTTGCGGAAGCAGCAAGCGAAAAGTGAATTTTCCCATACGCTTTCAAAATGTTTCCTTTTCCGCTTACTTCTTTCTCAAGCTCTTTTATTGTAAACCAAGCTAAAATGTTAAAATATACCAACTTCATTATTTTTTGCTTACCACAAAAAATTTTGCGCTTTGACGAATCGCTTACGCTTATAGTATAAAAAGCCTTTTCGCTTTGTTTTTACGCTTTCAACCACACGCTTTACTTTTTTCGCAAACGTTTTTAGTCTGAATCAGTGGTTCTCAACGTGGGTGTGCGCCCCACCGGTGGGGCATGGCAAAATTTTGGTGGGACATGAAGATTTAAGACATTATATAAGGGGGTCCCGAGCAAAATCTTTCGCTGAAGACGTTTGATAATAATATATATCATCAAACGTCTTCAGCGAAATAGATATATAGAGATATAGAAAATAAAGAAATCATGGACAGTTTCAAAGTGATGACCTTTTTTTAAACTCTAATGTGTTGTCGTTTAGCCGCTGTTTCCTATTTCGCAATCACTTTTTCAATAAAAACTTTAAAACGTAATACCTTGATTGCAAATAAAATTGAATTGAATTGAATTAATGCCTCCCCAAATATTTTTTGGCTGTTACAGCTATTTGTGACCAAATGGAGAACATCAGAATTTTAAAAGTGATTAGTTGGGGCATGGCCAAAAAAGGTTGAGAAACACTGGTCTAAATCAAGCATTGCAATCAGCCCAATAATGAATCGGAAAGTTGGCTGGAGTCTTATAATAGTAATCTTATTGCAAGTTAGGCCAACGCGAAATTGACTTCTCTATTAAGTTTTAAATGTTTGCTTTATTTTTTGTTTCTTTTTTTCTTAACTTTTTTCTTAATTTTGTTTCATTTTTTAAAAACTTTTTTATCTTTATGTTTATCCTCCTGACTCACAGGAAAGCAATGGAGGCGCCATACATAGAGCAAGCAATTACCCCAACCTGCTTCTGGAGATGCCAAGATATTGCTATGCGATTGAAACTTTTTATTTTGGTTTTTTAGTTTTATGGAGATACGATTAAAACTTAAAATTGCTTGCCAAGACTGCCAACAAAGGAAAGTGCCGTAAAGTGTCTTTTCCCAAGGAAACAACAGAATGGCGCGAGTAGATTTGGAACCGAGAACATGTTGATCACAATCACGGCGTTTAGACAGTTTAGACAAAAGTATTAAAGTGAATAAGGTAACCTACCGATTGATGATGCAATGACAGGCGTTTGGTTTAATTAAGTCACTAACTATAGTAATTTATATGAACACAAAGCTAAGTTCAAACTAAAGAACACTACAGAAACACAAAATCAAAGAGACTACCTTATTTACATCAATAACAGCTAGAAAATAAATTAAAGTTGGATCTGGTACTTGTATTCATCATCTAAAAAGGAATGGTGGGCTACAAATATAAGGGAAAAGAAAAAACTCATAATGAGTTGCCGGTCGGTTTCCCCTCGTCTTATAAATAGAGATTTTTATTAAAAAATCTTCTATTTACCTTGAGGTCAACCTACGTATTCGAAATTGCGACTACCACGTTTCCCCAGGTAAACCAAACACAACTGATCAAATTTCAATTCTCCTCTAACACTAGTTTGACTCCTCTTGCCAAAAGGTCTTAATCTGTTAGTGCTCAGAATTGTTTTTTCATAGAAATTGTGTTTTTTTTGTTTTGTTTTGTTTGAAACGTATTTTTGGTTAGTAGAAAACACAATTTTATTGGTTTTGTTCAATTTTTTTCATTTATCCATAAAAAAGGTGGCAACATTTGTTACCATTGGCCACTAACGATGTCAAAACCTCCGAAAATAAGGCATATAATATAACACTGAAAAATTTTATTTACAACGCAGCCTTTTAAAATTGACAACTTTACGGTACGCTTTCAATTTGCTTTTTCGGCGTCTGCTTTTAGTTCAACCAACCTTTAGATTTTTTTCGCATTTGAATATTTTAAATTATTTTAAGTAACGCGTTGCTATTGATTATTTTAGTCTTGTGCAATAAATTCAAGCTTAAAAAAATGAGAAAAGTTGACATTGTCTAGTTTTTTTCTTCAAGGTTAACCCCAGCAAGAGCGTTGTTTTAACATAGTGTCAAGTCTTGTTAAAACGAGTACTAAACTGCAGCAAGATATCGAAATGAATTCTTTGTGAACTTTAACTTTCAATGTAATTGCAATCGATTTATCCGCAGCTGTTCAATGTCTCGAATTAGTTTTATCGAGCCTTATTATTTTTAAACAAAGCTCTTGCTATTGGCTTATCGACAAAAAACAATTCGAGTGGAAGATTAGCGCCGTTTGATAAATTGGCAAGGTTATATTTCCCTCCTTCTGGCTAGGTGGTGTTTAAATTTGAGAAAAACTCTGCATCATGAGTTTTTGCTTCGTTGTACATTTTTTACTAGTCGGTTTAGTCGAGGATATTTTATTTTTTAAGGTGTGGGTAGCCTTGCGACTCACGTTTCTTTATTCAAACCTGAGAAAAAAAATTAAAAGATTGACAAGAATAATTTAAATTGGAATTTAATCTTCTTCTATTAAAGTTAATGCAATGAAAAAAAAATAACAAACTTGCTAAGGAATTACTGTAGCATTATTTTGTTAATGACTTTTTTGTTATTTTAGTTTTAGTTTAAAAGCTAGATTATTTATAAGAAGTTTTGTAATTGCATTCTTACTGTCATACGGCGACACTCAATTGATGCTTATTACGGCACAGTTTGTAGAAGTATTTGAAAGAGATTGTTGTCGTCGTCATCGTCGTCGTTTGAAGGGCATCCACTCCAGGCCAGACACAAACAGGACTGGGGCCGAGGGTTTATCCTTTTACTACCCCAGACTGCTGCACTGCCTATACATCGGGCACCACATGGAGCACGAGGTCTGACGGTTTTGGATGACGAAACTCGATGCTGGCTTAATGACATCACTGCCAGCATCTGATCCAGGCAGTGCAGATTGTTGTCGAAGAAGCATTAGTTTTGGTAAATCATAAATAAAACAAGTTTAATTTCTAACACGACTGTAAGTTTAATTTAACCCTCTATTAACCATTTATATGTATATATAATATATTATATTTGTCGGCAGCGTGGTGGAGTGGTTAAAGCGCCACAATTGTGATCGACATGGTCTTAGTTCAAAACCTACTCACGCCATTCTGTTGTGTCTTTGAGAAAGACACTGTACGACATTTTCCCCTGCTTGGTGGTCGTAACAAGCAATTCTAAATTTCAGTAATATTTCTATTAAATTTCAAGCGTACAGCAATATCTTGGTATCTCCGGAAGCAGATCGCGGTAATTGCCTACCCTTTGTATTAGCGCCTTCGTCGCCTTTCTGCGAGTCAAGTAGAGATAAAATAAAATAAAAAGAAATATATATTTTAAAGCTTGGATTACGCTATTCCTAGAACGCCGGAAGCAACTAGAAAGTATTAAAAGAGCGTAGCATATCTGGTACCATATTCAGTGTTTTCATTCGAACTCAGCTGATTTGATCAAATTCTTCTAGGAAAATTAACAAGCATTTATTATTGTAATGAGCCACTTCGGACAATTGAAATATTGTTTTGTACCAGCCAGTTGAATCGTTCAGCCACTAAAGCAAGGTGGGTAACCTTTTGCGGGCCGCATAGAATTTTGCGGGGACAATACTTTTTTCCCAAATTTTACTGAGGGAAGTCTGATCATGTTACATTGCTAAAGTTATAAAATAATACAACAAATATTTGTCCAAAAAACTAGTGATGACTAAACCCTTTTTCGTTCTAAAAAACTAGGGATGACTAAAAAAAAAAGAAAAAGAAAAAAAAACGGAACACATCGGTTGCCGAGCATTGGATTATTCTAACGCTTTTTTGGTAAAAAAAAGGAACTAATATGCTTCTTCCCAATCACACGTGGGCCACATTGCAATCGGGCCGCAGGTTCCCCACTCCTGCACTAAAAGATATTACTAAAAGATTTATTTTATCATTAAAAATATCAACTAGAACTAAGCTTTTTGTATGGTTTCGACCTTAAAATATATTGATAATTAACTACTAAAAACATTTCCATTTTTTATTGAAGAGTTTTGATAAGACAAAAAGAAAACCGTGAGTAAATTCAAAAAAAGAAAATGTCTGATAGCGCCTTGTCATTCCAACTACATACAGTTTTCCAATAGCGGAATAACCCCGAAAAGTCATCGCTCAGCGTAGAAGCATGAAATGCGAGTCAAGTGTAGTTGAATGTCTTATCAAGGGTTCGCGATGGTGGTTTTGTTATGATTAAAACCGTTAAAAAAATTATTCTTAGAAAAATATATTTTCTATGTTATGACGGGAAAGGTTGTAATTTCCATTTTCAAATGAACGTTTTTTTTAGAATTTAATCAACACTGAGAATGCAACTTTTCACATTGATTTTTCTTTTTGTTTTTTTGTATTCCAATAGTATCTGCTTAAAACTTTTGTCACGGAAAGAAGACATAAGTTGCCCCACAAAGTGTAAATGCTCAAGCACTATGGTAAGTGAAATTGTTTACAAACCAAATTGATATACTTTTAGGTTAATAGATATGCTCTTCATCGTATTTCTTGGTAGATAGTTTTTTTCTATAGGCTACTACAAATTTTTACTGAATTAATTTTGATTTATATTTGTTGTTAGATGTTGTTACAATTTTTGTTTTCGTTTATATGGTTTTAAAAAGAACACAATTTTGTAAGTACCGTACTATGCTTGTTGCGTTGTTTAAAGGCCGGCAAATAAATAATTTAAGTTTAGATTTGCACCCAATGCTTTCAAGTTGGTAGACTTACAAACAACATTTAAATTATCACTTAGATGGTTTGTAAATTTCTCATTCACTCTCTGCTGTTTTAAAAAATGAAAACCTGTAATACCCGATGTTTTGCGGTTTGTACCGCTGTACCCGTAAGAAATTTATTGGGTGAACCCACCCGTAACCTTTTTCGTTTTTTTCAAAACACTTTTCTAACCGGCCTGTAACTTTTTTATCTTCAAGTACAGCCACGCAAATTATTTCTTTTGAACTTTACACACAACCATGATATTTTGATTTTCGTTCACTATTTGCCGACTTTAGAAGATTGCTTTTTGAATTTTGGGAAATAGCCAAGCCTACGAGGAGGTTATCAACAGCTGACAGTGAACAAGGTCCAATATTTTTGTTTAACCATGATGGATTCGAGATTCAAAACCTGCATGATGAAGAATCTTCGTTTCTTCGAAATCAATTCGGCCCCCGGAGTAACTTCGGGCACAATTCGCCAATGTTATTTTTGGTTGTTACTTAACGCGATTAAGTCTCGTTCCTCCGTCACGATTTTTTAAAGTGAAAAGAATGCTTTGCGCGATAGCACAGACCGCTGCGCTGTGACCCAGAGTTGTAAACGGGCCGACTAGTTCAACCACGAAAAATCCCGAAAATTAAGTTTAATCAAAAACACATTTGAGTTTTGTGTTTTTGTGTCTTTGATTGAACACTTTTGTGTTTTTGATTGAATCGCTGTGAACATTCATATCTCAAACTTAAAAAAAAGAATGGAAAGATGGGTTCGCTTTAACGAAGTCAAAACAGCTAGCTACTTGGCGCTAACAAAAAGTAATCGTTTATCTGTAAGCTCCACACTGGGCCCGAATAAAGTCCGAAATTTTTATCAAACTTAGGTCCGGACCCGACTTGAAAAGCCTGGCCCGACGTACAACTCTGATACAAACGTATACATTTTTTAAAAATACATGAAAATATTTTCAAAATTTTAATTTGCGTAACATCTGCTTGAATTATTGAGAAAGATTAGTTTATGCTGAGAACGTTTATTCATATTTTTAAATGTTTTCCACAGAGTTGTACGTCGGGCCGGGCTTTTCAAGTCGGGTTCGGACCTAAGTTTGATAAAAATTTCGGACTTAATTCGGGCCCAGTGTGGAGCTTACAGATAAACGATTAATTTTTGTCAGCGTCAAGTAGCTAGCTGTTTTGACTTTGTTAAAGCGAACCCATCTTTCCATTCCTTTTTTAAGTTCGAGATATGAATGTTCACAGCGATTCAATCAAAAACACAAAAGTGTTCAATCAAAGACACAAAAACACAAAACTCAAACGTGTTTTTGATTAAACTTAATTTTCGGGATTTTTCGGGCCTAAACTAGTCGGCCCGTTTACAACTCTGCTGTGACCGATATAATGCGCAGTAAAGCGCAAAAGAAACCCTATTTTCAAGCAAGAAATGCAGAGGCTGACAAGGAAAGTCAGCTTGTAGAACCAACCAAGTTGTCGGGGTAGCCGACCTCCAGCTGAAAGAAGACGTCATCAACAGCCCGTAGCCGACGGCTGACTTAGCTTGGCCCGCTCATACCCCCTCGTGACCCTGGACAAGTAAGGGCCAACAAAGTTACTCGTATGGTATAAGTCTCAATGAGAAATAAAATTACTAGTTGCAACTAAAATTCGACAATGTTTTTAGGAAGTAAATTGTCAAAATTGTAATTTTACAAGTATTCCGGAAAAAATCTTATCCTCTACTGAAAAACTTAATCTAGGCCACAATGCCATTACAACTATAGATGATGCTTTGTTTCATTTGGAAAACCTTATTGATTTAAACTTAACAGAAAACAAAATCAGTAAACTTCAGGTAATAATTTTGATTTATACAGATTTGATTTGAAAGTAGTAATAGAATAGTTTATTTTATAAAAACTTTAAACAGTTATTTAAAAAATAATATCGTAGCTTTGTTTTTTTACTTTAAATTGTAATATATTTTAATATTTATATTTTTTCTATTTTGCACAACCGTGATTTATTGAATATAAATATAACAAAATATAAATGCTACCATTAATTACTTAATAGTTAGTAAGATATTTTGTAATAGATGCGACTTTAACTATTAAAAAATTCAATATATCTTATAGCTTTTTAAGGTTTTTTTCGATTTTTTGAAATTTATGTGAATATTTCGGTAACTATAATAGTTAATATTTATAATAATATATTTTAAATAGAGCCTTAAAAATATTTGGTGCAAAATGCTTTTAGTAGTTTGCAAGACTTGAAAAGTAAATCCTGCATTGTGCGATTAAAATCGAAATTTTTATCAAAGTTTTGTTTACTTTAACAAAAAGAAACCGTGCTTGTTGAAAATTTAGCAGGAAAAGTTTACAGTTTTAAATCAAAGTTGTATAATTGTACTAAACAAGTCAAATGAAAACACAGTTGCGCTGTGGTACAACATTTTTGCAATGCTGTGAATTAAGGACTATAGGCCTATGCTATTTTTTCTGATTTCGAGTAGAAATCCAGCACAATAAATGACATAATCAATAATTTTTTTTTTTGACGTAAAGGAACATGAAGCTTACAGTTTCAAGCACCTACGAAGCTTGGATTTGTCGGGCAACAATTTAAACCAAATCCCCAAGCCTGCGTTTAAGTTTTTGAAAAGATTAAAAACGATCAACCTAAGCCAAAATCCGATGTTGGAGATTTCCGCGATGGCTTTTGTTTCTTTGCGTCGTACTTTATCAATTTTGATTTTGAACAGACTGAGCCGTTTGTCATCGATTTCAAAACTCGCTTTCGCAGGTTTGCGCAATCTCAAAGTGAGTAACGCAAAAGACTTGCTTTTCTAATAAACTTAAATGCCTTTTTGAGAATTAATGTAGTAGGTGTTATTCGTAGCGTGATTGTGACTATGACGAAACAAAAGTGATAAAGTGAGAAAGTTATAATTATAGCCCAATAATTGAAAATATGGAATGATACAATGTAAATCTCGGTTTCTCAACTGGGGTCCACAGAAAATTGTAGGAACAACACGAAAAAAATATTAAATTGGAGTCCATGGTAATATTTTGGTGGTCCATAAGGAAACACAGTCAATGAAAGATTTTTGATTACACCTTCTTGAAAAGTATAATTCGGATCTCAAATTCAGTTGAAGGTCATCACCTCAATCCAACCAGATTTTCGGGCGGAACTGTATTTTACAAATCATTGTGATGATCTTCTTTTGTTTTTACCTGAATTAGAGAACCGAATTCTGGTTGCCAGCAAAGTGAATTTGAATTTATTGTGCCACAAATTTAAATAAAGATCATTAAAAAAAGAAAAAAGGTCATCACTTTGATTTGTAAAACAGTTCCGCCCAAAATGCCGATTGGGTTGAAGTTGGATGGAAGTAATGACTTTTTTTTTAGTGTTCTCTTAGATTTCAACGGAATATATTTGAATTCAATATGCTGGCAACTAGAAAACGGTTCTCCAATTCAGGTTAAGACAAAAAAAGGTATTCACTTTGGTTTCTGCAAAAGAAATCTTACATATTTTTGTATCATGATCCACTAAAGAGCTTTTAAGGCAAAGTGGTCCATGAGTTAAAAAAAGTTGAGAACTAGTGTGTAAACAGATTTACTTTATCGGAAATAATTTGTGACACTATCATACTATTGTTACGCTTATGCATCAAATATACCCGTTTAAAAGCTAATAGTTTTGGTGTAACAAGCGAATTTGCGTAATTGGTTGAATAAATTTCGAGTGCTACTCAGCATTCCAACCAGAGCAAACACTATTTTGAACCAATGAAACTAGGTTCAGAAAGTAAAAATATCTTCATGTCAGTGTGATTGAGTTAAAAAAGTTATGACGCATTTTTGAAATTTGAAACTTGAAAAACTTGTTTTTCCAGCTTAGAGTTCCCACTTTACAATTTCATAATATTTTGATTATAATCTTTTCAATCCATCATTCAGCTTTGCTATTTTCCTTATTTATCGATTTTTTTAAAAATTTTTTAAAGGATGTTGAGATATTTAAATAAATTCTTGTTCTTTAAAAACCATTGCTTCTGTTGATAAAATTTGAGATATTTCGGAAACTTTGTTTTGATAAAAATTTGTCAATTTTTAAAGTTGAAAATTTGGTTTTATTGAGATTAATTAAATTTATTGTCAACAAAAATCTTTCTATCGCAAGTTGATGATTTTTTTATTCAAACTTGCAATATCAAGTCGAAAAATCACGCAAAATCTTTTAAAATATTTCAGATTTTGAGGATAAACAGATGTCAGCTGACAGAGGTCCCTTTCGTTCGTTATCTTCGAAGCCTAATCGAACTCAGCCTGTCTTCAAACAAGATTCGGCTAATCAATTCAAATGCGTTTATTGGCGCTAATCAATTGACGCGCCTTTTTTTGTCGTATAATCAAATCGACCGAATCCAACCGTATGCTTTTTCAAATTTGCCTGCATTGGAAGTTGGTGCACAACAAAATTTTCGAGATAAATTTAATTTTGATTGACTAACTTAACTTTGCCGTCTGTGGAAGTGAATAAATAATGCTCCATAAGTTGAAATGAACCGATAACTGAGACGTGCGTGCAGACATGTAATCTACATGTAGCGTAAAGAATTATTTATTTTATTAGATACAGAAAGTTATATGTATGCAAGCATTTTGTCATATAATGAAAAATGGATACGTGAATCAAACTGATAAACAAAGAACCGAAAAAATATAAATCTAAACGAGAGTTGGCAAAAGTCACACAATCTTAAATTTAGCCTCTATAATTTGATTTTGATCTGATTTTTTGAATCAATTATCTACAGTTAAGTTTGCCAACTGTTTATCAAACTAGTTTAAATTTTAATGAACATAATTAAAAATCTTTTGTACAAGTAAATGTTTCTTTTTCGCTTCAGTTTTTAGATATGTCAGGCAACAAGATAAAAAATTTAAATGCCGAAATTTTCTTCGAAAATTATCGTCTTGAGTTCTTGCTGCTAAAATCGAATCCCTGGTCTTGTGATTGCAATCTTACCTCTTCTGTAAGGTATACTAAAACTTTGTTTTAAAATGTACATTCCATGACTATCTTTTTTTTTTTTTTGTATCTTTGCAAGTTTTTTGTCTCGAAACTCTTTGTGCAACTCGGAAAATTGTCCGCTTTGTTGGGATCCTGTTATGTATAGAAACGTCTCCGTTACAAGAATTAGGAGTATGAATCCTCCACTTTTATGCTTCTCTTTCCACGATTGGTTAAGTAAGTTGGAATCTATAAAGCGGTTTGTTTAAAACAGGGATGTCCAACCTTTTTTGAGCCGAGGACCAGTTTGGCTAATCAAAAATATTGGCGGGCCAAACAATAAAACACCCCAATTTTCATCCAAAATCGTAGTGATCGCTAAAAAAAGGCTTTTACTTCAAATCATTTTCCGATTTTCTGAATTTCTTTTCTTAAAAGCAATGTTCTCAAAAAAAAAGAATAGGTTTTTACTTCAAATCCATTACAGATTTCATGATTTTCGTCTCTGAAAACTAGCGGTCTCGGAAAATAACAAGAAAAAAGAGTCTGCACATGGAATCTGTCTTTAATAACACAATTGAATTTGGGGTTTTCGCCAAAATGGGCGGGATAGAGCCCTAAAAATCGGGACTGTCCCGCCAAAACCGAGACGTGTGGTAAACTACGTCATTCAGGAAAATATTGCGCGGTTCACTCAAAACCTTTACGCGGGCCACGGGTTGGACGCCCCTGGTTTAAATAAACTTATTCTAAACTTGTATTTAGATCAAATGCCATTTGAAAAAGTTTTTAGTGGAATATTAAACAGACTTTTGGAAAAAAATCGGACTTGTCTTTGTTCTATTATGTAAATCGCTTGTGATAAAAGTCCTGATTATGACTATAGCAGAGCATTTCATTTTTAAGCATGCTAAGTTCTTTAATCAAAAAGCTGTCAAAAACGAAGACATAAACCAGTGCCTCTCAACCTTTTTTTGTGGCGACCCAAATGTTAAGCGGAAATAGAGAGCAAAGCTTTGACGACCCAATCTTTTTCACAGACTTTATTGCAAGCATATAAAGTGAACTAAACACAAGACAATTTTATATAGGCCTAAACATACTGTTCCACAAGAATGCACAAGATTATGGCCCGATAAAGAAATTAGTCAAACCACTGTCAAATTGCAACAAAAATGCTTTAATTTTACATAACTACAATTGTCAGCAACCCACTTTTGGGTCGTGACCCAGGGTTTGAGAAGCACTGGCATAGACGTTATAAAGCTGCTAATTAAAAATTGTTCTGCTTTGCAAATACAAAACGCAAAAACTAACTTAATTAATAAATTTTTAAAAAATATTATAAAAATTTTAGGACCCAAACTTCGCTTTCAAAAATTTTTGTCTACAGTTTCAACACCATCGATTAGAACGAAGAGGGACGCAAATGCCAATAAAACACCCTGCAGAGCTACAAAACAGCAAGTAAAGGGGAAAACAAACGGTGGCGGTGACCCCGAAGAGTTTTTACAGGATGGACGGTATAAAGTGACAATACGAGTGCTGGATCACGGTAACTTGTCATCTTTTTCAATACTTTTGTTTTTACATAAATATCGTGCAATTGTTTGTTTCAATTTTTATTCTGACCTGCAGAAATACGATAATAGGTTTAAATTTTAAACCACTGTTGGACAACACCTGCTTTCAGAATTAACACGATACTATTTTTTTATCACTTTTACGCTTTTATGAATTTAATTTAAAATCAATAAGTGGAAGAAATTGTTATTAAGCTTCTTTTCTGTGGACGAAGCACGACAAAAGCCTTTTAAGCGCACAACCTAGCGGTTAACTATCAGGCGCTTGGACTGCGTTATCGTGCCACTAAGTTTAGTTCACATCAATTAAGCGATTAACTCATGAAAAATGACAGGAGTTAACGGCTTGATATATACGTATGCTTTTTTGAAAAGGAAAAAGAAAAGCAAAGAAAATGTTTGAGGAAATGAAGTTCAGTCAAGCTCAGGAGCGTCCAAGTTTTTCAAACATTAGTTGTCTTTAGTAAACTAATAGTGCTTGCTAGCTGCAAATCTTCTAAAATTGTAGATGTGCAAAAAATTGAGGTAAATCAGCTATTTAATCAAACAGTGCAAACATATGTCATGCTGTCGTCTTGTGCATTTCTATTAAGGTAAATCAGTTTATTTAGTCAAACAGTGCAAACATATGTCACGCTGTCGTCTTGTGCATTTCCATGCTATTTGTAAGTCCTTCAAAATTAGGCGTAAAAATTGTTGTAGCAATCAAAACCAGTTCTGTTAAGTGTTAAGTGGTCGTTAGTTGGATCTTCTAAGTTCTGTTAAAGTGAAAAAAATCAGAGGGTCGTCGTTTAGTACGAGAATATTCCATACTACGAAAAACCTGACTTCAATCACTACATCAGCTTCCTTATAAAATGCTGTCATAAATTTTTGTTAATTTGAAGAAAAAACTATAACTTGACTAATTTGTTTATTTTTAATTGAGATTAATTTTGATCGATAGTAACGAGAAAAGTTTTTGCGAGTTATTTCATGTTGCCGTTTTACATAGCTGTCTTTGTTAAGGCTGAGAAACTTTTAAAAGATTAAACAAAAGGGCCTATCTCCCTGCATAGTAAATACGTAATCAACCTTCCAACCTTCTTTAAAACTTCTATTTTCTTCATTATACCTTGTTTCTTATTATTTTTCTGCATTAATTATCTTTTACAAAGTTACTACTTAAAAAAGATTATAAACAAAAAATCAAATTTCAGAAAATAGTGATTAGTAGTAATTAACACCGGCTTCAGCACTTAACTTGAGTAAAAACTACTCTGTTCTAAATTAAAAGATAGTATACCGGTGGCCTACAACACACAGTCTACCAACTATCCGTCAACATATCGCTGGGACGCATGGATAAATCTATAAAAAAACGAACTTTTGGACGTCAAAATATTTTGTTTATCTCTAACACGTTCTGGTTATCTGTGGTATGTCGACTATAGTCATCTCGCCTTGATGCTTTTACAATGCGTAGAACAACTAACTGTCGTTTTGGTGGTCTTTTTACAGCGTAGTTTCTTTCGATAAATACCCGCTAAGAACGAATTCAAAGATTAGTCCTCGTCAATAAACATCTATTGATTTCTGGCGAAAGTTAAGGCAGTGGAAAAACAATTTCGATTTATTTTAAGAATTCGCAGGAGCCTCAAACGAGAGGTAGAAGAACCGCGGATTAGCCGTCGTTGGTCTAGCTCAATGCGTTAAGTGATTGACTCGTTATTAGAAGGACATCACCAATGAAAAGAGAAAAAGCTAAAAGAGTTTTAGGGCGTAGACAAATTTTTTAGATTGTAGAGATTAGGATTAAGAGATTTAATAAAAGTAGCTGTTAGAGCGGAAAGGTCAAAAGAAAAAACGCCTTTGAAAAATATTTTGTCCTTGGAATGAGAAGCACATTGTCTGTTGTCAAGAAGATGTTGCCCAAAGGAAGACTTGCTAACTTTGCAGGAGAAAGATCAGGGCCAATTGCATGGGAGTTTTCCGAGACCTCGCTCAGACCACCTCCTTATTTTTATCATGATCCATGACTAACTCGGTTTCTCTTCCTCGCCCCTTTCAACTATAACAAAACTCGCTGGGATGAAGAACTTTCTTAAATTGACAACCACTGCCTCACCTCCTTCTACTTTTACCACTCTCTCTCTATCTGAAACCACCACGTCTTCACCAAACTCCTCCATGATGTTGCCACTTCTTCCACTCTTTTTTGGCAACATCCATTGCCTTGCCAAAACCTGTTGGTCTCCAAAAGTTGCGGAAGCTATTCAAAAAAGTTTAAAAAAACGCACTGCTTTGAAAAAACTTTCAAAACTATTACTTTAAGTATACCGTTACTGTAATTTCTACAACTAAATCCGAGTCATGCCAAAAGACTTGCTCTATTTTTTTTCTTAAAACCCGTCGCTCTTAAAAGTTTTCTCCTTATTCTAAGGTTTTTCTTCATCCTCAATAGAATATTTAACACAAACGCTCATATGCGTTTAGATTATATAAGTTCTAAACTATCTTCTGACACATCTACAATCCCACTTCTCTATTGAAACACCAAAATCTGCCCACGGATCTGAGCGTTCCCATATGAACGAAAATCCCGTCCGTCCTCTGTTGTCTCCTTTACCCCATATTTTGTTCATTTTTTTCTACGCAAGAACTTTCCTCAGCAGTTTCTCAACTCTTCATCTCAACTTTTTCTGGCCCACATTAAATTACCTGCTGCCCGTTACCAACTCACCTCCTCCAATCTGGTTTTTATATGAGCTTTATTTATTTAAAAACTATTTGCTTTACCAGCGGTATCCAACTTTTTTAGTTTTAGCGAACCTATTTAAGTGTTTAAATGAAATAATAGAACCTTTGGCTGACAAAATATGAATTTATAATAAATCGTTTATACAGACATCGTTCCCACTTTTGTAAAGTCTGGTCGAAACGTAAGATCAACTCAAAATTAAAAAATAATAACACTTATAAATAAATAAAAGTTTTCACTTTAAATCGAAGACCAAAACGTACTTTGCGACTAAATCTTCTCCGTCGTTTTCTAAAAATTCAACGGAAGAACAAAAAACGGACCGTTGTTTAGTCTAGTTTCAGTAAAATTACGTAATTCTGAGGGACCTCAAAAATGTCTGTAGGCTCCCTGTTTGGAAAGCATTCTAAACGAAAGTTAAAGTTTTGAATGATATGAGTGCAATGATGTCCATTTTTGCTTTCCCCGTAACTTTCTTTCACGATTCTCTGTCTAAAAAATTTAAAATTTTTTTCTTTTACAGACAAGCTCAATTTTACGTCAACTAGCCTAAAAGATGAAGGTTATGATGATTGCAATGACACAGGTGCGAAAATAGTGAAATGATTAATTTTTAAAAGTAGGCTTACGCTAAACTTATGCTAAATTTGTACAGCCTTACTACATCATAATTACGTTTACATAGTATTTGCGCATTAAATTTTCAAACGACAAATGGAGTGCCAAATATGATCTAAACTAAATGAAAAGCAAATCATGTTTTCAGTTACAAATCTTAAAATGTTTTTTATGAATTTTATAAAAAACAAGAGGCTGGTTTCTTTGAAAAAAACTATGTAATGCTGCATGTTTTGTTCGATTTTAAAAACTTTTTAAAAGTACTTTTTAATATAGAATCGGGCATATTATTTTTGAATATTACGCGATCAAATTTTTAGTTCAAAACGCAAGCAATGAAGATGACTACAAACCAAGCTCGAAAATTCGAGGTCCCTTAAATTCGGTTGGTTTTTATTACTGCGCTGCATCTATAAATAATTTTGATTAGTTTAATTATAGTTTGTTGATATGCATAAAAATACAAACAGAAAGCAAGATTTTTTAAAAGTAGATGACGACCAATAAAGTCCTGCGCAGGCCGATAACTATTTGGTATTACCCGCCCTTAATTTTTCCATTTTTAGCACCGCTATTAAACATCATCAGAAACATATAAAAACATAGAAAATCAAAGAAAAAAAAGCTGTTTCTGCAGGACTCATGATCGAAAACTTGTAAAATATAGTACCCCCACTTCTTTTTTCAAAGTTCATTTAACCCACCCAAAGACTTTTAAATACAAAGATTGGCTCACCCGTAACTTCCCGCCCGTTTGATATTCATACGTCAGCTAGCCTGTAGCCGTACAGATCTCATATTAAAGTTAGTGGGGGAGACCGGGTCTGGTTGTCCTCTGTCCTGGTTGTCACATTCAATTTTTTGAGTATTTCGCAACTTTGTGCAATAATCACTTTAATGTTAAATCACGTGTCTTTACCTCTTTGTTTGCCAGATGTAGTTTGACTTTGATTGAGTAAGCACAGTTTAAATAAAGTTTAAAATACTAATTTTTGCTAAAAATTCAAAATTTTTTTGTTTTTGTTCAAGAAAGGATAGAAGTAACTAGGGTAGACGTATTATCAACATTGATATGTTGTTGGAGGCGTAAAAGCATTGGCACTTTTGTAAAACAAGTCTTAATTTAGCTGGTAGTACAGTTTTTGAATTAGATTTAGTCCGATTCAAGATGGCAGGTCTGTACAGACTGTCACAAAAAAATTAGTGAAGGTTGTCACACCATGACGACCAACCCCATGCTAAACAAACTGTTTAATTACCTTGTTTTGGTGTGCTTTTAAAAATGTAGCTCATTACATTATGTTGAAATGTTAAATTTATATAAGCCTAATATGGCTGACAGCTGTTTTATTTATGTAAAGATTAAAAGCGGAAATTAGAGACCGATTTATTACAATAAGTGTAAGCCTACTTTGAAATCCCCACTTTTTAACATTGACAGCAAAAAAATTGTTAAATTCTTGCGCTCCGTCTTTACTATTAAAAAAGTGTTTGTTTCATTGAAAAACGTTGAAGCATATTTACAGCTTGGGAGATTTAAGACATCAAATGAAGTGTTGTCCAAAAATGAATGATTGTTCTTGCTGGTTTCCTTTTGAGATATAGGCAAGAGCAACCAAGAGTAACTCCAAAATTTAACATGCACAAAACCAATAATTGTAAATATATTTTAAATTTCCAGTGAGAATATCATGTTTTCATTTTACTGTTTAAGAAAGTTATATATATATATGTACAGTAATTATAATAATGCCGCGTAATTATACGAGGAAAAGTGAACGAGGCATAGCTAAACCTGATGAAATGTTGAGAGTAGTTCGACACATTAAAAGTACGGGAAAGAGTATTCGAAAAGCTGCTGAGAGTTTTGATATCAATTACAAAACACTTTCACGTTATAGAAAAAAATTTTCTGACAAAGAAATTAAAGGAGAAGATTCATTTTCAACAACAACTATGGGGTACACCAGAAACAGGCAAGTGTTTACAGATGCACAAGAAATAATGATTGTCGAGTATCTTCTAAGACACTGGTTCTCAACGCTCTTACTCTTACTCTAATATGCAATTATGCATGTGGAGTATAATGTCATAGATGAATTTGAATAAATTTAATATTTCATTCACATTCCTCGCCAATTCTTCCCTTAACAATTTTTCCTCCCTTTAGGTTACAAATTCCTCCTTGGGGAGCCAAGTGGCTCACCTTTGAGAAACACTGTTCTAAGAGTATCGGATATTTATTTTGGATTATCACCAAAGGAATGCCGAAAACTTGCTTACAGATTTGCTAAAGCTAACCGTATAGAAATACCAAAAAGTTGGTATGACAAACAACAAGTTGGTCCTGATTGGCTTACATCTTTTTTAAAAAGACACCGCCAATTGTCACTCCGCACTCCAGAAAGTACAAGTTTAGCTGGGGCAAGTAGCTTTAACAAAAACAATGCTAATTCTTTTTTCCAAAATTTGAAATTAGTTTTAAATGGGCATAACTTTCAGCCTTTGGACATTTGGAACATGAACGAAACAGGCGTAACTACTGTACGTAAGCCTGATAAAATTATTGGAAGACGTGGAACAAAACAAATAGGTGCTATAACATCGGCTGAGAAAGGTACAAGTATTACTGTAGTAGGCACCATATCAGAAAATGGAAATTCTATTCCTCCTTACTTTATTTTCCCCCGAGTAAAATTTCAAAGGCATTTCTTTAATGGAGCGCCACCTGGAAGCAAAGAAGGTGCGAATCCATCTGGGTGGATGACAGAAGAGCACTTTTTGGACTTTTTAAAGCACTTTGTTGAACATGTTTTGCTGCACCCACGAAAAACCTTGCCTTCTTTACTAGATAATTACGAATCGCATATATGCATTAAAGAATTAGACTTCGCTAAAGAAAATGGCATTGTAATGCTTTCATTTCCGCTGCATTGTACTGATCGTTTGCAACCGTTGGATTGATCTATGTACGGACCATTTAAAAAATATTTTAATACAGTGGCTGATGAATAGCATCTTAATAATCCTGGTAAAGGAATTACCATCTATGATTTGCCAGCTTTGGTTGCAATTATATATACAAATGCTGTAACGCCATAAAATATTCAAGCAGGCTTTAAATCGACCGGGATATATCCTTTTAACAGCCAAATATTATCTGACTCCGACTTTTTGCCAGGATATGTAACTGATCATGACCTTTTATTGCCAGCAGCTGGAGAAGCAAGAACGACTTCCAACAAGACTCCGGAAAACTTATTAAAAGATCAGCTCTTTGGAAATAACGAGATTGCAAATAGCACTGCTGCTGATATAGAACAGCAACCTTCTACATCCTCAGATGCTACTGTAAATCCTTCCAAGCAAGGATCGGAAGCGCTGAGCAGTCCGTTGTTTAGTAGATCAGAAAGTATATCGCCAGTTCAAGTTCGTCCATTTCCAAAAGCTCAACCGCGCAACAATAACAAAAGAAAAAGGTCGCGAAAACAAAAGTCAGAAATCCTGACTGACACCCCAGTTAAAACAGCAATCGCAAAAGCAAAGTCCAACAAAAAGGTGCGATTACTTAAGAATGTACAATACAGTTTGTTTTATAAAAATACTTTGCCCCGAAGACAAAAAAAGAGAAAACCAACTGCCCTTGCTAAACAAGAATGGTATTGCCTGGTATGTATGGACCCCTATTCCAATAGCAAGTCAAAAGAAATTTGGGTGCAGTGTTTCTCATGCAAAAATTGGGCACATGAAAAATGCATTTTTTATCTCAAAGTTATGTGTGTCATAACTGTGATGCCAATGAAGAACCAAAGAGAAACTTATACCTCAGTGTAACTTGTTCAAGATGAGCGTAAAAACATTTGATTTTTTCATTAAAAAAAATAATCAAACTTTTTCGTTCCATTAAATGTGCAGATTGAAATCCTATTTTGGTTACTTATCCTTCCTTAAACACAGCTAGTGTAACTCTGATCTTATCTAATTGTATCTGGCGCTCGACTGTAAAGCAAAAATAAAACATCTTTGTAAACAGCTAACTGGACAAGAAATACGGGGCTATTTTTACTTGACATCTATATAATATTTTTGTATTGTTTTTTATCAATAAATTGTTCGTTTGATCTTGGCGTATAGCAAAATTGTCGACTTACAAATAGCTGTGACATTTTACCCCAATGCTTGTGACAACCAGGACAGATTTGTCCAGGTTGTCACACTTTTTTTTACTGTTTTAAAACTGTTCAAAAACATGTTTATTGTTGTTGAAAAACCAAAAAAATACTTTGAAGTTATAGCTGAAGACTTTAAGTAAAGAAAAAAAATACAAAAAAAATTTTTGAAAATCGACCAGCTATTCGCTAGATTATAAAGTTTGAAATTTGTGACAACCAGACCCGGTTTCCCCTACTGGATTGGCAGATTAAAATCAAAATTATCTCGTATAATTTGAATAAAAATCTTTTATTATTTATTTGTTTATTTATTTTATCTCTATATTTATCCTCCTGACTCGCAGGAAAGCGACGGAGGCGCTAATACATAGGGTAGGCAATTACCCTGACCTGCTTCCGGAGATGCCAAGATATTGCTGTTCGCTTGCAATTTAATAGAGATATGACTGTAATATAGAACTGCTTGCAGGACCACCAAGCAGGGGAATGTGCCGTAAAGTGTCTTTCCCAAGGACACAACAGAATGGCGCGTGTGGGTTTTGAACCGAGACCGTGTTGGTCACGATCCCGGCGCTTTAACCACTCGACCACGTGCTGACAATTAAAAAAAAGAAGTTTTCGTTTACAGTAAAATCAAAGAGCAAAAAGTATGCCTTTACATTTTATCTGTCGCGCAAACATTTACTGAAAGATAAAAAAGCCTTCCCTATAAATTGATGGCCAAAAAACATCTTTTGACGCCGAGTTTCCTCATAGCCTACAACTTTTGTCGACGAATTCTATAAAAACTCTTACATTTTGATTTAACTGTGAAACCTTGTGATTGTCCCGGTGCATCCTGGTGTACGTCCTCTCTTCGTTGCTCGGTTGAAGAGTAATTAACAGAGTCTGGAAACGTAGTCGTACCAGCCGAAAAAAAGCTGGGGAGCAAAACAGTTTTCCACAAATTTCTTGACGTTTGTCCAAATGATGACCTTCTAGCATTTCATGGATATAAGAGCATTTTCCTCCAAAAAACAAGGTGATCTCTAACAAAAGATTATGTCTTTGAATCTGTCTCCGAATTCTCAATTTTATAACGAACAAGCAAGACCATTTTTATTATTTTAAAATAAACAAAAACAAGCAAGCACGGATAAGCCTGTTTTGTCCTTAGTGGGCCTTATTAAGATGCCATAGCTTGATGTTGATCTTTTATTTGGTCAAGTAATCCAGCTTACAAAACTGACCAAAACCCTTTCAGCCGTTTACTAACAATCCTAAATAGACAGAACAGATTATTAAAGCTACTAAATTAAGTTAAAACAAATTTTTTGGTCTGATAGTTAGTTGGTTATATGTATTTGACGCGATGGTGCATTTTATTTGCAGGCAACAGTTGGAAGAGAGCAAAAATTATCGCAAACTACCACCATTGTAGCTCAACAAACAAAACCATTTAATCAGAACGTGAAAGATATTAATAGGAAAACCATTGTGAACGAGATGGTTTGAATGTTTTTATATTTTAAAAAGTATCCTATTTTTTTCAAAACCTTGTGCAGATGGTAGCGTCGCTCTTGATCGTAAACTTTATCTCGTTTCCTATGGGCGTTAAACTGTTCCAATTATAAAAAAGGACTCAGTGGTGGTTTGAATGTAAATTATATGGCATTGTCATTAGTAACGGACATCGGTGCAACAGTTTGAAGAATCGTCTTGAATGACTGCGTCCTGCTGTGTGAAACTGCATAACAATTATTTGCAACCATAGGACAAAAATATTTTGCATCTAGGAAAGTAATTTTAAACAATCGCTTAAAAATTGTTTAATATCTTTGCATTTTTCTGGTCAATGTGAAAGATTAATTATTTATGCTATATGAACTAGTTAGAAGTATAGCAATGGGAGTATTTTTGTATTAGCTTGTAAATAGACCGGTTTTTCTCTGGAAGAAGTCGGATAAAGCTAGATATGATGAAGGCATAATTTAATTTTGATATTTTTGTATTAATAGAAAGCATGCTTTCTTAGTTGGTTCAAGATTTGAAACAAAAAGTTATTCTAGATTCTTGATTATTAATCATTTATTAAGTTATGCATTTTGAAGTTTCACACCTTAAATTTAAATTCCATAAATATATATCTTTAATTGTGATATTGTTTTTAGAAATTGAAATTGTAATTACAATTTTTTGTTGATATAAGTGTTTGAAATGGCCCGAATTTGTAAAAACCTTTTTTAACTGCAGGACACAAAAGCCAAAGCCGTGGCAGTTGGTTGCTTTACCGTTTTGACTATTTTGGCCGCTTGCTTCATTATTCTTTATTACAAATGCTACAAATCTTCGAGCTCACCAATAAAACAAGATAATACTGAATTGCGTAAGTAAATTAAAAATTTTGTTTAATTTCTAAACTGCGTAAAAATTTCTTCCTAATCGAATTTTTAAAGGTCTTGTCATATGTCAGTTTTTCTCTAAACACTTGGCAGTAAAAGCATAGCTAAATGTTCGATAATTAAATTATTCAAAGAAAATCAAGCGCTTACTTGCCGCGCAACTGAATTGTTTGTCTTTTTTTTTTTAATATACATCTTCAAAAATAAAATACGTGTAATTAATTGTACAAGTAAAGAGCTATGCATAAAAAAGCAATACTTTTTTTAACTATTTCATTAAAAAAAGCTTCGATACAAAATCTTGTCTTTTTGATCAGAATAATCAATGCAATCAATACAAAATCTTGCCGTTTTGATTTATTTCATTGCAAATACTTTCACGTTCGAATGATCAAGTTGATTTGAACTTTTCAGAAAGTAGCAACCGAAAGCAATTTGTCCGAGTAACATCGACAAGTTTTGGAAAAGAAAATTCGTTAACAGATATACAAGAAACAAAAACAAGAGAGATGGTATCAAACGGAAAAGGGTATGTAATAACAGTCCTCAACATCAGCAGAATCATCATATTAACACGTTAACAATAAGCAACTGAACGTTTAAAATAAAAACAAATAAGATTCAGTGAACAGTTGTTGATATTTTTCACTTTTTCCAGTCGAAACTCCTCAGTGTCAAGGGATCCGTCCATCCATTGCTGGATCGGTTCAATTGCTCAAGAACTTGAGAAGTACGATCTTCCTCCTCCTATCTTGCCCACACAACCTAAACAAATAAGCACTCCTCATTCTGATCGGGCCTTGTTAAAACACTACCGAACGAAATCGCGACACCGGCGAAGTTTACCCGAAAGCATATACGTTGATAAGTCTTCTTTTGAACGTTGTTGGGACTCAAAAGAAAAACTTCCAACTACTGCTTCCCTGAATAAAGAAACGGTTTTGTGTCGTGAAAGATTCCAATCAAAAAAAATTGACTATCAAACAACTGGTACGAGCCAGATGCATCAAAACGGTCCAAACGGTATTAACAGCCTTGGCGTTCCGGAACGAAGCATTCAAGTTCCGGGTTCCATCTGTATGAATGTTTTTCCAAATTTTCCGAAAAGTTTTCAAAAAGAAACAAAGAAGCAAAAGTGCTTGTATCGTAAAAGTAAGTCAAAATTTTCTTTTTTGGAAATCGTTTTTGCAAATTTCATTTTCAACCAAATGCAATATTTTGATTGCAATTTATCTACATAAGGCTGGAGATAGTACCTACACAAGCACCTTCAAGTTTATTTTCGATTTAACCTATTTCTCAAGGGTAATTGAAAGTTGAATATTTTATAATTTTTTTACATTGCAGATTTTACGGCTATTCCTAATGAAGAGCCTCGATCATTCGATTCAAAAAAAGAAATTTCGTGCGAAAAACCTAAAATTTTTGTTTATCAGAACGAAACAAAAATCTGATTGCAGCCGGAAAAAAGAGTTTAAAAGAAGAATTTAAGAAGAGGGGTTTACAGCGGAAAACGTAATTTTTATATTAGAATAAATGCCTTGCTTACATGAGTTAAAATTGGTTTGGAAATTCACACAAAACACTCTCGCATGGTTTTGCACTGCGCACGCTTATTTGCTTTCCTGACCAATAGAAATACGACTTTTTTAAATAAGCAGATCAATTATATATATTACCATGATTTTGTCTAATTGCTGTTTTTTGTTTTAAGCGCAGTTGCTATTTTATGTGAGCAGTATGACTTTATTAAAGAGTTTGTCGTAAAGTGCGTTTCTCAAGAGCAACAGAAATCACTAAGGTAGGCTGAGTATCGAACTCGCGTCCTTCTACCTGAAAGTCAGAATGTTAGCCCCCTGACCTATTACATCGACATAAATACATTAGGGAGACCCTGAAAAAGTAACTTTCAGGCTGTTATTACTCCCAAGTTAATTTTGGAAAAAATCTTAAAACTTTGCTTGTGTGACTTATTAGTTACAAAAGTAAAAAATCACTGCTGTACCGAGACCACAAAATTGCTTCTTGATAAAGCAACCCATAACCAAACTGTTTCATACTTTTAAAACCACTCATAACTAAATTCCAAGTTATTCGTTTTATTAAAAGTTTTCAAAAAAATAACTTATAACATTCCCACATTGTCTTATTGATTAGCATTTTGATCCACGGCGGTCAAGATCTATGTTTCATTCCTCGCCGGGTATGGTTGCCACGATTGCTGCCAACGACTCACATTCAGTCATTCACATTCACATTCGTACACGTACAGACTCATATTCGCTACAACAGTGGCTGCCAGGTACATGTACGTAACGTAGCATCAGTGTGCTCGGGTTGAATATAAATATAGAAGGAAAGCATTGCAAGCTTGTTACATGCTTCGGTGTCTTAAGCAGATCTATTGAAACCTTTGATGTGAATTAAATATTTAAAACGTGTTAAGACATAAACTCGGACAGACGAAACGTCCGTTTAAATAAAAAGATTTGCTCATTTTGGTTTGGTATTATTACTGGATGAGGAATAAAATAATTATTAAAATTTATGCTTCTTTGTGAACAATCTTACTACTTTTTTGTTTCAAAAACACGTTGCATAACAAAACTGTAAAGAGTGATTCTGTTTCAAATAAATTTTTATCAGTTTTTAATGTGAAAAAGTCTTTTAAATATCATATTTTCAATTTAAGTCTTTGCACGTAAAGAAACCAAGTTGTTTATATTGTTTTTGTTCATGAGTGTTTTCGTGACGGGTCGATATTTTAAATTAATTGATCCCGCGCGTTTCGTGCTTATAACGAATCTTTGAAACAATAAAAATATTTTCGCGTACTTTTTTGAGAACTTGTAGAATTCGGCCTTGGGCTTAACATTCTTATCAGTGTAACAGCCTCTTCAGTGTAATGAATAGTTTTCTATCTTCGACCCTCTGCGACGATAATTTCTATCTGACACAGTGTTGCCAAAGGCCCGGCAGCATTTTAAATTTTAAGTAGATGACCGTGTCGCCCGGGCGTAATGTTGCGCATCGTCAACTCGTGACTTTTTTCTGCGTATTAAATGATGAGAACGAAAGGTTTAGTTAACATTTTTGCATTCGGCGTGGAAACCTTGAGTTCTATTTTCGCGCTAAATCTAACACAAAGTGTTACAAACGACTGACCATCGTTGCGACATCGTGATGTTCCGAAGCAATTTTGAAGTGAAAAATTTCGTATTTAACTTATCACGTGTTTACATGTAGCCCATTAGGTTTAAAAATTAAAATTTCAAAGTTGTTTTTCTTGAAAACAAAAAATGACTCAAAATAATTATTTGTAGACTGGACATGGTGAATAAAACAAAAAAACTTTTTGTTTATTTTATCAAAAACAAATTATGAAGTTAGTTTTGATATAGCCAAAAAACGTTTTTTGTTTTTCCTTAGAATCTTTTCTTTTTTTGCTTTAGAGTAAACGTGAGCGAAGTTTCAAGTTTTTGAACTTGAAAACAAGGGAGATTTATAAGCACACAAAAACTGTAAATTAATTTAGAATCTAGATTTTTCTTATATTAATACATCAAAGCATAAGCCAAGCCTGTATCAAGATTCTATCAACATTGATTGCCTGTTAAGCAATTGAAAATGCAGACAAACTTTTTAAGCTTGAAAAATGAAGTTGACAATCTCTATTTTTTGTGGTTTCACATTTCCTGAACTTAGCTATAATTTTATATTTACGATGCTACATTGATTTGTGTTTGCGGAATATCATCATATTATATTGCGTATTACTCCGGCTGACTCTGCACAACAGCATCGGAAGGGCTACTTTTAAAGCTATCATTTAATAGTTACCTTGACCTGTGCTTTTGAAAATCCCCAGACATTGTAAGTTGTTTATTCGTTTTATTTTTTAAAACTTTTATATAATAATACGACTGAAACTTTGAATGCTTGCTAAGACCTTCAAAGGAAACTTTTTGAAGAATGCAAACATTGACGAGAGTAGGAGTAGGCCATGTTAACCGCGGCAACCGCGAAAACGGCAATCTTACCGTCACTTAGCCACTCCGCGGACCCTATGAGTTTATTGATTACTACAGTGCGTATTGTATCACGAAGACCCTGGCAACTTAGCTTTTTAATTTACTTGAAAATGTATTTTTGATTGTAACTGTTATTTTAACAAAATCAAACAAGTCTATTTGATACATTTAACAGAATCAATGGGAAAAACTTTAGCTTACGGAACCTAGAAAACGCTTCAAATCAACCGGTTGAAGAATGCTGATCTAAACTAAATTGTCGTGCAAGTGGATTAATCGGTTGTTTACAAAAATGAAATTACTGATTAGAACACAGCAAGTTTTGAACAATAGCAATTAAGTTTGATTTTTCATTTAAACTTTAAAAATAAATACCAAATAAAAAAGTTAAATTGGTACCTCTTGATTAATACAAAAAATACTACAGGCGGGCTACAATGAACTTTTCATCATATGAAACTATTATAGGAATGAGATTTTTCAAAATTCAGCGTGATGACAAAAAATACGTTGTAATTAAACTTAAAAACTTCTTGGTCGAGTGGTTAGAGCGCTGGGAAGGTGAACGACATGGTCTCGGTTCAAAACCTACTCGCGCAATTCTGTTGTGTCCTTGGGAAAGATACTTTACGACACTTTCCCTGCTTGGCGGTCTTAGCAAGCAGTTATATTTCTATTAATTTCAAGCGGACAGCAATCCGGAAGCAGATCGGGATAATTGCTTACCCTATATATTAGCGCCTCTATCGCTTTCTTGCTTGCCGGGAGGATAAATATAGAGACAAAATAAAAATAAAAAATAAATAAAATCACTAAGCCACATAAACGAGAAGCATCAGACTCGAGTTTTGCTCCTGTTGAGCTAACAATTAATTAAGATTAATGTCGTCAACCTAATGCGATAAGATTCAGTAGCACTTCTCAATGAGCTGCCGTAGATTTTTCATCATAAGTGGATCATACCTAAATATTTAATGGGGAAAAACAATTTTGTCCAAATCATTATTTTGCATGATTGCACAAAGAAGCCCGAATATAAAAATTACAATCAACCAGACCGTACCATGTTTCCGTAAATTTTTGTGGCGCTCGATAAATCAATATACTGTACAAGTAAATTTTGTGTTAAAAAAAACACTATTATTATTAAACTTTGTGCAAAGCACATTGAAACAAAATAATTTCGGCATAAAATAACTTCTTTCCGCACGAAAAGGATTTTTATGAGTGCAATTTATGTTTTGGCAAACATCCTTAGTGTTCCCGAAATTAGAAAAATTGCGCAAACTTCACAAACTACGAATCAGTTTATACTGTATATAGTGTATAAGCCAACAATTTGTTAGAACCCTGTCCAAATCGTCAGTGTAAATTTTAAAGAAAGAAAAATATTCTTGACTATATCATGAAGCAAAAGTTTGCAAATACGAATTTCACTGATGTTACTGTCCAAATGATTGCAAGAGCCCAAAACAACATTAACTGCAAGAAAACTCGCTACTCATTTTACACTTTCTATTTGAAGAGTGAAATAAAAACTCCATTCGGGACATTTTTTCTCCGAGATCCGTATTTAAACGACTCCCATAAACGTGTCCTTGCGTAGCTGAAACAGTTTCGCTTAAGTAAGTTTGATTTTCTTCTGAAAGCTCTTCCGGAGTTTTCGGTCTCCCCCGAGGATCAAAATCCTTTAAAAATCCGTATTTTTTATCCCTAATAAAAATAAAAAAGAATTGATCTAAAATGAAAAAACAAAAATATGTCTAGTTTACACCAGTGGTTTATAATAAGAGCTCTCGGTCTCGAAATAAGTTTTTAAACTTGCTTTAAGTTAGATCATTAAATCTTTTACAAATTTCTTCGCAAAAGCAGTTTATCTTTCATTCCAAATGTTTAACTTATTTAAACTACTAACATTTAGCCTATATAGGCCCAATTGCCTATGTCAGGGTGATGCAACCCTGTGGCTGGCGGGCCGCATTCGACCCCCAAACAGAGTGATATCAAATATTTATTAATATTTTTTATTAAAATTAAACTCGAACTTTTGTAAAAATTGGTTTTACAATTTTTGTTGTTGACTATTTGCTTAGCAAAAGGCATCACACAAACTCCTTCAAATAAATAAGATTGTAACGTGTTAACTCTTATAGCGTTAAAAAAATTTTTTGACCAATACTTATCGTTTACTTATATCATGTTTTTTTTTAAATAATCCAAATATTTTATTTTTCATTCCTTTTATCTTTTTTTCTATTTATCTTCCTAACTCGCAGAAAAGAGTTGGAGACGCAATACTTGGGTCAACAATTAAGTTATTACTTTGACCTGCTTTCGGAAAGCAAAATAGTGCTGTCTGGTTGAAATTTTTTATTTGTTTTTTTTAGTTTTTCATTTAAAGTTATAACTAAAATTTGGAGTGATTTGCTGTAAGACCTTCAAACACAGAAAAGTGCCGTAAAAGTCGGTTCAGACTGAAAGCGGACCTGGAAAAGAAATAGCGTATGGAGGAAAGCATAAAAACAAACGCGAAAGGTTATTCTAACTAAAAGTAAAAAACGTGAAAAAATTGCCGAATCGCAAAATTTTTCTTAAAAAGTTGAAATATTCCAACTTTTTAGCTTGGTTCAGACTGAAAGCGAAGACGCTTTCCGTTTGCTTTTTCCGCTAACGCTTTCAGTCTGAACCGACCGTAAAATATTTTTTCCCAGGACACAACACAATGATGCGAATAAGTTTTGAATCGCGATCGTATCGAACAAGTTCGCCGTCAGTACGGCGTTTTAAACCACTCAGCTATGCCACAAAAATTAAAACGCAAGAATCAATGGTATGTTGCCTAAAAGTTTACAATTTTTGCGTTGATATGCAACAGCGGTTGATTGCGCACTGATTGCAAACAAATAGCACATTAATTAAAACTAATGTAGTAGGCCTACACTAGCTTTCGTAGGCTAATGTGTTTGGGTCGGTGGCGGGAATAAGTGTATAGGATGGTTTGAAATCTTCTGCAGCAAAATGATATAATATTTCTTCCGTAACTGATGTAGAACATTTCTGCAGCTAATGGTCTTTTGGATCTTATGCATCGAATGCTATTTTGGTTCTTCTGCAGCAAGGACATTTTTGACGAGAGTTCAGAATTAGACTAAAATTAAGTATTGAAATTCTTTGTAGTTTTACTTTTCGAAATATATTGTGTGTAACCAGTAGCCCCTCACCCTCTTAATACAAGAAATCAGAGACAGATTCAAAGTAAAGACCTTTTATTTTAAAGATCACTAGGTTTTTGGGACAGATTCAAAAAACGAAAAATCGACAAAACCGAGACAGATTCAAAATAAAGATTTTTTTCTTTAGCTAGCACTTAAAAAATTTTTTCCACTAAGCATATTTGATTTTGGTAGTATTCCCCCTCCCCCTTTACAAAAGAAACAGTATCTAATTTTACCAATTTCATCCCAAAAAACTAGTGATGACTAAAAACACGGTTTCTAATTATACCATTTTCGTACCGAAAAACTAGCTTATACTGAAAAAAATAAAAGATCTCACCTCAAATATTAATGATATTTTTAGATTGGGAAATTTTGTCCAGCGCAAGCAGTTCGTAATCGGTGCTCAAAAAAATTTGTTTTGCCCAAATAATTTCTTGTCGATGCCCGAAAAAATTTGTGCATTTGTATGGATTCATTATAGGCTGCACAAAGATGTTCCTGAAAATTTCTTCTCTATTTGTATTTTATACTCCTTACTCACAGAAAAGCTTTGAAGATCTTATACTTAGGGCAACCGTCAAGCGGAAATCCCGACCTACTTTTGTTGTCGATATACGTGTTATTTCGCCCTTAAACTTTTAATTTGTCATCTATCTTTTTTGTTGGCAACACGGTGGCGTGATTCTCCTTTGCCTTAATTGAATTAAGCACATGGCGAGGTGCTAGCTGAGATATGCTTGTGTTCTTTATGTATCAATTTTAATCTATTAATTTGGAAGATAATAACCGATGTTCTATTTGCTAAATTAACTTTATATTTTAATATTATATTGTACTTGTTTCAGACTGTGAAGTATTAGTTTAAAACCGCCGGACCAGTTACGATAACATTATTAAATTACAATATTGATATAAACTGTGTCGGGTAACCTCTTCTGTGCGAGAGAAGTTTAGCTGGCTCCATACCCTCACGGTCGGTGTTCAAATAGGACCAGAGAGAGAAAGAGAAAGATCTAGCGAGTTTCTGTGTCTCATCTCTTTCGATTGTCTGTCTGTGTGACAATTTGTCTCTCTCAGTTTTCAACTTTAGGAGATACCAAGACATGGCTGTCCGGTTGAAATTTTTGCTGCTTGATAGTTAAGACAGCCAAGCAGAGAAAAGTGAGATAGAATGTTTTTAGCAAACATAATAGAGAATGACGAGTATAGGTTTCGAACCGATACCATACCGATTGTGTGCAGTATCTAAACGGCGCTTTTACCCACTCAATCACGCCTTTGATAATTGCTTTCTAGTGGCGTAGCTAACCATTGGATATTGTGGATATATCCAAGGGCGGCATGTTGTTGAAGGCGGCAAAATGTAATGACTTTACTAACAATTCTTTTTTTCGATTGTGACGCACTGTGCTCTCTGTGAAGGCATAGATTGCTAATCACTCTGCTAAAGTCATGTCGGCTGTATGCCTAATGCCTGGGCACTGTAGAGTTTGTTTAGCTTATAGGTTTTGGGAAAAAAGCATTAAAGATTTGACAGTTTTACGCCAGACTTAGTAGGTTATAGCTGGGCTACAGCAAATTTGCTACTACAGTGTTGTTTAATATTGCAGATTGCAGTTACAAAATTTAGTTGCTAATTTTTTAAAGTTAATTGATTTACGTAAGGTTAGCCTACTAATAAAAAGAGTAAAAAAAGTGGAGCTTCTTTCAAAAAAAAAAAAAAGAAAGAAAGCCAGGGAAGAAGAGCTGAAAAAGAATGAAGGAGCCATTTTAAAATTTGTAAACATTTCTTTACAGTCCTCACTCTCTCCAGCTAACGAAAGGGATGAAGTTAGCAGCTTTAGCAAATCTCTACCTCACACGGAAACCGAAAAAGCAGTTGAACTTGAGCAAAGTAATCAAGAAGTGATCGTTGAAATATTCCTACCAACGAAATACTTATAGCTAAAGATAAAATTGATGATATAAACGATGTGGCTATTTAGCCAGAAGTGATAACTTATTACATGAGAGTTGAGATGGTCAAAGCAGGACCTGAAAGATATCAGAATAAAGAAAGACCGTTCAAGCCAGAGATTAGAGTAATTAAAGAAGGCGACAAAAAGAAGGAGTCGTTAAGCTTTTTGAGTAAGAAGTGGTTTTATAAGACGTTAAAAACGGTGATGATGTTCTTAGATCATGGTTGCTTTATTCGAATAGCTATTCAGGATTATATTGTTTCTGTTGCAAGTTGTTTCAATCAAGAAATGATAATTCTCACTTCATTTCCAAACTCTTTGTTAATTTTTGGCATCTAAATCCATGTATTTTTAATCATGAAAATTCAAAAATTCACAAGCAATGCTTTGATAACTGGAAGGAGCTTGCACTGAGTCCTCAACTTCATCAAACAATTGTTAAAGAAATGCAAGATCTCATGGATAAGGAAAAAATAAATGGAGAGAAATCCTGCATAGTGTAGTTGAAGTCATAAAGTTTCTATGTAAGCAAAATCTTTCTTTACGTGGAGTCTCTAACTCAAGAAACCAGGGGAATTTTTTTGAAACTTTAAAATTGCTTGCAAAATATAATGCAGTCATTGAGGAACATTTTTCAGTTATCTAACTTTCTAGCAAGGGCATGACAAGATACCTTTCACCAACAATCTAAAATGAGTTAATTGAGCTTCTTGGAAAAAAGGTAAAACATCTCATTTTGGAGGAAATAAAGGCAGAAAAATATTTTTCTATTTTACTCGGTAGTACTCCCGACGTCTCTCATATTGATCAAATGGCTCTTATTGTTAGACACGTAAAAGTTGACAGCAGTGAGGTACAAATAAAAGAATCGTTTCTAAATTTCTTTCCACTGCACAGAAAAAACGCAGATGAAATTACTAAGTCTATTCTCGATGAGCTTCAGCAAAATGGTTTGGACATAATCATGTGCGGAGGTAAAGCATACGACAATACTTCCACCATGGCTAAAATCCGTTCTGGAGTACAATGCAAAATAAAACAAGTTAATTTTAAAGCAATATTTATTCTATGTGCTAATCATTCGCTTAACCTCGCAGGCGTTCACTCAGTGGCATCGTCTGAACATTCTGCAAGATTTTTTGTTGTTTAGAAAAGGTCTACTCCTTTTTTTGTGCTTCTACTCAAACATAGAAAGTCTTACTTAAACATGTACCAATCGTGGTATAAAAAGTGATTGACACTTGATGGAGTGCGCATTACGAAGCTGTGAAAGCCCTTCAACATTATTTCCTTGGTATAGTGAGTGCATTAAACGAGCTATGTGATCAAAACAAAAATATTGATACACGAGGACAAGCTCGTGGCATATTGGATAAAATTTAGCCATTTTCCTTTGTTTCTTTTTTACAATTTTGGATGAAAGTTCTAAGAGAATCTTATAATACCTAAAAATATTTACAGCGAAGAGGTTTGTCACTGGAAAACTATTCACACAAGATGAATGCTTTCATTGCTTTTTTGGTCAATGGTCGCGATGCGCTAGTTAAGCAAAGTTTTGAAACTGCTATCAAGATTTGCAAAAAGCAAAAAATTTCATTGAACAGCGACGTGTCCGAAGGAAGAAAAAGATGCCTGGCGAACATGCAGAAGACGTAGGTCTCTCGGCTATTGAAAAAATCAAGAGATATATGCTAAAAGCTATAGACCGATTTCGGAGTGAAGCAGAAAAGCGGTTTAGTGAAATTTGTATCTTAAATAAAGTATTCGGCTTCTTAAATCCCCACGCGCTGTTGCGAAGCGAAAATATCGAAAAAGATATGAACAAATTTAAGAACATATATGCTAATGACGTTAATTTTTTTGAATTAACTCATGAAATAGCCAGGTTCAATAGGCTAGTATAATCTAGCGGCATTGCATTTCATAGCCATGCCACAGCGCTGGATGTGCTGCAAAGGTTGACCAAATATCGTTTATTTGAATCAACACCTTATTTATTTTTGTTTCTTAAGTTTTACCTCACTGTTGCTGTTTCTATTGCAAGCTGTGAAAAAAGTTTTTTAAAGCTTAAATTGATAAAATCTTACTTGAGATCGACTATGGGTGAAAGCAGGCTGTCTGCTTTAGCAATCCTGTCCATTGAAAGTGAATTCGTCGAGATGCTATCTTTTGAAAATATAATTTCGGAGTTTGTTTCAATGAAATCTCGACGTGTTCGATTTTGAACTTTCGATAAGAATGAAGATATCACTATTATTTTTGTATTGTGTAGAACTTCATTAATATTTTCTTCGTTTTGATGGTGTTAAAGGGCGGCAGTTTGTGCAAAAATCCAAGGGCGGTAGGTTACGTTGCTACGCCACTGTTGCTTTCATGTCCGATTTGAAATGGAAAGTTAATATCTTAATGTCATTGACGTGAAGTTATCTAGCATAATGGGGTCGCATTAAAATTTATTTTTTAATGGGGTCACAGAAAAAAAAGTTTGAGAAAATCTGAAATAGATGATGGGATAGCCTATAACAGGGGTGGGCAAAGTTTTTAATAAAAGAGCCACATGTGAAAATTCAAAACTGCCGGAGAGCTACAAATCTTGCTTGAGGTGTTAAGCAAATACAGTAAACAAAGCAAGTTTTAATCAAATAATAAAAACAAATACATCGTTACACGATTTACACTATTTCCGAGATCTTACCAGCATTAGATCTACTGTGGATTTCCACTTTATTAGCTAGTTTTTGAAAATCTTGGCGATATGAAGTGAAAGCGGTGTGAATTAATTCTTTGAAATCTTCATTTGCTAGACTTGCACGATATTATGATTTTACAAATTTCATTACAGAGAAGCGAATCTGAGAGAAGCCAGCACTATCTTTGTTTCTTTTATTCTAAAGTTACCAGCGTGTTTCGGCGGGCGAGAAATAAATGAAAGAAAGATGGCGCTCTCTTAGCTCAAATTTTTGCTGCAGTTAACTATTGTATATTGTTCGATTTCGTTATTACTGTTTCGCTTGAAGAGCCGCAAACAAAAGGTCGGCGAGCCGCAATTTGCCCACCGTTGGCCTATAAGTTAACATGTGATTAGATTAGAGTAATCCCTGTTATTGTATATTAAAAACTATTTACAAAAACTTCTGAGCATGATGAGTGGTTTGAATATTTTTAAAATACAGGGTGTCCACAAAGTCTGAGTACATAAGGAGTTTCACTATCTATTTAATCTATCTATTCAATCGAGTTCATCTAAATTTTTGCAAAGCGCATGAAATTATGCATTGAAAATGTTAAAAATCATTTTGAAAATATTATTTATCAACATTATAAATAAATAAAATTGTTTTATAAGAACTCCCTATGTACCCAGACTTTGTGGACACCCTGTATAACAAAGAGCCAATACTACGGTTATCATTTTATTAATTTTAACATTTCGAGTACATTATTACTTAACACATTGTCAAAAAAGAATCATTAAATTGGTTACGGACAATCAGTAACAAAAATAAAACGCAAAACCATTAATAAAATGATAATCGTAGTATTTGCTCCGTTTTACTTCAAAAATATTTACAAAAACTTTTTCATTACCTTTAAAAAAAAAAAGTCTTTAAATTTGGTTTTTATTGCGTAATTACACATCTTTTCTATGCGTCCTCGTTAGTATAGTGGTGAGTATCCCCGCCTGTCACGCGGGAGACCGGGGTTCGATTCCCCGACGGGGAGTTGCCTTTTTATGTGTTATCAAATGAATCACAGCTTGATATAACCTGGCAAACATTTTTTATCTTATGCAACAAAACCAAGATGCAATTTCATTTCAATTAGACAAGACAACAGACAGTCATTAGCGTAAATTCAAGATTTTTGTCGTTGGCTAAATGTTATTATTGAATATATAGACAGTGCGGGCAGCTTAGGACTGATTAATGAGTTCAGTTCAGTTCAGTTCAGTTCAGTTTCTTTTATTTCTGCTCCGCCACATGAACAAAATAACAAAATGTTGAAAAGTTTGTGTGTTGTTAAAGACGGGGTTAGAAAAAGGAAGAAGCAACAAAACGAGTTGACGTTGTGTCTTGCTAATTAGCGATGAAAGGTGTGACTTGTTGTTTAATATAGAAGCAAGGTTGCTTCACCTCATTATAAAATTGTTTAAATAGAAAGAGAAAAAGAAAAGAAAAAAAAATGTACGTATAGGACCGAGGTTATTTGCTTAATAAAACACTGCTATGGGGGCGGTGCAATGGTGGGACCATAGCAGAGTTCGGCTGAGAAAACCAAACACACTTAAAAGACATCTATCTATGGCAGGGTTTCCCAAACTTTTAGTTCATCGGTACCCTTTGAACAATGTAGCAGGTTTGCATGTACCCCCGAAATTTTGTGACATTTCTCTAAAGAAAAAGCCTTTCAGTTAGAATCAGCCACTAATTTTCCCCCAATTCATGCCCAAAATCAAGGTGATCTCAGAAAAAAAAAGGTCTTCACTTTGAATCAGATACAAATTTTCCCAATTCATGCCGAAAATCAAGGTGGTCTTTGAAAAATGAAAACTCTTCACTTTTCAGCAGCCACAAATTTTCCCCATTCAAACCCAAAATCACGGTGATCTGTAAAAATGTCCTCTTAATTGTCCTGTTTGACGTAATTACAATCGACCGGATTCGAAAATTCTAGACATTTTAGTCTATTATTTCTTCCGGACACGGAATTTATCTTAAATAAGGATATTCTCTCACCTAATAATGTAGGCCTACCCCTTGAGAAGCCTAAATGTACCCCTAGGGGTAGGCCTACATGTACCCCAGTTTTGGAAACCCTGATCTATGGCAACAATAGAAAAGCATAAGATGATTTAACCACAAAATCGAGAAATGTTTTGAACCAAAATAACTATAGAAAAGTGGAATAATTATTCAGAAAAAACGTAGAACAAGCAATAGCTTCAAAGAAAAAGAGCGGTTCGTGAGTACGCCAACTTAACATTAGCCTACTTATTTTTAAAATCAATGAATTTTGGCCGGATAATTCCAATAATTGAGACTTGATTCATCATGGCGTACTATACAAAATAATAAAGTTCGCCATGCCACTGCCCGAAAGCAAATCCTAACTAGTCTACGGCCTAAATATCCTATTCTTTCAATTAGTTAACTTAAATTAGAATCAACTTTTAGTTAGCACAGAATTAACTTTCTGTTACCATAAGACTACTACGAATCAGAAGATAGCAGTTTAGGCTTTCTGGCTTTTTTGACAGAATTCTCAAAAAAACTTTGAAATAAGTTTTTTCACAACGAAGTCGGCATGCAAAATAGCGTGTTGTTTCAGAATCATTGCGGCAAAATTATTATACAAATAAACTTTGAGCACATTACAAAAGGGTCGAGAACCACAATTTTTTTCTCTTCTCAAAAAAATCAATGTGAAATGTCTGTAACAGTACGCCTCACAACTTTTTCTCACGGTTTAATTAAAAAACTCCAAAAATTTTTCCTTGCGGTACACCTCAATCAAGTAAAGACCTTTTTTTGGGCTTTCCCTGATTTCGAACACTTGTTCATCTCCATTGTTTAGAAACCACAAAAAAAGCTAAAATTTTTAATGATGATCTTTTTTGTCCATGTTCGGATTATATTTTTGATTAAACTGTCATTTTTTGACGGGTACGCCTACCTAACAAAAATGTTTGTCATCTCTTGTGTAACAGTTATAAAGCTTAAATTTCAAAAAAAGAAATTTTTTTTTTCTATTTTAAAAAGTAAGTTTAGACCAATGCTTAACAAGCTTTTCACGCCCGCCACACACCCAAACATCTGGCAGCTCACTACCGCCACACACCCAAACATCTGGCAGCTCACTACCGCCACACACTCAAACATCTGGCAGCTCACTTAAATCCGGGTGGAGACTCTTGTGGCTCTACAAATCGAATGAAGATTTTTTGTTAATCTAATTTTCGAACGCCTTTTTGTGCCTCCAGCTGAATTCGCCTAGCATAAAAGCTTGAAAATTTCAATTTATACCTTTATAAATAAAATGATGAACTTTTTTTCGTTTTTACTAGGTTTTGAAAGTTTTAAGTTACTTTGCCAGGACCACTGGATTTAGAACAGTTTTATGGAAAACAAAATAGAAGGTCTTCCATAGTGTATGAGATCAAAAAATTTGGGGAGCAATTCATTTTTGCCCTAATTTTTTCAGCGATTGTCGGAATCATGATTTCGCATTATTCCACGGAGATACCCACATTTCACTCTGATTTAAAGTGAAGACTTCTTTTTTTGTTTTAATTTTCAATTGTTTTTTCGGTTGTAGATGGAGCAAAAATGGTTGGTTTTATCCAAATAAGCTTTTGAAGACCAAAAAAACCTTCACTTGAAATTTTAGTTGTTTTTGCTCATTGATCTGGATCGTTCTAAATTGAGAAACTTTCTTTGGTACAAATACTTTATTGTCGATGCCCGAAAATTTTGGATTTTGCCCAAATTTTTTGTATTGTTTCCTTTGTTACGGCTATGGGGTCTTCACACATTATTTGTAAAGGTATAAATAAAAGTTTTAGACATTTTTACCCGGTAAATTTAGCTGCGGCCATAGGAAAAGATTCAAGAATTAGTAACAACAAAAAAAGGTCTTCACTTATTTGTAGTTGTTTTAGTTGAAACTTTTAGGCTTCAGTCCGCTGAATGAAGCGTTAGGCAAAAAACGATCAAAATTTTTAGCTTTTTAATCGCTATGTCAAAAAAAATTATTTTTCTAGGTCGAATTATGTGTTTACATTGCCCTTTTTGCGGCACGCTGGTGGCGAAGCACTGGCTTCGATTATCGTTATTCCTAGGCACACATATTATCGTCTAGCGTGGTGGTCGCCAACCGGTAGTCCGCGGAAAAATTTTGGTACTCCGCAGAAAAAATCAGTAGTTTTAATAAGTCCTGCAGTTGAAGGTTGAATCAATCCGAACCAACAACCACGAGTCTTTACATTGGAAAAAGCCAAGTCTATTTTTTCAGTCTTCACATGATTTTTACAGACCTTTATTCCACAAATATATTTACCGTTGTTTTTTTATTAAATTTGTATTAGTAGTCCGTCAAATAACAAATTATGCATTTAGTGGCCAAGTCAGAGTTGTAAACAGACAATTCAAGCCCGAAAAAGCCCGAAAATTAAATTTAATCAAAAACACGTTTGAGTTTTGTGTTTTTGTGTCTTTGATTGAACACTTTTGTGTTTTTGATTGAATCGCTACAACAATCAAAGACACAAAAACACAAAACTCAAACGTGTTTTTGATTAAATTTAATTTTCGGGCTTGAATTGTCGGCCCGTTTACAACTCTGGGTCAAGCGGTTGTGGCACAGTGGTTTGCCACGACACGCAGGTTGGAAACACTGCACTGATCTATAGCGTTGCAATCAACGTTCCCTCTAAGCTGCGCGGCTGCGCGGCCGCGCAGCCGCGCAGCTAGCCGAAAACCCTCGCGTAGTACTTTCGTTTTGCCGCGCACTGCATAAGTATTGGTAAGACAAGCTAAATACTTGTTTTCAATCAAAAGCAAGCTCCACAGGGTGGTAGATATTCAAATAGCTTTCATCTCACCTTTCAGTTTTAACTCCAAGAATTATGGCGATTGCTAAAAAAAAAGTTTTCTCTTCGGTATCATCTCTGATTTCCCTATTTCCTCGCAAAACCGAAGTGTTCTCTAAAAAAAAAAAAAAAAAAGGGTCTTCACTTTAATTCCATCCCTGATTACCCTATTTTGTTCCCGAAATCAAGGTGTTCTATAAAAAAAAAAAAGATAGAAAAAAAAGGTCTTCACCTCGAAAGTAGCACGAAACCTCGAAAAGTCGGGACAAAAATTGGGAAATAGAGAAATCGATTCTATATAAAGATTTTTCTTTTTTCTTTAGAGAACACCTTGATTCCGGGAACAAAATAAGGAAATCAAGGATGGAATCAAAGTAAAGACTTTTTTTTTTAGAGATCACCTTGATTCCGGGAACAAAATAGGGAAATCAGGGATGAAATCAAAGTGAAGACCTTTTTTTTTTATGAAACACCTTGATTTTGGGAGAGAAAACTCAAAGACAAGATCAAAACTCCTTTTCTTTTTTACTGAACATCAATTTCTCAAAATCCTTGCCTCAGGTCCCTAAATTTGATTATCAACCACTGCTCACACGGCTTTTCGTTCCGCGCACACTAAGCAAGCTCTTAGAGGGAACGTTGGTTGCAATCTTTCGATTTTTCGGGCATTTGTTTATATTTTTAATAGTTAAGAAGCACTGCTATAACTGATGAATTTAGTAGAGTATGGAATTTTATTATTGTTTTTTGCCATATTTTTAAAGATATGAGATCAGCTACTTTAAGACAGAAAAATTGACGTGCAATTACAAAGACTTTATAACAGCAGCTACTAGGACTCGGTAAAGCAACGACAGTTTCTTTAAATATAAACAAATTGGCCCAATAAATAATGCACTTTCGTTAAAAGCCACTTACCACTCTTTTACAGCTTTCCATTCGCTGTGAATTTGTTCTCTCCAGATTTTACTTTGAGCCACCTGGTTGCATTTTTCTGCCTCTTTAGCAATCTTTCGATCCGCTACTGTTTGCGTCGCTTCCGCCTTCGAAAATTCACGATGTGTGGAAGTAGTGTTGCCCAAGGGAAATCTGTAGCCAGCCGAGGTTGGTCGTTGTATCTTAGCCATTTCGGTAAAAACTGTGCAGCCTACAGTATATCTCTATTCTCTGTCTTAATTTACTGCAAAAGTTTATTAAAAATTAAAAAAAGACTTTTTTCCCATTTTTAAAGTTATTGGCATACACAAAAAAATTAGATAAAATAAACTATACGCCGTGCACCATTATTTATATTTCTTTTTTCTAAAGGTATTAGTACAGTATGTTATAGCCACGCGAGGTCAACTATTGTTTTATAGTTACCATTACGTTACCAATAGAAGAGTTCATTAAAACCGAAAATAGTAATTTTTCAAATGAATATAAAAATAATAATAGAATATAAAAAAATAGCATTATTTTCTTGAGACACACTGAATGCTACTGTGAACTATATATAACTCTTTTACCAAACACATCTACGCTCACTTTAACTTGTATAGCGATGGTACTTGTCTGAACGCTTTGGCTCGCGTGATACCAGAGAGAAATCGAATCATCTGCTATAGCCTGTTGGTTTTATTTTGAAACAATGATTGTTGTTGAAACAAAGGGTCGTTGAGTTTAAGATTACAAATCAATACATTTCAAAAAGTTTTTGCTCTCTATTCATTTTGTATCAAAGCGGTTTAACCGCCCTGGTTGGTTACTTAATGATGTAGTCTATCTTTCATAACAATTTTACAGATCTATTTGGCAAGTTTTTAATAGGAGGTGGTGTTCTTTTAACCGACTTTTCCTCCTTAATAACTCTGAAAAGCAAGTGCTTTTTACTAAAATTCATTTAATTAATTAAATCCCAACAATGTGAATTGAAAAATTGCTAGAATTTTCACAAATGGTTTATATTTCTTAAAAAGTATGAGCAATCAACAAATTATAAATTTTTGAATCGGTTGAATTTGACAATAGGGGACGAAACAATTTTATCCGAATTTCATGCAAAGATTGCTCTAATCATGATTTTGTATTATTGCATGGAGAAGCCAAAATACAAATAAACTTTAATGTGAAAACTTTTTTTGGTCTTTACTTGTTTTTTATTAAACAACTTTCTCCTGCGCAAAACATATATGGTCAGTGCCCAAAAATCTGATTCGGCTCAAATTTTTGGCGTCAGGGGAGAAATGGCCCCCTGCCCTCCTCTTCGTACGGCTGTGGTCTGAATTGCAAGATTAACAATCGAATGACCTGTTTCCCAAGGCAGACCTAGTTGTATATCGAAAATACAAAAAATGCCGATTATTTTGTAAAAAGTACGCTTTTTTAAGCGTTATTTTTGCAGGAAAAAATCCAACGCCTTGTGTTGACGTGGCGCCTGAAGTTAAACTGCAAAATTTGCGGCGATTGCGAAAAAAAATTGCGAAAAATTTTGTTCTCGATTTTTAAACCAGCAACATACGATTTGATGATTTGCTTCGCTAGAATTAGAATTTTCAAAGGGAGGTTAAAATTTTTAAAATTATCTTTGGCTTATATGAGGTGGCTCAGTGTGCTAACATACATACTTGAAAGCAAAAAAACGCGATTTCAATGCTCAGTGGACTAGAGATAACTCTGTTACCGCTAAAAAAATATTTTACGATAAATTGCTAGATAGGAGCATGCCGCTTACCTGTTAAAACAACAAACGGGTCAATATCAATTCACTATAAGGAAAAAAAGAAAACAAATACTGCCTTTACATTTGCAGCTTACCGTCATTAGTTTGTCTTTACCATGCCTTTACTGTGGAAAAACAATAAACTTCAAAAAATTTTGGTTTTGCTAAGAAATTTATTTTTTCTGAATGCATATGAATACATAAGGTGCAATTGCTATTTCAGCAAACGAAACAAATGATTAAGTCTGCACAATTGTCGACATAAAATACAACTTCCGCTCCTTCATAAAGTTTGTCCATAACGTTATCAATATGACAACACAGCAAACTGACAAAATTTTTCGCAATCAAACCACAATGAGACTTCACAAAAGCAATATCGCAGTTGGGTGGATTGCACCTCTGTTGTTTTTTGTTTTTTTCATCTCTATACATATTCACGTCACAAACATTTTTAAAAAAATTTGTTTCAAAACCAACAGCCTTATAAAGGTAAATAAAAAAGCATCTTGTAAAAGTAAAACTTTAAAAGTTAGATTTAAATAGACAATATTAATAATATGGCGTCGTCATGCAATAGTAAAAGCAATTTTAAATAATGCAAATTGCAATCAAAAGCAAGAGATTTACAATGATGCTTGAAATCTTTTATAAAATTTTAAGCAAGAAGTAATAGCAATCCGTGTTATAGAGTGATTTGGCACTTGGTGACCAAATCTTAACTGGTGTTTTGAAACGAAAAGAAAACAATATTTTCCTGCAAAATTCTCTCTTGGAGGCAAAATCTAAGTAATGTATACGCTGTCAAATCTAAAAAATTCGGCCGTTTGGTTACCAATTTGACTTTTAAATCATGCGGCATCAGTTTAACGCTCTCTAGCCGGAATAGTTGTGCCTCTCTTTCGCAATATAGCTGCAATACTTTCGATTTAGGCACTGATACGTTTAAAAAATTTTGCATCTAGCTTTACAAAGGTTGTTGAAATGATTTTTCCATACAGTTTTTAAGGATTTATAATCAAACTGTTTTAAAACTTAGAATGAACATCCATTTGTATTTTTTAAATAGTTAATAAAAACAATAAAATGTAAAATATTATTTCCGCCATAAACATGCATTATAATGGCTGAACAAAAATAAACTTACATAAAATAGTTGGTAGAATCATCTGCTTGCTTGTAAATTCTCTATTTCATTATCCCAGCAACACAAATAGAGTTTTCACAAGAACAAGCTCCTATTTAAACAACTCATTGTTTTGATTGAGGGCAGCCGAAAACGTAAGCTTAAAATCAAATTTTTACGCTTGTTCGTTGAAGCAAGTCCGAAATTTGTGCGTTTTGAAATATTACGGTACAATTGTTAATAGGAAAAACAGATTGTTGACTATTCACAATTAAAAACTATAGAAAACGATTAAGGCTACGTACAAACATTGTACAATATTTCATATAAAGAAAAACAAAGAAATTCGGGAAAAATAAATCAAAAAGTTTTGCCACGGTTTTTCTCTGCTCTACCTCCACCTTGCGTTCGTATGCCTAGTAGTTTGTTCTTTTACAAATAACTACAGTCGCATCTAAATTCCTCACTACAACAGAAAAAACAAGATAAGTTTTTTATATAATACAGCTTTGGAACAAAATTGTTGTTTACAGAGGATAAAAAGTTTTTATAAGAATATAGGAAATACCATGACAATTCGCAGGATAAAAAGACACTTTTCAACTTGCAAAAAAAAGCCGTAACACTTCAAAGATTTCTTTGAGAACAAAATGGCATGTATTAGCAAAACATAACAAATGCGTCAATAACATCAAAAAATTATAAAATATCAAGCCATTTAAAGCTCAATTTTGAATTCTATTTTTTTTCTATACTTGGTATAAAAATTTTATAACGATGAACAGAGCAATGCGAGAAACAGATTACCGGTAAGACATTTAATACTGAGTTTATCTTAAATGCAAAAAAAATTTACGATTCTATGAGTTACATATACTATAGGTCTGCATTGAGACAGAGAACGTACTGTAGAAATGCGTAAACTCAAGTGATGAACAGATAGTTAGTTATTCGCCGCATGTTTTTGCAACTAACTTATCAATGTTCAATAAAAAAAATATCTCTGTAATTTTGCAGATAAGATTTAAACAAATTCAAAAAGCAAATAAATTTCAAATTAGAGATATAACGCTAATTTATAAAATTAAACGGAATAAAAAAATTTGCTAGATAGAATCTCGAGATATTTTAAGTATTTGAGTGCAGTATTTGGATTTGGATTTATGCAGTCTTATTCTTAAACTACCACTTCATCTGATTTAGAACTTTCTTTAGACTCTTCTAACAAATTTACTTCTTTTTCTAGCTTGGCCACGTAAGCAAGCAACTCGCAGCAGACAATATGCGGTGGGACATGACCTGGATCAGAAATATCCTTTAAAAATCCGGGAATTTCTTGTCCGAGAGATTTGAAATGATTAGCTATATCTTGTGGTGGTGGGTAAACCTGCAAGATTATTATTTTTAAAAGAAGTTCACATATTTTACGAAAACAAAAGTTACTTATCGACATGAAAGTATGCGGTAAATCCAATATGATTTTACAAAAATTACCTTGCTTCCGATCACACTTGGAAAGTTGTGGAACCGCTCCGGATGGCTATCGAGGTAGTACCTTAGGATCGTCTGCTTATTCTCATCAAATTCAGCGTCGAGAGTTTTCACGACAAACTGAAGTTTTTCGATGATTGAAGTTTCATCAATTTCGCTGGCAATGGCCGGCTTCTGGAAAAATTTACACCTGGAAAAAATCCTGAAAAAATCCTGAAAAAATCCTTATCCGCATTCCGTCGAGCAAGAACTGTGGTTGTCTTTTGTCGTTAATTATAATTAAAAAAGTGATTAGCTTTTTATTCAAAACAAATTTTTTATGGAAACAAACACTTCAAAGTCGTGACAAAATTTTTAGAAAAAATTTTTTCGAACATAATAAATTCTACATTCAAATTTTTTTCAACTCCTTTCGTACTGGTGTTTTATCCAACATCTCCTCCACCTCCGTGAGAGTGGAGTCTCGTATGATTTTCTTTTGAGAGTCAGAGAAGGAATTTACGTTAGATGATACAGCATAAACTTTCATGTTTCCTTGCAACATTTTATCTTCGTTTGTCATTCCTTCAAAAAATCGTTATGATTTCTACTAAGCACTTGCAAATTTTAAAAAATATCCTCCAAATCAAGCATGTCAAACTCGTGAGGGTATGGGGGCCGCATTGGTGAAATTTAAACCCCAAAAATTTGCCGGTTAGCAAAAAAGTGATAACTTTTTTTTGGTCTTCACTTGCATTTCAATACAAAATCTTAAAATTTCTCTCACTAGGTTTTACAATTTGCGCCTCTGATTTTCTATTTTTTAAAATCAAAGTGAGGACAAAAAAGTTTTTGCTTTAATAGGGTGGCAAATTTCGGTGTAAACTTTTTTAATTTTTTATTGAAATAAGAGTAAAGACAAAAAAAAGAAAAAAATACATAAGCATCCAATTAGTTCTTCCAAAAAAAATCTATGTCGTTTTCGTTAATAGAAGTTAGTTTAGAATTAATTGATATTTCAATTTCGTATCCAGCTTCTGACTAAAAAATTCTTCAAAAAATTTCGCGGGCCCCGAGTTTGACAGGCCTGACCTAAATTACTTAGATAAAAGTAAATATCTCTGCTTGATATTAATTAAATAATTATAGAATTACCAAGTACAAATTACAATTGTCAAACCATTTTTAACCCAATGTTTATAATTAATTTGTGTTTATGGGTTGTTTGTAAAATCGAAGTTTGCTGTTTTTTCTGCAGTAAATCTTTAATGTTAAATAATTTATTAAAAAACTTGTAAAAAGGCTTTTTATTATAACTTCGAACAGACAAATTAAATACAGTTAATAAACTCAATTAAACAATCAATTTCATGCTGATTGGAGGTAAAGGAGGAACCCAATGTCTAATGTGACTATTCTAATGCCCTCGTTTAAAGAATCATAAGTTACGACTGCGAAATTGGCGTTAAAAATTTTTTTGTGTTGCCAACTCTCAAAGTACAGTAACTCCTTGTGTTTTTTAACGCGTTTTAGATATTTGGTTTTGAAAAAATTTCTGATTTAAATTTTATAGTCTTAGTGCTTGAGAAGTTACAAGACTAACATTTCTCAAAATAAATCTATAAAAAGTAAAAACCAGTTTTTGATTTATATAAAATATTTAACCTTACCTGCCAATTTACTCATTAAATGGGAAAGTACCCAACATGCATGAGTGATTCCAGTGGCTTCAACAAAAGTGCACATGTAATAGGCTACGTACATAAGTCTGATATTGAGGAAATGGACAGGAAACTTTGCCGCCACAATTTGAGGCATCAACTGAGCAATGATAACCACTAGCACACAGGTCAAAAATCCAGTTTCAAACAAACTCACCTAAAAAGGGCAGTGGTTAACGTTACATAACAGGAGTCTGACCTGGAGTGAATGCCCTTTCTTACGACGTTGACGATGACGAGGAGGAGTCGGCACACTTAAGCTAAGACAGGATACACCAAACTATGATCTGACCCGCCGAAAGTTGCAGCAAATTTTTTTCAGCCGATTTCTTGGACATAGCAGTTATTATATTGAAGTAAAAACCCTTTTTTCGATCTTTACATTGTTTTCAAAGACAAAAAATGAAGTTTTAATCTTTAATCTCAAATAAAAGTATCTTTTTTAGTCTTTCGAAATCCCAACTTTTTACTTTTTGGAGATGTGTAGCCAGCCAAAATCCGACCGGCAGTCGTGGGTGTAGTGCATTAAGTGGGCTTTTAGAAAAAGTTTGGTGACTCCTGTGCTAAAAGAACTGCAATCCACTACGATCAAATAAAGTAGTTTGATGGTCGAAGGCACTTTTAAATGCATCTGTCTATTTTAACTCAGTAAAGAAAAAACAGTAAAAAGTTTCACTTAAAATTTGGTGTCGACAAACGTATAAAAATCAAATTTGTCCACTTTGAATCGACAAAAAAGGAAAAATTTGAATGAGACCCACACTTGACTTAACAAAAAGCAGCATTTACTCACTGTAGTTCACGAAGAAATTTTAGATTTCGTAATATCTGGCTTTTTTAATTGAAGATTAATTGCGATACACGGTTCAGCGCTGTTGGCGAGTTCAAATACAAACTAATCAATTGCATTTGTTTCATCTCTACCATCCCCATAACTCCACCGACGGTTTTTCGCGACTTATAATTTGGGCGACGGTTAAAGTCATTATCCGACTTATTTTTGGAGATACAAAGATATTTGCGGTTGAAATTTCTCGCGTGGCATTTTAGTTTTTTTATTCAGATATATGACCAAATTTAGAGCTGCTTTGTAAGAACGCCAAGCAGAAGAAAGTGCCGTTAAGTGTCTTTCCCAAAGACACAACAGACTAACGAGAGTAAGTTTGGAATCGCGACCGTGTCGACCACGTTCCCCACCAAAACAATGTTTTTAACAAACCCGATCAACGCTCCCGAGAAATGAATGTTGGATTTAGCAAGGATATTTCTATCCGATTTCAAACCCAGCTTTAGCTTAGCGCATTACATACAAACAAATCATCAGTAGATAAAAGTAACTTACGTAAACCCATTCTGGAACAGGAAATAGAAAGTCGGTTTCCAGGTTAGTGAGCTCGATCGTTGTCAATTTTGCGATAAAAAACACGAGAAACACAACAAATACCTTCAAACAAATGCAACTTAGCTGCTTTTTTAGAATTAATTAATGTTTTTATGTGTTTATTATAAGGCAGCAAGTTGATTAGCAGAAATTCAAAAGATAACTACACATGAAAACTGGCAACTATGCAAGTAAATTTTTAATCGTTAATAACAATGCAAAAATTAATAATTATTGTAATTAATCGAATATCTTTTTAAAAAAATGACGGTGCAGTAAAAAGTATTAACGAAATCTAGAAATAATAATTTACAAAGGTAAAAACTTTGACATGGCAGATTTACTTTACATCTTGGCAAGAATGAAACAGTACAAAAAAGGTCCCAACGGCCCAACCTGTCGTCCCATTAGAAATCTCTCAACATTGTCCCGTTTTCCCGCAATCTGGCCTAATTTGTACGCTCTTTTGTGGGAGTTCTTGTAAGAATCTGGATGTTGTCTTTTCAGTTCGACTAAAGAAATTTGAAGACCTAAAAGAAGTTTATAAAACTAAGTTGATTCTGGCTAATGCTTTTTCTGTCACATTTGACTTTTATCATGAACAGTGAACACAAAAAACAAAAATTGAAATTCGTTAAAGAAAAAGTTTTCAATAGAGTCAAGAAATTAGTTAAATACATTAGAGCCGTAACAAATGACTTGACCATTAGACCAATCCATCGCCGATATTTCTAAAAATTAACGTTTTTGTTACAGTTTTTACAATAAAATCTGACCGGATGAAGACAAAAGTTTAACAGTCAGTGGACGAGTATTTTATAAACTATTAATTTAAATCAAATTGAAACAGAGTTTGTGTTATTTTAATAACAAAATAAGTAACGCAACCGACTTTAATTACAAGCGATGCTTTCATAATTGAACAAAAAATTTTTAGAATATAGTTTAAAGCTGGACTAAACGTTTGCGAAATCTTAGCGTTGCATTAAACATTAAACTTAAAAAAGTTTCCATAAGACTCAAATGTTTTGCAGGGGTTGTCATCAATTAGGGATTAAATAGGGATTCAAAATAATTTTCCAAATCAGCTCAAGGGCCTCATGATACGAAAAAGGGCTGAAGAACACTGTTCTTGATGATATTACTGGTAAAGTTAATAAACAACTAGGGAAGCTCAAATAACCCACAAAAAAGCTTACCTTCAACTATTCCTAAAAGAAGTAAATCGAAGAGGAAAAGAACAAACGCCGCCGGACCTGGAACGCTTTTCCAAAATCCCGTGTAACCGGAAAAGATTGCATAAGTAGTAATCAGGATAGAAAAACTCAATAGCAAGAAGCTAAACGTGTATCGAACATAATCTAGAGGCTTTGATTCGCTTAACTCGACCATTTTAACTTGACTGATTAAGATGCTGAGCGTCGCTTGGACAAATTGCACAATTCTGCCCTACCACAGCTGCAAGCAAAAAAAATCAATTATTTGTAATCGTAATTCAAAATTGTTTAGTCTGTTTGTTTGAATAAAAAAAGTTAAAGTCATTACGGTTAAAATTTCCAAACAAAAGATTTTAATGGTTTCAAAGTTGCTCATAGAAAACATAAAAGTCTGAAAATTTTTTTAAATTCTTTTAAGGGAAAGTCGGACAGAGCGGTTCCAAAACGAATAAGTAAAAAAAATAACATATTTTGTTCAACAACAATGTCGCTGTTAAGTGTGTATAAAATTGCTACAACTTTTTGTCAGCTGCGTGGTTCTGCGGTTTCTTCTGTATTCGCCGATGTCCCTTATCCACCAATGATTGACATTATGCAGTGGCACGAAAAATTATTAACAACGCTGGATTAAAAAAAAACAAGTTGCGCTTCATTTTTTGTTTGCAGAAAATTTTAGAAGCAATAAAGTGGTTCGACAATAAGGAAGCATTTTTTATCTTCGTTTTGTAATGGTTACCGGTAACTGCAAATGGGTGCGGATGGTATTGAGAAATCGTTTTTTAATTGCACTTAAAGTCGACAATGTAAACTGTTGTACAACATTGTACAGTTTCTATAGTTGCTACTTGCTACTAATGTAAGCAGAAAACCGAAAGTATTTCAGAGTTTTGATTAGTTCTTCTATATTCAAGAAGAAAATCAAATTAAAATTGGGCACATCAAATAATGACATAAGCAGCTTTTCTATTTCTTACAATAAGGGCTCGTTTTCACTACGAGCGTTGGCGGCAGAATTGCCGGGTGGCCTGAAATTCGGACAAAAAACAATAAATTGTCTTAATTTTAATTATTGAGTCCGATTTTGGACACTTGGTTTTTTGTCCTAATTTGGCTAATTTTTATTAGCCTCTTTCAGATACTGATTTTGTCAATATCTCCAGCGTGGGGTTGTCAGCCCAAAGCAGTTTCAGAATGAATCATGAATCACTCTGATTCAGGCTTTATTTTGTCGATTAAATGCCTACGAACTGCAGGTAGGACATCGCTGGACTAGGGTTTTTTAAACAGTTTTGCTGCATACTTGGGAATCTCTCACGGAACACAGGTTGAGAAAATTTAAAGGCACTGCGATAATTCAAGATGATTGAGCATCTGATTAAAAATTTCTTGGCAGGCCGCACCAAAAGGTTTCGGGGGCCGCGAGTTAAACACCCCTGCTCTTTGGCATTGCTTAAGTATAGAGGAGCATCAACAGTTTAGCCTTTATATTTGTTGTTTGTCTTTGCCGCTGGCCGTAGTATCTTCAACAAAAAAATTAACTGATAAAACTAGCTTTGTTTAAATAATTCTGTTCTTCATTGTTTGTATCCTAGCAGATTATACTTGTCCAAGGAAAGAAGCAAGAACTTTAGTTTGGTTTAGCAAATCCACACTTTGTAGAGGGCATACAAAGAGCTGTTAAGGATCATCACTATTGATGATGTGGAGCTCCAATCAACTATGCCTTTTGTAAAGCATGCTAAAGCAAGATGGTTGTGCCGAAGAATGGTGCTAAAGAATATTCTAAATTATTGGAACAAACTAAAGTTGTACTTTTAAATAACCGGCGGAGAAAGTAGCCAGGAAGGCAAACGTGAAGCAAGAATAATTGCAGACACCTTGAACAACCATGAAAACAAACTGTACTTTTTATTTTTATACTCTGCAGTTACAGAATTCGAATGGTTCAATGCTGCATTCCAGGCCAATCATTTCCATCCTGAAAAACTACACTGTCTCTTGTACCAGCTGCACCAGAGCATCTGTGCCCGAGTTAAGATAGAAGCAAAAATCTCCTACAGAGCTTTCAGTTAACTTAATGTGCAACCTTTAGAGTCACTTCAGAGTTACACTTTAGAGTCCAACTTCACTTCACTCCAGAGTCCTACGATCTCTTAGAGAAGCTCAAAAAAGGCAAGGCGGTAGGTTTTTCCAGTGATCAGGTAGTCAGTGTGAAAGTCAAATGTTGTGATTTAAACGAGCTGGAAAAGAAAATCACTAGTCTCAAAAATATTGTTCAAAATCTTTCTTATCTTTATCCGGGAAAAGTTCTTTCTTAGATTAATCGAGCTTGTTTTAAAGATTTGCCCTTTTCACATTTGCAAAGTGAACAAGACGCCATCCAAACACAATATTTAAAAATTCTCCTTTATGACTGGAAAAGCAAAAGTGGATTCGGTTGTTAAGTTCCCCATCATATTATACAGTATTAGCTCAAAGTTTTTCAATTTACAGATGCTGTGAGAACTAGGGGATTTAAAGATTTGGGGAATTGTGCGTTGCCCTGCCTGTCCGTCCCTGTATCTAATCCAACCGTCGAGCGGCTTTTTTCCATAGTTTCATTGACAAAGACAAAAACCAGAAAACAAATGAAATCTTTCTTGCTGGAGTCGATACTGCGCATCAGAAGTAAATTTCATTTTACTAAAAAATGCTGTGTCGGTTTTGTTTGTACTAAAAAGATTTTGCCAAGTTTTGCAAGCAAAAAATATACTCCAGCGCAGAAGAAACCGAAGAATTAATGACATAAATTGACATTTTGCAATAGAAACTAAATTGCAGCCATTATGTTGGACGTTGTTAATTCTTTTTCTTTTTTTTTTTCTTGTTCGTTTTTCCTGTGTTATCTGATTGATACTGTATCCGGGAAACTGTTTTTTGCTAATAAATATTTTTGTTACAACACGTAAATTGCACCCTGCAAAATGAATTTGTAAATTGCACCATAATAAACCATATTTGTAAATTTGTCCTAAAATGTCCGAATTTGAAACTAATATTGTTCGAAAATTTTCCAAACTACCAGGCAACTGTGGTCGACGGAAATATTCTTTGTTTGTTTTATTCGTTTTTTAACTTCTTTCCGTAAGCGCTAAGCGAAGCAAAAAATCAATAAAACAAAGAATGCTTCCGCCAACGCTCGAAGTGGAAACGAGCCCTAAAAGAAATTCTAACTTGTCTATTAAAAAAATACAATGAATACCAACATATGATTTAACGTAAAAAAATTATGCAACTTATGAAAAATAAAAACAAAACCTAAATTCAAATTCTTTTTCATTGCTCACTATATACAAGAGGAAAAAGGCAAGCATAAAGAAAAAGAGTGCAAAAACGAATCCAATTTTAAAACTAAGTATCAGAAAAAAAAACAATGGTTTCATAAGTTTGAAATCCCTGAAAAACCTCTTTAAGATAATAGTAATTTTGTACGTCATTCACAGCTATTATTTAAAACCCGCAGTGTCTTCAGTTAGTTTCTTTTTCTGTTTAACATCTTAGTTCAGTTGCCAGTTACTGTATATGTTGTGTTTGCTTGGTATGTTATTTTATTTTGTTATTTAGAGCACTGCGATTTTAAGTTAATCAAAGCTAACCTTGTTAGTAGTGTAAATTCATGACAGATGGCATTGGTTTCGTCACTTAAATAAAAAAAAGTGAATTAAGGCAAATCGTGACCTAAACGCAAAAAGTAATAAAAATATAACGGAATCTAATTTTTAAGACAAGTTCAAGCTTTGGTCTGTGAGCGTTGTTGCGTAACCTTTGCGGTCTCATGAACATTAACGATTCTTCGAAGAGTTTTGATGAATTTCGATTCGCGTGGCAAGTGGTAATTTTTTTTTTTTTCGATAAAACATTGCGGTATTTTTATCTCTTTCAGGCAAACTAGCACGAAAGTTTTTAGTTTTCTGAAAAGCAAACCATAATTTTAAACCTTTTGCACCAGAGAAAAACAACTTGCAGACTTTCCATTTCTGGTAGATATTTTTCCAAGTACAATGATGCAATATTTTAAGTCTTAACTGTTGATTTGAAGATAAAAAAAGTTGTTATTGGGCAATAATTTAAATTAAAGTTTTTTTTTAGTTCTTAGTAGACTTAAAAAAACAGATTTTAAATTATATTTTAGGGGAGAGTATGTTTTCATCATCTATGCCATAATTGCACCAAAAAGCACCAATATATTTATAAGGACATAATTAAACCAAAGGAAAACAAAACTTAACGCACAAAATGAACGCAAACGTTTTCGGCTTCCACAAGCTATCTTCAGCCGAATAGAATTCAAAATAAATAAATCCAGCTCAAAGTCTAGCTTAAGGTCATGTTATATAAAATACTAACCAAAAACCTTAATTTTATATACAGTACTTTTACGCGTTTTTCGAAAGGAATTTTTTATGAAAGATAGATAATGAACACAAATTTAACGACACGAAACTACGACTGAAATTTTAGATTTAATTGCCTCTAATTCAACTTAATTGATTTGTACAAAAGCAGAAAACTTATCAGAATATCTCATTCAATACAAGGCCCAGTGTTCAGGGGCACCGGAAAGCCATTTTGTCAGGGTGGAGGAGAAATTCAAAAAAAGGCATATAAACTTTTTAATAAAATTTTTGCGCTGAAAACGGTTGCGATGCCATTCCATTATGATACCATCCATGACATCACGACCGTTTTAAACTCAAAACTATAGTGATGACGAAAAAAAGGTTATCAATTCCAACCAGTGTCCCAAATTTCCATCTTTGTTTCAAATTTTAGGTAAAGACTAAAAAAAGGCAATTGCCACCTGCCCCCCACCGCTTTCGGCGCTCCTGTTAGTGGTCAAAGGTGCTAAATTTAGTAAATGACCATTGTTAGGACATGAGCTGATTGTTCGCGCCATAAGTTTCTTGTGCTTTTGTCCTTCAGGCACTTCAAACAATTTTTATCTCCTAACTGTTTTGACAACCAGTTTTAAAGACCATTCTACTCTTAATAAAAACTTTAAAAATAATTCATATGTCAAACGAACACATCTTAAAAAACAGGTCAGCGAATTGCTTTATTGTTCTCCGCTGTTGCCTTTAAGTTAAAAGTAATGAAGATAGAGAAATATCTAACTAATCTCCAACCTTTTAAACCAGGGGTTCTTAAACTTTTTGAGACGCGTTTCCTTTTCATTATGCAACCAAAACTCGCACCACCCCTTAATGATACCAACAAAACCCAAGCCCTAATATATTATAAAATCTAACAATTTTATTTCAATTTCAATTGTTAATAAAAAGGGTGTCACTGTTTTTCGGAAACCAAAAGTTTAATTTGTGACTTTGTAGAAGTTAATGCACTTTAGATCGGCTTTACAGTCAAGTTTGTTCCTGTGTTTTGTCTTTATATTTAAAATAAAAAGCCATTTTCGCACATGTTAACTGAAAAATGGAAGGAGTGTAGGTATAGCTACAGCACTTACACTCTCGTATATGTGCGCCTATTTTGCCCAGAAATTAGTCAGTGAGATAGCTTTAAAATTGCTTTTTACAGTGGAGTTACTTTTCATTTCCGAAAAGTTTGCAGGAGAAATTTTCGGAAAGAATGTCTTTGTTCGGTCAAAAAGGATTACCTGTCATTTTCAAATTTGAAAATTAATCAGTGTCGCTTCAATCTAGGAAGTAGTGTTCGAATTCGTGTTTTAAAAGTCGACTCTAAGCTCGCCCTTTCGTTTAATTTTGTTTTTCTCGTGGGCAATATCTAGTTTAGGAAAGGAAGCTGAATTTCCTTTTTAAATTCGACAACCCAACCCTAGTTTTTTCATAAAAACGTTGATGGCATTGTGGTCATTGATACAGTTAATATTCTTGCCTTGCAAGTTTAAATATTCGCTTCGAAAATATCCACGAGGTTTGCCAATATCAGACGAAACTCTTTTGATTTGATTGACAAAAAAAGTATTGTTTTCTATGAGCTTTGAAAAGCAACATGAATTCATCTTTCATTTCATACACGCGGACTACCATGTTAACTTTTGATTACCACCGAACTGATGTACGAAAAAGCAAAATCTCAAGATTGGAATTCATGTCCTTGCAAAGCTTGGTAAATAGTTTTGTATTGACAGCACTTGCTTTAACGTAGTTGACGGATCGTATGATTGTTGCAAGTTTATCTTTCATGACAATAAATAAAGTCTTGCAGCCCAGAACCTCTCGGTGAATCATGTAATGGGATCCAACCACATTGAGGGTTTTTTCTTTTTTCTTTGCAATGAATTCACTTCGAGACCCAAACACTCTCAAACAACCATCACAGCAGATAGCCACAAATTTTTTCCAAGGTATACTATTGTTGCAATAAACGTGGAGACAACTTAAAATACATCTTCTGCTCCATGCGTGATCTCAATGAGTCTACCAAACAGTATATCCTCGTCAATTAAAACGAACGCAGACAAACAACTACGACAATTGGGCAATACCAGTTGTTTCATCACATTGAATTCAACAAAAAAAAGGAAGCTTATGAATTTTTGAGAACTTAACATTCAATGTTTTTCCGAGTTCATCAATGGGTGTTTATAGCGCAGAATGCGAGAGTCAAATCTTGGCCATCTTTTTGCATGTCTTTCCCAACACAAGATCGATGTTTTAAACACGCACAAATTAATCAATGCTTCCCTAATGTTGCGAGATTTCTTTTCTTGAGCAATCATGTGAGCGTTTTCGAATAATGCTTCTACTATTTTTGTGGACAAAGATTGGCGAAAGCATTTACTTCATGCAATTATTTCAGACAGTCTCTCTTGCCTTGGAAAAAAAAACCTTATCTTTGTGGCCAGAGTGGTTTGTCTGAAGATGACGCTGAAAACAACTCGGTCACATTGCGTAACTGCTGAGATTTTCATAGTATATCACGCATTGTGGTACCACATGACTATTCACCGTGGTATCTATAAAACTATATTTTGAATAATCCCTGTCATGTCTTCTCTTTTTCCATTTATTTAATGTCAATGCAGTTATCTATTTAGTTTTTAGCGATTTGCTTACGCCCCCCTTATGAACCTTTCACGCGCCACAAGGGGGGCGCGTCCTCCAGTTTAAGAACCTCTGCTTTAAACAATACGAAACAAACTTTTAACGAACGAAATTATATTTCATTGTATGTTTTTTTTTTAATAAACAAAAAACCTCTATAAATGTCGCCGCATCATTTTAAAACAGATAGCAATATTGTTAATAACTTTAATAAATCATGTTCATATTACATTTTGACCGGTGATTTAAAACGTTTTTGCTTGTTCGCACTAAGTCAACCCTTATATTTTTTTATGTAATCTGTCTCACGAATTTACTTGCTCGCGAATTCACTTTTTTTTTTGGAACTAATCTGCACTGTAGCGAATGCAAGTAAATTGGTTCATTAATGGTACCTAAGCATACGTACCATTAAAATATAGCACTCTCTCTGCATTTGCTAGTCTGGTGTTTCGAAACTGACAGAAGTATCAGAACCAGATTTAAAATTCTTCTGAAACCTAACTGGAAACATTCTTACAATTACAAGTTATTTTTACCAAAAATCCTTTACCTTAGATTGAACTTATTTTGTATTTAGTTGATATAAGACAGCATCGTCACCATGTTCATTAGAATTTGTATCTATTTACTATTTGCGCAGCAGCTTAGTTATTTAGTAAGTCGCTAACTGCAAAGGAAGTACTGCAGCGTTTATCGAAATTCCCACGATCTGAACCCATGATGCGCCATACTCCTAGCACGCAAACATTAAGTAATAGTCAGACTTTTATCTTTTTAATTAAAACCGATCTGCGCAACAAATTGTTTTGCTGCTCCGACAGGGCAAAGCTTAAGGGGACAAAAGAAAGTTCAATTTAAAGTTTTAACGAGAAACTGGCAACTTGTCTGTCGTCATACTGGCGTTAGCGTCATGGAAAATTACAGGCGATCGGATCGAATTCAACACGCGCCGCACGGTATGAATAGAGGTAAGCTTGATGGAACTACCAAAAAAATCAAAACCTTTATTCAATAATATAGCTCAACTTGTATTTACATTATTACTGCTTTTTTGTTTTTTGCTGCTTTGGAACAACCATAGATTGTTTCACTTCAATACGGCTAACTCTTTGAGTCATACTCATTGTTTTGATTTGTCACTGTTAAAACAGACCTATCCATAATGTCACTGCATTACAAAAATGCATGTTTGCATTGCTTTACAACATCGAATTATTAAGTGCCACACATTACTTTAACAAAGAATAGAACATCAACTAATTGAACAATTTATTTTGTTTATAGCTATCGGCGAACTTGATCTTCTGGCTGTTTTTAATGTAAATCACGAATGCAATATCGTGTAGTGCGCGATTACAGCAATCATGCAAAGCGCAAATCAGCTGTTGCTTTAATTTCCTAAAACGAGACTCGTGGTTTTCGTTTATGAATTTGATTCAAAATCGTTGCTTTGTTAAAGAGTTTACGCTCAACTTGTTTCAAACGGGCAGAAATTGTGTTTTCGGTTTTCAGCTGTTTTGCGATTTAAAACGCAGACGTTATCAACCGTAACCCGCAAAAGCGTAATCTGTTTCATCACCACACTTACTGGCTTCTACAATTGGCCTGCAATCAAATGCGGAGGTCTTTGACCTTGTCTCAAGCTTTTTTTGGATGGAAAAAATGATAGCAAAGGTCATTTGTTTGGTTTTTTAATCAAAAATTTCAAAGACGAACCGATTGCGACAAAAAACAGATATTGACATTTTTGATAGGAAATTTACTTTTCTGCGATGCTGTCTTACCGAGTTGTATAAAGTTACAGCGATAAGAAAAAGTTAAAAATCAAAAAAAATTGATATCAGACAGCATTGTCTTGATATAATTAAAATACCAATATCTTAGCATTTTAAAATCTGACAGTAATATCGAAGTTATTGCCCGATAGTCAAGAAAGTAAGATGGATAAAATTGATATGATGACTATTTATTTTTTATTTAATTTATTTCCTTATTTATCTTCCTGACCCGCAGAAGGGAAAGAGGCGCTAACACATAGGGTAAGCACTTACCGGACCTGCTTCTGGAGATACCTTGTTGTCGGCTTGAAATTTTTTATTTTGTTGTTTTAGTTTTAAAGAGATATGACTGAAATTTATACGGCTTTTCACACCATTAAGCAGGGGAAAGCGCTGTTAAGTATCTTTTCCAGAGACACAATTGTATGGCGCGAGTAGGTTTTGAACCTAGGCCATGTCGATCACAATCACGGCGCCCTAACCACTCGACCACGCTGCCGCATACTTGTCACTGTTGATAGAACTAACTTCATATTCAGATACTTTTCAAAGAGTCATGCACTCAAATCAATGAAAAGAAAACTGCATTGCGAGAAAAACTATTCATCTAGCTTAGTGTGACTACCAACTAAAGTTATTGAACGATAGAGCTTGTTTTGTTTGAGGTAAACATAGATAACTTAGATTAGGAGTAATTTAAAGACATTTTGTTCTTTATTATTCTTTCCATTAATGAGAATCCACTTAACTTCATAGTGCAGCGGTTCCCAAACTTTTTTTTCACGGCGCCCTTTGAAAACTTAACAATACTCGCGGCGCCGTAATGAAAAAAAGGTATTCAGTTCAATTACTTCTTTGAACAACCTTTTTTTCTCCGAAACTCATAGTGTTCTCTGAAAAAAAAAGGTCTTCACTTCGATTTCATCTCCGATTTCGCTATTTTTCTCCGAAAATCAGGGTGATCTCTAAAAAAAAAAGGAAAAAAAAGGTCCACTTCGATTTCATCTCCGCTTTCCCTATTTTTCTCCAAAAATCAGGATGTTCTCTAAAAAAAAAAAAAGTTCTCAATCGGAATCGTTCTCTGAAGGGAACGTTGCTGCTAGCAACTTTCACACTGCAATTATTGTGAGAAAAGCAGTAGGTACAACAACTTTCGCATGCTTTCGCGGCGCACAGTTTGGGAACCGCTGCCATAGTGTATTTCGTACGAAATTTGTTCGTCTTCTTCAGGTCCGATTTCAAAGCGTTCTTTTTAAACTAGTCCTTCTCATTTTGATGTAATATTTAATTTTTATGTAACCTGCAGGAAACAAGATGTGTAATTCAAAATCTTCTATAACAATAATTGGTCGCTTTATTTGTTTAAAATTATTTTATTGATGATATTTACACGGTTGGACATTCTTAGAGGGTCAGGTTTAATTTTGTTAAGTTCGATTGTTTCTTTCGTTTATAAAAAAAAGAATGTGGTTACAGCCAAATAATAACCAAACAAATACAATCGGCAAGATCTAAAAAACAAAAAATATGCTACTTTGCTATTAAATCCAGAAGAGTCTTTCCAAAAAATAAATCAAAGCAAATGTGGTGCAAACAGAATAAATTAAAGTAAGACCAAACAAGAAAGACGCCACTTTGGAACTTGAATTAAACAGAGATAATGTGGAATTAAATATAGCTTAAAAACACAAGTTTCATATTACCAGTGATGGCATTAATAGGGTGCGAACAGTGCGGTCGCACTGAACCCCCTAAAATACATCAAAAAGTGACCCCCTTACCAACAGCTGCTCTATTTTTTCATACTATCACAAGGACGTCGATGGCATGTCCAAAACAAAATAAACTTTTTTTCTTTTTCTTATTGAAAATTTTATTTTGAGAAAGGTAATCTTCAAATTACGACAAATAGTTGCCAGAAAAATTGCCAACTACTTAAAAGTGAAGTTAAATTTGTCAAAATAAATTTTTTTCCGAATTATTGTCTGTTTGTACCTTATATAAAAAGTTTGAAAAATATAAATAAACAATTTCCTAGCAAGAATAAAACTCACTCGAAGACACAATTCAGAATTGATGAAACATGAAATTTGCTTAAGTCTAAATATTATAGGAGTTGTTTTTGAAGAGGCCGGTGCGTTTTTAATTATCTCGCAACTTAACCTTGTATGACCTATTGGCCTTGGTGAACGACATTAGAAATAAATGGGTTTAATTATTATATCTAAAATGATTCGTTTAGTTTCTGAGTGAAAGTATACAGTATAGATCCTATTTAATGGTGTATGATCAAAGATTTGGATAATATTTCGCTCAATCACCTGTCATTTGTTATTTAATTTAGATGAAAACAAGAAAGCGCCTAATTCGGTGGCAACGATAAAATAAATTGGGTCATAAAGGGTTGACACATTTGTGATTTAAAAGGCCGAATATTAGAAATCATCAGTCTTGATATTTGGTATTTACTGCTTTTTGTTTGGCTTTCAGTCTTGCCAAGAAATATTTGGAGTTTTTCGATTTGATAAGTTTCTCTTTCTCCAATGCTGCCAGGTAGTAAAAATTCCGTTACAACCGTACTTACCGGCATCAATATTTGTGATATAATTGCATAAATATGAGCAATTATCTTTTGAAAATCAAATCTAAATGTTACCAGTGGATAGGTTTTTAATGACGATACATGTAAATCTATGCAATCTCTCAAGATATACTTAATAACACAGGTCTATGCCCTTAAATTTTAATGGGTCAGTCGGTGAAATTTTGTGATTTTGGAAAAGAGTAAATATTTAATATACCGAGCACTGAAGTAATGTGCTGACTACCGAATCGCATCGTCAAAAAATCAAAATCATCTTTCATTATTTAGGCAACGCCTGAAAAACGACAAATAAAATCATTTCAAGCTGTAAGCGAATAAAACAGTTTTTGTTTTTCATTTCTGCTCATTGTAAAACAGAAACCTTAAAGTGTATTTTAAACGACCTGGAAATATGAGCAAGCCAAAAATAACTGCAAGCGGTTGAAATTCTAATCAAACTGATCAACCATTTTTAATTAATAAAAATTTCATAAAATAAAACGTTAACGCAAAAATTAAAGAAAAACAAAAAACGCGACCCTGCAGATAACAAAAGAGCACATAGCAATTAAGAAAGTTGTTTTGGAACGGATGATTAGTACAATGCAAATAGATAAAGTTATTTGTAGTGGAATTTGCTGCAGGCGATAATTGAAAACAAAAGAACCGAGTTTGTAACAACCAAAGTCGTTATGAGTTAAACTTGTAAAAAACAAAGAATAAGGACCTCAACATTGGTTTAGTACAAGACAAGCGAGTAATTTAAACATCAGTTTGTCATTTAAGAAGCACAAACAAAACTACCAGTGAGCGTTTTCCAAAAAAAATGAAAAAATGGCAACGCTTGTGACAGAAGAGTTGCAAGACACACTTGAAAGTTAAGCTTAAATAACAAAAATCGTATTTCTTTGTAATCGTGTGCAAATAAAGTTTAAAACAAACAGCAACAAATTCATGATCAAATTTAACATTTAGCGTTATTAAAGTTTAAAATTGCTAGGCAAAATTGCTTATTTTTATTGAACAATAAAAATTAAACAATTTTAATAAAGAAATTAAAAAAGACAGGCTTTTTATTTATCAAAACAGTTAGCAATTAGCCAAACTTATTTAAATAATTTATAAAATACATACACCGTAGACCCGATATAACACAAAAGTTTGAGTCAAATAAATCCATCCGCGTTATATTGAATTTCTGGGTTTTTTTATTAAATATTTTTCAACTTTTTTTATGTCGCCGGTGAGGCTTCTGGATAGCGTGTTAGAGACTGAACAGACGAGTGGTTATAAATGCTAAATGCAAGCAAATGAATTTTACCAAAAAATTATTGGAAAATAAACAAAATAAAAATTTTAACTTTTCCAAATTTTATTTAATAAACAGCAGTACTGTACATGTAGGTCTAATGTTAATTTACTCAAGCACACTGAATGGGGGCAAATATTGGGGCCCATGCTCTAACCGCGGTAAATCGGGTCGAGTTATACCGGGTCCACGGTGTATAATGCAAATTGCTACAGTATTACCAACCCTTGCGCAATCACCAAAATTGTTTGTTTAAAATGAACACGCCGACTCTTTTTAGTACAACCAACATGCCAGATACAGTACTTGGATATTCACGCCCACTTGTCGCACTTTAAAATTCGCTCCCACATGCGACCTGTTCGTTCAAATCAACCTGGAAACTGAAGTTACGACAAACAACGTAAAATCAGCTGGAGAAGACTTTCATTAATTAAATAAAAAAAAACGAAAGCAACAGAACGGCTATGCGAGGACTGTTTGTAAACAAAGAAAACAACAAGAAAAACGGTTAAATTAAATCAAAAGGAATTTTAGCGGCCCAGTTCTTTGCCTTTTTGACGTCATCGCGACGTCATCGCTTCTTCAACCGGGCGTTTATTCAAAGAAGAATCGACATGATTACAATTTTCAATAAAGTCTTTTCCTGCTACTAACGAGTCTTTCTTTAAGGAATTTCTGATTCTTCTACCTTTATTTGGTTTCTTAAAAATGCTGGTGCAACTAGACAGTGTTGCCATTGCCATTTTGTCAAATACATCGTCTTCATCGTCGGTAGTTATTCCGTTTATAGTTTTCTTGCTGATTTGTGAAAACGAGTTTCCGAACTTTTCTTCCAATAAACTAAAAATAGCCAAAAATAAAGATTCTGCTTGTAATCAAATTCTTTAAAGCAATGAATTTTAGCAAACTTAAAAGGCAAAAATTTTTACTTTAAACATAAGCAAAAAAATTCTTTCTCTTTTTAACTAAATACTGTAATAGCGTAACATAGTGAAAAAAGGGTGTTAAAGCTAAAATATTTCAATGAAGCATAGTAGATGTTAAAGACTACCCTTAATAGAATTTTTGTTGAAAGGAGAGTGATATCACCTCGTGAATTATAATTGCTTTTGATTAGATTATTCTATCCCTTAAAAACTTGAAGTCGGTTGTCAATAAGGCAACTCATAACTTCAAACTGCCAATAGTAAAAAAAACCTATAGCAAGCAAAATAGACTCTCTACATTTCAAGTATCAATAGAAATTATACCACATTGTCCTGAAGTTTACACTTGTTTACACACACTAGCTGCAATCCTCCATTAGCCCGAGAACGAACTTTTTACAAAGTTTCGTATAATGTCGGCGGCGTGGCCGAACGAGCAGGGGCGCCAGTGAACGAGCAGGGGTGCCAGTGAACGAGCAGGGGCGCCAGTGAACAAACAGGGGCGCCATATTGATGAGGCAAGGCGCAATCGATACAGTGAAGACCTACTCTCGTTATTCGGTTGCATCCATGTTTTTATTAATATCAAAAAACACGATCATAAAAGTTTTCACTTGACAGCAATATCTTGGTATCTCCGGAGGCAGGTTAGGGTAATCGCTTGACGGTTTCCCTAAGTATAACGCCTCCAGGGCTGGGGAGTAGTGGTTTTTACTCCTACTCGGGAGTAAAATGTTTTTTCTAATCCTACTCCTACTCGGAAGTAAGTCTTTTTTTAAGTTTCTCCACTTAGAATCAGTTTCAGATTTTTCAATATTCGTGAAAAAATCGTGGTGTTCTCTAAAAAAAAAGTCTTCACTTGGAATCAGTCTCGGTTTTTTAATTACAATGTTTTAAAAATTCCAGACAGTACGGCAAACCAATAATGCAGTAGAGGAGTAAGGAGTAATGAATATTTTTTGTTACCTCTACTCCTTGGAAAAACTCCGACTCCTCTTACTCCTTATTCATACTCCTACTCCCCAGCCCTGAACGCCTCAAACGTTTTCTTGAAAAGTCGAAAGGATAAATAGGGAAAAGGTAAATAGCCTTAAAATGTGCAACTAACTTCTACGCAATCGAATTTTTTCACATCGCTTTTGAATTTAACACAAGCTTCCAAAGCAAACAACAAAAAAAAGATTGAAAGATAAAGAAAGCTCAAACATTCCTGATGAAAACAATATGACTGCCTAAACGTCATCGTCAGAACAACGGTAGAAACGGTGAAGAGACGAAACATCAACTTACGTCGAATGATTGAAGCGATGTGGAATGGCATACTTGAACGACTCGAACATCTCGTCATGTCCGTCTTTCCAAGGCGTCGTCTTCCAGAAGTTCAAATTCGATTTTAAATGTTCGATCAAGAGATTCTGTTCACGCGGTAACTTCTCGTTCGAATAGAATTCTGTTCGAGAACAATCGATTCCGAGATTTAATCGAACTTGCAAGGCGCGAAACCTTTCAAAAATGGCATTGTTTTTTGTGCCAATTATCGAGTTTTTATCTTGGTTTGATTCGTCGATAGAAAGATTATTGCAAAGATCATTAATTGATTCCGCTCATCAACATATATTAATATATCAAGGTCGCTTAGTAGGATATTGTTCTTCTCAAGAGAAAGCAGAATAATTCAAATCAATGAGAAAAGTTGTCATAAAACATTCTTTTTTCAAGGGCAAAACAAAAATCAAATCATTGGTCCAGCATTCAATAGCTTCAATTTTAGAAAAAAAATCGAACTAAAAAAACCGCAAAACTTCTGCACGTAGAAACGCGAGATTTAGGCGCTAACTCACCGTCGTCAACTTGAACCTCGCCCGCCAGAATCCCGCTGCAGTGCATGGACAGAAGCACAGGACTGATGAGGTTGTTGATGAAGGTTCGCTGTAACTCAGCGACCTGAGGCTTGTCCTTGTCCATGAAGGGGGACACTGACATTTTCAATTCTCTTTCAACGTTTCCCTGTAAAACAAAAGGGTGGAAATTTCTTCCGACAAAAGAAAAACCTACGAGCAGCTTAATGCTCTATTCCAGGCAAATAAATGAATTGCACCTTCGGTGACGTCACAACAACATAAATGAACGGCGATGGGGTCACGACCCATATAATCACGAGTTTATAGCGGAAAAAATGGGCTATTTCTTCTGTAAGCAGATGTAAAACATCAGTTTGTTGCAGACTCACAGAGCTTAACATGTTCCAACGCAACTTATTTCTTTTATTGCAAATAAGCTAACAAGGAAAATTTGGGCAACAATCCGCGTAGCTTCTGCCAAAACAAGATGATAAATCGGCCGACGTCTGTCATACACAAACAAACAAGATTGACACAAATATGTTTCACGGTTATTCACTTTTTATTGCTTTTGCACAAGATGATATTTTTGGCAAATGATTTCAAGTTAACCGATATTTCAAAGTTGGATAAAGGGCAAAGCATGAATACAAAATTCCCTAACAACTTAGTTAACTGACACCAGATGGCGATAAAGTGTTAGGATTTTTCAAGCCACGTTATTTCTCTAATGGGCGTTGAATCAAAATTTATTTTTTCAGGTTATTTTGAAACGTTCTAACAATACGGTGAAAAACAACTTGATGCTAAGGCAAATGTGAATTGGGTTGTAAATTTTGGTTTAACCGGAACTCGCTTGGACGGAATTTTGTTCGAGAACAACTTTTATCTTTTTTTGTTCAAGAAAAAAAGTTTCATCAAAAACTTGATTATCCAGAGCCCGTTGTTTTGCGCCCGAGTGTTCTTCTATCTTTTATTCAGTTTACAAACTTTTCAAATATAATACTTTGATTCAATGCATCCTTGTGACTTAACAAAGCTCGTCATCTCAAGTCGGAGACCTATATTATTTTTTAAAGCCGTGAAAACTGGGCACTTTTAAACTATGCTCATCTAGAAAGTTGGTGAATTGCTGTGAACCTAATTCGCTCCTGCACCTCCATGACTGCTGCAAGTACCCAAGCTGAAGTGAGCCGATTGAAATCAGTTTTTTTTTTAAAAAGTCATTGGTTTCTTCAAATCTATCTACATTTTAAAAATTTACATAAATCAAATTGTGCCACTTTTTTTGTTTAATACTTCAATTTGTTTGGTTCTAACTTTTTTTATCCCGTGATTATTTTAGATCTGTTGAAAGTTCAATATTAACTTACTTGTAAATAGTAAATCAATAACATTATCTAAGTTTTTATCAAAATTGGTTCAGACAAACAAATCAATTCATTAGTACAATTACTAAGAATCGCATTTTAATAACCTTTTTTTTTTCGCAAAACCTCACAACCGAAGTTATCTCACCTGCAGAAAAAATTCCTCGCATATCGCTTTTGTCCACGTGATGTGAAGGGGCCGGGCTTTGGCCGGACCACTTATATCGGCTAGCTTGATGACCATCTGGCACACCAGTAGCCGGTGTTCATTGTCCGACCAATTCAAACCTGTAAGCGAAGTTCAGTTGAAAAAAAGAACCGCATAAAAAATCCGACCAGATTAAACAACTTCGATTTGTACTTTTTCACGTTTCCCGAATAAATAATAGAATGCATTAGAGTTTTCCGTGTCTAGATACAGAAGTGATTTTGAAAAAATAATTTGAACTGCAATAATCAGCCATATTTTAAAGCAGCAGCAATTTTTAAGTTAATAGGTTTGCTTGAAAAAAAAAATCAAAGCATAACAAAATGAGGTGCTTTATTTATTGGCTAATGATGCTGTGGTAAACTGCCATGACCTCAAGTGATTCGAATCTTTGGGTTAGGCTGATTTTGCAGTTAAGACCATTCGCGCGAATAATTATTGGTAACAGCGAGAATCTTAGGCAAGATTGTAAATGTAAAAGACTTGTACGATTTTTTTATTTTGATTCATACGCATTAAAAGCACGACGAATTAAGGCACTCACTACTTTTGTCAGGGTTCTTCGTGATTTGTTTTTCAATGGAAGATGACGTAAAAAGAGGAGTCTGGGCCTTGGATGAAAACTGGGAGAGAATGTCGAAATGTTTCTTGAGATCCGTGGCTAAAATCGCTTCAACAACCAGAAATCTTAATCGCTTCCATTCCGCAGCCTCCAGATTCCGCAAAAAGTTGAAGCTTTCGTTCGAGTAGAGGAGGTCCCAGGAAGCGGACGCGTGATGATTCTCCAGCACTGATCGGTCGTTGTACACGTTCGCCTGATTAAAGGAGCCAATCAGAACGAGCGCTTGCCTTTGCAAGATCTTAAAATGAGACTTGCATCGGACCTGTTTTTTTGAGAGAGTGTAGCGCTTTGGGGCTAGGCCAGTTCCTGCTAACCTACTAGTTTCTTTTCTATTTATAAAAGAGCCTCGCCTCCGTGATTTATACAACATGAAAACTAAATTTTCTTTTTTTAACTCAACTTCTTAAGGCAACACCTTAAAATTACCAACTATTTGCGGAAAGCCACTAATCAACAAAGCCAATCTATGAGTGAATACTTATTTAGTAAGATCTTTACGTAACGTCCAGATCGGCGTAAATAGCGGTTACATAGTCTATATATAGTTTTGTACTCGCCAATTGCTTTCGGGAAAAGATGAGTTTAATAAAATTTCGTGCAAAAACATTGGCGTGCTTTTCGCAGGACCTGAGAAATGACGTAATTCCAGTTGGGTCGGATTTTAATTAAGTGAGAACGAGGAATCAAGTAACAGAAAGCACCAAAGCTCAAACTCTTGACAAGTGATGTAATCAATCAAATTCGCATGGTTTTAAATTAACCCCGTACAAACTTCAAGTTGTTATTAATTGTTTGATTGGTTTTAATGGCTTTGATACAGTCATGCGATCGCAAACAAAGAACATGCATCAAAACGATTTTAAAATTGCATTTAAGAAGCAGCTAAAACAATAAACCAATGTAATTTTGGATTAATCGCAAGTGGAATGACTGCTAAAAATAGAAGTTTCCCGGGTGTAACTGACATCATTACTAAATCTGTTAGGTCTAATTAGTTAGCAATATGGTCAGTTGCAGCCTGATGGCTTATAATTTTAGGGGGTATTGGATTTTGAATTATGAATTAGTGTAATAGTGAAAGTAATTTATCTATAGTAAACAAGATAATGCCATCTTTTCAGCCACGATCGCGAAAAAACTTGAACGCTTTGGACACATACATACCGATTAAGAAAAGATACGTGCATTTGATGAAAATTGACTTGATGACGCATACTATCAAGGTCACGTCACCTGACTCGATTTACAAAAACTTCGATTTAAGATGTAACAATGACGCAGCGTTTCAAACGACCGCTTTGGCGAATTGATCGGTCCGATCCTTGCTAAACTAGTTTGATGAATTAACCAAAGCCATTTTTCTACTTACTAAGCGCTAGCTGAAACAAAAAAACACTAAAAAAAAGTAGCATTCAGAAAATAACACAAACTAGGCCAATAAAGATTTATTAACCCTACGTTAGTCACGTGGGGTGTTTAAACACCCCAATTTTTTTAAATGCTCATAATTTCTACATTATAATTTTGTTCTCTATATCTTTCCAGGTACTTTCCTAACTCATTGAGGGTGTAGCTAACTCATTGAGGATGCGAAGACACCCCACGTGACCAACATAGGGTTAAAGTCTTGGCCAGTGAATCGCTTCGCCGCAAATACACGAAGACGCCGCTGAAGCTGTGATCAATCGAGAACGTCATCATAATAAAAAAAACTTACCAATGGATGTCTGGTCTCGACCAGGAAAGCGTTCGTCTTGCCGGGATGATCGTAATCGTGCATGGCGGCAGCGAGGTAGAGCGCCATCAGTTCGAGCGCAGGGATCGCTTGCGCCAGGGACGCGTGGCCGATGTCGTTTACTTGAGGAACGTTCAAGCTGCTCATGCCGCTGTCCGAATCTGCGATCGTTGTTGGGTCACGTGAAAATTCGTTGGACGGTAGCGCAGCAATTAATGACAAATTAAAGCGCTTAGAACGTCTTCTGCTTTTCGATTAAAAATATCGCCTTTTCTTTCTATTTATAAGAAAAATCGCTACTAGAGATGAAAATTACTTTGGAACGAAATCAAAGAGATTTTTCAGCATGATAGAAACAAACGTTTCGCCATCGAACAGAAAATTGAAATCGCAATCATACGATTTCAACAGACAATCAAAATAGCTACGTTGAAAACATAAACGTCGGACTAAATGGGGATTTAATTAATTTAATCAAGGTTTCGCTTTGCGAGTTTATCAGCATAAAAAAGTTTTAAACACGTTTCGGCAATCCGCAAATCTAACTTCATTTATCGCTTAACAAATTCCATGTCTTAAAATTTGCATCAAATTGGTTGGCAAGAAGAAAAATCCCAGAGTAGGTTATAAATATTTCGTTAGGTGCCCTATTTCTATAAATTAAAGTAGCTCTTTTTTGTGTCCAAGATCGGAGTTTAAAATTTATTGCTTTAAAAGTCTTATGTATTTGAGCAGTAACTGCTGACTCATTCAATGTCGGTGCTTGCAAGTTGGTTAATTGAGATAAGATCTTTTTAAAGCTAGAAATTTCTATTTTAGCATCGAAATCGCACATTCACTTTTTTCACAAAACAACAACATGCGTAAAATCACGCGGAGAATTTACAACAGGTCTCAAAGCAAATTGAATAGTTCAAGAGAACCACGGAGCGAAGCAGGATAAAGAAGTGCGAACGTGAAGAAAAGCACGTTCGTGCTGATAGGTGCGGGCTTATAAACATATAGCACACGAGATTCAGCGTGACGTTTGACGTTTTCAGATCATTCAAGCGGTCGATTAGCGAGCACAAATGACTGAGGATCTTACCCGAGTCGGAATTGCAATGCGGGAAGTGATACTGAAACCCCGGGACTTCCTGGGTGGTGAGAAACCAGCACCCATGGAGGACGTCCGCCGCATGCACCTTGTTGTGATCTGGAAGAGAATCGAGCAATTTAGTTTTGGTTTCGTGCCAAAATCCTCGAAAATTCTAGAAGGTTTCGTCAATTGATCCGATCTATTTTCTGTACGTGCTGTCCATGTAAACCTTAAGCACGGTAATGAGATGCAAAGTTGATAAATTTAACGAACGATTTGATGTGGAAGAAAAGGGCAAGAGCAAAGCCCAACAAAAAATATTGCACTAAGTCAAATTTTTCATTTTCATTAATTACTCTGTGATGAAATGATGCAACCAGTGGCAGACGGTGGATGTTTTTAAGGTGAGCCCTTAAACTAAAATATAAAATAGCGGGGTAAATTCAAACCAAAACCCAAAAAACAGCAACTTATTTTGTCACGCAGTTGCAACAAACCAAACTTCCTTTTTGGCTTTGGTTTGAATTTACCACGACATTATTTACTTTCAGCGCACACCTTAAAAACAGCTCACTGTTTGCCACTAGACGTAACTAACAACCAATAAAACTATTCTGCCGAAAGCAAACTGAAAAATGCCTTTAAACTGTCAAAATACACTACATAAGTTTAAATTAATTTTTAAATTGTTTTTGGCGTCGTTGGCTGTGAGTAAGTGACGAAAAAGTGTAGCACTTACATGGTATTGATTTGTACCCGTTTTCAAGAGCTTGCATAAAATGGACAAATTCGTGTATGGGAATTTTGAAAGTTTCGAACAAACCAGTGCTTTGGAAAATCTTGAACGCCATCTGGAAAAACAAATTCAACGAACCAATCATCATGTTGGATGTAATCAAGAGAAAATTGTGCCAAATGCTTGTTCCCTGGCAAGTTAGTGATTAGACCTATATAAGCGGGTTTCTTCTTATTTATCTAAAATTACAATATTTTTTCAAATACTCTTGTCATTAACAGTCTGGATTCAAGCGCATTTTATTAACAAGTGATAATTATGAAGAAGTAATTGCTGTAATTAATAGCCTAATACCAACTTCCATATAATCTATCATCATTGAAATTATGGATAATTATATTCCCATGAAATTAGCTGTACGAGAAAATGGGAATGACTAAACCAAAAGTTAAAATCAAAACAATCTCTGTAACTAAAGGTTTGACAATTAAATAGGTCTCACAAAACTGATAACAAAAAACAAAGTGCAACGCGTAGAACATCACAAACAAAGTTACTTGAGCAATGCCTTCATTATTGTAAGTAACTTTATTTGTTTTGTTTATAAAAGTAAGCGTTACAATGTTAAAGCCATATTTGGACATAACTATGCCCAAATTTCTGCAAACAAAACCATTGATGGCAAAAATTCCAAGCAGCGTTTTATAGTTGCCTTTCTTGCAATTCACTAAAGATATAATTACTGAAGTCACCAGCCTGTCATTGCCGGTTGTAAATGCTGCTTTAATGAAGTTCAACTTGTTCTGCCGCTTTAATTGTTTCAATTGAAAAATCGTCTTAAATATTTTAAATTTAAAGTCAACAAAAAGCAAAAATTTGTTAGATGCTTTTTGTGGGTGGTCAATATCATTTAACTAAAAAAGGTTGCATTTAATCCATATTTTCGTTTTGATTTAGCGAAAAAACTGTTTTTTTTTCGGTAGTAAAAAATTTATTTGATTTTTTAAAAAGAAAGCAATAATTTTTTTTATTTTTTATTGTTTCTTAGGCCTACAGTATATTTATTGATAGTTTTGACTGAAATGATGCTGTAGATTGCAAATGTTATTTAGATATTCTCTAAACTTTTAAAAAGGAGTTTCTTCTCAAAAGCACGTAGTAGTTTTAAAATTTTGATAAAATCATTTCCCGTAAATTCTACTTCAATAAAATATTATCTTACACTAATTTCATATAAATCTATCCTCCATTACGGATGCAGAACACCTATTATTAAGCAAAGACTATACAATTATGGAAGCTATTAAAACACTATTATCCGTAATATTTTATTATTATAAATGTTTGTAGTGCTATTTCTGGTGTTGAAAGTATTGATCATTAGATTACTAACTTTGCATATCAGTATAGCATATTTATTTCATGCGAAGTGACTCATTTTGATTTAAACAGCAGCTGCGTTAGTCGTGTAATTAAAGTTAATCGCACATTGCAGACCAAGCTGGGTTTTCAAAATTGCACTAAAGAAACGAAACTGAAAATCTAAATCTGATATCGATGATGATCGAATTGGCATCGGTAAGGCGGTTCGATTCTCGGACCGGGAACAATTAGAGAAATCGCACAAATAAAGTAATTCTATTTTTTTATGTTTACTTAGATCTGTGTGAGTTTTCAGGGTAAAAGTTTAGCTTGCTAAACTAGCATGAAAACTTCTGTTTAAACAGGGACTGCTTGGCAATCTCCCAATCGAGAAGTAAGACATTGTACATTCTCATGTCAAGAAAAATTAAATTGGCCTTTTGCTTTAAAAAAATGCTTTTTAAAAATTTAAGTTACCTTCAAACCGGGCAAAAGTTTTGTCTGTAATCTAACGAGACGAAGTCAATTTCAAAGTGATTTGTTACGCAATATTCTTTCTTCAGTAAGTAAAAATGCATCGAACTTTCTCACCTGGCTCAGCACGCTTTCGGTCTTATCTGCAAGGTGGAAAATCTGGAAGTTCCAGTCGTGGACCGTAAAAAGCAAATCTTCCTGATAATCCCGAAACCAATAAGTACCATCGAATCTTTTCTCTGAATCCCATTCCTTGTTAAGAGTTACACCCGCGTTGGGATCGGAGCGATAGGAGTTAAGAGCGTTATTGGAATCGGATATGTCCTGAAGTCAGTAGTTTTTTCTTTTAGAGCAGTGCGTTTCAATCTTTGCATCATTAAGCCTATAGTTTAAAAAGTAGCTTGTCGCTTGATTATTGACGGTTAACACTTAGCAATAACCTGGTGTATGGTCATAGAATATTCTTTGATGGATTTTTTGTGTCTCTTTGTCTTAAAATTCAAGATGATGAAAAGTGACTGTAAACCGCACACAAGCACATTAATAAACGATTAAATAAAGGTCGTCGTGAAAAAGTTGAGAAGCATGGTTAGGACTTAGTTAGAACAAAATATGATATTTTTTCCTGTTATCGCCCCATCATCTATTGCAAGTAATTTTTTTTGGTGAAACTAACCCGGAATCCCCTACAAGTTTCTTTTTTATTTCATCCTAGTTTTGTAGGGGGGATTCCGGGTTAGTTTTACCAAATAAAATTATTTGCAATTGATGGTGGGGCGATAACAGGAAAGTACGCAAAATATTGTACCTTAATAGTTATTACGCAAAAACTGTTTCAATAAAGCACTTTATGAAAACGATAAGTTTATTTAACTAATTATAAATACTTTTTTCGGGAAAAATTTAATTAAAATAATAATTTATTAGTGATATAATGAACTAGAAATCATAGATTCAAACAAAAAGGAAAAAATTAAATTCACAGAATTGGCTCTATTTTTACTCGTGAACAAAAGATCAATAGTTATTAAGAAAACCACAATTAAGAGATATTTTCAAAGCAATGATTTTGCGCGACCATATCATGTGCCTCACCTCACAGCTGGCGGGTATGACTGAAATTTGGCAAGGCTCAAAGCGGTCGGGTGGGCGTGCCAAGTTGTCGCGGTGCTGCGACGACGGAATATACGATGCATTGGATTCCCACGAGAGGTCGCCGTTCACATGCTCTGTGGAAGCACTCCAGTCTGAAAAAAATTTTTTGTAAAAAGCAGAGCAAACAACTTTCTTCATAATCTTCATATTTCGCGACAGTTGATCAGCTGTTTTGGAAAGATGTTTTTTTGACAGTGGCACGCATTGTTGTGGATGTTGTGTTTATATGCCGGTGTGGGGGAACAAAAAACAAAAATTGATTTTTTCAAAAACTCTTCAAAGAAAGCTTTTTTTTTCTTATTTCTTTATCTTATTTGGGAAAAATCAAAATTTTTCGGGCACCGACAACAAACTATTTGGAAGGATACAGTTTCCCAATTTCGAACGATGCAGATCAGTGAGGAAAAACAACTAAGATTTAATGTGAAGAGGTTTTTTTTGGTCTTTACTAGTTTTTTTAGACGTAAATGGAACAATGTTACACAGATTTAACATGAAGACCTTTTTTTTGGCTTTTATAAAATGGGAAACCAATCGTTGCTGCTTCATTTTCAACTACAAAATCAGGAAAAAATCAAAAAAAATCTTTACATTAATTTTGTGCTTCAATTTGTACATCTTTGTAAAACGCTAGTAGATCATGATTTGCGCAATTGTCGAAAAAATTCGGGCAAAAATGTATTGTGCCCAAAATTTTTTGGCTGGTACGGCTATGAGCTTGATACTGGTAATCTCAAACCTAAAGTGATAAGGTTTTAATTTCTTATGGATACTTACATTTTTTGCGGGAAGTCTGAGGTGAGCCGAAGAAGAATTTTGGAATCTCTGCAACAAGTAAATAATGTCATCAAACAAACAAAAAACATGCTGTAAAATAATATAAATTTGTTTCGTCTTACGCGGTAGATTGGGACACGTTCGTCTTCGGCCACGGTTTTTATAAACAAAATGTTCACAGGATCCATGTCCGTTACAGAGGTCAATAGGAGTGTTGCTGCGAAAACAACAAGTTCAGTCCCAACCTATTTCTAAAAATCTTTCAACCACCAGGACAGCTTTTCCTTAATTATATTTTAAGGAGCATTAATATCTTTGCCATATTTTCCGGTTGGACCCGAAAATACTAACGTTCAATTTCAATAAACATAGCCAGGATTCAAAATTAAAACAGCGATATAAACAAAAAGGTTTTCATCAAGCAACCCAACCATGACTGTTATATTCGTATCATTGTAATGCCTCAATTAACAAGCTGTATTCCTCTAGATTAATCTAACTTTTTTGAAATAATTAAATGTGACTATTTTTCGGCATCTAACTGTTTTGCTCACGAAACAACGTTATTTTCTCTGAAAGAAGATAGTCTACATTGAATGGTTTCAGCATTTTGATAAAAATTAGCTTAGTACCCGATAAAGCAGAGCTATGATAACGCAGCAAATACTCATACCACATCACACCAACTACATTGCTTTCTAGCTAGAAGGCAACGGTGGAGATTTTAAAAGTACAAAATCCATCATGCCATTACCTATCTTGATTTTGAGCTCACTTTTTCTTGTATCAATATAATAAACATGTTTATCTAAAAATACTTGATTTAATTTAACATAAGTACAAAAGATGTAAAACAGATTTTAAAGAACTGAAATTGGTTATCAATTAACTTTTGTTCGTATCTAGTCGAAAAAAACATTGCTTGTTTCAAGTTGCAATAAAGAAAAACTTTTTGAAAAAAGAAAAACTGTATTTCTAACGAAACAAAGCGATATTATCTTTTCGAACTTTTCAGCAAAGTATGTGGAAGACTTCAGATAAGATTGCAAAATCTTGCCCAAGCAAGTCTTGATGAGATTTGATTCTTATCTTATCCAGCGATTATCTACCTTTCACAGCGCTTAAGGAACTTGCAATATTTTCAGCGTAGGTTGGCAATGCAAGAGCACACCACTACATAACATGACGTCAAGGAGCGCTGGGATCGAACAAAAATTTCAGTCGATTTTTGAAGGTTTTCAGCTCTTTTAATAAGATAACATCAGTACTGCACGCGACAAAACTGTTTAGCTTGCTCAAACGCGATAAGCAGCGAGTTGTTGATCGTGGTTAATTGGAAGGTTAGAGAATGAATTCGAACTAACTGCTTTAAGAAACGGTACATTCAAAAATGTATTCTTATTCAAGTTAGTTGAACAAATAGCTTAATGTTCTGCGCCTGCCGCTCAAAAAATTGTGCGTTGCTTCAATGTTTTGTGACGGTCGCATTATAATTTCATTTTGAAACTCAAAAAGTTCTGTCAGAAAAGTTTTCCAGCAATATAGAGTAATCATTGCAGTTAACGCAAATTCTAGATAAAAGAATGTTAGGCAAAACTCGGTCAAACTTTGCACGTCTTTGATGCGCAGCGATTCAAGCAAATTTTTCCGACTGCCAAGTATTTTAATCAGTTAAGTACTCCAAGTTTATACTGAGAAATCAGTTTAAAATTTCAATATGGCGTCGATTCTATGCCTGGTAATTTAGAGATTAAAAAAGTCGGTAACCAAATTTCTATGGCAAACTATTTTCTGTCCAAACTGCGAACTTGTAGCACATCAATATTTAAAAAACTTCACTATTACAGCGCGAACTACTTGCGAAGTTGTTCGGCACCAAAAGCTGTCAATCAAAAAAGCATAATAAATTTAATTTTGGCAACAGTATGGTTTAAATTCACACCGGTTTGAATGGCTTATTTGAATAAAAAAAACTTTCCAAACAGACAAACAAGTACAACCTCGACTGAACACACATCAAGGTGGCTTATCGTAAGATATTGCATAGTTTATCATTTTCAAGCTTTACTATATGACGAGTGCTACCTATCAAGTTAGGCAAACACAAACTTTATTAAAATCGCAGCAAACATTAACTTTATTACGCAAAACCAGTTTTCAAGTAAAATGATGCAGCAAGAAACGACCCGATACGCACTTTATTTCGACATGTGCGAACCTATTAAATATAGTTCACGAGTCAGTAACTGTGAGCAGCGCGTTTGCATTGTGATAAGGACTTAGCGGTGTTTAACCAATTTACGTAATGTACAATTCGTGTGACGTCAACATTTGTTTAATCAACGTGCTTATTTTAAGGCCAACTATTGGTTTTTGAAAGAAAAAGTTTGCAAATTACGCTCCGGCAACTTAAGGCTAGGTAGAAACTGTATCTTTTTATTTTGGATTTAAAAAGTTTTCTTTTCTACATTGCTAATGAAAAACTGAAATTTAAATTATACTGACACGATTTTTAAAATTTTAACATTAAATAAGTTAAAAAATGTATATATTTAAACATTATTCAACAATAAATAATTGGAAATCTTTATTCATATTCCTCTGGTATAATCAGAGTCTATACCATGAAATCAGTATAACGAAACTATTAAAAGAACATGAAAAACGATTTTTATGATATACCTGGTATCAACAACAGCAAAATAATCAGAAAGATAGTAATCAAACATTATGTAAATCAAACAAAAACAAATTGAAAAAATTCTTCCTCAACAGTGCTTGAAGATACAACAATACTTAGATGTAATACCAAATAACTGTTATTACATGCGAGCCAAATAACTTTTCAACGAATTTCAAAGGTAGGTTTTGCATTATACAGCATGTACTTCCAATGGTAACCAATCACTTAAAGCAGAGTTGTACAACCTGCAGTCCGCAAAGCAAAATTAAGTGGCCCCTAGAAAGCTATTGTTTTGAAATGGAATGATGGCCCAAGCCACTTAAATCATTGTTAAATAGTTTACGGCCTCATAGCTCTACTTTTTAAATCAATATAGAGTGTTTGGCAAAATAAGCCAAAGCCTCTCGTTGAAGCACTGCAAAAAAACTTTTTTAAGATTTGTGATAAATTTCAATTGATTTTACAGTAACAAACAGCTAGTCGATGAGTAATGCAAGTTCAATCCGCAATTTAATCTTGTGTACATCTGTGGCCGGCCAACGCTAACAGTTGCAAACCCCTGAGTTGAGCAGCAAACAAACTTTTTCTTTTTTAAAAAACTATTTTGTATGAAAAACGCTGAAAAAATTATAATCATGAAGAAAAAATTATTTGTACTTTCAGCCTAATTCTTGTTTTAAAACTTTAGAAAAGAACTGATTTATAAAAAAACATTTGGTTGAATCTTATTTTAAATAAATGGAATTGATTTAAAAAGTGATTAGAAGGGTACAGTTCAGCAGAGTTGAAGGCCTTTTAAATTACTGGTGCCTTCCTAAATGACACGAACATTCTCATTAGTATTTAGACCGCTGTTATTCGTGTTGCGTCTCAAAGTGCTTTATCATCACTTTTCTTGTGCGCACATGCGCTGCAATTGAAATCCAAGGAAACGCTGCAAAAGTAAGCAAACCTGCAAGAGATTGGCTATTAAACATTGACTTGAAACTTTAAAACCATGGAATGTCTATACGCATATAGCCAATATATTACATTTCTGCAACAAAAGCAATTTCGCTTTTTTGATCAAAATCATATATAAACACAAACGCTCCACCCATCTTGAGATTTTTGCTGGTAATTTTTTCATTCTCTTTTTGTGGACTTCGTAATTAGTAACTTTTGGAAAAATTTCTTAGGAATCCAATTGAACAGTTTTGTTCATTTTGTATTTTTTCAATTTATCAACATCATTTTTTCATAGTAATTCGTAAAAACTGTTAGGAAATTTAAACGCTAAGCTGAATAGATAAAATTCTTGAAGAGACAAAAATGAACGTGACCATTTGGTGTAATAACACGTTGCAGTATAAGGATCACGCATCAAACTTAGCAAAACCTTGTTGGATGCGTAATTGACTGTCTTAACTGAGCATGGGTGTTAGAATTAGACATTGTTGACATATTTCATTTTTTTCAAAATCGTCCAGTTCATGGCTGCGCCTAAGCACAAGTAGGCGCATCCAGAACGAATATTCAAGAAACTAAATAGAATCAGAAATTTTTATAAGCTAGAGTAGTAATTCTCAACTTTTACTCAGCTATTTAACACTAACATTCATCAATTTTTTGCACAGTAAAATAAGATGTTGACGTGAAATTTTACAGACTAGTGGACGCAGCCACTTTTTAAATGCGTGTTAACTCGCGAGCCACTTTGCTTGAAATAATTCGTGTAAAACTGTCCGACTAGGTAGATCAAAGTGGTCCAACTTCTGCACTCTTGTGGGCCACTTTTCAAAATTATTCGAGCTTGCAGGCCTCAGCCGGCTAGAAATACCTATTTTCGTCCCAAAATCATAGCGTTCTCCAAAAAAAAAGGTCTTCACTTGGAATCGGTCTCCGAAATACCTGTTTTCGTCCCAAAATCATAGCGTTCTCCAAAAAAAAAAAGGTCTTCACTTGGAATCGGTCTCAACCCTAGACTCTGTTCCATCAGCTCTCCATGCCTTGTTATACAAGGTTGTCGCTGCTTGTGATCGACAAAACTTGAATTGTGCAAAAGTGTTCCGCGGGCCCGTAGTTGGACCACGCTGAAGTAGATCATTGATGACTGAAATCTGGACTGGCTTGATTAAGTTTGAAAGAGTCCGCATAGATTTAAGCAAGAGTTCGCCGGCCTTTAAAAATAATGTTGGGACTGAAACCTGAGTTTGGCCATGCTAGATTACAAAGTCAAAGTAGTTTTGGGCGTATCCAAGAAACGATATCACTCAATTCCATAAATAAACAGAACCCAAATTAAAAAGAAATCAATGAAGGTGATGAAAACGATGGTGAAGTTAACTTGAGAAAATTTATGAAGCGTTTGTTAAGCTCAAACAGAAATAGCGTTTACTTTTGTCATTAAGCTTTTTTTGGCATTTCTTGCAAAGTAAAAGCCCATTATGATTCTTAATTTAAAAGGATTTAACTTGTATACTATAATATCATTCATGCAAAAACGTACACAAAAGCACGTGTAAGACTTGTACAAAATTAATTTTGGTGAAGTATAAATCATTCTTATGTAATACGACATCGACAAACGTGCAAAACAAAAATCCTTTTGCGGTCGACTTTAGGCCTCGACCTGCCGTTTGATACGCGTTAAACTCGAAAACGTGGAAACTCACAGTGGTGATTTGTCTTTCGGAATTTTTGGTAAGCGTTTAGTTTTAACGGGGCCTGGTTCTTCTTTTGGCAATCCGGTCGCAGTGGTTGTGGTAGAAAACAATATGTTTTGTGCCGCGTCAAACGGTCTGGGTGATTCTTGAAGCTGGAAGAAAAGTAAAAGTTAATTGTATATATTGAGTTAATACGAACCGAAATCGGCGCAGAAATTGCGAAGATCAATTAATAATGATCGAAGTCACTGATGCCGATGATTATTGATGACAAATCAATAAGTCAAGTGATAGTTTTTGGGTTAAGTAAAGGTTATTCACCAGCAATTTGCCTTGAACAAAAAGCGACCTTTTTAAGTAACGGAAAACTCTGCGTGGCAAATGCGACTAATAAAAAACTCGTTTGGTGCCAAAACCGAACTTTATTCGTAGGCAGAATGACAATAAAACCAACATTAAGAGAAGTAATAAAATCTTTCTTGCTCTTCATATTGCTCTTTAAAATGCAGATGAATCATTATCGTACCAAGTATTAATGTATTGTTCAAATAACTACTTATTTAAAAAACTGCAGAAGCTTGCAAAGTCAAGTATAAGGTTTGATTACTATGTTACTTGACCACACATGCATTTGCATTCACATGGAGCTGTAATGTGGCTGAATGTTTTTCAACAACTCAATAGTTTAGTTGCATTTTTCAAAAATTTAACTTCCATTCTCATTCAATTGCCTGTTAAGCCAGAAAAGATAAAAACCTTGTTGCCACAATAGATGGTTTAAATTCAATCTTGTAAATCTTACATTAATTAAAAGAAAGTCACCCATATACACGATGATATAGCTTGCGGATAATAAATCGCCTCCTACGAAAATATGTTTAAAAGAATCAAAAAGAGATTTGGAAACTGCATAATATAACGATTAAAGAAAACTTTTTGACGTTTTTTGGGGTGGAAAAAATACGTTTATCATGTAGTCGAGACAGGTCTTCGAAATAATAAGCAAGCAGCAAGTTTTTAAGGCTATACTTTTCTTTTTGTTCAAATAGCATTGTTTTGTATTGGTATTTTAAACTAACGCTCCTTTATAGATGTCACTTTATTGCTAGATTCTGATTACCCACTGCGATGCCACTTTTCGCTGCTTAGCCGACAGAAGCACATTAAAGCAAAGTATTTTCAACTTCAGCCTGCCACTTTGATTTCTGTGGGTAGATTGAGCAGAAGCGGTGCAATCCAAAGTCCTTAAAACTACTTGGAAGACTAAAACAGTTTTTATTTAAAGCTTTAAGGCTAGAGGGCTTTGGGTGGGAAATTTGAAGGTGATGTCAAAATTATCGGTGGACTGAAAATTTTAGAAGGGCGAGTTTCATCCCCTGAATTCTCCTACTTTTACGCTCAAGGTTTTTGTTAAAAACCAAACTAAATATATAATATATCCTGAGTTTTGTCATTTTTTAAAATCTAAACAAACTTTCGAAATTTGTGTGCATTGCCAAAAGAGTTGAAAATCTAGTTTAAAAAAGGATTTGCTTTATTTTAGGTATAAAAGCTAAAAGGTTAAAATACAGTATTACGATAAGCAAAAGAAAATTTACAGCATCAAACGAGCAAGCTGGTTCGTGGCAAAACGACATCGTCTGGAAGAAGGCAACCAAAAAAAAAGAGATTAGTCCTAAATAGAACATCACCAGAAGTGGAAGTGTTTTTTACCTAGTGCTAAGCTCACTAAATGCAAGATGCACATCAATGTCTTTGAACTTGTCTTTTTTATTTGTCTTCAACGGCAAATTTTAAATTTTAGCAAAACCTTCCGGTATTTTTCAACCATTGCGCAGCCTTTATTTATATAGTTATGCAGTTGAAACGTAGCAAGGGAAAACTTAAAAGCTATTGTTTTTACATAATTTCAGCTTGTAGTTGCCGTGAAAAAAAGACAAGTCTTGTTTTAGAATTTGTTGCGGTTTGGCCGCGAAATGATCACTGAAAACTAGTAGGCCAACTTGCACGGATGACAATAGAGTATTACTAAAAGTTGTTAATTTGAGCAGACCTTTACGGAAGAATGTCGTGTTCTGCTTGTCCGTGGCACGGAGTGGCTGGCGACGATGCTTCCATTCCGTTGAAAATGCCCAGTTTGTTGATAAAACGAGCAGTCTTTCTGCAGATTTATTTACAAAATTGTTTATTTGTTAAGTAGTCGACAAAAGTGTTAATTTACAGCTTTCTTGTTAGCTAGTTGTTAAAAATTAAATATATTGGCTGATTTTCAGACGAAAACGGCAGTTTTCTCTTTGTTGCGGTGAACTTTCTTTTTAAGTTTTAAAGACAAAAAAATTATTACGCTTTTACGAAAATATGAAGATGTCATAGGAAAATTGTTGGCACGAAAAAATTCTAAAACAAATAAAAAAAATCTTTTGTTCCGAAATTGATATACCAAAATTTGTTTGGGACTGGTTTCTTTTTTAATGTTGACATATTTTTTCGACTTTGCCTTGAAGAAAAATTTCACTTTTGAAAAATCAAAAATATTTAGGTCCTTTGCAACTTTCTAATTATATTTTATCACTTATGCAACCTATTGTTAGGTTTTCAAACTTTTTTCATGGATTTATTGTTTCTAATTTCGACATATAAATGTGGATTAAGTGTGTTAATACACAACGATGCTTCTCAACCCTTGGATATCCGCTTAATTAGCTTGGATAGCCGATTACAATAGTTAAACAAAGTTTTCTATTATTGATTTGCGGCTTGCAGTTATCTATGGCCACGAAAGCTTTTTAAATGCATATTAAGCTCTCTGCAGGATTTCATGACTTATAAAATCGACGAGAAAGACTAGATTTAAAGCCAAGATAATTTTTAGTCTTTACTTCTCTTTCAAAAACAAAGAGTTGTTGCCAAAGATTTAAAATAAATTTAAGCTTTATATGTGGGCCGCCGAAAAAAAATTAAACGCACTAAGGCAATAGCGATCAACATACATCAAAATACAAAAAAGCTGCGATTCCATTTAATCAAACACAGCAGAAAGCGAAAATTTTAGTTCAAACTGATCAAGATAAATAAAAGCAAATAACTAAATAAGATATATTAGGACCGGTGAATTCACTAAAAAACGTCAGATTTACAATACAATTAATAGTAAATGACGTTTCTAACGATAAATATATTATTACTTTAACCTCCTGCACAATTGTAAGAATTACATAAAATGATTCTTGCAGACTTCTAGTAAAATTGCGCGACTACGATTGACAATCATTATACGAATTATATAAATTGGTAGGCCTATTGGTTTTTTTACAACTTTTTAGGTTATTGACTGAACTAGTTATCTACATTAAGTGAAGAAAACCAAGCAACAGAAATATTTAACTTACCTCATAAGGCAGCAGCAAAGCATGTAATTTTCTGGCTAATCCGATTACATCAGAAGGTTGTCGAAGCAGCTTTTCAGCAATTATTTGTATTTCTACCAAAGTTGCAATATCAACTGACACTTTCGACATAATGGTCTACTTAAGAGTGAAAACAAAGTCAGTTACTATTTCAGCTTAGAACGCATTGCTTTCCTAGTTTTGATGTTTTATTCTTGGTATCGACTTAAGTTTTTTTTCTAGTTATAATTTAACCAATTGTTTTATTACCATAACTGGTAAGATTAATATTTTAAGAGTTTATGAAGTAATTTGATTTTATGAAATAATTAATGACAATCATCCGCTGATTTTTTACATTTACAAACTTTTATTGTGTTTTATTTACTTTTTTTGCCTTAAATTTATTTTTTGCGTGTTCTGTTTGCGGCAAAAATGGAACAGCGATATTCAATACACGAAAATTAATTTAAATCGATAAGAAAATTTTTAAAATAGATAAAAATAGACAACCTGTTTGTTGATTCTAACTTTACCAGCTTATTAAAATCAAACAGAAAATCTTCGTTCAGAAAGAATAACTGAAAAAACCTTTACTACTACGTTAACTGATTCGCAAAAAAAAACTGAAGCCCAACTTAATCCAAAAGAGGCAATGCAAATAAATTAAGTATTCTAAATTGGCCTTAATCATTTTCTGGCTTTCTTGTGAGAATATTGAAAGCACAATAATTAGACTTGCGCCATGGCCAGCTAGCAAAGTACGTTGTAAGAACTAACCGTTCAAACATGTCATTACTATCTCGAACTTCTACGTTAGACAGTAATTATCTTTCCAAAATACCAACTTTAGTATATCAATTATTTAATTATTTATATCAGTTGGTTATTTTCTCAATATTTTCACTAGCTGTGACCTTTCAACTTTTCTTCAAAAACTTTTAAATTAATTTTCTAATGAAAGCCTTGCTTTTGCGTATCCTTTATTAGGCCTACAATATTCCGTTTTTGTTTTTATCCAATAAGCTCTGGCAAAACCTTTTTAAAAGCTATAAAGGTTACCTTCTTCGCAAAAATATTGTTATTTTTAGAGCGGCTTCTGAGTAAAATAACAACTTTAATTTGAAAAGAGAGAACGTGGCCAAACGCTGATAAAAAAAAGAACTCCTCCGACGTCGCATCAAATTTTGAAGTTTTACGGATAGGCTGAAAATGAAAAATTACCAATGTACAAAAAAAAATGCAATTTCTTAACCGAGTCAACGTTCGAGGATTAAACGAATCAAAGTGTTAATGGCTTAAGACACCAGGTTGACGATTGCCTTGATAAAAAGCGCAGTCAGAACCAAAGAAACTGGCTATAATTTCAAACTCTCGTCTTTCAGCTAAATAGAATGTTGTATTGTTTAGTTTAAAAAAGCAGTCATACTACAAATAGAAATAAGAATAAATATTTTGAAATAAACACGGTTTGATAAACATTATCAGCTTATGTGCGCAAAATATTAAAATCCAATTTCAAACAGTCTTTCCAATCAATTTTTATACTTTTTGCATCGCTCTACAGCTGATGAGACATTGCATAAATCAAAGTAAACTGAAAGGCTTCGTACTACATCAAGTATGAAAACATATTTTTGCTTTCTGACCTTTACTATTTTGCGTTTACTACAGCGCTAAATAAACGAGCAGTTTTTTCCTAATTTATGACTTGTCTACATTTATCATCAAACACTTGCAATAAGCTTGTGGAAGAATTTCAGTCAGTGCTTTTCTTCGATTAGCCGCAACTCAAATTTAGGTTGCGAAGACTTTTTTTTATTTTTTTATTTTTATCTCTATATTTATCCTCCTGACTCGCAGGAAAGCGATGGAGGCGCTATACATAGGGTAGGCAATTACCCCGACCTGCTTCCGGAGATGCCAAGATATTGCTGTCCGCTAGTAATTTAGTAGAGATATTACTGTAATTTAGAACTGCTTGTCAAGACCACCAAGCAGGGGAAAGTGCCGTAAAGTGTCTTTCCCACAAACAGAATGGCACAAGTGGGTTTTGAACTGAGACCATGTTGATCATCAGTCCGGTGCTTTAACCACTCGACCACGCTGCCGACTTAAGACCTTAAGAAAAGGTCGACAATACACTTTGATAATGTTTTAGTGTTGACTTTATCTTAAAATTTAGTTTTTGCTCTATCTTTAAATTTAGAGAGTTAAATTTAGTTTGTTCGATCTTTAGGTTTAAAAACCTAGATGGTGTCAAAAATCAGATTTTATTTTTCTACCTTAACGCAACGGTTGTAGTAAAAAGTATTTTTTACCGACGACTCGAATCAAAAATTCGCAAAAAAACTTTACTTTATGAAAAATCCATGCTTTATTTGACTTATTATACAATACCAGCCCAAAGCTGCTTATACTTACGTCATAAACCACTACCTGCCATCTTTGCGTATGATTTCTTTGTAAAAAATATTTTTTGCCAGTCCTGTATATGGTGGCAATCATGACTACAAACAGACAGCGTCGACTTATGTAAAGCTTTTTTAAAAAGTCCAAATTAGACAATGAAAATTCTTTTCTAACGTAAGTCAAATTTTTCTCAACTATTATTAGAAGAGTTACCTAAAGAATGAACTTAGTGGCAGTTTAAGCTTGAAGGAAAATTTTTCCAGCGAGCAAAACAAAAACACTATTAAAACTTGAGGGCGATTGAACGATGAATGTTGTTTTCAGTGGTTGCGGACGCTGTGCATTTGCAGATGCATATGCGCCTTGTGAACTAAGTATTCACTTCAGGAATGATCAGTGGCGTACGCAGAAATTTGTCAAAGAGGAGGGGTTGCAAGTCGAAAACACGATTATTAAAAATGGTTCTGGTCATGGGCTGAAAACTTTTTCAAACTTACATTTCAAATTAGAGTGTACGTTTTTTAGAGCGCCTTGCCGTTGCATGAGTTTTTTTTTACCTAACCTGAAAAACAACTATTAAATATCAATAAAATTTTTCACACGTTTAGCTCACTGATATAATTAAATTAATTCAGCTCGAATCGAACTCAATTTTAATAATGGCTACGATCACAAAGCATTGCTACAAAAGTACAAAGATGATTCATCTTGTATAGCTATATATTGAATTCTATTTGAATTAGATGGTGATCGCACTTGCATGAAAAAGAGTATTGGGTTTTTTAATAAATTATATTTTAATTGCGTGATAGTTAAATTCAGAAATATTCAGTTCTGATTGCCTTATCGAGCACTCTGTATTGCAAATAAAATCAACTATAACTATATCAGCTCAGTTTTTCTCAAAGTGAGATACTTGGTTCCCTAGGAAGGAATTCGTAATCTATAGAAAGAAATAATCTTTCCCAAAAGAATTTGAATAAAATGTATATTTATAATTATTTTATTCAAATTCTTCTTATTTACTGATAACATAAACTGGCACGTCCTTTATAGTTGCACCTTGACAGTTCATACAAGTTGTTTCGGTAAAGTGAAGACCGAAAAAAAGCGTTTTTGCCGTAGTATGGAAGGCCATCAACTCTGAGTCAAACAGAAACAGGTCTGCGGTTGAAGGATTGTCTTTATGCTACTCCAGGCTGCTGCATTGCCAGGACAGATGCTGGTAGTGATAGTGTTGATCCAGCATCGGGCTTCGTCATCAAGAACCATTAGACCATATACTTCATGTCATGCCCAATGCAGGCTGTGGGGCAGGCTGTTAAGACGTGGTCTGCGGTTTGTTCAATGGCACCGCACTCGCAATTCGGTAAAGGAGCGAGACCCCATTGTGCATGGAAGACTGGATAATAGAAGAATGGAATGGAATGATACCAGTCTGCAGGCGATTTACCTTAACCCAAGCTGTTTGAAGCAAACCCATTCCAACAGGCTTGGTATTGGTCATGGGTATAACAGCAAAGCTGGGATATATTCTGACAGTACTCCGTGTTCCAACTGTAATTCGTCCACTGGGCGACACCAGACAGACGCGCAGTATTCAGCTGGCAAAAAGACCAGAGATAGGGCAGCTGTACACAATGTTTTGGCTTAGCATGTCGTTTTCGCAAGTTGCCTCAGCAGTGTGACGCGAGAAGACACGACTTTTTACACAATGCCACAAATGGTGACAGAATGTAAGCGATCTTTTTTCTTTTACCCCAAAATAAGTCGGGACCGGACAGAATGCTGTTATAAACCTTTAGCTCGATCACGTTTGGCCTATTGGTTATTTAAATAAAAGGCTGCTTAAATAAAAGTCTTGAAAGACTGAGTTTCAAATTCTAGGTCTAAAGACACGCAGAAACTGTAGTCATGTCTTGACTTCCAAGTTCTTTCACTCTCAAAAAGAGTGCAACAATGCTAGATCGGCTGCAAAAGCAAACTTTCTGAAGATTGCGGAAGGCAGAACACACGTATTGATATTAATTATAAGAAGAAGAGGCAATACCGATCGCCTAGGAACGCCATTTCTTTGAAGACGGAGCATGCTTCGCTTGCTGTCAAGTTGTAGGAATAAAACTTCTGTTCCGGACAAGCTCCATGATCATTCTAATCATGTGCTTATCTAACAAAAATTTTAGCAGATTGCAGGTCAGACCACGATGCTTCACATTAAAACAAAAACCAAAAAAAGTGTTTTACTTAATAAGAAAAAGGAATTTTTCTCAAAAAATTTTGTCATATACTTTTGAGGAATGGCAAAACCTTGAAAGGGAAGTATACGATTTATACTTTGAGAGCCACTGATCTACCAACATATTGAAATGATTTTTGTAAAAATGATGAACCATTTTCGTTATATTTGTGTATTTTTTTATCGTACTTTCCAGAGTATAATCGAGTTTCTTTTAGAGATCCTCCTTAGACGCTTAGCACTTGCCTCGCTTTTCATTGCAATGTACCTAGGCTCGCATCTCACGCGAAAACATTACGATAAAACAATAGACATCAAAAGTGAAGCATAGAAAACTTGACTTTATGTCAAAATATTTTTCGTTTCTGAAAGTTTTACTCAGATAAACAAACTTTGACGCAATTGGGGCGATAGAAAAAAGGATCTTTAATAAAATTGCCAATTTAGTTTAAAAAGAACAAAGTGCAAAAATGATAAAAGTTTATAGCCTATATTATACTATTGTAGTCTATTTGTCGCTAATAAGTTATTTACGTATAAGTGCATATCTCTGATTAACTTTCTTCAAATTGGGTTTTGACCCCTGATGCCCCCTTTGCGTAAGCCTATGGCAATCATATTCATGGTTTAATTCAATACACTTGTTTAAGCTAAACAAACTTATAACGCTTGAATCTAGTAACTATAGTATTGAACAATATAAAAAAATTTTTAAAGAATTATTCTATTCTACGAATACTTTTATATTGAAAAATTTATCAGAAAGAGTACAAAGCTTCCAATAGAAAGTCGATAGCAAAGCGATATTTTCAGGCTTTAAATTTTAGTTTAATTTTAGCATAATTTATAAAACCAATCTTAACTCAAGTGTTAATAAATAAGTAAAATCTTATGTCAGCCACGTAAAAAAATATTCACTTCTGTTTTGAAAGCCTAAATTCAAATGGGCACTTAACATTAATCCAAGTTTAACTTCTTTCTTTCACCAATTGGCACAATTTTTAAGGGTTTTATCTTTAATCCAACGTGTATCTCCGTAATATATTTGAATGTCGAATTGCTGGCAGAAAACTTTTATTTGTAATTAGACCATTTGACCATTGAAAATATAAAATTATGCAAAATTTTTAAATGAATAAAAATTGCTCAATTTTCTTCAAAAGTGAATAAAATTTATCCGAGAAAAATTCTGCAACCTGCAATTATAAATCAAATGATTAATATACCACCTCAAAAATCTACCATGGATTAAATATCAGCTTAATCTCGGTCTTACAACTTACAGGTAAGTATTTAAGTCTATTGAATTCCGAAATTTTCCTTCTGACAAATAATCATGTCATATTTTTTTCAGCAAAAGCTATTCCTTTCACGACTTAACCCAGTAGTTCTTAAACTTTTTGCGACCCGCTCCTTTTTTCACGCAAATAAAACTCGCGCCCACTCTTCTTCAAGAAAACAAAGCTCCCCTCTTTTTTATGCAGGAAAAAGTTGCGCCCCCATTCCCTCATGCGCGCAGAACTCGCTCCCCCGCCTTGACGACACAAACCAAAACCAAAACCTCAGCGATTTTATCAAATTCTCCAATTTCATGCAAATTTCAAGGTGAAGACTAAAAAACAGGTTTTCACTTTCCATCAGCGTTCAATCTGTCCTAAATAAATGGTGTAAACTAAAAAATTTGTTGTTTCAGCTATCAACTCAGTTACCGCGCAGCTACTCATGCTATTCATGCATGCTCGCCACCCCTGAAAAGTCTTTCACGCCCCCAGTATAAGAACCTAGGACCCAGTCCTTTGTTATATATCTTGGTCCCTCGAAATAGTTTAGAAGGTTTCGGGTATTCAAAAACTTAAAAGCTGTTCTGATCCCGGCTTATACGCTCAGTGTACGAAATTTAATACTGTAAAAACAAACGTACGCCAAGTGTAAAATTTGATAGAAACCGGGTTTGACAGTTAATTACTTTCAAACTAGCCAAAATTAAAGCATTTATTTTTCTTGCGTTCCTTCGTCATAATCATCGTTTGTGTAACATATTTAACTTAACGCTTGGTTTTGCAAAATTATGATTTGTTATGTAATAAAGCAAAAATTTGCAATTAGCTGGAAAATTTAAGTAGGGCGTAGGCCCGGTAAATAATGCCTTGTATTGAAACTGCGGCTGCTTCTTAACTCTCATGGTGATTTTTTGTATAAAAAAAGTCGTTTAGGAATGAATTTGAAAGCAAATACATCAGTGAGAAATTCTTGTACTGATGTGGCGTACTCTGCTTTTTTTTAGTATTTTATTATTCGATTTTTTTTTCAAATTTAAGTTCTTTTTAATTATAAATACTCTTTGCATTAATTTTTTTTAAACCAATATAATTTCTGTGGAAAAGAACTTTAGATAATATTTTTTGCAAAAAAGATCTTTAACAGACTCAAAATTTGGGAACCGCGGGCGGAAAAGGTTGATATAAGTAGCCTAGGGTTTTCAATTTTTGAATAACTGATTTTTGTAAAAAAATAAAAACAGTTTCAAAGGGCAGTTATTTCATAAAACAACAAGATCGTTTTTTTTACATTGAATTTAATGATAAAGATAAAAAGTTGATTTAGTTACGATAAACATTTTTTAAATGTTTTTCTCTTTTTGTATAATGTTTTTAAGAAACTAAAAGAAATCAAAATTAAGAGTTTCATTATAGGTAGACCTAAATACCGCTGTAATTCGTGGTTATATTATTTTTGTGCTTTTCACACGTAGCTTCGTAGTTGGCAGCAAAGTATATATCGAAATTATAACGATTAAAAATAAGAATTTTGAACAAAGTAGGCTAAGTGTTTTAAAATTAAATATCCAGTTTCCACAAAGTGCAATAAAGCTTTTTACCTTGTAAATTACAAAAGAAATTTTTGAAAAACTTTTCTTTTATAATTAAAGTAACCTGATCCATAAAATTCGCAATGTTATCTTGCCTGGTTAGTTTTTTTGTCAATTAATAAGCTTATATTAATTTTCGGGCTTTTCACGCCATTATTTAAAGCAGCGCAGCGGTTCTTAACCTTTTCACTTTCGGCACCTCTCAATGAAGATAAATATTTAGCGGTACCCAAGAAATAATTTTTTCAGGTTTTTTTACTCACAAATAAAGACTTAAAACTAAAAAAATATTTTGAACTCTAAAACAAAACTAAGATTTTAACTATTCGCGGCACTCCTAGCACTCGAAAAAGGCACACTAAGGTGTCGAACCAGCCCAGTTGAAAATCACTGAAAATCATTTTTTAAATTAACTTCATGATTAACTAATTTATTATTTTTTAGCTTAGAACTAAATTGCTGAACGAAACGATAAACCTAACTGCAATTGAGTTTTTCAATTAAATGTTTATTTTTTATGCCTTTTCAATATCATGTTTTTGTGTTAAAAAATCAAAAAATTATCTATTATGCAGACCTGTTTACTTTTAATGCCTTTTCTAAAGAAAACTAGCATAGTTTTATGAACTGGAAAGCTGAAGACAATGCATCGCAACATCAACTTTTTTCAAAGTGTAAATCTAATGCAAAACAAAGCAAAACATGGCTGCTATTTTAATTACCGTATCTTACATTCAACTTTAAATCGTATATTACATTATTAGTAACACGCTGTTGGACGGGTATAATTTAATGGTAAAAAGGACATATTTTATGTGCAGAAATATTTTATGAATGAAAACTAAAAAAAAGATAACCTAGTTTTTGCAAAAAACTTTTTACGTTTTTAAAAGCAATCAAGATTTTTTTAATTAATTCCATTTTTTTTATAAATGGTGCAAGAATTTTATATCTTTATATTGAAAAAAGGTTTCCTTGTTTTTTCGTCACTTTTACATCGTGTCTCTTTTCCTGACCAGGACTGGATAAAGCCTATGAAACTCCAGGCGGCTTATGTTAAAATAGGTCCTCATGCTTTTAGTTATCGAGAAATTGCACCTAAGAAAATTTCAGTCATTTTGCGTTTAGTTCACAAAAGGCCGGATTTATTCAGTTCATACATATAGCAACAAGTCTTGAATAATTTTTTAACTAGAGTTGTCAGTATTAATTCGTTCAGAACTAAGTGTGGTTAAAATATCGTTTTAAACAAGATCATTGATTGAAAAAATTTTTAAATGTAAAATTAAGACCCTTTTGAAACAGTAGGCCTGAGCCAAAAGGCATTGCAGAGTTCCCTTGTATTCCGCCCTGGTTCAAGTAAATAATTAAAATAAAAATCTTTAATCCCTAACTCAACTTAAAAGTACCTTTTCTAAAAAAGATGATTTTAAAATAGTATTTTATAAAAAGAGCAACATAACTTTTTCTTACTATTTACAGAGTTTCAAACTCATCAACACAAGCGGCTTTTTGACCTACTACAAGCAGAGGTTTACATTAAGTTAAATTCGAACCAAGTTAAACGTAACTATTCTTTTTTCTTCACTTCAGCTTTTTCAAATTCAACTCTCGTTTTATCAAAGAAAAAAAAAGAGAAGATACAGCACAACTTTGCTCGAATTAAAAACCCAAGACTCATTAAAATTCTCTTTTTCAAATTTTTTTGTTCTTATCTCGATCACTATTGTTATAATTATTCGACTGGCAAAATTTATCGCTATTTATTGACATGAGCAAAATAGAGCAAATTCTGTTGCCAGTAATAAAAAATCAACGAGAAAAGTGAAATATTGAAAGAGAGTTATTTTGATAAATAATAGCCACATTGAAAACATGTAAACTATGTTACTAATATGATATGATAACTCTGTGTCTAGTTTGTAAAGAATTGATTGCAAATAAAAACCTTGCTTGATTAATTAAGAGTTTGCGCAAGAAATTCGATTTACAAAATAAGCGAATAAAGCAATATGAAATTTTTAAATTTGCCAGCAAAGATATTTCTTATTGTTAGAAGTAGGCCACATCACTGATGAAGCATTCAATAAGGAAAAAAATCGAAATGTCCAAAGTGGTTCGAAAATTTGTTTATCCCGGAAAACCTGAAGCTCACCTCAAACAAGATCATTGTTAAAAAGAAGATCACGTAGTGGCTGATCAGTTAAAAATGTTTTGCTTTTTTTTACCGTCGCTATACCAAGGGTATTTAATGTTAATTCTTTACTAAACGCACTCGACAAAATAAAAAAATAAAAAACCTTTTCTTAACAGAACTTAAAAATAAAACTACACATCAAGAAATAAAGAAAATTGTAGGGCTATACTGACAAAAGTTTTACTAAATATTTTATTTTTCTTAAATAAAAACTTAAATCCATTTACAAAGAAACTTCTTTTCCTTTAAAAGAACATTTTTGTATTTGAATTTCAATCGCTGTAAACAAAAAGATACGCCTCAGAAAATAAATTCAGAGTTATAACTTGTTTGGGCAAATTTTTTCTGTTGTCACAATCATTATAATTAAATTAACTAAAAACTTATTTCAGAGCTTTAAGAATAAAGTTAAGCAAATAAATATTTTTTCAATTAGAAATTTGGACTTTTAACTCAACTAAGTTTATTCAAACTCTCACTGTCTAAAATGAATACGCTAAAACGTCAAAATAGTTCCGCATACAATTGCTATTGTGCAAGTCCTGTTTACGTAGGTAGACCCAACCAATCAAAATTTCTTTGGCTACATAGAAATCTCTCTTTTATACCCCAAACTAAAACCTTTATTTTTATTGCAATTTGTTGCGGCATGTTTGTTAGTGCGGTTATAGCTGTCAAAAAAAAGAAAAAAAAAAAGAAAAAAAAGAAAAAACGAAAGTAAAACACCTGCTGCTGTTGCTTTAAAATCGTGTTGTTTCTTTCGTCATTGTGACGCTAATCCTGAAGAACCGCTTTCTAATGCGTATCTTGTTCAGTTCAGAAAAAAAATCAATGGAAATCTGTCACGATTGGCAAAATTGAACAAAACGCAATTGTTTCGAGAAATATACACTTAAAATTTAAAATAAGCCCTTTCGAATTTTTAACTGGCACAGAATTTAAATTTTAATTAAAAAAATTTATAAACTGATTTCTTTGCTGAAGAAATTTTCTTATTTGTATGATATTTATCTATTTTGGATTATACTTTTAATCCATTAAGAATGATCTTTTCTTGTAATAAAATTATTTTAAGAAAGTTAAGTGTAATAATTTATTTGTTGTGCAATGTAGATGTGAATTATATAAACTACAAAAAATAGACAATTTAAAGCTGACTTGTGTTAAGGTTAATATATTTAAGTACTTTTAGATCTTACTATGACAATTATAATTTTTGTTTGTTTTTGGACCTCTTAAAATGTTTTGAAATAGCAAAATTATTCTACTTGTTGTTGGGATTTCAATGCTAAAATTTGAGTAACAATTTGTACTTTTCGTTTATCAACTAAACAAACGTCAGTAAAAGCACTTAACCCAAGTCAAAAACTTACTTTTATTATACATTTATTTTTACATTTACTACTATGGTCAATATTTTTCTAAAAAGACTTAATTATGACAAGTTTGTTTTTTTATATTCTTATCAGGTGTCTTAATTTTACTTTTTCTTTCAATCGATTCACAACGTAGTTTCTAGTAAATCAAAGCAAAATGTGATTTGACTATTAATGTCACCACGACATTTAGTACAATTCAAAATTTGTTTCATCGTACCGTTAGGTGGATATTCAGGTGATGCAAATGAAACTGATTAAGAAACATTTACTGAAGATCTACTTTAAAAAGCAGCTTTCTTAACTTTTTTCCATTTTAAAAACTTCGTTGATTTGGGTTTGGCTAGTTATTTACTGTAGCTGTGTTACTTCACAAAGATTAGATATTGATAAAGTACCTTGTCGTTAGGATTGTTGTTAGGACTTTCTGATCAGGGCTGCCAATATTGGCCTTTTTATGGTGTTTGACGTTCAAATTTAACGTTTGGGGTTTTTTTATGAATCAAATCTTATTCTTGTAAATTAATACATTTTTTAAAATATTTGAAATTTGTGAGCAAAAGTGTTAGACTTTTTATTGTTTCCTAATTCGTCCATCGTCTTCACCTTAAGTTTGGGACGAAATAGAGACTTCGGACACTGATTGAAAGTGATTACCTTTTTTTGTTTAGTCTTCACCTTAAATTTAAAATGTTAATAAAGAAAAAACAATTTGGCTTTTTTTGTTACCTTAGGCATCTTTTGACAGTGTATTTGGTCTTTTTTAAAAAAACTTGATCTGGCCACCCTATTCTTGATATGTCCGATAAATATCCAAAATTTGATAAATTGTTTAAGCGCAAAAAACTTTGTCTTTAAAAAGAATTTTTATCTTCCACGAAATACAAGCTTTACAATAGCGTTACCTGAGTATGATAAGATATTTTTGGTAACCTAAATATTTATGGATTTGCAATCAGAATACTAAGAATATCAACATCTGCCACGAAGTAGCTTACTAACAGAAAAAATCAGCTAAAAAAACGATAGAAAAAAAATATAACATCAAAAATTAAATGTCTCAATTATTGTATAGTTACTTTTTAAAAATTAATACATGTGTCTAATGACGCTTTGTATAAAATTTGCACTCCTTTGCTTGTGTAGAAATTGGCATGTTAACAAAAAAAAGTTAATTTTTTGAATCCAATTTGTCTCCCAGTTGAATTTTCGCATCCTGTTTTTTAGGCGCATTTAAGTGGTGGCATAAGCCTTTAAGGTGCGTTTCCACTACGATCGCAAAATGGAGCATTCTTCGTTTGTTTTATTGATTTTTTTTACTTCTTTCCGCCCTTAAGGCCCGTTTCCACTACGAGCGTGGAAAAGAGCATATTTTGTTTCTTTTATTGATCTTTCCGCGCTTAAAATTGAAGCGAGCGCCAAGCAAAGCAAAAAAAATCAATAAAACAAACAAAGAATAATCTTTTCCACGCTCGTAGTGGAAACAGGCTTTTAAGCTCTAAACGGAGCAAAAAAATCAAAAAGAGAAAGAATACTCCATTCCACGCTCGTAGTGGAAACAACGATTTCGCGAGGTTTGGTTTTTGAGCTTTTTGATTTTGCTGCAAAATATTTTATAAGGCTTCTAAAACAAACGACTTTGAAGACAGATTCTACTTTATAGTACGGCAAAAAGCAAGTTGGTGTGGGATCCAAACATGTATGTCAATTTGTATGTTTGTTACGCTAAGGACCAGCTTAACATGAACGCTAAAACGAAATCTGCTTTTGATAAACACAAACGATTTTTTCTTAGACACCAGGCGCAAAATCCTGCACGTTTTACGAAACTTATGACGTAGATAGAATTATAAAGCTTTTGGCGATTTTAAGGCAAAACAAAAAAGTTGTTTCCAAGACTATTGCTGTTCAATTTATTTGAACAATGCATGATTAAGCTAATCAAATTTCACTGTTAGCTATACAGATCTTTAAACATATAAATAATTATTTCGAAGCAACTAATCAACAAAGGATTGTATCTTATTGTTTAGAAAATGCGCATTTTTATTAAAAGAACATTAAAAGTAAAAATCGTTGCAAAACATTATAACACTTGTGTGAATATTTGCGTTACAACAAATCTTTTTGAAACTGAGTATGATTAACTACTATGACGTTATCGTGATAGCTAATCTCAACTTAACAACCAACTTTCTCAAATTTGAATTATACTGGTGTATTTCTTCTGCAAATTTGAAATTGTTCCATAATTGTTTCCACTAAAACGTAAATGAACATACGCCTGGGAAGAAGTTGTATTTCAACGCCTAACGCCAAAACAGTCACAAATTACTTTTGTCTTTAGAACTTAAATTGAATCAAGGATTTTAATTTTTAACAAGTTAAAAAGCTCACCGATATTTACCAATGTAAAATTGATTCTGTTAATGCGTTTTAAATCTATAGTTAATTTAATTAAATTGTACCAGTAACAATTGAGTGATAAATGGTCTCAAAAGCTGTATTTTCCACAAGCTTGAACAAAAGCAAAAATCATTTTCATTCAAAACTAAAAATGAACCTTTAAATACTTGGAAAATGATTTTATTCTTGATAAGTTTTATTTAATCATTGTCAATCTATTATTTGAAAAAAATATTAATGGACCATAAGAGTTAATCTGTACACAAGTGTTAGTCCAACATTGGTTTTACTGCGAATAAAACACTGCAATCGTTTTTACTTTGCTTTTTACTTTATTTGCTGTATCTACAAGCCGTATAAAATGGTTAAAATGAAAGATAACTGAAAGAAATATTTTAATATTTATAAAAAATTAATGAGAGCTTTTCTTAATTTTTGATATTCAGAAATGCAGTTGCAAAAACCAACGTACTTCATTATCCAAAACAAAAACAAAAAAACTATATTAACAATATATTAATTTTGATGTGTAAATATTTATATTTAAATGCTTTTTTCACCAGTTTACATTGCAAAAAAATCGATATTACGTAAGAGAAAATTTAACCAACACTGAATCGAAACCTTCTCGTCACTTCGAATAAAATAATTTTTATTCTGACCTATACTTTTTTTTGACTCAAGCCTTCCAGGTCTCGACTGTTTTGTCGAAATCCCGCAAAACTTTTTTTTAAACGTCATCAAAGAAAAGCAAGACTCGAAAATTCGAGGCGTCCACTTTGTGTTGCCACTGACAGTAAATCATTGATGAAATCAGTTCAACTATCAAAAAGGCTTTTTTTTTTTTTTTTTGGTTGTTTAGTCGCCTCCGGCCTCTGCCTTTCAGCTTGTTTACAAATAAAGTGTCAAAAATTCTCTTCTCGAAACGGCAATTAAAGAAAGGAACAAGCACCGCCGCCGAATTTACTTTCTTTGCATGAGAAACGCAACACTGAAAGAGATTAGATCATCTTTAAACAAATGATTGATATCTTGTGGAAGTCCGTGACGCTTAGGATCTTTCATGCTAAGTAATGTAAGAGTTTGTTGAAACTCTATTAGACTAGTAACAAAGAACGTTGCGGCAAAAAATTGGTTAATTAAATTACGGAAGTAACTATTTCCTAGGTGCTTGAGATAGCACAGGTATTAAATGCGCTTCTACCGGTGGTTAAACTACAACTTCAAAATTGGCACTATTCTGTATCTTGAAGGTTTACAGTTGTTTGAGCATTCACTGTAAAAAAAAGTCTTCATTCTGTGTGACCGATCTGCGAGTAGTTTCAGTTTAAACCGTATGAGCCTGATATGGTTCCCTAACTTACTGAGGTACTCTTAAAATTTTTTTGAAAATGCTACCGACAAGAAAAAGAGAAAAAGACGTAATCAATAAAGATCAAAGCAAGAATTCGATTATTTTCACCGAAACAAACAATTTTCTTTTACGAAACATGACCGAAACACTTTGTTCTGGAACAGTGCTTCTCAACCTTTTTTTGGTGGCGACCTAAATGCTAAGCGAAAATAAAAAGGAAAGATGTGGCTACCCAATCTTTTTTAAAGACTTTATTGCAAACATAAAAAGTGAACTAAACACAAGACTATTTAACCTTCTGTCTCGGATTTCTTAATATTTGTCGCTTTAAAAGTAAGTAGCCTACTGATCTCTAAAAAAAGGTCTTCATTTTAAATCAGTCTCGAATGTCTAAATCAGGGTTCGGCAACCTTTTCAACGCAGTGTGCCAGTTTTCCAATTTTGTTAAGCTTCGCGTGCCAAACAATTTTTGGAATTATTCTATTTTACAAATCATTTTCATTGCTTCATGAACAACGGTTTTAAACTGTACTTTTTCTGAGTATAGTAAACGGGGAATAGACAGATTAGCTAATCAACCCAACTATTATTTAATTATTTGTCGATATCAAATCCTGTTGTAAGAACAACGTTAATGAGATTATTGTCCTTGTGTCCCCATGTTTGACTCTATAATGTTTGAATTATATTTAGATATTGGACTATGTAAAAATTCCCAACAATCTTAAATGACGGTCTCGTGTTTGTTTTATTTGTTTCCAATAATTTTTGCAAATTCACAAATTTATTTACCCACAATAAGCATGTCTCTAAATCTAATATCTGCATCTGGAAGTCACCGATATCGATTCATTCAAAAAGAGACAAATTTAATTACAGTCTTCGCAGCTGTTTAGATTGATTAAAAAAGAAAACATTAAGCCAAAACACTATAAATCTTAAAATTTTTTGTGAAATTGAACGTTTGGATGACGCATATATTCGTCAATTTCAACGATATTAACTTGGCAATCCAATAAAAAATTTTTTAGGTGCTTGAAGTAGTAAAAAGTTGCAGTTTTTACGCCCTTATAGTATACCTCAAGTTTGGCTATAAAATCTTTCCTTGCCATATAAAGATTTATTACTGTTTATTCTGAATGCTAAAAACAAAGTTTGAGCTCGCTGCGATGTGTAGTTATGGCAACAAAGAGCATTAATTTTGCAAGTCACTTTCAATCCCCCAGTTCAGGATAGACCTTGTCTTTCTCTCTCAAAAAGGTTTTAACTCAAATAGACATCAGACAAAGCTCAACAAGCTTTACCTCAACTTTGCCGCCTGCATGGCTATGCAGTATAGAGGCAAGTCATGGTATGAACTCTGCATCTCTTAAAGCAAAAACCAAAAATGTCGGTGCGTTGTAACAAAGTGTGCAAAAAGAAAATTTACTAATTTTGTTACAATTGAGATTATGTCATTGAATACTGAATTTGAAATCTTCACACAAAGAATGTTGTGATGAAAATGCAGTAGAAATTTATTACAGCATGCCTAATTTTTGTATCAACAAAATTAACAAAACTGTGTTAGCCAACTATAGCAGGTGCACCGTTTGTTGTAACTGCAAAAACACTTTCTCCATCAATGAGCTCAGAAGTTGAGGAAGCTTTGATAGTTGGGGCATTGATAATCCAGGCTTGAGGAAGTTATTACTTCACAAATGCAGAAGTAGGCAACTTCGCCAGAATAATTGTCACAAAATACAGCGTTGTCAAATTTTAAAATATAAACACAGTATTAATTTTCTTAAGATTAAGAGATTTTTTCTTAAAATTAAGGCAATAAAAGTTAAGACAAGAGTATTAAATTTCTTGGCGTACCATGAAAAACCACCTCGCGTGCCAGGGGTTGCCGACCCCTGGTCTAAATCAGTGAGACCCCTATTGAATCACAACAAAAATGATTTATTTTTGCACAACTGCAGTATTTGGCGACTTAATCAAATTTAACGGCGACCCACTTTTGGATCGTGACCCGGGGATTGAGAAGCACTGTTCTAAAAACTGGATTAAACCAATTTAAACTCCTTGAATTATAAAACTGAAAGAACTTGTAGCGGTAAGTTTTGGAATGAAATTATCATGCAACGTCCTTGAATATAGAAGTGACACTTCTTGGGGCAGGTTGATTTAATTTGGGTGATACGCCTATAATTGGTCGATTTAATTTTGCCGCGTTTAAACTAAGTTTATTTGCAGTAATCCATTTATAGATTGTGTTGTTTCCACATTTACTTTAGTTCGTAATTCTTCTGGCGTAATGACATAGACCAGTAAACATGAATCGTCAAAAAATAGACTGGTAGTAATATCAGCAGATATAGAAAGATCATTTAACTAGAATTAAAAAACTAGAAAGCCAAAAGAAACTCTTTGGAACACTCCAAAATTTTTTGGAAAACTCCAATATAAAATTTATGCACAATGTATTATAGATTTTATGGAACAGTCTTCAAAATACGTTGATTTAAAAAAAAATTTAGTATAGGTAAATATAAACAAAATATGATAATAGATGTGGCAAGATCATCAGAAGAGAGGTCAATAAAAACTCAAAGCAGCAGATTAAATTATAAAAGCCGCATAATGAATTATTGTTTAATTAATTTAAAAAAAAACGCAACAGTTGTTTCACCTTTACGGCTCATCAAGAAGTAACTCCTATTGAAATAGAAATTATTCAAAAATAAATTCTATTTGAATAAGAGTGACCTTCTGATGAGCCGTAAAGATAAAATAGGCAATTAAGGCTCTTTTTAATTCAATTTAATTTAATAATATGCTTTTCGTGGCTTCTCGAATTTGAACAAAACAAAATATAAACTCGTGTGCATTTAAATATACATAATAACATAATATCAGATGGCCCAATTCTCTTTCGAAACCTAAGACTGATTCCACAAAAAACCCTCAAATTTGAGGAAACTATCCGCTTTGTAAAGCATTCGGCATAACAAAAAATCAAATATCAAGACCCATCCATATATTGCACTTCTTCAAAAACATATTTTAGCTTTAAAGATGAACGAAACCGCAATTCGGATTTGCATTGAAAAAAATCTCGTCTGTAAAACGGCAAATAAGAGTAGTTTGTAAGCTTTCAATGGACCAATTGATAGACTTCAGATCTACATTTGCTATCCTATTGCACTTTTTCTTACGCACATCATGCATCGAAGCGTCCAATAATTTTGAAATTTCAATCTCTGCAACTTTACGCCAATCATCATGCGCCCGTTTATTCTACTTGATTACGTCGCACGGTGGCAACCTGTTTCCAATTAATATAACGTTTTCTAATCACTAAAGTATTTTAACTGTCAGAAGGAATGAATAAAAAATTTTTAATACATAAACTTGTTGCATGTTATTTATGCTTCAGCTTGACTGCAAGTTTTTACCATATAAAAAACAAAATAAAAAAGCAGTAGGCCTAAGTTAGTTAATTAATTTTGGTTTATTTTGTCGCTGAAGAAAAAAGAATAAACAAGTGAAAACATATCAATACCAAAAAAATTGTTTTACTTAACGACAGGGCAGGCTGCGAAGAGACCATAAGATCATCCAGTCCACAGCCATCCTATGTAGGCTATCTAGAAAAAGACGGGACAGTGAAAAATACAATAAACAAAAAAGCAACAAATCATAGATTAAGATGTGCGGACAAAATTTTAACTAACAGGAAAAGCGCATAATACAGATATACAGTATAGAAAAAGAAAACGCATAACGTAGATAATATCAACAAAAAAGCCACATAAGAACAAAAATGAAAAAAGACAGCTGATGCGTCAAATTTCAGGCACTATTTGTTTTTGAAATAAATATTTTTTGAAAAAACACATTGTTGATCATGATGGGGTGGAAAAAATTTATAAAATAAAAAAAACACATAATGAAAATAAATAAATAAAATAAATACCACAACGTAGATTATCAAAAAGAATAAACATAAAGCAACATAGAAATAAAAATAATAATAAAAGACAGCTTCTGCATTAAGTTTTAGACTTGCACAGTAGTTATTTCTTAAATTAAATCCAATAAATATGTTTTATATTTTTTTTGAAATTTGCCAATTTAAGTTTTTCAATTCATTAGAAATGAAATTCCATTTAATAGGTCCACAATATTTGATAGAGCGGTGTAACCGATTTGATTTAAATAAAGGGATGAATAGGTGATCAACAGGTGAAGAACTGGTGGCACAATTGCGGACGTTTTTTACAAATAACAAAAATTTGTCAACATTTTGAGGCACACGATTATTAAAGTAGTTAAGAAAAAATTTAGCAGTTTCATGTCTGATTTGTAGATCTAATTGAAGCAGGCGCAAATTTAAAATTTTTTTTGGGTAGGGGGCTCAGAAATTTATAATATCAATCCAGAAGAATACATAAAAAAAAAACAAAAGTAGAAGTAAAACTGAGTGATTTTATCCATGGTTTGATAAACTTATATTACATGGTAGTCGGAAAATATTCCTTTCAAGTTGAGGTTGACAGCTACAAAAAGTTTTACTTTGCAATGGCGATAACTGCAAAAACATTGGACAAATAACAACAAGCAAAATCTGAAATAAAGTTTATTGAAGTAAAATTGTCAGTTAGTTTTTTTACGAATATCTTCTGGATATACGAGCTATTCGTCCTAGGGTTAGAGTATTCTCTAGGTTTGACAGCTTCATTGTCAACTGTCTTGGGTGGGAGTTGAACGCAGAACTGTTGTGTAATTAAGCGCTGTGCGTAATCAAGTGTGAAGCACATTTTTGCTTTAAGTTTTTATTCTGTGCATTTTCTTTCTCGTAGTTACTGCAGAACACTATCAACGCGACGGGCAGTTGTGTAAGTTTATTGTTCTTTGAGTTGTGTTTCTTGTTTTTCTATTAACATACATTTCTGTGTAACCATGCTTTTTAGTTGATTAAAACCTAAATTCCGTGGTGTTTTGGGTGATATCAGTACAAGGACCACTGTTTTTTTAGGGTTAAGGTTTGTGCAATGACGTTAGCGCGCTAGCGCCATTTATCTTTGATCCTCGTCAAACCAGCTAAAGTTTTACTTTGCGTTTTAATTTTGTTTATTTTAAAAGATAGGTGGTAAGGTGATTACCCTATGCAAGGAGACCATAATTAATATAAGAGTGTACGAGTGGGTATAAAGATTTAATAAAGATGACTGATCTACATAACCTAATACTTTATTTTAGATAAAATTTCTACCGATCTTGCTACTCTTGATTTAATAAAATTTACATGGTTGCGAAAATTTAGTTTGTTGTTTGAAATAATGCCAAGATATTAAACCTTGCTCACTAATTTTATCATTTAAGCTGAACAATTTAAGTTTGTTTCTGGTGCAAGGGAATTTTATTTGGGCGATATGATTACACATTAGAGTTTGCCGCATTTAAAATAAGTCTATTGCCAAAAATATATATACCATTAGCTGATGTTTCAATATTTAAATTAGCCTGCAATTCGTCTGGCCTAGTAACACTAACTAAAAGGCTAGATATGATCAGAAAATAGACGACTAAGACGAGAAGTGAAATCGAGAGATCATTTATATAAATTTTAAAAAGTAGAGACCCCAGAGGTGATATTTAGGGTACTACAATATTAATATTACGAAGGGTTGAAAAACAATTATTAATAAAAACATATTGGAAACGACCAGATGAAAAGATTTAAAAAATTGGTCAGTTATTCCTCTAATGTCTTGCGTTTTCAGCAAAAGATCGTGGTTTATAGTATCAAAGGCTTTGGCCTAATCTAAGAAATCAAGTCCAAAAAAATTTTTTTGAATTAATGTAATCGTAGCAAGATGAAACGATATCTAATAAGCTACAGCATAGATAGTGGAGATATTAGATCAAAATTTAATCTGAGATGGAGTTAATACAGAGTACAAATTTAGAAAATGGAGGATTCTTTTATACATGATTTTTTCAATTACTTTAGGAAACACTAACAATAATCAAATTGGTTAATAGTTATGTATGATATTCTTGTTAGGTGCTCAAAAAATTGAAATTACATTAGTGATTTTTAAATAGCTGGAAAAAAACAGAATTTTAGACAACCGTTACACAAAGCAGTTAAAACGGGGTTATAACAAACCAGAAGATTTTATAAATTTTGCGTTTATCTCGTCCGGGCCGCTGCCTTTATTGGAATTAAGATGATTCATAATACGTTTCTAACTTTTAGGACACTTACCCCTGATCACTTACCTCCGGTCATGTACCCCTTGGGCACTACTTACCCTTTGGTCATATACTAGCCACTTAACCCCGGGTTTATGACCAAAATAAAACAATACTTAGGGGTATATGACCAGGGCTAAGTGGCTTGATGCCGATAATACAGATAATACCACGTAAACAAGCGAGGTGACGAAACTTAGATGAAGAAACAGAATTAATTAGGTAATTGCAAAAATTTTGTTGATTAGAAGAATTAACTTTGTCAGCTAGTGTCTTGCGAATATTACAGCACAAAATGTTTATAAAAGCCATTGGCTATTTCAACAGGATTTTGTATTTAACTGTCATTTAAGATTACAGAATAAGGGGGGTTTGTTTTAGATTTATTAAGTGTGAGAGTCTTGATGAGACACCAACATTTTTTGAACACATATCATTTTTTGAATTTAAAAATTTTTTTAAGGAGTCTTTTAATAAGATTTTATTTTTGTGGTTTATTAGCATATCGTTTAGAAAAACTTTTTGTGCCTTTGTACCTTTCAAATAGTTGGCCCACATTTTTTTGCTTATGTCAAACAGATACGAGAATTTCTTCACTTATTCAATGTCTTTCTAGTAGTTTCATGTTTTCAGGTGTCATCGTCAAGGGAGCTTGTTTGTTAATTTAAGCAATCAATAAAAATATTTATAAAAAACGGTAAATTTTTCGTCAACATCAGCTGACCATAGTGGTGTTGACGCATCACGTCTAAAATTATGGTGTCAACGCCTAAAAATAACGTCTAAAATTATGTTGGCCTCGGTGCCAACGTAAATTAACTTGTTCAACTTTGTAAAGAATTATGTTGTACGTTTTCTTCGAATCTGACCGTAAAAAATTATGTTTATAATTTTTTAATTAACAATTTTTAAGAATGATGTTTATTTGATGACCTGATGTCTAAATGATATTACTGACGAGACTGCGATTCTTTCAGGAATCACGTGGTGCTGAGTTCGCTGTCAACACCAAAACAAAACTTTTCTCTTGATTGGCTATCTTCTACGCTAAGGAGAGATCGTTGGATGATTCTCTCCAATCCTAGCTCCTAACTATAATTTACCAAATCACAATTTGAAATAAAATATAACCTTAATGCAAATGCAGTCAAATCACAGGTTCACAGAGCGTAGGATTTTTGACAAAAAATTTTTCCAGTTTAACGAAAAAATTCAAATGTATGTTATAATACCGACTGTACTTGATTAACGAATAACGACTTTACCGGGCGATTCAAACAACTTAAAAGGCCCTCGACAAAATAACAGCACAGAACAGCCTTCCTAACGATAGGACTGAGTGAATTTCTCTTCTCTCCTTTTTAAGTTATACAAGCAGGCGGTTATATAGTGGACATCACAATTAAGTACGTGGCGATTAACAATGGAGGATTTGCTTATGAGTAACGTAGATGCATTTCGCAATCCTCTCCATAACAATGCGGTTCTAATTAGTTCGCAAAGCGCTACAAAAATGTAAAGCGAACACAATGGGACTTCAACCAAAATAGCACAATTCTAATAAAAATTTAATGGTCTGGGCGTGAACAAAAAAATAATGACTCTAACAAAAACAATAACCAAATTACGAAATTACAGTTTCAGAAAAGGGCCAATTACGAAACAACCAGATAGATATGCTGATTAAACAATAATGAAACATACGTATTTTTATATGATTTATTACTTTTTATATGATTTGCAAATCATATAAAAAGTGTTCATAGTCAAAGCAACATGTATTTCTATAAAAACGTTTGGGAGCTGCTCTTAAATTATTTTTCACATTAGAAAATACTTTTCTTTCTGACTAAACATGCGATAGGACAGTGGTTTTTGGTGTTCTGGATCCTTTCGATAATTTGGCTAAAACTTGTGGACTCCTTACCATTTGATATTGTTACTTGCCTACAATTTTTACAAAAAACAAAACAAAAGTTCAAATATTATTGCAGAGCACATGGAATATATGACACCTAAAAATTTAGTAATCTACGCTTGTAATAAAATATTAACAGTTTGGGCAGAGTATACCGTACAATAAATAAAATGGAAAAAAAGATTGCGAAAATAGCATTGCTAAGTTATTTTAGTCTCAAAGTAAGGTGTTGCAATTTTCCGCTTAAAATAATAATACAATTTTGAGTGTGCTCAGTAATCTGAATCTGTAAATTGAATGAAAGTTAAGAGGATGAAAGTCTCCTATCTCCACTTTGTGGACAGTTGCAGCAACTTACATCAAGACACCCATTTGTCTGCTGCACTAAAACTGCTGAACGACACTGCCTAGTGAGCTACCACTGCAGCGCAATGGGCGGAATATAGATAAAGCATGGAGTGGCGAGAAAACATCTCTTGACTCCATACATTTATTGAGGATGTTAACCTAACGCCACCGGGAATTAGCTTTTCCAGCCCTGCATGGGTCAAGCTTAACCACCCTTAAACCGGTGTTAATTTTTATTCCTCTCAGAAACGCACAAATAAAGTGTGGCTTCTACGCACAAAAGAGCAGACAGCTAACCACGTAATAGCACCTTGCCCCATCTACACCATTCTAATGGAGCCCGTGCTTTCTCAGATGTTGACAGGAGCTGATGACCTGGCTGAAGAAAACATGTCCACCATCTAGCTTCCGTCCATCTTCGCCAAACAAAAAAGAATTTAATAGAATTTGCTTTATATGCCGCGTAGACCGATAGGTATACTTAGGAAAAATGAACTATAGCAGACAATCTGTAGCTTTGATGTGTCAATTAATGTTTTTCTAAAAGTATAATTTGTGGCATTTGTATTCTCACTCTTAAATATTATAACAGCTGATTAGAATCATCACAATAACAACCGGAAAGATTATAACACTGTAAGTTGCTCTTATGGACATAGTTAAAATAAACGGAAAGAAGTAAAGTAAGCTTAACATCGTTTTTTTCACTTGCATAGTTGATTAATTATTTATGACATATGGAACAAGGTTTTATATGAACACATCTGTTATGCATCTTTATTAAATTTCCAAACAAGCTTGCAAGAAAAAGCAAAAGTACATTGACACATAGACTATATTGAGTACCGGTATGGAGTTACATTTATAAATACTGCTGAAGAAAAAAAACTCAATGTGTAATTGGTTTTCAATTTCTATTTAATTGCTTTTGAAGCTCTCAAAATAAAAATTGCATTTGGAAACTCATCACTTAAAGTACTCTCAAAAAGACCAAACTTTTTTGAAAAGATACAGAAGCTCCCACAAAAATATGAAAGTTGATTTTGATGAAAGTTTAAATAGAACCAATTTAAAAATTCCAATAGCTTCTTCCATCTTGCGCTATTGCGAAAGAAAAAAATCCTCAAATTAGAAGCTGATAAAAGTTGTAAGCGAAGAAATGGTAAAAAATGTGATTGGAAAAAAAGCCAGCAAGAAAATATTGGCAGCGTGGTCAAGTGGTTAAGAGCACCACGTTTGATAGAAAACGTAATCGACACAATTGCGGTTCGAACCTATTGGCGCTAGCGATGGGATTAAGGGGGTTTGCACGGGGTTCGCACGAAACCATTCTTGGAATGTCACACGCTCAGCAAACTCGTTTTTAATTTAACAAATCTCAGTGTCTTTATATTCCTGTATAATAAGTGAAACGTTTGTTAGTGAGTACTGAGTCTATACAAACGAAAACCTATTCTTGCAGTACAATTTTGAACTTCATCACTAATTTGCGCCATTTTGTTGTGTCTTTGGGAAAAACACTTCACAGCAGTTTCTTCTGTTCGGCGGTTCTATTTATGCGAGTCCTCGTGACTCGCAGAAAAGCGACGGAGGCGCTAATACAAAGAGTAGGAAATTACCCCGACCTGCTTCCGGAGATGCCAAGATATTGCTGTCTGCTTGAAATTTAATAGAGATATGATTGAAATTTAGATAATTGCTTGCCAAGACCAAGAAGGGGAAAGTGCCGTAAAGTATCTTTTCCAAGGACACAACAGAATGCCACGAGTAGGTTTTGAACCGAGACAATGACAATCACAATACCAGCGATCTAACTACTCGACCACGCCGCCAACCATAGTGGAGTGACCAATTAAGGATATAATCAATAGTGGAATAAAAACTACCTGATATACTGGATAATAATCTGGATACTGGGTTATTTCCAAAAAGACAAAAAAACAAAACCGGTCACTATCAAAATAGGTTGTTTAGTCGTTTACCTATTTCATTTTTATTTAGCCGCCTTGCAATAACAATCATTTGCCCGAAACGTCAAGATTATTTATAGGGTCAAAATTTTAGTGGTAGATTGCACAAATTACTAAAATTGTCTCGAGACATAGAACGGAAACCTTTGCGCCACAAATACCACTATTACATCAAACAAGTAATGATTTCCTTCTTCCACTCCGAAATGGTACATTGTCAGTCATTACAACCAAGTAATGTTCAAGCTCTCTGATAGTTACACTACGACGGGATCTAACATAGGATAGAGGATAGTACAACACAGATTAATGGTGAGTAAACTACGGTCTGCCAGGCTATTTCATGTGGCCCGACAAGTATTAAATGTTATATTTAGGTGTGCAGCTATGTTTTTTTTTTGGTTTTCACCTCTCAAAATAGTGTTACAAATCAAGGACCTTTTTTTGATATTCGAGTAAGTTTGAGGTATGAATTTGCGTTATAAGTAGTCTACTAGTGCGGCCCTAGCAAAAAATTAACCTCTAAATCCAGCTTTTAAGCTAAAAATTTTGCCCATTCCTAATAGAGATGTACATGATCAATTAGTTGGCTGTAAAGAGCACCGTGATTGATACCGATCGTAATCGACACGGTAGTAGTTTAAAACCTTCTGGCGCCATTCTATTGTGTCCGTGGGAAAGACATTTTCGACTTTTTCCTCTGCTTGGAAATCTTGGCAAGCAGCTCTATATTTTAGTCATATCCCTAAAAAAACTAAAAACCAAAATAAAAAACTTCAATCTGACAGCAATATTTTGGCATCTCCAAAAGCAGGTCAGTAGACAGTTGCCCTATATATAGTGTCTCCGACGCTTTCCTGCGCGTCAGCAGAATAAATATAGATATAAAAATAAAATTTATAATTCAAAAAACAAAGTAATAGGATAAACATATTTCCAGCTAAAAACACATCTCCAAGCTTTTCGTCCGACACTCGTCAGGAGATAAACGTCGAAATGAAGAAAAAAATTCAATTGATTGTATAATAAAGCTGAACGAAGACAATCTAAATTAAGTTAATTAATTGATTAATAGAGCTAATCAATATCTTCCTTTTCTTGATGTACAGATGTAAAAGATTGGATCTAGACTTATTACATCTGTTTGCTGTAAACCCACATATACAGGACAATACCTAAACTAGAAATCTTTTCGCACTGGAAAAAGGATGATCAATATAATTTCCACCCTTGCACATCAAGCCTTAATGATCTGCTCAGACGTTACACTACAAGCTGAACTTAGAATTATTGTTTCAATACTACTCCTGAATGGCTACCCCGAACACGTTATTGAGAAAACAAGTGCCCGTATATTAAAAGATTTGACATTACCTGCTTCACATACGTTGAAGAAATGCCCTGTCTACTTTCATCTGCCTTGGTTGAGAACTTCTTCCGTTAGACATAAAAGTAAAACCAAAGCCAGTATGGAAAAATGCTTCTTTGCAGTAAAACGTGTTATTTTTACATCTCGCCCACTTCTCCTGCTATCAAAAAGGATGTGTTGCCTGCTTCGCTTTTAAGCAGTTTAGTTCATAATTTTTTGTGCCACTGTGATAGTCGGTACGTGGGCCACAGATCTCAACGATTACAGAACAGAATTCGTCAACATGTACCAAAATTTATTAGAACCGGCCAAATTCCAAACTCTCGCAATATCTCCACTCGTTCTGGTAAATTTTCAACACCAGTCATGTTTAATGAATCTGCCATTGGTCAAAACTATTCAGATAATCCTATGTGCGCCAAAAATTACAGTGATGAAAAATTTACTATTCTTTCGTTTGGCCGTTCGTCTTTTAATTTATCTGCTTTAAAAGCCGTTTACATCAAATCATGCCAGCCAAATTTATGCCGCCAAAGAGTTTAACAACTTGAAAATCCTGCGCTGATGCGCGTTTTTACGACTTTTTTTTAAACATTTGATCATCTTCGTTCAGTTTTATTTTCCAATCAATTCAATATTTTTCTTTCATTCTACCGTTTATCTTCTGACGAGCATCGGACAAAAGCTTAAAGATATTTTTTTGCTGGCTATATTCAAATTCTGTACCAAAAACCACTTGTTTAAATAAACATATTTATTATGTAGACCAGAGAAAGTTATTAAATTTTTTTCAAAAAAGAGTCACGCTAGCAAACTAAAAACAATGACCAAAAAATAGAGTAAAAGCATTTTAAAACTTTTAAAACAATCACAATGTCCTCTTTTCTTCAACCTTTCCTACGTTAGGCCTACTTGAGACGGTCAAATTACTCAGCAACTCAGAATAACTTTCGGCTTATTGCAAAAACAGTATAAAAACACGGCTCCCACACAACTACATCCTTGAGCTCAGCTGTCCGCTTTTGACATTGCTTTGCACGACTTAAAATGATTATCATTCATTGGATTAAGATTTTACACAATCCCATACTTTCAAAGGGTCAATTTAGTTTCGAAGTCAGTTTTCGGATTTAAGTTTTTTACTTTTAATCTGATGCGGAAATATCAAACAAGTCTTCTAGCAATGTGCGACACTGTTTTAAAGCTTAAACTAAATCTACTCGAGATCATCGGCGTTGCTCCTGTATTGTCTTACAAAATAAAGGCTATCAGTACCGGTAAATAAAATACACATCGGAAAAAAAGTTCTAAGGTCTGTTTTTTGAGGTTACCTTGTATGAAGAGTAATGTTATATAATTCAATCAAGAATATTGTACAACCGTCTCTGATAAAATAATTTCAAGACAATTAACAAAGCTTAAACTGCAGTTGCAAACGAATCAACAAGAAACTATTAAAAACTCTCCGATTAACAAACACATAACAGCCAATCGACACGGTGCCGAGATAGAGTCCACAAGATTTCGGCGCGCGAGAGTTTGGCGCTCGATTTTCATTTATTTAATTATTTACTTAGTTTCTATAAGATCGAACAGACGAAGTTAATCCGATAATGACTCTTTCGTTTGCAGAGATCTTACGCTCGTCGAGATAGGGCCATTTTTTTATGACCTAAAAAATCGAAAAATATGACTTTATTTTTTGAAACATATGACAATATATGACTTTATTTTTAGAGCATCATATTTTGCTAATCTCATAATTAGCAAGTCGAATGCAAGTGTTTTGGGTATATTTTAAAGAAAAACACGGTCGATCAATGATGTATTAACACGTCTATTTCACCTGAAAATCATCAACATCTCAGTGTCACTCAAGTTCAAATGTCTTATGCATTTAATCAATAGGCTAAGCATTGAAATATAGTTTCATGTAGTGTTCAATGTTAGCATCTGCAAAATTTCTGTTTGGACGAAGGAATGATTTCAAAAGGGAAAACGACCGCTCCACAGATGCTGAAGTAGGCTGACATTGCAACAATTTTGCATACAATGCTGGTGGAATATCTGGCCTACTTAGCTCCACAATGATTTTTACATCATTTTTTTCCAAGCGCTTCTTTATATACTTTTTCAGCTGCAGAGGGTCACTTCCAAAACCAAGAGAGTTGATATCTTCATAGGCCTTTTGTATTGTGTATGTAGAATTTTCCATTTTAAGAATTAGGTTTGAGAGCCCATTGTAGCATTGACTAATTTCAGTCAACTGACTGGTCAGCTTTTGCTCATTCACTTTACTTTTGGCCTTTTGCACAATCACTCCTTCACCATTCCATGAATTAACAATTTCCCGAACTTGTGGTAGTTTCTCAGCATAGTAGTTAGGAGCATCCAACCAACTCCCCCAACGAGTAACAACTGGCTGCGAAGGTCTTCCACAAACAGCAAAATCAGCAGCTCTGGTTTTATTTTTCACAACGCTTGCTTTTACAGCAGCAATCAAGTCGTCTACTTCCTTGTAAAAACTTTTTATCTTCAAAGCACAGTTATGCATTAAGTGTGCCAGACAGGTAACATGCAGGAGGTTTGGATATATTTCTTTTAAAACGTTGCCTGCACGGCACATGTAGGATGCAGCATCAGATATCGATAAATTGACGTCTTCCCTCCTTACCTTAAATTTCTTTATGACATCATCCAGTTCATGGATTATCTTTTGGCTATTAGCAGAACCATCAATCACAGAGCATCTAACCAAAAAGCAGCAGTCCGGTTTATCCAGCGTACCACAAAGTATGTGCAAAAAGTTTTTACCTCTTAATTCAGTTTCATCTATAACAAAAAACAACGGCTTCTCACTCAAGTCTTTTGCCAGCTTCTGATCATATGCTTCATCTAGTTCTTTAACTTTCAGACGACAAAGAGTTTCAGATGGTACGCTTTGCCCCAAATCTCGAAAAAGCTGTCGAATAGCTGGATGATTTACTTTTGCCATCGGTATATCAGCTGATGCAAAAGCTTGAACAAGTTTTGTTGCAAAATTCACCAGAACTGATAAATGTTTGACGTGTATCGGAAGTTCCAGCACTCTTTGCCTTTTCAACGCCTTTTCTGTGCTTGAGAGTAGCAACATGTTGCTCCACAAAGAATCGCTTCTCATGCTTAACTATGCAGCAGCATAGCGGGCAGTAAAGTTCATCTTTTGGAGTGACTGTGAACTCTTTGAAGTCTTTTATAATCGATCGGACCTTTCTCCCATCAGAAACTTTTATTTTTGGCATGCTCACTTCACAATATATAGTACTTTCACTAAACAAAAAATAGCCGATTGTGGCTACACGTGTTATTGCTCCGTTAAAAACCTACATTCTTGTGACGTCATAAACGCCTGCTGTGCTCGTTTCTCGTATCGGCTTTACCAGGACTCATTCTAATATAGTAGTTTCTGATTACGGCTGGATTTTGTGTAGCTGTTGCATCTCGCCGTTTAGGCCCACTTCACGATAGTACTTTCACTAAAAATGAAAGGTGATATTTTATGACCAAATGCAGAAAATATGACTTTTTATGACTTTAGAACTTCTTCAATACACCCCGTAACAAAGTAGTTTTTGTATTATTATAGGTTTCATAGCTTTTTGTACCACCAAAAAAAATATGACTTTAATGACTTTTACTCGCCCTAGTTATCAATCACTTCGATTGCTTTATTCTTGCTGCATATCTATATCAATCAAGTTTATTAATTTTGTGCATAAAATACCCAAACAATGTAAAAGAAACAGATAGTAAATAATGTTGTACAAAGAGACAAAGGATATAGTGTTTTATAAATAATACTTAGATATGTAGTTTTTAAATAATTTTAAACATTTTGCTGCGTTGGGGAGATTCAAGACTTCTTTTTATTGAACATTTTTTTCTATCATATTTGTGCTATATAAGGAGTTATTGGTCATGTGTTAGGTACTTTATAGTAGCATATATGAACTAGTGTTACAATTTCCAACTGAACAGCGTGGCATTAGTTGAACGAGGTGCAGTCGATCATGGACAAAAGCCGTCTAAAGCCGTTCAAACAATAACATCTGTAAAGGTTGGTGATAGTGCAAGTTGTTGCTTCAGTGACCCAAGTTCACGAAAATTAAAAGGTTCGAGTTCTCAGAAAGTCCGAGTCAAAGTTGAATCGTTTCAAGCAGCAAAGTTCAACTGTTTTTCCTTGCTTTGATTCAGTAGATTTAGCCAGTTGCCAACATATTTCAACAACAGTAAACTTTTTTAGGGACAAAATGCAACACTTGGCACAAGTTCACAAAAATCTTTAACAAGTGTTAAACTTGCAAAAATTGCCAAATCAAACAAAAATTTGCGTGATTAGAAAAAATTACTGATAGTGCTAAAAGCTGTAAGCCCCCGATACAGATGCCCGGGTAACATGCAATCGCATATTAATTTTTTATAGCAGGCGGTTTTTTATACCCCCACAAACAAAAAAGTTATTATCGGATAAACTTTGCTGTCCCATGTCAAGTAAACGAATAACAAATTCCGCGCCAAATTCCCACGCGCCAAAATCTCGCAGTCCCCGAGGAGAACGTACATCGTGACGTAATTATTCAATCGACAATCACGAAAGTTGAACAAAAAATAGAAATGAAATCAAACAGCAATTTGAATAAATAAGGGCACCTACTACTTGTTTATTAATTTACTTAAAAGGTTTCAATCACAAGTCAAAGTTTATGATTACTTGGAACGCAAAACGAACTTTACCTAAAGCATAGAAACACTAATAAAATTAACTAAAACAATTGGAACAGCAGAAGCTATACAAGGAATGCGACCTAAATCATAGTAATATACAAAAGTAAACCTAAATTTTAAAAGCAAATGTAACAATGCTGAGTTAATAAAAAATGTTAAGAAGAAAAATAACTTTTAAACTGTTGTTTTTCTTATTATCATATCACTAAATTTAATAAGTTGTTTAAAAGCATAATAACTAAAAGCAAGGTTATTTAAAAAACATTTAATTGACACCAGATACAAAAGACACCATGCTAGTTTCATTTCAAACACAAGCACGAATCATTAATTGAAACAAGAATGATAAAGACCAATTTAATCAAGTACTGAAAAAATATACAAGAAAAGGTTGTACAGAAAATCCAAATCCAGCTCGAAATATTAGAAATAACAAAAAAGAAAAAATATCATGTACACTGGAGGGGCGAAAATTGCAATACAGTATAACAAAAAAAACGGACGAGAAAGTTGCAGGAAAAAAAAGCTGTAACATTGCTCACAAAACTTAGCACTTTTTGCCACATATCACGGTTTTGGTATTTGTGTAAACAAGATTTCTTCTTAATTTCACATTTCAAAGTACAACTATTCGACGAAACTTGGTATTTACAGTATAGAAAAACAATTTTTATAGGCAAAATTAGCTGCAATTGTCGTGCTTTTTTCTATCTTATTGAGATTTATCAGATGATTCATCGACACTGGCTGTACTCGAACTTGAAGCGTGGCGCATTCGCGAAAAAAATCTGTTTTTATCATCTGAATTCAGTTTTTTATCATCTCGGTTGGAAGCTTCATCAATGCGAGAAAAGCCAAAGCTGCAAAAACCAGGAACAAGTCATATATTTTTTCATGTGCGTCGATGAAATCAGAGGTGCAACTCTTTGTTGCGGCTCCTGCTAATTACTTCGAAAAAGGGTGCAAAGTGAAGTAAAATTTTTTTACGATTTTAACTTGACATCTATTTCTACATACACACAGGAATCGAACCCGTGATCCACACCACAATTTACAATTGAGCTACACGATTGTAAGGAAAAAGCTTCTTTGAGCTTTTGAGCAATTCACTTATTAAAAACATTTCTCTCTCGTTAAAGAAAATTTCATGATGTACAGGATTTAATAAAAAATCTATAATGAAAATATATTTACCGTAGTGAACGCTATAAAGTTTATAAGTGCCTTTGTCAAAATTGCGCAATGTAATTGCTCAATTAGCTGAAAGCACGTGTGAGGTAATGCGCAACCGTTCAATAAAAACATTTAAATATAACTTTATTTATTGTTGCCCTACGCAGCTACATGGCGCAATTCAACCAAGTACCTGACGTAAACGGAAGCACATGATTAGAAAATTATTGCAGCTAAAAAGTGTTACAGCATTTCGGAAAAACATGTATCGATCCTGAGCTTAAGTTTCATACAAATTACGTGGCTTTTGGTATTTCACCATGTACATGCTTAATTTTGAAATTTATAAACTCTTAAAAATTTTAAAGAAATTAAATATTACAGCTCCAATAATTTTTTTGCCTATGCTGTTTTGGGCGATTTGTTTTATGTATAAACCACTTTTCGAAAATTTTCGTACTTTAAAAGAAAAAATACCAACCAAGTCATTTTATACACTTACCCATCATGACCCAAACCGCTGATCTTATCCATAATACTTCCGAACCACGCCTTTTTTGCTAAAAAACACATTCTTGACTAAATTTACAAACCGGTTATCGTCAACCGAACAAAAGCGTGGTAACATTTTCATGGACGTGCAAAAATACAAAAAACAAAAAATGCGAAAAACTTAGGGATCTTGATAAGAGCTCGTTTCAACTACGAGCCTCAACAGAGCTGATTTGCTTCGACATATGACGAAAAAGAATAGTCATTATTATGATTATTTAATGTACTTATTTTTCTAACTCGCATGGCAATGTCGGACCCGAAAAGCTTAGAGCAGTGCTTCTCAACTTTTCTTTTGTGGCAACCCAAATGCTAAGCAGAAATAGAGAGCAAAGATTTGGTGACCCATCCAAAAGTTGTGATCCAAATCCCGGTTCTCTTAGGAAGGTCAAAAATTAATATTCAAACTTGAATCAGTCTCGGATTTCTCAATTTTTGTCCCTAAAAAGTAGTGATCGCTAAAAAAAGGTCTTCACTTTGAATTTGTCTCCGATTTCTTGATTCTTATCCTTGAGAGTAGTGATTTAATTTTTACCCAACAACAGTCGTCGGCGATCCACTTTTGGGTTGCCATCCTGGGGTTGAGAAGCACTGGCTTAGAGTAACAGTCAAGTTATTACTTTTGACATGCTTTGGAAAACGCAAAGATATTGTCATCAGGTTGAAAATTTTTGGTTTTTATATAATGATAAGGCTATATTTAGCGCTGAATGTAAAAACACCAAGCAGATGAAAATGCCGATTAAGTGTCTTCCCTAAGGACACAACAAAATGACCAGATTAAAAGTCGAAACAAGACCATGTCGATCAGGTACGCCCTTAAAACGGCGGTCTGCCTATTCGATCATGCTACCGACAATTTAAAAATAGCCAAAAGTTATGAAGGTAGATGACAAGCATTAGTGCAAGAGAAAATACTATTTTAATTTCTGTGGATAGGTACATATTTAGTTGTTTGTTTTGGACGCAAATACACCGCACTGCGTAAATAACTCCGATAAAAAGTGCAGGAAAGGCCAGGAAGCAATGAAGAACCATGAAATAAAATTATTTATTTAGTAAATAACGCACTGTCATAAGATGCTTGCAAAGACATTTCAATAGTTTTTTTTTTAATTATTTTGTTTTAGTAAAAAGTAAATGCAGATCAAAACAAAAAGTAAACAATAAAACATGTACAAAAATATATTAAATAACTCTGTTACTAATTTTAGTTTGAACTTTTTTGCAAAGGCATAGACTCGGTACAATATTTTTGTGGTCACCTGAACTGACTTTTCAAGATTGTTTAAGTACAAAATAAGAAAACACATATCATCCTAAACCAGGGGTGTGCAACCCACGGCCCGCGGGCCACAATCCGGCCCTCCAGGCCAGTCAATGTGGCCCTCGCGATGGCAGGACAAAAAAATTTTTTTTTTTAAAATCGATTTATTTAGCTATTTGTACCGTCTATATGGCTTTACGTAAAAATCCGATTCTTTTCATAGCCGAATCAACCACACAAGGGGTCAAGGACGTTGTGTTGTAACTTTCTAGCCTCTATCACGAATGTCAAACGCACGCTGAGCTGTCCCATGCGCGTGTGCTTGCACGAAATCGTCTCGCATTGGAATGTGCATGCGCGAGCGCACGCACGTTTCAGATATTTAAAACCACATTTTCAATACCGCATTTCTCAGACCTCGTGTATAACTCGCAGCATTGATTTTTGCCTAAAAATCAGTTCAAAATTTTGCGCGTTAAAGTTGAATAAATACGGTATATCCATTGAGGATTACAGGTAAGTTTTTTAGTAACATTCAGTAGCTCAATTGTAATATTTCACGGCACTGGATATTTTGAATTGTATTTGAATTGCAAAGTGTACTTGTAGGCATTTAAAATTAATAGCACTCTGGGCAATAATACCAGTGCTTGTCGGACAATAGCTACCATGTGGTTATTGTTCAGCCATCCAGTGGCAAGAACAAGCTGTTTTAAACTTAATTATCTTTTAACAATTTTATTTTTTCAGTTGTATGCTGGTAATCATGTCTGCAACTAAAAAACGGAAAATTGATGATGAGAGAAGAATATTCAACAAGGATTGGAGCAGCAAATATTTCGTTATTCAGCACAACCAAGGGACTGTATGTGTAATCTGCCAAACTACAATAGCTGTAATGAAAGAATATAACATTAAACGTCATTATACAACAAAACATTCAACCATATATGATGCAGTGGAAGGTCAGGATCGTATGAACAAGCTAGAAGAGATGATCAAGGCACTTAAGAAACAACAAGGAATAATAACTCATTTTACTAGTCATAAGAAAGACCCTGAACTTGTTACAAAGCTGAGCTTTAAAATCTGTGAAGCAATTGCAGAAAAAGGGAAATCTTTCAGTGATGGGGAATTTATAAAAAGTTGCTTGGGCATATTTTCTGATTTTGTATGTCCTGAAAAGAAACATTTAATTCAGCAAACTAGTCTTTCCCGTTTTACTGTGTCGCGCAGAATAGATCAACTTGCAGAGAATATCCAAGAGACTTTAAAAGAGAGGATTAATAACTGTGCAACATACAGTTTGGCTCTTGATGAATGCACAGATATTAGTGACACTGCACAATTGGCTGTGTTTGTAAGAGGAGTCACAGACACTTTTGAAATCACTGAAGAATTTTTGGATATGGCCAGCATGTCTTCAACAACAACTGGGCAAGACATTAGTGATCAAGTGTTACAGTTAATGAATAAGTTTGAACTTGACCCTGGTAAACTGTGTGGCTTAACCACTGATGGGGCCCCATCAATGACTGGCAAAAGAAATGGGTTTACTAAGAAATTGTTGGACAGCATTGGCTCACAGGGAGTTGTTGTGAATCACTGTATTATTCACCAACAAAACTTGTGTGCTAAAGTACTCGGGTTTGCTGATGTAATAAAAGATGTGGTCACATGTGTGAATTACATCCGTTCTCGAGGCCTAAATCATCGGCAATTTAAGGCGTTTTTAGAAGGACTTCACTCTGATTATCCTGATGTTGTGTACTTCTCAGCAGTGCGTTGGCTCAGTAGAGCTGCTACTTTGAAAAGATTTTGGAATCTAAGAACAGAAATTCAGTCATTCATGACAAGCAAGCAACAAGATGTTGGATTTTTGAGTAATGATGATTGGCTAAATGACATTGCTTTTCTAACAGACATCACACAACATCTGTCAGATTTAAATGTTAAACTTCAAGGCAAAAGTCAGCTGGTGAACAAGATGTATGAACATATTTGTTCCTTTGAAAAAAAACTAAAACTTTTTCACAGTCAGCTTTGTAGAGGAGCACTCACCCATTTTCCATGTCTAGCTGAGAGAAAAGAACACATACCAGACTTAGAGTGTTCCAAATATGCTGAAAACATTAGCAAGTTGTGTGATGAGTTTGGAAACAGATTCAATGATTTAAGGAAGTGTGAAATGGAGTTCAAGCTCTTTTCTCAGCCATTTGATGTGACACCTGATGATGTTCCAGACTGCTATCAAATGGAAGTAATTGATTTGCAGTCTGACATGGACTTGAATAGAGCATATGACAGTAATGATGTGGTGACTTTCTACAAAAAACATGTGTGTGGAAAGCATCCCAATTTAGAGAAACATGCCAAGAAAATGATATCACTTTTTGGCAGCACATATTCTTGTGAGCAGTTTTTCTCTAGAATGAAATTAACAAAATGCAAAAACAGAAGTCAGCTCACAAATGAGCACATGACTAGTCAGCTTCGAGTTGCCAGTACATCAGTCAGAGCAGACATAGATGAAATGTGCAAAAACAAGCAATATCAAGTGTCTCATTAATAAAACCAGCATTAATTGTTTTTGTTGTTGTTGAATCAAATGTGCTTAAACAGTACCAAGAATCCCATTAATAAAACCAACATTAACTGTATGTGATGCTATATAATAATTTTTAACACAATACACGGGTTGTGTTTTGCATTTTATAATTTTATACATATTTGACGGTGACTGGCCCTCGACGTTGTTAAAATTTTCGAAAGTGGCCCCCCAGTGAAAAAGGTTGCACACCCCTGTCCTAAACAAATAATTTATTTTCAATTTTATTTGATAGCTTTTTCGATAGATATAAAAGAGACTGTCAATCTAATACTCCAACGAAAACGCTTGCTTGCGAAAAAAGCACAATTTAAAAAATCTATTTAAATTACTCACAATTTTGTCGAGTAGTTAAATTTTTGGATGAGTTATTTGTATTTTTCACATTTTCAATTTCACGTACAGCATTTAATTGATTTTGAACTATTGGATCTTGTTGATGGGCATGTACAGCAACAAATGCATTAATACTAGGAACTGAAGACATTACGCAAGACAACACTAAAACTTAGGCATGTACAAATTCATCATATATATTCAGATATGTATTTAATAACATCGCTAAAAAAAAAAAACAAAGCTATTTATATGAGGTTTAAAACCAATACATATTTGTAAAAACCTTTTAATTATGATTCAATCAAGATTTTAATTTTCCAAATTTTAAACAAACTAAAACAGAAAAGTGCAAAACTATGACATGATGTACATTTTTTCTGGTACGACATTTCACTTTAAAGTTATATTTCAAATAGAAACACACGAATTTTATAAGTTTTATCGGTTTTCTTATTGACTAACATTAATGAAAGCACCAACGAAAAGCATTGCGGTAGACTATAAAAAACATGTTAATTTATAGTGACGACAAAAAGAGGTCTTCTTTCCCAGAATAAACAAAAATATGCTTTCCCAATGAACAAAGACTTTTTTTTTGGTTTTCGCTTTAAATCAACCATTTTTCATCGGGGTCCATGAAAAATTCAGAGGGTCCTCAAAAAAATATTCAATTGGGGGTCCATGGTATTATTTTGCTGGTGCACAGGATAACACAGTCAATGAAAAATTCTTGATTTCACCTTCCTGAGAACTAAAATTTGGATTGTAAATTTAGTTGAAAAAAAAAGGTTTTTGTTTTAATCCAACAGGCATTTACAGCTGAAAACTTTCAGTTAAATTTTCATTTGATATGGTCAAGAATCTAACCCTTTGTACTGAAAGCAAAAACGACGATTTCTAGTCACTGTTTATTCCTGCACAAAAACAAAATAAGCTTGAAACTTAGAAATCTGTCGCTGCATAATGACTGTATTAAAAAGTTAAAATCAATTTTGATCACAAGATCATCATCAGTTAACAATTCTATCAATTCTTATTCAAATAGAATCTTATTCAAATTGATTCTATTTGAATAAGAAGATTTTATTTGAATAAGAATTGATAGAATTGTTAACTGATGATGATCTTGTGATCGAAATCAATTTTAACTTTTTAATACAGTAATTATGCAGCAATAGATTTCTAAGTTTCAAGCTTGTCTTGGTTTTGTACAGCTGAAAATGTTCTACAAATCGAAATGAACCATTTTTTTTGGTCTTTAACTGAATTTGAAGTCTAGTTGCCAGCATAATTAATTCAAAATTATTGCATTGGTATCAAGTGAAGAACAAAAAAAAGTCTTCACTTTGATCCTTGTAAAAAAAATTCCAAATGTTTTTGTATAGGGGTCAACCAAATAATATTTAGAGGAAAAGGGACAATGGGTAAAAAAGATTGAAAACCCTGCTTTAAATCAACATGTCTTTTAAAACTTGTGTTTTTTTAAATTGTACCCCTTTAAAAGTCCAAAAGCTGACACAGTATTTATTAGCCAAACATATTTGAAACATTTTGACACATCTCCAAAAAAAGGTTTGCAACCTTGAAACTAGAACATAGTAAGACAAGATAAGAATAAATCATACATTTTTTATAAATCAGTAAACATCAAGGCAAAAAATAATTTGAGTTGTATAATTATGGATTACCAATGTAAACGAATTTTGTAAGTGGATTTTGACACAAGCCACTTCCAAAATTCACATAATATAAAATAAATGCAAAGGGGAGTACTTGTGATATACCAAGTATAATCAAATGATTCTAAAACCAAAAAAAAGGATTGCGCTTCAAATTGAAAGCCATGAAACACTGTTGCAGTGATTAGGTAGGCAGGAAAAGTAATTTATTCAAAGCTAGATTTTTCATAAAATTCTTGTGTGATCCATAAAGTAAAGTATACACCTATATACTGTATAATCAGGCATCACTGTTGTAGACTAAAATAAAATGTAAAAAAAATTTTAGGATTGTAAGCTTATAAATTAAAAATAGAAGGTGTTTCAAAGTTACTGTATGTTGACACTTGTATTTTATGCATATATTTTTAGAGAGGTAGGCAAGGTAATCTTCTGTTTCCCATATTCAATAGACTAACTCTAAAGTAGAGAACAGTGCTGCAAGCTCGATAAACGTTTTCGACTGGGAAGCAAGAGTGTGTCAAAAATTTGCTAACAAATTTACAGACAGTGATTCTCCTTGAAGTCATTTCATAATTTATCATGCTGAGTTAGCATCAATTGGATGGACAGATAGATAGATTGCTGCAGATCATTGTAATGGTTCAAATCTAAGACCCTGTGACTTTAGATTATGGAAAGATGATTAAAGAGCATGTCTATAGCACAAAAGTTGGAGATGATAATGATCTCAAGCCTAGATTACTATTTTTCAAATGTGCATTAACCCTTCAAGGGACAGTGGTACATATGTGTACCAAGATTGTGATAGTAACATAAAAACACTTTTGTGAAGGCATTTCAAATATCTGTGACATGATTATAAAACAATTGTCATTCTATTTTACAATCCAAATCTTAGATCCTTTAAAAAGTTAAGGCAATAAGAGCTGGTTCTTGTATGATTAGCATGGTAAACAGGTTGAGAAAATTTAATAAATTGTTTGTACACTTTAAGCATCTTTTCTGAATAAATAATTTTTTAATTTAGGTTTAAAATAACTTTGCAATACCTTGAAAATATAAACTTAAAGCCTAGCAAGAAATGAGATAAAAGCAAGTCATCCAGGTGCAATGTGCAGGTTAATCATACTACCAAATCAATTCTAAATTATAATACAATTTAGAAAAATATTTTCAATATAAATTCACATATCAAATGTTACAGTTATAGAGGTTTTTATATGTTATTGACTACTAGACCAACCAATTTATTTTTAAAACTTGTTTAATGACTGGCTTGAGTAAGAAAAAATGGGTCTTTTCAGAAGTCATCGCAAGTGATTTTTTTTAGTGAAACTAACCTAGAACCCTTCTTTTAGCACCAGGGTGAAATAAAAATGAAATCAAGAGAAAAAGGATTTCTCAAGAAGTAATAGTAACTGCAGGGGCATTTGGGTTAGTTTTAAAAACAAAAATTGCTTACAGTGACTTCTTGAAGAGACCCAAAAAAATACTTATGATTTGAAAAGTTTGGGTTACTGTTGCCCCTCCTCCAAGGATCTCAAAGGTGTTGCCCCTTAACTCTATAAAGAAGCCAATTTAAACTTCCAGATATGGATGATTTCTGCTGCTTATAAGGTTTTTTTACAGACTAGTGGTATGTTGTTGTGTTGGTACTTGGCTACAGTTATGATTAGTATCATGTGTGTGTGTTTAGCATAGTGGGCATTGTGCTGTGTAAGTATAAGCGTTTACAGAGTGTAAGTATCTTAATAAAATGGGTGATTTGTTGACTCTGACCTATATCAAATTTGTATGCATGTGATGTGGTAATGTTTTTTCTGATTAATCAATATCTTAGGATGTGGTGTTAGTAAATTTATTACTTTTTTTTTTTAACTGAGGTATTGTGAAATGATGGTAGTTTGAATGTGGAGGTTACAGTCTTGAGATGCTTATGTATCGATCAGAGATGATAATGCTAGTGTTATTTTTGTTATGCAAGATTGTGGCTTTGATGTTTCTGGGTGATGCCAAACAATTTTTTAAAACCGATTTCTCCTAATCCTTTCTTAGATTCTAGTTTAAGCTTTATCACCCTACATCAGGTGTTCTCAACCAGGAAAAATTTTGTAATTTTACAGGGGAATTTTTAAAAATGTAATTGAGCATTTTAGATATTAACTGTAATACTTTACACATTTTTATAAGAACATTTCAAAAGTTTGATTTATTTGTAAGCAATCATATTGAGTAAATTGCTTTTTGCTTAGCTACTTCATAATGGCTAATTGTTGCTTTTTTGTTAATAAAGTTGTTATTAATTTTGTGACAATAGGTATGGTTTTTGTGTTACACGAAACTATTATTCTTGAGCTTTTTCAAATGCAATATTATTAATTTGTTATTAATAAATATTAGTCTAAAAAGTTTATCAAAATTACATTAAATTGCAAGAACTTAGTTTCTCTTCTTTTGCATACTGATATAAACGTACTAATTAGGCATTAACCTGATTTTTGGTGGGTGGGAATTTAATTTTGAATATCAGTTAATTTGGTCCATGTGTACCAATGCCCAGAGCTTAATAATTTTTCAAAATTCATTAACATGAAGCAATACAAACAGTTTTTGAGCTTTAACTCCTGAAAATCAACTAAGCTAGCAATTCATAATCAATCAAAGTATTGTTTTAAATGTAAGACAACTATTTAGCACAAACTTGTCTAAAAGATTACAGAGACAGGCCCCATGTTTTTTTCTAAATATAGATCCTGGATTAAATAAATAATCAAAGAACAAGCACCAAATTCAGTGCAAGCTCAAACCTAGGCATTGAATTCTTGTGGACTAGTCTTTAAGACCTTTTTAGTACATATTACAAATATACATAAAATTTCAGTAATTATATTACTGTGTTTTTTGCTCTGCTTTGCTTCATTAAATATCTTTTTAGTTAATAAAGCTGCTTCCTTTTAAAGGTTACTTTATTTTGCACAATTGAAAGACCTTTCAAACGTTACTACAATTCATCTTGTTTTGATCACAGGAAAACTCATCCTAATTAACCTAAACCACTCAATTAGATCAATTTCAAGAGCAGCCCTTCCAAAGCAGTTAAATATTGTGAAAAGTTTTTTTGGTTTTTTGAATATACTATTCAACAGGAACACCTTCGCTGATTAAGACTTCCTATCAACCTACACCACTAACAGTCCTATGCAGAAGAACAATTGCATTCTGGCCAGTTGTAACATCAGCCATCTCTAATTAAAGTAATGTAGGACTAATGACTGTTGTTTACATTTCCAGTGCTTAAAAAGAGTTGCCACAAAGCATTTGGGTCAGGTAATTGCTTCAGTTAATACATCTGCAACTGCAAAAGTTCCAGATATATTAACGCAATAATCGATTGAATTATTTTGAAAGGGTAAACCAAAATACAAAAGGTAATTTAAAAAATGGATCACTCTGTCATTTTGGAAGGCCTACCCAAACAACCACGTCTAAGAGAAGAGCAAACAGTTTTATAAAAGGTTTCTAAAAAATCTAAAAGTAGAAAAAAGTGGTTAGATTTTTAAAGGAAAGTTTACAGGGAATAGCTTGCATAAGTTATTTTTGTATGCAAGTGATAGTTTTTATAGATTTCAGGATGTACCATTAAACAGAGTAATTTTGATCAATTTTGGAGGTTTCTTGCTTCTAATAACCTGACACTGTCAATAAGAAAACTCTTTTCCTGTTGATCAGGACACTCTGCCTCTGAGCCATCAAATAAAATATCTTGATGATATCATAACAGCTTTGCAGCTGAATGCTTTCAAACAAACTGCTAAACAAAGTTACCCCATACTTTGGGATAACTTTTATCACACATTATGTAAGAATAGAACAAACAATACTGGGGGTAACTTTGATCACTGTTTTTATTTTTTAAATATATTAAGAGTTCAAACACATAATTTTTAGTTCTTTGCAAGGATATGTAACTTTTTGTTTTTTGTTAAAGGGCAGGGGATCAAAGGAAAATTTTCTAGCTGTGTTTTCTTGACTACAAGTTAATTAGTACTACTGCCAACAGATCAAAGTTACCCCACTAAACAAAGCTATTCCATTTTACAGTATATTTTAATGTAACAACTTACCCTGTGTGTCATATACCTGCCCTGATTACAGGTAAGTTGATTAGCTTTAATGCAGATTTAACTCAAATCATAACAAAATGCCCCAGTATCCCCTACCTATAATTTCTAAGTTCTGGCATCTATTGCACTGCTCAAGTGCCTCAACTTTTTCCTTTTCTTTTTCATGCTTTATTTTTATCTCAGTAGATTTGTTCTCTAATTTGTTATTATCTTCTTCTTGGTATTTTAATTATTTCAATTAATTGTTTGCAATTGAGTTTTAATTGTTCATGGTCTGTGCTCATAAAACCCTGACTATTTTTTTATGCCTTCCAATTCTATTTTCAATGCCAAAATTTCGAGTCACTTTAAGAAATCGCCATAAGCAATTTTTGTTTGTGAAACTAACTCAAAATCCCTTGTGACTACTATTGGTTCTTGAGAGATCCTTTTTCTCGTGGTTTCTTTTTTATTCCCTCCTGTTACTGTAAGAGAGATTTACGGGTTAGTTTCATCGACAAAAATCGCTTACGGTGACTTCTTAAAAAGAGCAAAAATTTTACTATTCTAAAAAACTTTATATTTTTTTTACAGTTTATTAATAAAGTCTGTGATGACTTATTAGAATTAATATAAGCTTAAATATTGCTAATATCAGTAACATCTTTATTTTTAAATTTGGAATCTTTTATTTGACTTGCTCGCTTGCTGTTAGGCAGGCTTATTAACTAAATGGTTAAATTGCAGAATAGCAATTACTGGAATTTTAAATACTTGTAGGCTATCAAACTTTATATAATTTTTTACAATTTTACTTAATTCTTCGATCTTTTTAAATTCATCAACAGTAAATTGGAATTCAACAATCACTCAGAATTAAAACGATATGAAAATTAAGCACTAAACTTGATTTAATTTCATTTTGAATGAGAGAAAAAACACATCCGCATTACTCAACTGATTATGTAATAGCGACCACTAGTTAAATAACATTATAAATCATGGGAGTATGCTTTGGTCATAGTGAACTTGCATATCTGCCTCTATTTCATCGATAGTTCTACATGTATATTCTATAGAAGCGGTTCTCAATTCATTTTGAAGCCCGCACCCCGTCCGGAAGGAAAAATCATTTTTGCACCCCTTGCAACATTTGATGCATTGTTTTTTGTATTATTATTGCTGGCATTAATAGTCTCAAAAGTCCCCAAAACAAGAAGTTAAACAAAAAATTTAAAGAATGATAACAAACAAAATGTAGATATGAATTTAAATAAAACATATTCAATGACAATCGATCAACCTACAATGAAGTTTGTTTACTTGTCTTCATGTCTTCAAGTTTTTCGTATCGTAGTTGTCTGTTACTCAAAGCCACGCGTAACTCATTTTCCACGGTTTCTAACGGATTTCGATACCTATTCTTTAAGTAAACCAGGGAAGAAAACCCGGCTTTGCATAGATAAATAGTCGAAAAGGAAGGAGAATTGTCAGTGCTTTTAATTCTGCCTACTTTGAATAGGTTTCCAGTCATGCACTTCAAAAATTCTCCAAAACCATCGACACAAACCCCATTTTTATGCTTCGACTTTTCTTCAAATCTATAAGATCCTCCTTGTAACTCCAGTTATCAGGAAGCTTATCCACATTGAATTTAAACAAATCGATTATCCAACTTTTCATGACGTTCAATTGACCGGGAGAAAAGTAATTGTCAAAGGATGCGCTGAGAGATTCCATATGTGCGACAATTTCCAACTTCACATTTCCCTGCAATCTAGCAACACCTTCGACAACTATTTCATCAAGAAAAGGGAAGTTTGCCAGGTAGTCACCCTGAAGCCGGCGAGGCAGTTTGCCGATGAAAGATTTCAGTTTTTCGGACGCTTTTACCATATTGTTGCAGCGTGGTCGAGTGGTTAAAGCACCGGGCTGATGATCAACATGGTCTCGGTTCAAAACCCACTTGAGCCATTCTGCTGTGTCCTTGGGAAAGACATTTTACGGCACTTTCCCCTGCTTGGTGGTCTTGGCAAGCAGTTCTAAATTACAATAATATCTCTACTAAATTACTAGCGGACAGCAATATCTTGGCATCTCCGGAAGCAGGTCGGGGTAATTGCTTACCCTATGTATAGCGCCTCCGTCGCTTTCCTGCGAGTCAGGAGGATAAATATAGAGATAAAAATAAATAAAAAAATAAAAAATATTCATTCCTTTTCCTTGTAGTGATCAGTTCAACTCATTGAGTCATCAGCAAGATATGCTGACATTTGTATAAATTTAACAGATTTGAAGCAAACGAGTATGTCACTGTGGTGATCTTCCAAAACACGTTTAATTTCTTTTCAAAGTTGCAGAAACCTGTTCAGTACCGGACCTCTAGACAGCCATATCTTACTTCAGTGTGGTAGAGAAGAACATGGTTGCCGTTTTAATTGACGTCTTAGAAGAGTGCAGGCACAATCGATGATTCAAAGCACGACCTCTGATGTAATTCACAATTTTCACACAGGAGTTAAGGGCATCATTCAGACATAGACGTAGTGTTTTGAAGGCAAGAGCCTGTTGGTGAAGGAGACAACAGTGGCGTGCGGTCAGGGCATGCAAGTCATGCGTTGTATGACCAAATTTTTAGGAATTGCATGACGAACTTTTAATCGATGAAGTAGATATCGATGAATTCGATGAGAAATATTACTTGTTTCGGATGAAATCTGAGGCCGATCCGAGACGAAGACCTATTTTTTTGTATCATTTTAAAAAATAACGTGAATTTAGGACTAAAAGTAAGAAATTGGAGACTGGTTACAAGTGATGACCTTTTTTTTAAATCACTGCATTTTGAGGAAAAAAAAGTGCATTACCTGGAACGATTTCAAGCGACGATCTTTTTGATTTTAAGGACGGAAACTGGCAATGACTTCAAGTAATGACCTTTTTTTAGAGATAACCTTGAATTTAGGACGAAAATTGATCTTGAATAAACTCAATATTATGACCTGGTTTTGGCATGCCAATTGCATGACTAGTCTCAAAGGTCACCGCACGCCACTGGCAGACAATGAGTTACTTTCAACTCGGGTATCTCCTTTTTCAGCATAGCGGCAAAACCAGAACGATTGCCCAACATAGCTGGAGCACCATCAGTGAAAATAGAACCAATCATTTTAGAATCAAGATTGTGCTTGTTAAAAAATCCTTTGACTAGTTTGAATGCATTCTTCGCGGAAGTTGTTCTTGGTAATGGTTCACAAAACAAAAACTCTTCCTCAACTTTCTTTCCCTTGATATAACGAACAAAGCAAATTAACTGACTGTACTTGGATACATCTGTAGACTCGTCCAGTTGAAGCGAGATTTTTAGTGAAGAAGCCTTGAAGTCCAAGATTAGTTGATCGCAAATATCAATACTGACTTGAATTAAATTCTTCTACGAACTGTATCATTTGACAATGCAACTTGTTTCAACTTCCTGGCAGCACCATCTTCCAAAATTATGTCAGCCATGTCAACGTCACAAGGTTTAATAACTTCTTGGGCAAGCGTGTGAGGTTTCATTACTTTTGCAATGCGATAAGCTACTTGTACGCAGCGAGGAGATGAGGCTTTTCGACGCTAGTAAATCCTATTTTCGGAAGCATCCCATTTCGGTCGTAACAGGCTCGATTTGTTTTTAAAGTTTCAACATTATATCCAGCTTCCACTCCCGCATGTCTATTTTTGAAATGCTCACTTAACTGTGACGATTTTAGATTAGAATTACAAAACACAATATCACAGAGAATGCATTGCGACCTTTCAACTCCATCAACTGTAATGGCTGTGAAACCAAACTGACTGTATTCTTCTTTCCACTTCCTCACTTTGCCTTTTGACATGCTGCAGTGTAGATTGCAAAGATCACGACTATATTAACTTTAATGATTATTGATAGTTTACAAGATTGGTCTTCTTAATATCCTACACTCTTTTAACCTTAATAATGCTTCTCGCCACACTTTCATAACCATTCATTCATTCATTCACTCATTCATTTTTTTATTCTCGATCATTATTAAACAGTTTAACAGAAAAATTATAGATATTAATAAGATCAAGAAAAGGAAGAAGCGGCACAACGTCAAACGTTAAAACATGCATATGATAATCATAAAGTAAAAGTACAAGACAGTACAAAGCATGGCCGCAACACCTTGATCAGATAAAGATATAAGAAGAGAAAAAGAAAAAAAAATACATAACAATAATAATATCAAACAAACTAATCGATTAATATGTAGAAACGCAATTTCATTTTGTATAATGGCAACATTTATCACTTGTTCCATGTGCATCTAACTGTGTTGAATTTTTCTCTCTGTTTTTTAGTTTTGGTTTGAGTTTGTAATGCACGTGGTCGGTAGCGTAGTCACTGAATATTTTTAAAATTGGTTTATTTAGCTGTGCTTGTTCAAAATTGCCTTCACTTAGACCTTGTCCTTAAAATTTTCTCATATTCTTACAGATTAAGTACGATATAGGTATACGTAAGGTAAGTTAATAACGACAGCTATAGACTGATAAAAGAAATAGACCGCGACTGCTGACGATACACGTAGCAAACTTAACAAAATAACCAGTGTATGACTAGGCTGCATAATGATGATGAGTGGCACAGCTAGCCAAGATGAGAATTTAGCTCAACTGAGTTAGGTGAGTAAAGAAAAACCTCCCATAAAAAGAAACCTCACCAGGTCCGGAAACCTTTTCTAAATGCAACTGGTGACTATAATGGAATTGTGAATGTTGCAAAAAGTATATGCGAAAAATTTACGGAATTATACATTTAATAATAAACAAATATTAACGATAAAAAAGATAAGGCAACATAACAAAAAAAAAACTATTATGCCAGTCGAAGTTGATGAAAAAAATATATATCAATAATGTAACAATTATAAATAAAAATAAAATAAAAAAAAAGTTTTACAACAGAATTCATGCACTACAAAATAAAATATTAGATAAAATTTTTACAGACCAGCATAATAGCAATATAAAAAAAATAAACAAAGTCAATAACATTTAATAACTGTTTGAAACTTATTTTACAATTCTTAAAATAGAAAATTAATTGCTAAAATGAAACAGTAGACATTTTCAAAAAGAAATTTTAATGAAAGAGCAAATCAATTTGATTGTGTTTGAAATTATGCAGACAATCAAAATTTAAGAAGAGTTTTTTAAAGCTTTGTGAACAGACTGGATATCTTGATCGATTAAGCTTTTCTTCCGGAGATTGAATTCAAAAATTTTGACACCATTTTCATTTCCTTCTTTCCGGAAACCTGTAATCAAAAATGCATTTTTTTTTTCATTTTTTTTTTTATCTCTATATTTATCCTCCTGACTCGCAGGAAAGCGACGGAGGCGCTATACATAGGGTAAGCAATTACCCCGACCTGCTTCCGGAGATGCCAAGATATTGCTGTCCGCTAGTTATTTAGTAGAGATATTATCAGTATCAGTATCAGTATCTTTTATTTCTGCTCCGCCACAAGAAAAATAGAAAGAAATAAACAAACATATAGGACTATAGCAGAAGAAGAAAAAGGAAGAAGCAACAAAACGTTAAACGTTATAGCATGCAGACAGTAATATTTGATATAGTAGTTATAAGAATGTAATTTAGTAGTTATAAGAATGTAATTTATAGTTATAAGTATATAGTATATAATATATAGTGTTACGGCTAATCCGCTAATTTGGTGGTCCCTTTTTTATTTTCAATATAATTACTACATCCGGGTCACGTACATAATTTCAATTCAGCGTTCGTAACTGGTTGTTTTATTTTTGGAATCACATGCTTGTGACAGGACCAAATGGTAATCAAAGGTAATCAATAATTTAACTTTTGGATTTTATTTGTATAGATTGGTCTACCTTTTTGTTAAATCGCTACTTGAGTAGCCTTTGGTAACTGGAATAATTTGTGTACAGTATATAATTAAATTCCGTGATTTTACTGCCTTTTATTTCTAATTATATTTTCTCCCTGGTGGATCAGGTGGCTGGTGTATCTAGGGAGAGCTAGTAGGCTACTTTAGTGCGCATTTACTGCCCGACCTATCTCTTATTCTAATAGAATTCTACGGGCTGTTGGCTTGCTCGTATATATAGTATATAAGTATATATAGTATATAATATATAGTATATAAGTATATATAGTATATAGTTAGTAGTTATAAGTATATAGTAGTTATAAGAATGTAATTTATAAGAAAGTTATAAGAATGTAATTTAATGTAATAAAATATTGTAATTTAGAACTGGTTGTCAAGACCACCAAGCAGGGGAAAGTGCTGTAAAGTGTCTTTCCCAAGAACACAACAGAATGGCGCAAGTGGGTTTGAACCAAGACCATGCTGATCATCAGCCCGGTGCTTTAACCACTCGACCATGCTGCCGACACATAGGGCAATATCGCGTTTAGGATTCTAAACACTACAATTAAATATTATTCCCATTACTTAAAAGATATTTATAAACCTCAATAGTTGCTCCGTTCTCTTTGATTTCGCTTTGGAGTAACTTCTAGATTATCCGCTTGACCTGTTTCGACTATGACGTAATAGTCATTGTTTGTGATTAACTTGATTTGAGTAACTTTCAGAACGTTCGAGATACTCACGACCGAGTGATATAAATAAGGCTCGCTCGGAAGCATTATTATTCTTAAAGTTAGTGATCTGCTATTGGAAATTTGTTGGCTCTGTGAATTCATGGTTTTTGAACGCAAGTCTCTGGTTGCCTACGTTGTTGTGAAGAATTAAGCTGTTGAGCTTTACCTGTTTTTGATTGTATACTATTTTGGGCTCCTAAGTGGATTGGGGCATATTTTTTAATAAAGAAGTTATTGTGGTAGTCTGAGCTGTGGTTAGCTAGACTATACTTTTGCTGTTACTGGTTCCTAGGCTGGTCCAGTAATAAGATTTAAGAATTTTATCTTGTATTAGGCAGCCAAGCTTGTGTTATCGGTGAGGCCTTCAAAACAGGCACCGAAAGATTATAAAATTAAAAAACGTACCGAGTTACTAAATCAACTTCTACAAAATTTTAAAAACCTAATTTTGTGGAAGAAACAACAATTTGAAAACTTTAACAAAATTTTAAAAACTTTTTACCAGCGGAACAATAGTAAAAGATCAAAGACTTTGTTTTTTATTTTTTAAGTCAAAGGGAATACCATTCCAATAAGCGGGACCACGGTGTGAAATAGCTTGCTGACATACTGTGCTAAAACATTTCTTTGGAATAAAGATAGACTTGTTTCTGGTATTGTATATAGATTCGTTTTTAGTAAAAACATCTTTAAATGCAGTTGGGTTTTTACCATTTTATTGCTTAAACATAAACACAATTAGTTCTTTTGCAAAAGTTGATCTATTGTTAACAATTTATTTTCTTTCATGATATCACAAAAACAGTTGAGCGACTGTTAAAACTAAAAACTAATTTAACAAATTTGTAGCACAGTCCTTGTAATCTTTTAACCAAAGTTTTATTGCCAAAACATCAATTTAAATTACAATAAGAATATTCTTCCTTTTCAACAAATGAACAATAAGATTTCAGGAACAACTTGAAACTTTTTGCACAAAATAATCAAAGAGCCGAAAGTATTCCAAAGGGTCGATTACAGACTACTGACTAACACTAACAGAAAGGTATTAACGTAGGAATATGCGCTCTACGTGATATAGGCAGACCATGAGTTTGTATGACATGAAAAATTTCATGTCTTCAATTACGTCACAGTGGCTCATTCATAAAACATAAATAAAGTATATTGATACTCCTGGATTGGTAAGATCTGCGTTATGGTCCGATGGTGCAGCTTCTTTTCTTTTTGCTATGCATCGAAAAAGTACAGAGTAGGTGGGCAGAAACCGCATCTTACACCTCACACGTAAATTCTTAACTGAGTCGGTAATATAAAGTTAGCTACAGTTTAGCAGAGAAGTTCGCACCCTAAGAATTCCCTTCTCGCACCCCCAATTGAGAACCGCTGCTCTACAGGCTACAACTCCAACCAATCATTGGATAAATGTTTTAAAAATTTAGAAAATTTCTATATTTTTTGAAATCCTTTTCTTTGTTTTGTCAATTTTTATATTTAGATAATTGGCCATTGGGTTTTCTCCTAGTTTGGATTTTCTATGTTTTTTTTTTTTATAAATATAAATTTTTTTGTAATGTGTATGTGTATGCAACAATTTTATTGGTGTGTGGTGTGTCTTTTGTGCATAGTATTAACCGCTCGCCTAATGAAAAAAATAATAGAACAGATATAGCCGTACCAACAGTGATGGATTTAATAGGGTGCGAACGGAGCGGCCGCACCGGGCCCCCTAAAATACATCAAAAAGTGGCCCCCTTACACAAGATATTGTTTCATTTTTTCGTAGTAGCACCAGGACGTTGGTGCCATGTCTAAAATAAACACTTTTTTTATAGACAACTTTGTTTTTGAGACACTAAAAAGTACCCTTCCTAAAACAATGATGACTTTTTTTTAGAGACCACAGTGTTTGAAACACTTAACAGTGGCCCCCCTGAAATGAAAAACTTTTTTTGGAGATCACTTTGTTTTGATACACTAAAAATGGTTCCCCCTATGACAATGATCTTTTTTTAGAGATTACTTTGGCTTGGAACACTAAATAGTGGCCCCTCTTACTTTTCTTGCACCGGGTTTTTTTTTGTAAGGCCATCCCTGCGTATCAACCTGGGTTGGCAGGAGTTGCATTTGCACCCCAAAGTCTAAACAATTTCGGAAAAATTAGAACTTTTGAATGTTTGGGTGCTTTTCTACGATTTAGCGACAACCAGCGGGAGGGTTACCTCATTGATCATTGTGCAACAAAATCGAGTAATTGTCACAGACTTTGCTCGGGAATCCCAAAGGACCAGTTGGGCTAGGTAACTCGAATACCTGCGCTGAAGCAAAGCTGTGTCTAATTTTAGTTTATTCCGACTCAAGAAGTAGTCTTGCTATGAGCCTGAAGCTTTTGTACAGTTGATTTAACGAAAGCTCGGATTGGTTTCGTTGAAGACTCTTCTTCACAACAAACAGAGACCACTGTCTCTAATAAGAACGAATGCATAACAAAAATCACGACTGACGAAATTCTATTCCACGCTTTGCCAAACTGCAAAGCGAAATCAACACTATAACTTGATTCAATCAACACAAATAATTTTACCTCTGTATAACACAACTCCAAAACAATGGCGCAAAATAAATTCAATACTCGTCCCAATTTCTACCTCCTCTCCAAGGCAACACTTTTTCGCTTTAAGCGTCTCTCTCTCGCCGTCTATCGTCGTCTATTTTTATTCGCCTCGTTACGCATCGCCTTTATATAGATCAGTGGTTTTCAACCGGGGTTCCATCAGAACAGTTCAGGGGTTCCGCGAGATGAACTTCGTGTGTGTCTATCAAAAACACGACCCAATTTTAAGGAGTTTTGCAAGAAACATTAGGCTCAAGTTTTTCATTGAATTTTTTACGAGAATAAATGTAATTTACAGTTTATATTAATAATTTCAGAGACCGATTCCAAGTGAAGACCTTTTTTTTTAGAGAACACTCTGATTTTGGGATGAAAATAGGAATTTCGGAGACCGATTTCAAGTGAAGACCTTTTTCTTTTTTTTTAGAGAACACCCTGATTTTGGGACGAAAATAGTTGTTTTTAGCCGGTTACGGTCCGGAAACTCGAATAATTTTGAAAAGTGGCCCACAAGAGTGCAGAAGTTGGACCACCCTGGCATAAGACAATCAAATTATCGCACAGGGGCTCCTCGAGCCTCTGGAATGTTTCATTGGGGTTCCGCTCCACCGAAAAGGTTGAAAACCACTGATATAGATAAAAGTCACGTGCCGATGAAAATTCTAGTATATGCGGGATTTAACTAGAACTCCCCAGAGAGATCGCTATGCTTGAATGCGCCAGAACATTCCAAAATTATCGAGCTATAGTGGCGCTCGGGCAAAACATATTACGTTATTACTATTGGCGAGAAGAAAAGAGAGAAAAAAGATGCATGCATCGCGCAATAGGAAGCGCATCGGACGCTATATTACATAATACAAGAGCAGCGCTCAAAGAGACGCGTTTTATCTTATAATAAAACTATGAATTACTTTTAACGGGGAAAAACTACATCGTTTTGATTAAAATTATTAGTAATGAAGTGTGACAGTAATAAAGAACAAAGACGTAAAAATTATTGAAGAAACCGAATAACTTCAACGCATGCCGCACTCCCGAACAGCAAAATACAAACCCGAGAACAATCTAATTTCGCAGGCACAACGGTCAATCGTACAATTGCAATATTTGAAGAATCAAACCAAAATAACCAAGAAATTTATAACTGTTCACATAATTAACTTGACAAGGCAGTAGGCACAAACTAAAATATTCAATTAATAAATAAAATAAGTAAAAAAAATAATAACTTTTTATAAGCCAAATGGAAAGAACTACCGTCGTTTCTATTCATTGCGTTACATTAGATTTTGAGTTTATAAACCAATTTTCTAAAAACAATCTTTTATTGTAATCAGTTTCAACTTCAAACACAATTGTTTTAAAAGTTGAAACTGATAACATAAATTGAAAATCAAGTAGAAGAACGCCGATTATCCGAACACTACTAAAATGGTGGTAGGCTATAACGCCATAGCATGTTGTGAACAACGAGTGAGTATCGTTCAACACAGTTCTGCTTTTAAAAAGGATGAGAGATTGGCAGCGACGAAAAGAGTAAAAAAACTTAAAGCAATAAAATGGGTGATCACTATAGGCCGTACTGCTCATAAGGTACCATGACCATATGTGTATATAATTCTTTTTATTGCAAGATTGCATTTTGTTCGATTATCCGAAAAAATCAGTTATCCAAACCACCCCTGGTCTTAATTAATGCAGGTAATCGACGTTCTACTGTAATAGCTTCTCTGAACAAGTGCAGTGAGTCTTCTACCTAGCTCAAATTAAAGAGCAAGATGATAAAGAAGGTTAATCTTGCTTGCAGTGAGATTGTTTAGCTGGAGAATAGTGGGATTTGGGATTTGCCCTGATGAAAACAGTTTTTTCCATATATTTTCCTGTCCTAAAAACAAGGTTGCGAATTAGCAGGCCCTGGCTGAACATCGGATGAAGTAAATACCAGTGATGATGACTTTAAGACCAATCTAGCGATTAAATTTTCGTGTCTTTGTTCTCGGTTTTGAACTTAGGCCGGTGGTCCTGTGGTATTTTCAAATTTGGTCTCGAGACCAGATATTTTTTAATGCTTTTAATGTAGATTGATGTAATAATTTAGTCACCCTTGATTGACCAGCTTTATTTCAATCTGCAAGTGCTATCTTAAAGCTAAGACCAACTTCTTTATCTCTTTTTTTTGAAGTTTTCTCATCTCTGTTACAATAAAGATTTTTACTGTGATCTGGGCCATGTGTGTCAAGATAATAAAATGAGGAAAAACGTTAATTTTTAATGAAAGTTTGAGATCACACCTTCAAACTTGTCGGCAGTGTGGTCGAGTGGTTAAAGCACCGGACTGATAATCAGCATGGTCTCGATTCAAAACCCACTTGCGCCATTCTGTTGTCTCCTTGGGAAAGACACTTTACGGCACTTTCCCCTGCTTGGTGGTCTTGACAACCAGTTCTAAATTGCAGTTATATCTCTATTAAATTACTAGCGGACAGCAATATCTTGGCATCTTCGGAAGCAGGTCGGGGTAATTGCTTACCCTATGTATAGCGCCTCCGTCGCTTTCCTTCGAGTCAGGAGAATAAATATAGAGATAAAAAATAAAAAACTTCTTTTTTCGTATGGCCGTATTGACCTGTTTGCTGCTTTTGCTGTTAAAAAGTACCACCACTCTTGGTAAACAGGGTAACCCCAATAAAGAGTTCGTTGCAAAGTGCTTTTTTTAAGAGCACGACAAAAATTACATAAGAATACATAGCATCGAATTTGCGTCCTTCAGCTCGCAAGTCAGAGTTTTATCGCACTCAGCAATACTGTCGACGCAAGTTCAATGTTCAATCTATTCGAGTGATTTTTTTCTTCTTATTGTCATCTCATCTCTATATTTATTCCTCTGACTCGCAGGAAAGCGACGGAGGCGCTATAAACAGGGCAAGCAATTACCCCTATCTGCTTTAGGAGATACCAAAATAATGTTGTCAAATCACTTGATTTGAGTTTTTACAAGACCGATTAATTATTGCTCTTATGAAAAAATACAAAACAATATTTTCAAAGTACTTGCTTTCCTGTAAAAACTTTTGTAATCAATCACCAATCAATTTTATAATTTCTTACAAAACATAAAACCTTAACAAAAGCCAAATTAGATCTATACGTTTATATAGCTTTTCTAGCTCCTGGCAATCTTAATTTTTCACCGAAGAATACAAATACATAAAGAACTTACGGCTTTTTTTGCAATGGAGATAAAATTTGCCAGCTGTTTCCTTTTTTTGTAATGAAGATCGCATCATACTATGTTTTACATTGTACAATAAAAAGAAATTGTTAAAACGAATGAATTGTAATTGCGTTCTTATTCTACTTATGAAAATGTACTTACACAACCCATATAAGGCCAAGCTGTGTATACGCAACATCCAAGTAGGCCTTACTCTTTTCTTTCGGTGACCTTAAAAATTCCGTGCTATCTCTTGTAATAAACATTTAATTTGAAAGAATAATACTATTGTAACAGGCTGAAAAGCAAAAGTTTTGAAATTTATTTTCAAGTGGGCTTTGTGATGAATTTTTAGTTAAGCCTACATTCAAAAAATATGTTTTTGGATATCAATAGATTTAGCGAGTTCATATTCGTGAAATATAGCAATTTGTAATATGTTACGTCACGTGTTTATTAATGTCTCAAAAGTTCGTTTTTAATTTTAACCAAATCAGCTTGCATTTGAGGGGGAAGATATCTTTGTGTAAAAAATTGCGTACGTTTTGTTGCGTATACGCAACATGGGGCATCTTGTTCCGACTTATTGTTGCGTAAGCGAAACTTTGGCACAAGATATGGCTCAAAAAAAAATGTTTTGAAATAGGTTAAACTTGTTGCTTGAATATGTTTTTATAAAACAAGCTATCTCAGGCCTTGATTCCATCTGTCCAAAGCTTATAATCCATGCTGGCTCTGCCTTGAAGTCCTGATTACATGACTTCCTTTCTTCCCGCTTATGCCCACTCAAAATTCCCAATATCTGGAAAAGAGGGCTTGTAGTTGCAATCCCAAAGCCGATAAACCCAGTCGAGAACCCAAAGACCACTTACCCATATTTTCAGGCATCTAGAGAGCTAAGCTTCGCCGATAAGAGCGACACTCTCTTTTGCTTTCCGTGGATCTCTGAAGCCTGATCTTGTATGGTCTTTTAAGTGGGTCCTCAGCCGCCAAAAGAGACTAAGATTTAGACTCCAGTTTTTGCCAGCTTCCCGGAAGCGATTAAACAACCTTGTCGTATTTGGCATACGCGCTTCTCAGTGGACAAATTATAGATCAAACGCGGAATACTAGGAGAATACATCCAGGCTCCGTGTTTTCATACCCAGAACCATTGCAGGCCTGTTGGAATGAGCTTGCCCCGAACAGCTTGGGTTAAGCTCAATAGCCTGCGGACTGGTGTTGGGCGAGTCCATTTGTCCATGAAAAAATGGAGTCTTCTTTCTTCATCAAATTGCGCGTGCGGCACCTCTGAACAAACCGTAGACCACGTCCTAATAACGTTCCGCATACATCGATTCTTGCTTAACACCATCATTGTCAACATTTTATCCGGGCAGTACAGCAGCCTGGGGTAGTAAAAGGATAAACCATCGGCCCCAGGCCTGTTTGTGTCTGGCCTGGAGTGAATGCCCTTCCAAGCGGCAACGACGACGATTACGATTATGATTACCTACTCATTTTGCAATACGATTATAATTGCAATTAATCTACTCAAAATTTGAAAATAATCGATTACAATTACTTATCTATTTTGCAATCACGATAACGATTACTCAAAATAATTATTCGTTTTTAAAATGCGACAACAAAAAATTCTGCAATGTCGTCGTCGTCGTTTGAAAGGGCACCCACCTCAGGTCAGTCACAAAAAGGACTGAGGCAGAAGACTTATCCTTTTACTACCCCTGACTGCTGTGCTGAATGACTTAAATGAATAAAAAAAAAACTATATTAATTAAGTTCGGCAAGTTTACGACAGTGGTTCTTAACCGTGAGATGTTGAAAAATTCCAGAGTTCGAGTAAAAAAAATAGTTATTTCTAGCTATTACCACTTTTTTGTCAACTTTAAAATTACTTTTTGCCTAATTATAATAAAAATCTTGTGCTTAAAAATTTATGTCCAGTAAAATGATTTTTCGCACTTCGATTTAGCAAAGCCTTTTTAGGTTCTCAACAAAACTTTTCATTTTTAATTTTTACTCTAGAGGAAAAGATCACTTTTTCGCCTTCAATTTAACGTGATAATTTTTGGGAGCTAGGATAAAATCTATCCCAATTTATTATTGATTGCGGTACATCGCCAAATTAAGAGAAAGATAGTTGAAAAAAAGTTATGAATCAATTGGTTAGGCAGGTCAAATTAAGCACGAAAAAGATAATTAATTCAGTGACTGATTAAAAGTGGTTTGCTTTGAAATGGCACAAAAGCAAAATTCATTTTTATACCGTAAAAAAATTCTTCAAGCATATTTTTTGACATGACAGCCTTCAATCTACAATGCATGACAAAGCGACGATGGTGATCATAAGAATCACAAAAAACCTAACACTTATTTATCCTCATCTGCTACTTAAAGTTGTGCGGAAGATTTTCGAGAAAAATCAATAAGCGTTTTTTGTTTAGCCGTTGTGGTTGTCGTAACGAATAATCTTTTTCTAAAAAATATGAGCTATTTCGCTCTTGGATCTCTTTTTAACTGTTATTAAAATTGTCAATTTAGAAATAAATTTTTGTTCAATGTCGTGTTCTGCAGTTTGTTATAAATTGCCTTCATTTGTCGTCCTGCGTCCTAGTCTTTGCACACCTGCTCTGAGGTGCCTGCACTTTAAAGTGTCGCATTCAAGACTATAGTTGTATACGAGCTTCATTGACCTGTCTATCAATCGAAGCGATTTTCAAAAAAGAATCGGGCAGAGAAGCACCTTTTCCTCCTTTTCCTGTATTTTAATGGTTTATTCTTCCGCGTAAATAGCTAATCGTAATTTTTTCTTTTCTAAGAGTAATAGCTTCGTCCTGGTTGGTAAAATTTGTCCGTTTTAACTTAAGCGGTCGGTGTTTTCGACAGCGATTTTAGAAAGGACTGGTTTAAAGTTTATTATTACCTAAGTTGAGAGTACTGAAAGAATTAGACAAGACGAAGCGGCTAAATTCGATTCTTGAATTGGTCAGATCTGAAAGAGGTTTACCAACGGCTAGCCACAGTTGGGATAAACCGCATTAAATGGATATCTTTTCCAGGTGCTGTGTTTCAGACGTGGGCACTGCGAATTCTTGACACGATCTGGTGTATAAAACGAGTATATTGAAAAGGTTTGTTTGCTTAAAGTTTTCTCTTACTTCCGGGTTTGAAAAAAACTCTTGCGTTGCAGTTTCTTTCAGTAAAAAAATATAACATGAGGTCTAAAAAGACATGCGGTTAATAATTTGATTTTATTTCTTAAAAAATGCGGTTTTAACTTTTTCGAAATAAAACGCATGCGAAATCGGTATCTGATCTATACAACGTGGCTTAAAGTATAGTTTCATATTTGCAATGTTTTGTGGCGAAGGGTTATAGTTTTAAATTGAATGCAAAAATATATAGATAGGTAATAGTTTATTTTCTCAAAATTTTTTTAAAAATAAAAAATTGAGTTACAAAAAGAAAGAAAAGAAAACAGAATAAGCAATTGGTTCGATACTGCAATATTTCTGATCAGGAAGTACTGAAAACTCGAAGCTTATTGAAGTCAAGTGTTTTATGTAAAATAACCATAGACAATAATACCAAAATGAAATATAACCATAGCTGTTTGAGCCGAGGGTGTGGGGGAACAATTGCTTTTCCAAAGAGCAAAAAATTTGGGCAAAATCAAAATTTTTCGGGTATCGACAATGAACTATTTGGGAAGGATAAAGTCACCCAATTTAGAACGATCCAGATTAGTCAGGAAAAAAACTAAGATTAAATGTGAAGTTCTTTTTTTATGGTATTAACTTTTTTAAGATATAAATGGAGCAGAAACGCTCGGCTGCGCCCAAATGTCACACAGATTTAACGTGAATACTTTTTTTGGCTTTTATAAAGGAAAAAACAATCGTTTCTGTTTTGTTTTCAACTACAAAATCAGGTAAAAGCCAATAAAAAATGGTTTTTACATTAAATACTTATGTGTGACGTTTGAGTATCTCCGTGAAATGTTGCAAGATCATGATTCGGGCAATTGTCGAAAAAATTGGGCAAAAGTGTATTGCCTCTCCAAAATTTTTTGGGCGGGTACGGCTATGAATATAGCCATGTGTAGCCTATGTCAAAAAAAAAGTTGAACATATTAATAAAAATAGATGCAAATGAAAAAAGTATCAACTATATATAAAGAGGCAACGTCAACAAAAAATTAGTTTATGAATAGTAACGAGCAACAATAAATAGAATATCAGCTGAAATATATATGCAGTAGACCTCGGTTAATCCGGATTCAGTTAATGCGGAATTTCGCTTAACTTGGAAAAACTGAAAGTACGAATGATTTCCTAAATACTGTAATTCTTAATGAAAAGCTTCATATTATCTGGACTGCGCCTAATTCAGATGATTTTGTTGGTCAAATCGAATCCGGATTAACCGAGGTCTACTTTATTCGTAATGCCTTGAAGCAGGGTGGTCCAAGTTCTTCACTCTTGCGGGCCACTTTTCAAAATTGTTTGAACTTGCGGGCGTCAGCCGGCTAGAAATTGTTCCAAATCATGGTGTTTTCAAAAAAAAGTCTTCACTTGGAATCGGTCTCCGATTTTCCTATTTTCGTCCCAAAATCATAGTGTTCTCTAAAAAAAAAAAAAGGTCTTCACTTGGATCGGTCTCTGATTTTCTTATTTTTGTCCCAACATCATGGTGTTCTCTAAATAAAAGTTTTCATTTGGAATCGGTCTCAACCCTAGATTCTGTCCTGTAAGCTCGCCATGCCTTGTTATAGAAGGTTGCCGCTGCTCATGATCGACAAGACTTGAATTGTGTAAAATTGTTCAGCGGGCCGCAAAAATTCTATCCGCGGGCCTGTAGTTGGACCACGCTTCCTTAAAGATACGATAGGAAGGATTGTTTAGATAGCTGTCATTGAAACTTGAACTAGTCAAAGGAAACTTGACAGCAGTCCAAAATTTTTAAAAGTTCTTTTGAGAATTATTCAAGATTGGAGAAAAAAGGTCCTTTTGCAAATCAACCAGCTGCTATTCTTCTTTGACAGAAAGGTTGCTTTCTTGATTAACTCCGTAAAGATTAATGACCAAGCTGTGATGGTTACAACGTAGACCTACTCTGTTGGTTACAGTAACTCCAAGTAATCCAGTCAATGTGTTAAAAATTTCTGATTGATTTTTTTTAGTAGAAACAATTCATTAACAGCAAAAAACCAATTAAATTTTTTTTAAAACTTGGTAATTCATAAAATCAACTTTTCTATGCAAGCAATTTAATTGTTATTGCCACAGTGATTATATTTGCTGAAGGTCTTTGGGGAGTGGTACTTATACCGTTTAGCTCAGGGCTTCTCAAACTTTTTTGTTCTACGACCGCATTTTAAAAAATAAATTTTTGTGCGACCCCTATATGTGTAGGCTAATTTTACGTTAATTTTTCCTGTGGAAAACCACGCGTGTGCAGGAAAAATCATGTACAGCATTAGTGGTGGATATTCCAATTTAGGGACCCGAGGCAAGAATTTTCCAAAAAATTATGTTACCTGAAAAAAAAGAGATCTGATCTGGGCTTGCATATTTTTCTCAAAATCAGGTGTTCTCTAAAAAAAAAAAAAGGTCTTCACTTCCATTTGCTCTCAGTTTTCCCTATTTTCGTCCCAAAATCAGGGTGTTCTTTAAAAAAAAAAAAGGTCTTCACTTCGAATCGATCTCTTTTTTCCGTATTTTTCTCACAAAATCAAGGTGATCTTTAAAAAAAGGTCTTCACTCAAAATCGAACTGCGATTTATCTATTTTCGTCGCCAACTTCAGGTGTCCTCTAAAAATGCCAATTTCTTTCGCGACCCATAGTTTGAGAAACCCTGGTTTAGCTTTTTAGTAAAAAACGAAACTTTCAGCCCCCAAAGTTCATCTAATATTTTTTTTTCTATAAACGAACGAACCCCAGCTTTTGATACTTTTCCTTGCGAAAGCCCGACAGCCTAAAAATTTTGACCACTATGGTAAATTTACAATAGCTACCATCTTTAAATTTTTTAAGGAGAAAAATTATTATCTATGTACGTGTACTATAATATAAATCAAAAAGCGTTGGTCGGTCTTACAAGGTGTCTTCATAATGATTACAATTTTAGTCTTTTTAAGATGGATTTATTTTACTAGAAACATAAGCAATAAAAAAATGTGTGCAAAACGCTATTACTGCAGACGTTCAGAAAGCAAAAGCTAAAAATTTAAATTGATCAATAGACTATGTTTAGTAAAACGTTTTGCGGCACTCTTCGAAATCTTTCGGGGCACTCTTCAAAATCTTTCTGGGCACACAGTTTGAGAATCACTGGTTTAAACGCTCGCCAGTTGAAAAGTTATATCAAAAGCACTGAAAAGAAAAACTAAAAAGATGTAAGCAACAGAAGTTAGCAAACCAGATACTACAACCTTAAACAAAAACTTTATACTGTAAGCGTCAAAAATAAATATCTTTTGTCTTCTTCTTAAAGGTTCATTCAACAATTTTAGTGAGATAATTGGCTGAAGAAAACATTCAAACTGCTGTTTTTTCAATCAGGAATGCATAAATTCATTATAAAACACGGAGCATAAAATTCGGAACGCTTAACTAATTTCAAAATAAAAAGTAAAGCCAATATATTTTCAAACATTGTTTTATTCAGGACGTTAAAGAATTATGTGTCAAAATATATTGGCATTACTTTTCATTATAAAACCTTTGTTAATTTTAGCGTTTTATCTCAGTTTTTTTTTTTTAGCGTATTTGTACTTACTAGCCCTAAAACAGATATTTAGCAGTATTTAGCAGTTAGCATTCCAGAAAAATTAAATTTACCGCCTCCGATGTAGGAACGAAGGGGTTACAGAAAAAGATGGTTTCATTAATTTCAACGGAAAATGTTTCTAGGAATTTTGTAGAAAAAGTGACCTAGGTTGTAGTTGGCTTGCTGTCGTTTTATAATTGCATGAGACGAGAAAAGAGTGACGGAAATATGTGGTCGACTTTTGTTTTTTCTTTGCTTTTTTTTGCAACAAAGGCCGAACAAGATAATCAGAAGGAAAACTATCATCAATATTGCGTGATTGGCGCTGGGCCCGCAGGCCTTCAAATGGGATACTTTTTAAAAAGCGCTGAACGGGATTATATGATTTACGAAAAAGGTAAGGCCGTAAGATATGAAAAATATAGTAGTAAAAAGTTGTTTTTGTATTCTATGTAATGCGTGGTCAAAAAAAGAGACCTGGATATTAGCTTTTGTGGTATTTATGAGAACTGGATAATAAATTTCGCACAAATGTCGAAAAAATTTTTCAAACGTTTTTCGAACAGCAAAAGTGGAAGATTGTTTTATTTCGTGTTTATATTTTGCTTTTTATCTTTGATTCGCTGGAAAATTAGATTAAAGGTTTCGTAATCATAAAAACCTTTACCTTTGAACTTAACTAAAAGTATTTTTAATCAATAAGCTTAAATGCTGCACAAGGGTTAATTTTTTTCATTACTGACTTCAAACGAATAGTACCTAAATATTGATTTTAAAACGTCCAACCGTAGATACTTTTTAAAGCATCTTATTTTTTGTCTTTATATTCAAAAAAACTGAGCATAATGAAAGAAAGTTGAATTGCGTGAAATTACAATAATTGTTAGTGTAATTTAAATAAAATATTTAATGATCTACAAATATAGACATAATTCGTAATTCCCAAAGAAAAATTTGCTTATTAGACAAAGTCAGTTTGACTGTCAACTTTTTTGCAATTGGTCATCATTTTAGATTTAATATATTTGACATATTTTAAACTTTAATTCACTTGGTACAATAAATTAAAATAATTTCTTTCTTATCATAGGCCTACGTACGTAATGGTTTTATAGGCTTCCATTCTATTTAAAAATAAACTGGCTTTAATGTTTTTTTTTGTTTAATAAGGAGCAAGTGTTTAAAAGAAAAACATATGTGTTTTATTTCTTACCAGGCAAAAATACACTTTTCTACAGTTTAAAAACTGGTACTACGACAGTTGATCAAATGACACTTGATCAAATGACACTTGATCGAAACGGCACTTGATCGAAACGACATTTGATCAAAATGACAGTTGACAGAAAAAAAAGATTTTCTTTTGTATATTTTTGCGATTACACAATCTCTTTGTTGCTGTAAATTAGACTCATAAAAAGTAGAGGCCATCACTAAGAAGACGGTTTGCTTTTAATTTTTATAACTTTTTGCAAATGTCAAGGTCTGGATTTCTCTATACGGTACCTGGGTAAAGCATTTTTAGGGGGGCAACAAGTAGATCTCTTGTCATGGTTATATTTCTTTAGATGTCTATTGCTGCCATTTTTTGTATTCTTTTTACATTATAGTCTTATTTTAATAACACATCGTAAGATATTCCATGTTACAGTGACTTTCAAGATTAACGTTGTCCTTGCTGCAGCAGAGAAGCTGGCAAATTTAAAAAGTTTTAAATGCCTTGGAATTCACTAAAAATATTCAATGTTTAGCAAGAATGCTATTGTCATGCTGATGCGTTTTGAAAAAGCTGAACCAGGCCGAAACAGACTGAAATTTATCGATTCCGGTATTTATAAAGATTTAAATGTTTTGAGAGAAGTATAAGACAATCATAGCTCTGTATAGCACATTAAGCAGTTTTTATATAAACTTTGCCTTTTCTTGCTTTTTGTTGTTGTTGTTGTTGTTTTTTTTTTTTTTTTGGTTAACCTGCTTCATGTGTAAAATGTAAATTTTAATCCGTGCAATCGCTCTTTTTGTTGGTCCGATAGAAATTTAAATTTTCCTGTCGCAACTATTTATAAAAACTACAAAACGAAGCTTCTTTCTCGCGAAGAAAATCAAGATGACTTTGGAATGTTTTGTTATAAATTTTTTTTTCATTATTTGATCAAGTGTCGTTTCGATTAAATATCGTTTCGATCAACTGTCGTTTCGATCAAATGTCGTTTAAGATCAAGTGTCGTTTCGATCAAGTGTCGTTTTGATCAACTTTTGGGTCACGTACAAAAACTAAGGCAGTTTGAATATTCTCAAAAAATAAATACTCATAATCAACTTAATTTTCTTGCGCAAGTTCAAAGCCCATTTTAACCTTTCAACATTTACGGTTGCATTTTAAATTTTTAACATTTTAACCTTTACCCATTTTACCCACCATTAAAAAAGCTGTTACAATTTGAATATGTCCAGGTTTTAAACGCTTCATTGTTTTAAAAGAAAGTCAATGTACTCAGATTGTTGATAAACTGAATTGTAACAGAAGACCGTGAGATCGCCGCTTCGGTATTTTTCACAAATAAATATCAGTGTTGAAACTTTATTTTAAGTGCAATAAATGAGTTTTTCCAACGCAACCCAACAGTGTTGCACTTTGTTTTCCTATGAAACAGGTTCAATGTCGGGGACATTTTATCAAACCTATCCCATCCATCGAACGTTGATCAGCATCAACAAACGTTTCACCGGTAAGACTAACAAGGAATTTAACCTCAGACATGACTGGAACAGTTTAATAAGCGACGACGAGTCATTGCTCATGACCAAGTATTCCAAGGTACTTTGCATAATGTTTCGATCAAAAAAAATTTGACATTTAACTTATATAGCCGAGGGTTTCTTTTGATTTGTCTTTGAAATAATAGTTTTATTTGATTTAAAACATGTTTTTTAAAAATGGTGTTCAATACCAACTTGCAAATGATTTTTTACATAAAATCTACATATTTCTGCGCATTTATTTTCATTTTTTTTCTATCTGATTAAACGTTACTTTTTTCAGGATTTTTTTCCACATGCAGATGTTTTGGTCAAATATCTCAACGATTTTACAACCAAACTGAAGTTGAAAGTTCAGTACAATACGCAAATAGAAAACTTGAACAAGAGGAAAGAGGAGGGTATTTTTGAGATGAACGACCAAAGAAATACAACGTACACCTGTCAATATGTTATTGTTGCTACTGGAATTGCAAAACCGAATTCGCCGAAGTTTAACGGTAACATAGAAGGCTTTTAAAATTGTTTTGTTGGTATTGACGGTGGATCTCATAAGAAAATAAAACTAAACTAGAACCTGGTCTGGAATCAAATCTTGATCCGTCACTGAACATATACAGCTGGCGCAAAATGACTTAGGACCTTTAACAAAATTTCCATTTTATTATATGCCATAAAACCTTACATCACATTAATCTCACAACTCTGCTTTTATGATTGTGATTCATTAATACATTAACAAAGGGTCAGTGTGAAAATTAACAAAGGGTCAGTGTGGAAATAGAATAACACAATAATATTATTTTTGCTTCACAATAATATTAGGAGGTTGATTTATTTAGAGAATATTAGATATTAAAGTTTTTAGAATGCCTGGAAAGTATACTAGCAGTGAGGAAAAGGCTAGAATTCTTGCCTGGAGACAAGAGAAAGTTTCCATTAAAGAAATATGTGCTCGTAGTAGAAGAGCCAAGTCAACAGTAATGAAGCTTCTAGCCTCAGCAAAAGGGCTTCCTCCCAATAAAATCCCCAAGCACAGATTTGGAGGTGGACGAAAAAAGAAGACATCAAACGCGACGGACACTTTAATAAAAAGGGAGGTGCAAAAAAATCCACGACTGACAGTCCTGGAGCTAAAAAATTTGCATCCAGAACTGCTGGAAAATGTTGCCGTGCGCACCATACAGCATCGCCTGCAAAAAGGCTTGGGCTTGCCTAGTCGCAAAGCTGCTAAGAAGCCTCTCTTAACAGAACGAATGAAAAAGCAGCGCATTGCATTTGCAAAAAAATACATTCACTGGACGCCTGCGCAGTGGAAAAGAGTTATGTTTTCGGATGAGAGTAATTTTCAAGTGTTCCGAGTGGGATCCCCTATGGTTCGACGCCCTCATGACTCTAATAGATTTGACCCTAGGTTCACAGTCCCAACTGTAAAGCACCCGGATTCAATCATGGTATGGGGAGCTTTTTCTGGGGAAATGGGCAGGGCTGGCCTTTATTTCTTGCCTAAAAACAAAAAAATGAATAGCGATCAGTATGTAAAAGTGCTGGAGGAGCACATGCTCAGCATGTTTCACATTCACAGCTGTAAAGTCTTCATGCAAGACAATGCTCCATGCCATAAGTCCAAAAAAGTTACGAATTTTCTCCAACAGCAAAAAATAAGAGTGCTTGATTGGCCTGGTAATAGCCCGGACTTAAATCCAATAGAGAATTGCTGGCAAAAAATGATGAACATCATGAAACAAAAGAAAACACCAAACTTGGAGACCCTAAAACTTGAGCTCATGAGAGTCTGGTGCCAGAAGATATCACTGGATTATTTTCAAAATTTGAGCAATTCCATGCCCAAACGCCTGCAGATGGTCATCAAAAAGAAAGGAAATATGACAAAATATTAAACACCGTGTTTTTGTTTAATAAAAATTGATAAATATAATAAAAATTGTGTTTTAACTTGAAAAACGGTTATGTCCTAAGTCATTTTGCGCCAGCTGTACATCCTAATGCCTGATTTTCGGATTTTTTAATGATCTATTTAATTTGTTGGACGCCTCATGGTAACCTTAAATTGCAATTTTTTTGTAGATGTTGCTAACGCGCATCCAAAGCTGCTTTGTGGCGCGAAACTATGCGTTTGTGTTTTTTTCGTCATCGATAACTTATAGAAAACCAAGCCAAATTCACTTCACTGCAAAAATAACTGTGTGCTTTACCCGGTCAGTCAGAATTGCTCAAAACGTTTTACGATTTTAGAAAACTGTCACGCTGAAAGCTTTAAATAAATTCATATTTTTTACCATCAGTCGAAGTTACAATGAAAACTCTTTCAAAATTAGTTATTACAAATACACGCCAAAGTACAAAAACAATCTCCTGATGCATATGTTTCTTGATGCTAGAACATTAAGATTTGATTTCGATAGGATCAGACTAAAGTTGCAGAGTCGGAAGATTTAAGATCCGACTCCGACTCCAAGAATTTATAGGATGCCGATTCCGACCCTACCTTCTAGAATTTCAAGGATTCCGATTCCAACTCCCCAATAAAGGCAATAGCATTATGCATAGGCATACCGTATTTCCGAAGACGCTTGTTAATAGAAAAAATTCGGCCCTAAAAAAATTCATCACTTCGAATTAGTCTCGAATTTCATGATATTCAAACCAAAAATCAAGTGTTCTCTAAAATAAAGTCCTCATTTAGTATCTGACCCCGACTTCACGCACTTCGTCCCTAAAAAGTAATGTTCTCTACAAAATTGGGCATCAAGACTCAAAGTCGAAGTAAAATACTACGACTCCGAATCCTTCTCAAAACCTCCGACTCCGATTCCGCAACCCTGGATCCGATTAAATAACTTATTTCAAAACATTACTGTGGAAGATTATTGTAACGAAACAAAAACACTTTTTACAATCCAGTTATCAAAATTATAAAATTTTGTAAAATAAATTAACAAATGCACCGTTTAATTAAATTATACCTTAAAAGAGATAAGAATTAAATGGCTTATTTTTGCTGTTGCTTTTTTAGATTTTTAGGCAGTTTAAACTTATGGGAATTCGGGGTTAATTCTTTTATTTTGTGACGTGCCAGCCCGGGTAAATGTTTTATTACGGATAATCTTCAAAAACCAGCAGAAAACTGAAAAAAGCTTACTTGAATTGAAGATTAAAAATGAGTTTTTTGTTTTTTATTTCTTTTTTTAATCTTCATTTTACTTTTAAAAACCATCCTCCTCCTCCCTGAAAAATATTTCCATACATCATTATTTTAGGTTTGCTTTAAAAACTATTGAACTTATTGAAAAAAAGAGGACTCATGATAAACTTTAACAGATATTTAATCACGATACATTTAACTACTAATATTGTAATAACCCAATAATTAGGCATTAAAAAAAGTTAAAAGTATTCGCCTGGAAAAATTTTAGGTACAGTAACACGACGGTGTGATTCATTATCACGAGTTTAAATTACACCAAAGTAACACCAAAATAATTGTCAAATGATTATTCTAATCCAGTAATTTTCAACCGGTGGGCCGTGGCCCAGTGGTAGGCCATGGGGCTTTTTTTAGTGGGCCACAGGAGCATAAATCAAAATGAAAGCAATATGAGACTTGTATAATGATGTCATTATGATCAAAAAATCAGTAACAAATTTCCAGTGAGGATCTTTTTTCTATGTTTTTGGGACGAAAATTGAAAAATCGCAGACAAATTTCAAGTGAAACTTTTTTTCAGAGATCACAAGATTTTTGCGATAGAAATTAAATTCTGTTCACCGAAGTGGGTCTTTAAGTTACCTTGGGTAGGAAAGTGTGCCGCGGCATAAAAAAGGTTGAAAACCACTGTTCTAACCAATATTTTAATGTTAATTTCCGGTGTTTTCCACTTGGCTTTCGATTTTTATTTAAATGCAATAGTAAAAAAGTGTCCTTTTTACCAACAAATCTTTTTGTTTTATCATCGTAGCATGACATCTACCTTAATCTCGATGTCATATCATCGTGACGTCTGGTGAAAAACCATAACAATCCTGTCTTTTTAACATGTAATACTGTTGATAAATCTCAAATCATTGACAAGACCTACAAAGCAAATAAAAAATTCCTTGACATTATAATCATTATCAAAATTAATTACAATTGTATTATCTTTTGAGAAAAATTCCTTCACATAAAGGTCTGACTTTCCTTCATTCCTTTCTTGCAGGTTCCGAGTACGTCCAGGGCTATGAAGATCTCACTCTCAATCTTGATGACTACGAAGGTCAAAGCGTTTTGATTCTCGGCCGCGGAAATGCCGCTTATGAGGTCGCACAACACATCATGCCGTCGACCAATTACATTCACATGATGGCGACGTCAAGGGTCAAGCTAGCGTGGGCGACGCATTACGTCGGTGACTTGAGAGCGATCAACGATGGAATTCTCGATACTTATCAGTTGAAGTCTTTGGACGGAATATTCGAAGGTAAAATCTTTGAATGAGTTTAAAAATTTTTTTTCTTGCAGTTGATTAGTTTTAATCAAACACGGTCCTTTTTTAATTGTTTTTAGCCAACTTGCGATCATACTTGTTATCTTTTAGGAAGTATTTAAAATTAAATTTGCTGTGAAATAAAAGTTTTACTTGGGCTTTTTTGCTCGAGCTGCCAAAAATCACTTACCCAAAATAATTTGAAAGTTTCACTGATTTGTTTTCCATAACACTGGCTAACAATATTTTAAAAAGTAATAGTTGGATTTGAAGCCAGAGTGATTGATAAAGTGATATATCAAGTCTTTAAACAATTGTATTTTATACGTAGGCCTAAACATTGAGTGGGCCGGATGCGGCAATTTATTCAAAAATTTTATTGCCTTCAACCCCCCTTACAAATCCTCTAAAAGCTTATAAAAAAAACCTTTTTTAGTTTTTCTTTACTTTACAGGCTTTGGCTCGCATAGCTTCCACCATAAAAATCAAAGTGTCACGCTTGTGGTGACTAGTACACAAAACATTGTAAAAAAAAACATTTTACTTTACGTTTGGATTAAAATCTGTTTCATTTTTTAAAATCAGGTGACGTAAATGAACTCAATATTGTAAAGAGCAAAATGAATGGTCGGTTATTCATCACAAACACTTATGATGATAGTTTACCAGGAGGATCGAAAATTTCAGGTTTGATTCTTTGAAAATTACAAAACATTGATTTAGAGATGCGAGCAATATTTTAATGTTGGATATGATTTTGGTTCATCTTTCACCCTCGTCACTTTGTTGCCTTCTTGAAAAAAACTTTCAGTTATTTATTCTGCTGGACGGATTTAACAAGAAAAAATTACAACCACATCAATATGCAAAAATAAAAATAAAAGAAAAAGAAATAAAATATTTCAACTAATCAGCTATACTTTGTCATCTCCGAAAGCAGGTCGGGGTAATTCTTTAATAATTATTCTAATGTAATGTAGACTCAATGTTTCCGCCATTCTCCTGCAGTCAAGAGGATAAATCGTTAATATTATAATTACATAATGTATGATTAAACAGTTGAAAATGTTATTCCGTTTCAAATAAAAGTTAAAGCAAAGCTTATTGTAGAACATGAGCATTTATAAAGTTTGTATTAATAAATTGCCAGATGGCTCAGTATGATCATAGCCGTGCCTGCCGGGGGGAGGTGAACAGAAAGCTTAAAAAAGCTTCAGATTTTAGAAAAAAGCTTACGAATTAAGGTAAAGACTTTTTTTGGACTTCACTCTAAATTTTTGACAAAATTTCTTTTCATATTTGTAAAGTACTAGCAAATCAAGATTTGGGTAAGCGTCACAAATTTTGGACAAAACTGTATTGTCCCCAATTGTTTTTCGTCTGGCACAGCTATGCATATGATAACACTCTGACTTGTGAGCAGAAGGAAAAACGTTGCTTTGTCTAACTACCGTGTTTCTCGATAATAAGACCTACCCAATAATAAAGCCTAGTGTGATTTTTTAGGATAATTTTAATATAAGCCCTACCCTTAAAATAAGCACCCAGTTGACTGGTGACGACAAAACTTCCCTAATTTCAGCTAATTACACTTTTCCCTAATCTCTCTTATGCGAAAAATCCACTGGAATTTTCCGATTGCGATGACTTGCAAGACATTTCAGAGGATGATGATATGATTGTGTTTGAATAAATTGTTGTTAACGAGTTTGTGAATAAAAAATATGTTAATGATAAGTAAATGCGATGCATGAATTTATTAATAAAATCGGTCAACTTTCAATTTATTATAGCAAATAAAAGTTAAAAATTTAAAAACCAACTGTATTATTATGAAAAATCGATTTCGACCTATAAAGGTCATCATCAGTTTCTGTAAAAAATTAATTAATTAAAATAGATTACCATATATTTGACAAGACATTTTGAAAATTCTACTTATACTATACGGGTCCTGACTCAATGACATAAAGTGAAGCTTTCGATAAAAACTAAGAGCTAAACGACACAATAACTGACATAATGATTATGGATTACGTAATAATGAAGAAAACGTACAGTGTAAAAACTTGTAGTGAAATTAAAACCGCAAACTCCCGCTAAGATTCAAAGTGTTGACTGAAAAGATTAGCAAAACTGTTGAATCCTTTACTATACACAGTTAAACTACAACAGTTTTGCTAATCTTTTCAGTCAACACTTTGAATCTTAGCGGGAGTTTGCGGTTTTAATTTCACTACAAGTTTTTACACTGTACGTTTTCTTCATTATTACGTAATCCATAATCATTATGTCAGTTATTGTGTCGTTTAGCTCTTAGTTTTTATCGAAAGCTTCACTTTATGTCATTGAGTCAGGACCCGTATAGTATAAGTAGAATTTTCAAAATGTCTTGTCAAATATATGGTAATCTATTTTAATTAATTAATTTTTTACAGAAACTGATGATGACCTTTATAGGTCGAAATCGATTTTTCATAATAATACAGTTGGTTTTTAAATTTTTAACTTTTATTTGCTATAATAAATTGAAAGTTGACCGATTTTATTAATAAATTCATGCATCGCAATTTGATCAGTTAAATAAAATCGTCAATGTAACTTTACTGAAAGAAGGGTAATAGATTTCTGATAAAAAAACTTCAACATGATAAGTAAATGTTGATAGTTTTTCGTAATTTTTGTTTATTTAGAAATCTTTTAATTTTTATTTTGTAACTTCATTTTTTGATATATCAAAATAAGACCTCTCCCAAAAATAAGCTCTAGGGTAAATTTTGGACTGAAAATTAATATAAACCCTGTCATATTTTCGGGGGAAACAAGGTAAGTGATTTCCGTTTTGCTTTTGGAAAAGCTATTCAGGACACTTTTTCAATAGGCTCACTTCTGTCTACAGGATTCGCTCCACTTAAAAAAATTGGAACCAATAGGGCCATACAAAGAAGAAAAAAATTTATAAATCAAGCAATAAGATATTTGAGTTTAGAAATCGACAACGACGCAGTAAGAGAGGGCTACGACCGAATTATACGATGTTTGGGCTTTACTTTCGACGATTCAATTTTTCACCCTGACATGAAAGTGAAGCATTGCAAAGGGAAGAAAAAAAAGTATCCGCTGCTCCGATACGATTACCAAGCCGCTCATGTGCCAAATCTATACTTCGCTGGTTAGTTTGCTTTTTTAAACCAGTTTGTCCGAACAAGTAAAACCAATGCATGTCATTGATTGCAGGCGCAAACAGTCATTCTCTGGATTACCGGAAATCGGCCGGTGCCTTCATTCACGGGTACCGGTACACAACCCGGACCCTTCATCGTATCCTGGAATGGAAAAACCATCGGGTCAAATGGCCGTCTGTTCACTTTGATAATCCGCTTGATTTAATTCCTTATTTGTTAAAACGCATAAACGAGGTAAGTTGGAATTTTATTTTGTTTAAAAACTATGATCAATAAACTTAGAACGAGTTGTTTAGAAATGGGCACGAATTACAAAGATTATTTTATTCATATAATAGCTTCAGTGTAGCTTTACACAAGAAAATTATAAAATCTAATAAACTTTTTATTTTTTAAAAAAAGTTAATGGAAACTTGATAAATGATCATCTCAAAATAATGTTCATTTGCACTTTTTACTTAAAGAATATATAGTTAATTATACTTAGAAAATCTTTCAATGAAATATTATTGTTGTAGGCATCGGACATTTACCAAATGTTTGGTGTACTTTGTGAAGCAGTCCTATACAACAAAAACATGACCCAGGCAACCTACTTAGAAGCAATTCCATGCGCTCTTGGAAGTAGAGTGTCTGAAATCACCGGATATAGATCCGATGGTCCTATGATGCTTGTCGCAATGGAATATGGAAAAAACTTTTCCGGGCCCGGTAAAGATCCTTTTCACGATGATCGAGTGACTGGCGAAAATTTAGAGGCCCACAAATCTAACTTTCTTCATCCGGTGTTGTACCACTACAATGTCCCATTTACTCATAAGCAATATCTTGCTAAACCCAGAAACTTCATTTTGCCCCTTCCTGATCGCATTCATCACATAATCGAAGATTTCACGACCAAGTTTGACGCTCATGCGACGCACATTCTATCGCTTCGTCATTTCATCGGCGCCTGCATCGGTCAAGATCTTCGCTTTTATTATGCTGACCAATGCATGATGTTGGCAATGACGAGAAGAACACTTCCCATCGGATGTCGACATTTCGAAAGTGAACCTGGACCTTCCAATTTGATATTCAAGACTCAAGAACTCGATCAAGCGTTGTCAAGTATTCCATCTCACGTTTTACCGTTTGAAAGTATTTATTGAATATCGTTGCGATATTTAGCAGCACAACTAAATTCAAAGCTTAAACTTAAATAAAATTAGTTTAAGTTTAATTGTAAGTTTTTTTTTTAAGAGAGTTTAAGAAGACAAAAACGTTTGAAGTCCATGTGAAGTGTTAGATTTAAAATAAATTTAGAAAGAATAAACAATCAATTCTTTATTGATTTTCGTTCCTAAAAAGTACTATAATCTCTAAAACAATCTTCGATTTTATTCCACACCCAATTTCATCAATTCGTTCCTTGTCAACAAAAACCAGCCTCCGAACATATAATTTGAACACTTTTTCAGACCATCTCTGTGTTGCCCACTGGTTGAGAACCTCTACTCTAGGCTTTTACTTTGCGTGTAAATTCAACAACAGTTGGTCAAAACCTCCAATGTTCCCATATGGAAACATTATTTATAAGCATTTAAAATAAGTGCACTATACAACTAAATGTTTTATTCAATAATTTTGATCTATGATAAGAAATACCTAAGTTTTAAAAAAGTTGCAATTTTTCAGCAAACACTCTCATTGCAAGTAGGGGAGACCGGGTCTGGTTGACACAAATTTCAAACTTTATAATCTAGCGAATAGTTGGTCGATTTTCAAAAATTTTTTTGTTTTTTTCTTTAGTTAAAGTCTTTAGCTATAACTGTAGAGTATTTTTTTGGTTTTTCAGCAACAATAAACATGTTTTTGGACGGTTTTAAAACAATCGATTAAAGTGTGACAACCTGGACAAATCTGTCCTGGTTGTCACAAGCATTGGTGTAAAATGTCACAGCTATTTGTGAATCGACACTCACTCAGTTGCTTTTAAATTTTGCTAGACGCCAAGATTAAACGAACAATTTATTGATAAAAAAATATACGAAAATATTGTACACATGTCAGATGACAATTAGATAAGATCAGAGCTACACTAGCTGTGTTTGAGGAAGGATAAGTAACCAAATAGGCATGCAATCTGCACATTTAGTTGCACAATAATGAAAAAATCAAATGTTTTTACGCTCATCTTGAACAAGTTACACTGAGGCATTAATTTCTCTTTGGTTCTTCATCGGCATCACAGTTATGACACACATAACTTTGAGAAAAAGAAACGCATTTTTCATGTGCCCAATTTTTGCATGAGAAACACTGCACCCAAATCTCTTTTGACTTGCTATTGGAATAGGAGTCCATACGTACCAGGCAATACCAATCTTGTTTAGCAAGGGCAGTTGGTTTTCTCTTCTCTTTTTGTCTTGTGGGTGAACTATTTTTATAAAACGAATTGTATTGTACATACTTAAGTAATCGCACCTTTTTGCTGGACTTTGCCTGGGGATTGCTGTTTTAACTGGGGTGTCAGTCAGGATTTCTGACTTTCGTTTTCGCGACCTTTTTCTATTGTTATTGCTGCGCGGTTGAGCTTTTGGAAACGGACGAACTTGAACTGGCGATATACTTTCTGATCTACTAAACAACGGACTGCTCAGCGCTTCCGATCCTTGCTTGGAAAGATTTACAGCTGCATCTGATGATGTAAAAGGTTGCTGTTCTATATTAGCAGCAGTGCTATTTGCAATCTCGTTATTTCCAAAGAGCTAATCTTTTAATAAGTTTTCCGGAGTCTTGTTGGAAGTCGTTCCTGCTTCTCCAGCTGCTGGCAATAAAATGTCATGATCAGTTGCATATCCTGGCAAAAAGTCCGAGTCAGAAAATATTTGGCTGTTAAAAGGATATATCCCGGTCGATTTAAAGCCTGCTTGAATATTTGATGGCGTTACAGCATTTGTATATGTAATTGCAACCAAAGCTGGCAAATCATAGGTGGTCATCCCTTTACCGGGGTTATTAAGATGCCACTCATCAGCCACTGTATTAAAATATTTTTTAAATGGTCCGTATATAAATCGATCAAACGGTTGCAAACGATAAGTACAGTGTGGCGGAAATAAAAGCATTACAATGCCATTTTCTTTAGCGAAGTCTAATCCTTTAATGCATATATCATATATACATTTAATGCGATTTGTGATTATCTAGTAAAAGAAGGCAAGGTTTTTCGTGGATGCAGCGAACATGCTCAACAAAGTGCTTTAAAAAGTCCAAAAAGTGCTCTTCTGTCATCCATCCGGATGGATTTGCATCTCCTTTGCTTCCAGGTGGCGCTCCATTAAGGAAATGCCTTTGAAATTTTACTCGGGGGAAAATAAAGTAAGGAGGAATAGAATTTCCACTAGCTGATATAGTACCTACTACAGTAATAAGTGTATCTTGCTCAGCCGATGTTATAGCGCCTATTTGTTTCGCTCCACGTCTTCCAATAATTCTATCAGGCTTACGTACAGTAGTTATGCCTGTTTCGTCCATGTTCCAAATGTCCAATGGCTGAAAGTTATGCCTATTTAAAACTAATTTCAAATTTTGGAAAAAAGAATTAACATTGTTTTTGTTAAAGCTACTTGCTCTAGCTAAACTTGTACTTTCTGGAGTGCGGAGTGACAATTGGCGATGTCTTTTTAAAAAAGATGTAAGTTAATCAGGACCAGCTTGTTGTTTATCATACCAACTTTTTGGTATTTCTATACTGTTAGCTTTAGCAAATCTGTAAGCAAGTTTTCGGCATTCCTTTGGTGATAATCCAAAATAAATATGCGATGCTTTTAGAAGATATTCGACAATCATTATTTCTTGTGCATCTGTAAACACTTGCCTGTTTCTGGTGTACCCCACAGTTGTTGTTGGAAATGAATCTTCTCCATTAATTTCTTCGTCAAAAAATTTTTTTCTATAACGTGAAAGTGTTTTGTAATTGATACCAAAACTCTCAACAGTTTTTCGAATGCTCTCTCCGGTACTTTTAATGTGTGGAACTGCTCTCAACATTTCATCAGGTTTAGCTATGCCTCGTTCACTTTTCCTTCTATAATTACGCGGCATTATTATAATTACTGTACATATATATAAACTTTCTTAAACAGTAAAATGAAAACATGATATTCTCACTGGAAATTTAAAATATTTTTACAATTATCGGTTTTGTGCGTGTTAAATTTTGGAGTTACTCTTGGTTGGCCTATATCTCAAAAGCAAACCAGCAAGACCAATCATTTATTTTTGGACAACACTTCATTTGATGTCTCAAATCTCCCAAGCTGTAAATTTGCTTTAACGTTTCTCAATGAAGCAAACACTATTTTAATAACAAAGACGGAGCGCAAGAATTTAACAATTTTTTTTGCTGTCAACGTTAAAAAGTGGGATTTCAAAGTAGGCTTACACTTATTGTAATAAATCGGTCTCTAATTTCTGCTTTTAATCTTTACATAAATAAATAAAACAGCTGTTAGGCATACGATAAGGCTTATATAAATTTAACATTTCAACATAACGTGATGAGCTACATTTTTAAAAACACAACAAAACAAGGTAATTAAACAGTTTGTTTAGCATGGGGTTGGTTGTCACAGTGTGACAACCTTTACTAATTTTTTTGTGACAACCTGTACAGACCTGCCATCTTGAATTCGACTAAACCTAATTCAAAAACTATACTATTAGCTAAATAAAGACTTGTTTTACAAAAAGTGCCAATGCTTTTACGCATCCAACGACATATCAATGTTGATAATTAGTAGTTGCTTCTATCCTTTCTTGATCAAAAACAAAAAAATTTTGAATTTTTAGCAAAAAATAGTATTTTAAACTTTATTCAAACTGTGCTTACTCAATCAAAGTCAAAGTACATCTGGCAAACAAAGAGGTAAAGACACGTGATTTAACATTAAAGTGATTATTGCACAAGGTTGCGAAATACTCAAAAAACTGAATGTGACAACCAGGACAGAGGACAACCAGACCTGGTTTCCCCCATATGAGAATTAAATTTAGCCAACTTTACAAATTTTTTAAATTACTTTTTTTGTCTATTTTACCGCCAAAAAAATTGGAGAAAACTACAGTGGCTTAAAAAAAACTTACATATTAATGATAATACGGGGAGTATGAATGAAAACAGAAAAATACAATCTTCTTTAAAGATAAACAAAAAATTTATATCATGTTCCCACAAGGATACACTGGTAAAAAGCGGTTTAATGAAATAAATATGAAATAAACTAGGAGTTTGTACAAACCGCAATTTAAGTTTTCAAAGATCTTCGAAGCATGAAAAGAGAATAAAAATTTAAAGATGTTTTGACAGCAGGTCTCTTTTTATTTACGCTCTTTCATAAAAGCGTCGACAAGAATAGTTTTGCCGCCATCACGATTTTGTATTTAAATAATTGACTGGGAAAAACAAGACAAACTTCGGACCCACGATGACCTTGTGCAGTAGGACAGTCTAGGTCAGGGTTTCTCAACTGTTAGGCCATGGCCCACTGGTGGCCACAGCGAGTTTTTTAGGTGAGCCACACAGAGTTACAAAGTAAAAACCTTTTTTTGGTCTTCACTTATAATTTGGAAACGATTTCGTGAAATAAGGTGTGGAATGAAAGTGAAGACTAAGCACATTGGGCCAAAACAATTTCCTTTCAACTTTTTTGGGCCACGGTAGTAAAAAGGTTGAGAACCCCTGGTATAAGTTCTCTGGACACATCCCGGAATGAGAAGCCGCTTTACAAGCCCTGGATCCAAAAAGTAAAAATTTTAAGATATTGTGTAGGCAATGGTAATAATTTTGAGTATAGGCTAAAAACTAGGTTATAATTTAAGGCTTACTAGCTTACAAGAACTGCTTTTAAAATTTTTTTCTTTCTTCTGCTGCATGCACAGATGCTGACGTCAATATCAACGATCTTTGTTTATACAGAGGTAATGACACAACTTTTTTGTTTTTTTTCAAGAATTTATTTTTATAACATCGAAATTCTTGGTACTGAAATAAAGATAAAATGTTCTGAAACCGATTCATGACACGGCTGGTGGCACTTTAAGGAAACTTAAGATATTTTTTCAACATTGAAATTCGTCATGCTGAGGTCGAGTAACTTTTCCGAGGCCAAGCAAACACATGATACGTGTTAGTTTTAGAAAAGTTTAAGTTATTTTTGCAACATTGAATTTTTCAAACTGAAACAAAAGATTTTTTCCAACCCGAGTAATGACCAGATTTGCAATAAATCTGGTTTGTTGTGCTTAGATTTTAGCACAAAACATATGATTTAATTGCTGCTATGTTTAGATTCCATAAAAAGAAATCATATGTTCCGTGCTAGAATCTCAGCACGACAAGCAAGATTTGTTGTGATTAGCCTACTAAATTACTAAAAATTACTATTGCGATTATTAAAAAGACGATTTTTGTTTTTTATCTAATGAAAAAATTCGTCAAACCTGATTAGATTTTTCAAAAAACAACGAGCAGGGAGCTGCAAAGCTCTCTCTCAAAATATTTTTAGGTTTATGAATTCTTTTCTCAGGAACAATTTTTTCTGAGTTTATATTTAAGCCTGATAACGTGGAATTTTCTACGATATCCAAATCTTTTTGCGTTTCTCGCAGTCTCCATCTCCCGCTTCTGGGCCGGTCTCTCTCAGTGACTCTCGCTAGTTGGGTCACGAGCTGCAACTAGATGTATACACATTCGCGGTGGGCGACTTTGGAGGACGAACAAAGCAAAATAAATAAAATAAATTAAAGCTGAACCTTGATAATCCAAAAATTAAAACAAGACACAAAGCAATTCACGAAATACAAAGACCGATTGTTATCATAATCAAATTGCATGCAATTAGCCTTAATTTCGAGATGCTTTGAAATAGGGGTTCTCAATCTTTTTAGCATCGTGGCCAAAAAAACTTGAAACGCAGTTGTTGCAGCCCAATGTGTCTAGTCTTCACTTTCATTCCGTACCCAATTTCACAAAATCATTTCCAAATTATTGATGAAGACCAAAAAAAAAGGTCTATACTTTCAATCTGTATCAGATTTCTTGATTTTTGTGCCTAAAAAGTATTGATCTCTAAAAAAAATTTTCACTTTCATTCCGCACCCAATTTTACCAACTCGTTCTTTGCCAACAAAAACCATCCTTCGAAAAAATGATTTCGACACTTTTTCGCACCATCTCTGTGTGGCCCACCTAAAAACTCGCTGTCACCCACTAGTGGGCTATGGTTTACCGGTCGAGAACCTCTGATTCAGATAGTTTGTGTCTCGTGTTGTATTTATGGCTTAGCTTTTACATCCGTTTCCGCTACGAGCGTGGAATAAGCATTGTTTGTTTTTTTATTGATGTTTTTGCTTTTTTTCCTTTTTTTGTCAAACTTTGACATAACGATTTTTTGGCCTATTGTTGAAGTCTTTATGGACGTATTTAGTTAAAAAGTTACAAAACGCTAGTTTAAAGAACTTAACGCATTTTGTCTGGTTTGTTTATAAATTATATCGCATTTTGCTAAAATTTTGCAAAACACTGATTACAAAAATTTATGATCGAATTTTGTCTACAGCAGTAAGATAAAAATCTACAATTTATCTCGTTAACTAAGGACCCACAGAAACAAATACTACAAAAAAGGGCGCTTCAGCGTTGTAAATAATAAATAAGTTTCAACATATCTACATAAAACTACATTCATGCATACAACAATGAAGATTTGATAGTAAACACACACCTAAACAGATACAATTCTAGTTTAACACGCGTATTTTTACGACGATAATGCTTTATTACTACAAAAATTTGACTTATATCAAGAAAGAATAAAATTCATATTGGTAGTCAATTTAATGCCCAAGAATCAAGTAGTCAAAAAGCAGCAATAACAAGACTCGTATCATGAAAAAGTACCAAGAAATCAAGAAATTAGTAGCAAATTATTCAAAAAAATAAACTGCTTAACCAAGTATTTCGAGTACTAATAGCAAACGACTACAAGTACCCATAGCAATGCCGGTACTTTCATGCTCTCTGATTTTTTAAAATTTGGACTTGAAGATCTTTTGTTAGAATTTCAAATGTTCAAAAGAGTTGCTTTAAAGAATTCTTATTTTTTCCCGCCTATCCTTTCCCGATGACGGTCTTAACTCAGTGTGTTGATTGAGAATTTACACGTGTTGATTCAGAACGTTTAAAAAGGGAGCGCGCCCCAAAAATTTGAATAGCTTCCGTGTAGAAACAGATATTTCAAGTATTTATAGCTCTTTAAATTATCACAAAAATAAGCAAGAAAGTAGTTTTTTGCAAGTAGAATATGATAAGACAAAATTTTGAGAATTTTTGACTTTATTTTGACCTATTAAACTCATTCAAAACTCTTGAACAAGCGAAACAAACAGTAGCGTTAGTTCAATGTCTTAACAAAAGCCCCGAATAAATTTTGACTTTATTGACTCTTGTGAGCCCTATACTCATCACATTTTTCAGTAAAAAGCGCAAAAATCGGATTCTAGTTGTAGTGTTGTGACGTCAAAAATGTTTCAAAGGGAGATTGTAATCTTAACCCCTTCAGACCTGAATTTTTATTAGACTGTATAAAATAGTAAATTTGTTATTTCTTTGAAGAATGTGTTGTTAAAATGTAGTTGCACAAAAAAAATTTGTCGGGGCGTATCTATAAATTAGTATAGGGGCTTTAAATATTTGGGACTAATTAGTCCCAATCGGTTCAAAGCGTACTTTTTTTCAAAATATCAGCTTTAATTTTTTTTGTCATATTCAATGAATTTGAGTAATTTTAAGGAATCTGGAGTTTTAGAAAAATAGATATATTTATTACATCATGAAAACTTTCTGTTTTTTTTTTAACATTTGAATTTAAGCAATGATTATTCAAAGAGGATTTGCGTCTATGGACGATTTTCTGCCATAGTGGTCTTTCATGGTTTCAAAAATCAGCATGATAATTACTTTTTACCCTGCTTTACTAAACAGCATAACAATTGAAGTAATGCACACACATATTTTACACCAAAATATTCCTCTCAAAACCGAAATGTCATTTCCTGAAACAATTTTTTTACTTGTTTGACAAAGAAATAAATTACAACAATTACAGAATGTGCAAGTACGAGAGTCTATTTTTTGCTTGGTACACAATTTGCATTTAACACGGTCTTGATAAGAAACTCGTGTAACTTGATGAATATCGGAACCGCTGAGGGAAATCTTGAAACCACAGTTGAAGAACTTCTTGCTCGTTTTCTCCTTGAAAATTTCCCGATCAAATTCATAACAACGTCGTGCTTGAAGTTCTTTAACGTTTTCATGCGCGCACTGTGAGGAAATTTATCTTTCATATATTTCAAGGTATTACATCTGACACAACTTTTACACCAAGACCAGGATCTTTATTCCAATAATCGCGAATACTAGGAAGGGTATGATATCCCATAAACGAAGTTGTTGGCGGTGTGGGCGAGCGGTATGGGCGAGTGGTTGTTGGCGCCGGGCTCGTGATCAACACGGTCTCTGTTCAAAACCCACTCGTGCCATTCTGTTGTGTCCTAGGGAAAGACACTTTGCGGCACTTTCCCCTACTTGGCCATTCTGGCAAGCAGTTCTAAATTACAGTCATATCTTTATTAAATTACAGCGGACAGCAATATCTTGGTATCTCCGGAAGCAGGTCGGGGTGATTGCCTACTCTATGTATTAGGGCTTCAGTCGCTTTCCTGCGAGTCAGGAGGATAAATATAGAGATAAAATAATTAAAATAAAATAAATGCTTTTAGCTCATTAATTTCTATTTTAAAAACTGTTTCTTTCCGCTTCATATACAACTCACTCCGTGCACTGACCAAATTCATTAGCGTTTCCAGCTTTATGGTCTGAAAAGATTTCTATTGGTTTTGGCTCATGGCCATCTTCATAACTTAAATTGACTGTACCAGATAAGAGCAATTCGGAATATCAAAAGAAATACAAATCTTTTTCCAATAAAATAGATGAGATAAAGGCTCCATAACATTTGGTTCAATACTTTGTGCATGGGCATCATCAATTGTTACTGCTATAGTATCATCAGTATCTGACATTGCTTCCTCGAAAAATATTACATCTTTTTCATCTATAAGGTTATTATTGGATGAATCTAATTCATCAGCAGTAATTAATTTCACTACTTCATTTACACCAATTATAAATTTTCTTGATATAGTCTGTTTCTGGGCCATCTAAATTTGACAAAAAACAAGTAAAAAGTACGCATAAAGCCGGTTGGGACTAAATAGTCCCAAGTTTGAAAAGCAAATAAATTAATCATAAACACTGGTAAAAAAGTCAAATTTGCTTTATATCATTCTACTAAACTTTTTTCTCGTAAATTTTATTCAGCTTTTCTTAAATTAAACATTATTTTATTTTTGAAATTAATTTTAAAGCTATATATAGTTGAACTAAACTTTATGTATTTAGTTGGTTTGATAATCACAAAGAAAAGGATTTGCATGTGTTACAATTGACTAGCATGGTTGCCAAAATATTGCTAAAGAATAATAAAAAACTTTTTTATACAATTTTATAGTATTATAGAAGAAATTTCAAAAATAGTGGTGTGGGACTAAATAGTCCTTTCGGTCTGAAAGGGTTAAAACTTCCTTGCGTGGCTGGGCTATTGACGGTCAGTGTAGTAAAGAATAAAAGAAAAAAATATGATCGCTTTAAATCAAGTGCGGAAAGAGTCTTTAATATTCTGTTCAACTGGTGATGACTGACTCTTTAATAAGCCTACTGTCCAACTTTCCCACGTCTTAATACGATGTTGTCTGTGACAGTAATTTTGTTTAATGATAGAGTAATAATTTTTTTTTATACTTTATCTAACTTAATTAGTCTTAATACGGCACACTTAATAAATGTGACTTTTTACCATTAAACTTCGGCGATTTCGGTTTCGTTATTCCAGTAGCAACAACAACATATTGACAGGTGTACGTTGTATTTCTTTGGTCGTTTATCTCAAAAATATTCTCCTCTTTCCTCTTGTTCAAGTTTTCTATTTGAGCGTTGTACTGAACTTTCAACTTTAGTTTGGTTGTAAAATTGTTGAGATATTTGACCAAAACATCTGCATGTGGAAAAAAAATCCTGAAAAAAGTTACGTTTAATCAGATAGAAAAAAAATAAAAATGAATGCGTAGAAATTTGTAGACTTTATGTAAAAATTCATTTGCAAGTTGGTATTGAACACCATTTTTATAGAAACATGTTTTAAATCAAATAAAAGTTGCAAAGGCAAATCAAAAAAAACCCTCGGCTATATAAGTTAAATGTCAAATTTATTTGAAACATTATGCAAAGTACTTTGGAATACTTAGTCATGAGCAATAACTCATCGTCGCTTATTAACTGTTCCAGTCATGTCTGAGGTTAAATTCCTTGCTAGTCTTACCGGTGAAATGTTTGTTGATGCTGATCAACGTTCGATGGATGGGATATGTTTGATAAAATGTCCCCGACATTGAACCTGTTTCATAGGAAAACAAGATACAGCGTTTTTCGGTTGCAGTTGAAAGTAAACAGCCGTAAGTCTAATTAAACATAATGGTTAAAAGCGTATATAAACTAAGCAAAAAATTTAATTTTAATTTTTATTTAAAATGTTACTCATTATTTCAAATTTTTTTTAGTTTGTGCATGAATATTTTATAACTATTACCTTTTTCATAGATTATATAATCACGCCCAGCACTTTTTAAGAAATACCCCATTTGAAGACCCGAAGGTCCAGCTCCAATTATACAATACTGATGATAGTTTTTTCTGGGTTCTTTTTTGTTCAGCAACAGCAGCGGATAAAAGGAATAAGAGAACAAAATTCAACATCATATTACTGTCATTGATTTAATAATTTCTGAATTAACAACAAAGTAAGCAGAAAATGGTAAATTTAGTAAAATTTTTACATTAATGCAGAACAATATATTATTGTTGTTTAAACAGCGTTATTTAACGTAAAGAAAAAGACTGAAAATATGACAGGAAAAAGTTTATATTATTTACACGACCACGTAAACGACCAGCTTAAAAAACCTTTTCCAATTTTTAAAAAAGAAATTAAAAAAGCAATCAAAAATACATGTTTTTAAATTCTAACGATTCTTTTTTAAAACTTTTGTTGATTCAAATTTTAGACTAATGTGAACGTTTGTTTTGTCTTCAATTAATTTTTGATTTTTATTGATTTTTGAAATTGTCACAAATAATATACTTTTCTACTATTTTAGTAAAAAAGTATATAATTGATATATTCAAAACTATCTATTTTAACAAGTTAAATAGAATGGCCACATACTTTTAAAATGTAAACATCTTACGTGCTTTGTTGGATTTTATACGTCAAAATTAGACTTGTAAGCAATCCATGCGTTGATTTAATAAAAACAATTTTAAAAAATTAATGTTTTTCTTCATTCGTGCCTTTTCCGCTAAATTTTAAAAGCTGAAACAAAAAAATTGTTCCAAAAATTCTAAGTTTTTTCTTTGTATAAGCTTTTTTTTAGATTTTTCTCAACCAAAATTTTATGATAAATAATTAGTCGTTACAGCAAAACTGAGCTTATGATAAATAATTTAGTCCTTTAGGGAAAAAAGTATTCAATCGAAATTACTCTAAAAAATCTAGTTTTCTGTTAAATTAGGAGATAAATTATTTTTGGGAAATAAAGGTTCCAATTTTACTTTGCTCATTTTTGGTCCCTCAAGTTCAACATGATAGTATTCTTAAACCATACACAGCCTTACAATCTTTCTTCTTTACTTGTTTAAAATACCTGTGAAATCCAACTCTTAAAAAGTTTTAAAGTAAGAAATTACCATATAAACAAATTGTTAAAAACCACATGCTTACAGGCTCTATTCTACTGTACAGTAGCTGAAACCAAAACAGGCATAGATTTGATGTCATCTTTTCCTTGGATAAACATTAGGCTCAGTGATGGCTTTAATAGGGTGCGAACGCAACGGCCGCACCGGGCCCCCTCTAAGATATATCAAAAAGTGTCCCCCCTACACAAGATATTGCTCTATTTCTTTATAGTAGCACCAAGACGTCGATGGCATGCCTAAATAAAAAACTTTTTTTAGAGATTATTTTGTTTTGAGACACTAAGTGGCTCCTCCTAAAACAATGACTTTTTTTAAAGAACACACTGATTTGGAACAATTAACAGTGGACCCCTAAAATAAAGACCTTTTTTTAGAGTCAACTTTTTTTTAATTCAACAAAAAAGGAAAAAGTGGTCCTTTAAATAAAATGACGAATTTTTTGGAGATCACAAGAACACTTAACAATGGCCCTCCCTAAATTGAAAACCTTTTTTTTAGAAATGACTTTGTTCTCATGCATTAGAAAGTGGCTCGTCTTATAACAATGACTTTTTTCAGAAATTGCTTTGCCTTCGAACACTGAATAGCGGCCCCCTTACTTTTCTTGCGCCGGGCCCCCTTTCTGTAAGGCCATCACTGATTAGGCTAATAAGCTTTGCAGAAAGCTGCTTTGTAGAGATTGTCTTGATATATTGATAGTATTTCCGAAAAACTTTTTTAAAAACTTAACAAGTCAATAAGTTGTTTTTATCGATTAATTGACACTAGTGGTAAAGGTCTCGAGACCGATTTTTTGTGGTCTTGGTCTCGTCTCGGTCTCGACCTTGCGCTGGTAGTTTCGGTCTCGGTCTCGAGGTGAAGTGGTCTCAATCTCGTGTTTTTTAAATTGGTCCCGAGACCGGACACTTTGGAAATTTTTGGGGACAAAAATCGAGAAATCCGTGACCGAAAGGTAAATTATCTTGTGTTTAGTTCACTTTTTATGCTTGTAATAAAGCATGTAAAAAAGATTGGGTTGCCAAACTTTGCTCTCTATTTTCACTTACCATTTGGGTCGCTACAAAAAAAGGTTGAGAAGCACTGGTGTATCGGTATTTAAAGCATTTTAAAGCTATTCAAACCAAGTTTCTTACTGCGGAGAAATCGCTATGGCTGGCGACTATAGTAAATTTAATTGACAGCAAGACGTCATTAGAGCGATGTTGCCAATTAGCGTAATCACTCGCTGCCGCCAATGTTATATTTAGTTAGAGACGATTAAAGTGGAAAGCAAATGTACCGAACACTGCCGATGCAAAGCAGTTTAAATAGAAGCTGTCGGTACTAGCATAATGCCTAATTGCAAGATGGTAAAGTGCTGAGAGATTTTATTGGTCACAGTTGTACAATAAATAGATTCGATTTCGCAGAATAGGTTGGAAAAATATTCAAGTTGAAATTCATGAAGAAGCAAGAACATGATCACGGAAAACAGCGTCTAGAGTTTTCTTTAATTTTCTTAAAATAAAATCAAGAATTTTTTTCATTTATAGACAACGATGATCTTCATTTCGAGAATTGAAACCCTTAGTCATAAACCATTGGTTTTTCATGATTTCTACATAATCATTGTTTACATCAAAATCTACTTATAATTAACAATTGCGAAAAAAAGATTTTAAAAAAGCGCAAAAAGAGTCAACAGAAATAAATCTACTGTCTAAATTTTTATATTATTGTCAGTTAAAAATCTAGCAAATTCCATTTACAACCAACACTTTTTTTTTGGTCCATCAGAATTATAACGCAAAAGGTGGTTTTAGCTAACCGGCTGCCTGTTAATTGGGTGGTGCGGTAATTGTTTAATTAAGCTTTGTTTTTATACTTTTTTGTCAACCATGGCTTTGTCTGAACAGAACTATCGCGAGATGTTAGAAAGTTATCGAGATATTGATGAAGACAAGATATTGGCGGGTTTAACTGATGAAGAATTGCAACAGTTAGAGGTGGGCCTTTTTCACATCTTTTTACTTTTATATTTAGAAGTAATTTTCTTTTTCAACAGGGCGAGATTAATCGAGAAGTTTTAAGCGTCAACCACGAAGACAAGGATTATCCTGATGACGAAAGACATTCCTTGTCATCGCTTGAGGAGTATTCTTTTGATTTAAAAGACAATAGCGATTTGAAGGATTTTTCGAATGTAGCTGTCACCATCTCGAAAACAAAATCGCTGCATGGGATTGGAGATGAAATCAGCAATTCTGATTTGAAATTAGATTTTGAAAAACGTAAGATTTTTGTTAGTCAAATGTTTGCTATTACAAGGCTTGCAAACTGCATGTAACGGTTAGAAGTTAGAACTAAAAAATATATTTATATATATTTGGCTTTGTCAAAAATTTAGTTTCAACACTACTGCGATAAAAACTTGAAAAAATCAATGCATTTCAGTTGGACATATTGTGAGTAAACTATGAAACTAACAAATACGACATAAGGCCAATAATAAATATTTTTACTTAAAGCAAGTTATCGTGCGTCGGTAATAGTAGAAATATTTGATGCAAAATAAGCGAGGAAATAAAATAAAAAAAACCGTGACCTGACATTTGATCGAAACGACGCTTGATCAAATAATAGAAAAATTTACAATTTGAATCTGTCCCAATTTTGTCAATTTTTTGTCCCAAAACCATAGTGATCTCTTAAAAATTAGGTCTTACCTTTGAATCTGTCTCTGATTTCTGCAAGGGGTCTGCAAGGGTGGGGTCTGGCACAATGCTCCCCCTTAAATAATTGACTACAATGTAAAAAGAATGCAAAAAAATGGCAGCAATAGGCATCTAACGAAACATAACCATGACAAGAGATCTACTTGTTTCCCCCTAAAAATGCTTTGCCCAGGTACCGTATTGAGAAACCCTCACCTTGACATTGACAAAAATTATAAAAAATAAAAACAAACTGTCTTCTTACTGATGACCTCAGCTTTTTATGAATCTAATTTACAGCAACAAAGAGATTGTATAATCGCAGAACATACAAAAGTAAATCTTTTTTTAATCAACTGTCATTTCAATCAAGTATCGTTTTGATCAAATGTCGTTTCGATCAAGTTTCGTTTCAATTAAGTGTCGTTCGATCAAGTGTCGTTTCAATGTAGTATCGTTTGATCAATTGTCGTAGCACCAATAAGTATAACATTTTATTGTTGTAAATGATATTAGCTCAAATTGCCAAACTGTTCTATCAACGTATGTAACGTTCACTTGTCTAAAACTACTTTATCACCTGGTCAAAATATATCACCTGGTCAGCTGAAGCTCTCAAAAAATGCAGAAAGTTATTATCGAAAGAAGAGTTGCTGTGAGAAGTCGAGAAAAAAACACGTAAGAACCAATTCGTTCAAATCATTGATTTGATTTAAACATTAACTATAGATTAGAGGGTTCAAATGTATTTTACAAACGAAACAATCGACAACATTTTTTAGAAAAAAAAGCAAAATGAAATAAAAAACATCTTGTTATTGTACATGATATTAACTGAAATTGCCCAACTGTTCTGTCAACATACGGTATGTAACGTTCATTTGTCTAAAACTACTCTATAAAAATCGTCAACTTTCAGATTCTTCATTGCAAAAACAAAATTTATCACCTGGTCGGCTGAAGCTCTCAAAAAATGCAGAAAAGTTATTATCGAAAGAAGAGTTGTTGCAAGAAGTCAAGAAAGAAAACACGTAAGAACCAATTCGTTCAAATCAGTGATTTGATTTAAACATTAACTATAGATTAGAGGGTTCAAATGTATTTTACGAGCAAAAGGATAGTCAGTTTTTTGTAAAAAAACGGTCTGTATACCAAAAAACTTGAAACTTATTAAGTTTATAACATACAGGAAACTGTATAGACCTACCAATGTTCATGCGAATGTGCGTTGTCAAATGGACTTACTAGGCCAATAAGTAACAATTCGTCTCCTTTTATGATTTAAATAAACCGAGCTTGATTTACGACTCAATTTAAAGATTTAAACAAAGTTATGTTAAATTGAAAAAATATGATAAAAATATCTTTGACGCACTAGTCCAGTCGTGAGAAAACTACGGCTCGTGGGCCAAATGCGGCCGCCAAGTATTTAATGTTAGGCATATATATAGAAATGTGGCCATTTTTATTTTTGATCTACACCTCCCGTAGTGACGTCACAAGTCAAAACGAAGACCTTTTTTGTTCTTTGAGTAAGTTGGAGGCACAAATTTATAAATAGTAGTGCGGCCCTTGAACAAAATGAAATTTTAAATACAGCCCTCGAGCGAAAAAGTTAGCCCACCCCTACACTAGTTCATAATCACAAAATTAAATCTAAAAGTTTAATTATCAATTTATTATTAAATTACTAATTTTTTTGTTGTTGCAGATGTTGTGCAAGTTCAACTCATTTTGATCAAATAGTACAGTCCACTCAACCCAAGAGCGGCAAAAAAAATATCCTAAATTCCCAATGTCAGAAGAAAAACAGAAACAAAAATGAATTACCTTCGAAGCAAAAGTTCTTGAGTCGTGAAATATTATTGCAAAAACCAAAATTAAAAAACGTGCGTAACTCGTTCAATCTTTAATTGCTCGAAAACTTCAGATCATGTAAACTTCTTGCCGAATTATTATAACTTTCAGAACCTTAAATTGCGTTTAAAAATTAAAGGCAAAGAAGTACATAACCTACGACTTCATATTTATCTGCTGTTGATTCAGGTTTACACAAGAGAACCGGCTAAAGTTTCAGAAATGTTACACGGCATGTCTCTACGCCATATCACATCAAACTCGAAAGAAAAAACTTCTGACGACAAACGATCAAAACCTTCTCCAAGCGACTCGGATTCAAGCTCTGAATCGTGCGACGTCATTGGAGGGCTGTCGATTAACTCAAACAGCGTTGAAGACACAGTAGAGAGGATCTGGAGAAATGAGTCCACTCTGGTAGAGGTAAGCAGAAGTGAAATACGTCCACTTTAACTTTTTTGTAGCCTATCAAATAGCAGTAAAATTAGCTCAATTTGAATAAAAAGTTGTCCTCTGACTTTTTCAAGGACATTAAAAGTAAGCTTTAATCAAAATATCTTCTATGAGTAATCGTTTAAAACATTCTTTATTTTTTTATCACCCAAATTCAAGTTAGGATTCTTTGTTTTTGACCCTTGTCCAATATTATCAACAATAAACCCAGACTGCAACTTGCTTGTAACTATAACAAAACAAAACGTTTTTCTGGAAGTAAGCAAGTAGTTTAGTTTTTCAGAATTTTGTTAAACAAAATAGTGTTAAATAAAAGCGTATTTTTAAAAAGCATTCAATTATTTTTCTTCCAATAGACATTTGATACGGGATGGGACGATTTGGCCCAGCCGTTTTGGCGCCAGCCATTGTGGCAGTGTGTCGCTTTTTTATTTGTAAAATCTTGGAAGTTTTAGGGTTTAGGGTATAGGGGTTAGTTTAGGGTTAGGGTGATTGATTATACTGTTTTATTCAAACCTTTCTGTTGGTTTTAAATAGACTGGCGCCAAAACGGCCGCGCCAAAACGGCTTCGCCAAATAGTACCCTACCCCATTTGATAATGAACTGAATGCTACTGCTTTCTGTTAAAAGCGTAGTTACCATTGAAGGTAAGCAACAGAACCTTATTAAGTAATTTGCCGTGAAGTGCTTTTCCCTAGGACTTAAGATAAATCACCAAGTTTGAGCATCGAAGTCCCGTCTTCTACTAGCAAACCAGAGTGTTTCACACTGAGCTATCCTGTAAGTTTAAAATTCTTTTTGTACAAACATTAAAATCAACAGTTGATTTACATGATATTTTTTTCGTATAAAGGTTTCGTAAAACTTTTAAAAGTTTTTGATTCAGTTGCACTTTTTATTAAATTACAAAAGCTCACTTTGCAATAGTCAAAACTAATCTATTAAATATTTTTGGTGAATTTTTGTATAAAAGGTTTATGATACAATTCATCTACAATATTTTCGACAACCTGTTAAATTTTATTTGAGAGAAAACACTTTTATCGTTTAACTTCTTCTAGATCCATTTCAATTCAATATTATTTTGACCAGTTGTCATATCCCCATCTGCAAAAAAAATCCAGTCTATTTTCTTAAGCAATAGTTTTTAACATAGGCTATAGTATTCTGAAATTTCCTGTCCACATCTTTTAAAAATCCCAAAAGCTAAGTTTGGGTTATTCTATTTGTGTTTTCCTGAAAAGTTACTATTTTAAAACTTGTAGTAATTTATTACACTAATATATACGTTTTGACAGCTATAAGGCTTGAGATTTGAACTGACGTTTATTACGTCGAGAAATGCTTGCAATTACGCAGAAAAATGATGATATTGAGTGTGGCCAGAAAATCATTTGTAGCGCGCGGACACTCTCTAATCACGTGTGGATTACGTGCTGAGCATTGGAACGTAGATCTACGGTTGTATTGGAGGAGAGATTGATTTGTTCCGCATATTTACTAGGTGAGAGAGCCTTTGACAAAGTTTCGGTCTTCGTATTTTTTCTTCTGCTCTTTAATTGCTAGCACGCCAGTTGTTGCAAAGAAATATGACCCTTCTAGGCAGTACCTAAAAAAAAACGAGAAGTACGTGCCGAAATACGCAGCCATTTCGGCAAAAATTTGTACTCTTCACGCTTCTTGTTTGCCCAAGACCAAGCTCAATTGACAGCATACAAATTCAAGAAAGATGAAACTGTTCTCATGCTTAGCAGCCACCATAGTTTCAAAGTTATTTAGTCAACAAAGAAAGAGTGATGGTAATTGAAGACTAAACAAAACTAAGAATGGTGCTGATTTAATGGACAAATTGATTGCATCATACATAAAAAAGTACAAGTCAAGACGATGAGATCTTCTATTGCATTTTAAATATACCCTGGTTTGAATGCTTACATTTTTCATTCTGCATTACTACCAGATGCTAATCACAAAAAGCCAAACAAAAGACACGTGTTCATTTGCGGAATGGGTTTTTAGCTATGCAGGGGCTTTAGACAGCAAATGGTCGCTTCTTTTATTTCCATTCGGTGTGGCTTGGAAGAGGAACAAAGGCCGTGAAAAGAAGATGTCATTGATGTGAACGCAAAACAGATCTTGTAAAGAAGAAATAAAATTTAATAGATGCAGCAATTTTATAAGCAGCAAACATGTGCAAAGAAAATTGTCTGCGTCGTGCTCTGAGGGAGTAACCTATCCCATCGCAAATACGCCACCACAAAAACTGCTTGCTTTTATTATTGGTTGTGTATGCTGTGTTTTCTTGTTCGTTCACATTTTCTTCAGTAGAGTTGGTCGATGTCAATAAAATTATTGACAATTAACTGTAAATAAAGAGAAAAACCTGTTTTACAAAAGATTAGCATTGGTGTTCAATAGAACCCAGATGAACAAAAGCATAGTATAAAACGTTTAGACGTGAGAGGTTGAACAAGAAAAAATAGGCTTGTGTAGGCTTACCATACGTTCCGTTTTAGCCGGGACAGTCCCGATTTTTAGCCTTGTCCGGGCGTCCCGCCCGTTTAATTATTTTAAGTGAAGACTTTTTTTTAGAGAACACTACTTTCTGGCGACGAAAGTCAAGAAAACCGAGAGAAATTTAAAGTTAAGGCCTTCTTTTTAGAGAACACTGCTTTTTGGGGAAAAATTTTTTCTTTGAACGAACGTCCCGATTTATCACTTCGGAAATATGGTATGCCTAGGCTTGTGGCCACTGCAAAGTTTGAAGCCGCTTTGTTTGTTTACCTGTCATAATTATTATTAAATCATAATTATTATTAAATGCTTTTTTTTTACGTTTCTTTATTATTTTCTTGCCCGAAGGGTCAAATTTTGGTATTTAATTTGTAAATTTAGAAAAAAGATGCACAAGTTTAAACAACAGATTAAAAATCTACTCGCGCCATTCGTTTTTTCCTTGGAAAAGACACTGCGGCATTTTTCCTGCTTGTCAGTGTTTGCAAGCAGTTCTAAATTTTACCCATATCTCTATAAAGCATAAAAACCAAATAAAAAATTTCAACTGGACAGCAGCGTCTTGTTATCTCCGGAAACAGGTCGGGGGAATCGTTTGCCCCATGTATTAGCGCCTCCATTGCTTTCCTGCGAGAAGGAAGATAAATATAGAATATGAAATAAAAATGCTTTAAAATAGGCTTACCTAATGGCTTAGTTTGATATCTATTGAGCACAGTTATGTTTTCTCTTTAAACAAAATTTGCAAAAAAAGTTTAAAAAATATAAATAAAAAAAGAAAAAAAACGGTGTGGTTTTTTTTTCGTATTACAAAGAGAATCAAGAACGAATGCGTTAGAAAGTAGCGGTTTTTTCTTTCTGATTTGAATAAAAAAAAAAAAAAAAGTCAAAATTCTTAAACGCTAAAGGACTTTATAGTGCCTTTAGCAAATGCAAATTTTCGATAAATGCAATCAATTAAAGATGAATTGATTTTTTTCTTTTTTATTTTAATTTCTAGGCTAGCATCACAATTTTTTATTTGTATTATTTATCTTATTTGAGATATCTTTCGAGTATCTTTTTTGCTTCTTTATTTATTTTCGGCTTTCTTGGCGTGGTCGCATTTTTATTGACATTTTTCTAACGAGCCGAATTGAATAAAAATTAATGAATGAATAGGTTAATGTTATGTAGGGTTACCAAACAAACAAAAAAACAATAAATACCTAAAAATTTTAAATGATATTTGCGCTTAAATTCGATTTGAGGCTTGCTTGAGCTTTTTTATAACGAGCTAAAAATGAAATTTCTCATAAAATCTATTTGAATTTATTCCTACTTTTTTTTTATAGGTCAACTTGAACAACATACAAAACGTAAACATGAAAATATTTGAAGAATTGGCGTTAGCCATGGAATGCAACAATTACGTCAAACGTTTAAGCCTGGCCAACGTCGGCTTGACTGACAAGCCGACACGTGCTCTAGCTACGATGCTGAGGCGAAATCAGACGCTGGAAGAGCTGAACATCGAATCAAATTTCATAACTGGTAATGGATAAATCGTAATTATGGCTCGGAAAAAAAGGTTGCGTAAAAATAAAATGGGTCGTCACAAAAAAGAAAAGAAATTGAAAATACGCAAGAGATAACTAATTCTATTAATGACTAAGGACAGAACTTCTGTCCAACACCTCATATAATATACGTGTGGCTTTGTCTTCCTTTGTTCCTTATAGGAAACAACTCCTGAAGAAACAAACACATCCATTTTATTTAAGTATTCTATATTTTGCCTTTGTGTCGGAATTTACTTCATATTTGTTTTTCTCAAAGGAATTATATTTTATTTATAGAAAAAAAAAAAACAATGTGCAGATCATATACAAATATATGATGCTGAATAATAAATGAACCTGGCGAACAGAATTTGTCTTATTCACCCAAGTATTAGGGTTCGCGAGGCAAACTGTGGTTCTTGCTGAGGGTCGTACTAAAAAAGTTTGAAAAACACTGCTTAGAGTATTGAAATACAACCTCTGTTGTGGTACTGTCAGTAGCCTACGTTGAATAACGTTGTAAGATTGACCTTGTTGTAGCTATTTGTTTTAATGCAAAGTGATCTGTTAAAACAAAAGTAAAAGTATTTAAATATTGCCATTTGCAAATGAGCCAGAAAATCGACTATAGGGTATAGCTGGTCGTGTAAATTTGTAAACAATAACCCGACCACAACCGAAAATAAACTTTTTTTCCAAAATAACTTTAAACTAACATATGTTTAATAAATAAAAGGTTTCCTTTAAAGAAGAAGTTTCTTGCCCTGTAATAGTTATAATTAATTAGATATCAACTCGCAGTTGGTATTCGAATTCGAACATTTCATTATATTGGATTTTTTATTGTATCAATGCAAGTTATTATTTAATTATATCAAAGCAAGTCAAGATAATCTCTTGGATGTTAAGCTTAATGTCTGTAATGCTGTCCTGAGAACCAGTAGGAGCAATAGATGTGATGACGATGATGATGTATTATGTTTCTAACTTAAAGACCGTAAGTCCGCGCGCTTAAAATTTTTTTTCGAAAATAAAAAATATAAAACGATTGCTGCTACTCTGACGTGCAATCTCACTGCTATAACGTGCGATCTAACGGGAGTGTTTGATCGCACGTTGCGAGCTAAAGGTCTACAACAACGGTAGACTTTTACCGTTCTGTCCAACCCCTAGTTACCTTGGGGTAAAACTGGACAGATCGCTCACGTTTCGTCACCATTTAGTGGCATTGCGCAAAAAACTATCCTCGCGCGTCATACTGCTGAGGCGACTCGTGGGCTCGGGATGGGGTGCTGGTGCTAAAACACTACGCATAGCCACCTTGTCTCTAGTCTACTCAGCAGCTGAGTACTGTGCGCCAGTCTGGTGTCGCAGTGCTCACACTCGCCTCATCGACAATATCTTGAACGACGCCTTGCGCATAGTTACTGGATGCCTGCGTCCCACTCCAACGGACCACCTATCTGTATTCTCAGGCATCCAGCCAGCTGAGCTTCGCCGAATGGGAGCGACACTCTCCTTGGCTCATCGTGTATCTCTGGACCCCGATCATATCTTGTATGGTCTTTTAAGTGGGTCCTCAGATACTCGCCAAGTGAGACTAAGATCCAGACGCCCCTTTGTGCCAGGTGCGCGGAATCTTTCGGACAACCTTGCCCCACTTGGCATCCGCGCCTCTGAATGGACAAATCACAAATGGAAAACGGAGTACTGTGAAAATGCTTCCAGGCTCCGTGCTTTTGTGCCCGAGACCGGTGCCAGGTCTGTTGGGATGGGCTTACCCCGAGTAGCTTGGGTTAAGCTCAACCGCCTACGGACTGGTGTTGGGCAATTACATTCGTCCATGCACAAATGGGGTCTTGCTCCTTCACCGAATTGCGAGTGTGGTGCTTCTGAGCAAACCGCAGACCATATACTAACAGCGTGCCCTATACATCGGGCACCACATGGAGCACGAGGTCTGACGGTTTTGGATGACGAAACTCGATGCTGACTTAATAACATCACTGCCAGCATCTGATCCAGGCAGTGCAGCAGTCTGGGGTAGTAAAAGGATAAACCCTCGGCCCCAGTTCTGTTTGTGTCTGACCTGTAGTGGATACCCTTTAAACGACGACGACGAGTGTAGCACCAAACTATTTTTGTGTTAAAATGTAAAGTTGATTTTTGTTTTGATATTTTCAGGTAAAGCAGCTTTGAGCTTAGTGCTGGCTCTTCGGTGGAACCAATCACTTTCGGAACTGAAACTTGACAACCAAAGGCATATTTTTGGTGCCAAAGTAGAACAAGAATTTTCAAAAATCTTGAAAGAAAACAAGTTAGCATTTATTGAGTGTTTTACAATTTTTTATGAAAAATATCCTATTTCTTAATCATTCGTGGTGTCACTATTCTCGTCAAACGGTTTGTTTGATAATTTAAAATAAAAATTTGTGAAGATCTTCAAGAATATTTCAACAAAGTATTTTTTTGCTACCGACATCAACAAAAAAGTCTGTTTTTGTTTTAGTCAAATTGAACAATATTCGTGTGTAAAACTATTTTCTGAAACACAAACAGCAAAGATCGTGCACCAAAATACCCACAAAAAGTATTACCTTAAATCAGTGCTTTTCAAACTTTTTTTAACTACGGCACACTAATAAATTCTGAGTTTGCCTGCGGCACACCTACTTCAAAAAGGCGAAAGCCTACTTAATACACTCTTCAAGTTTACATACAGAAATTATATTTAATATATGATAGCAGCAACACGTAATGATAGGGTATGCCTACAAAATTGTTTTGATACTGGTAGTGGTGGATATTGGGTGAGGCGAATGAGGCAGTTGCCTCAGGCCCCCCTTTGAAAATACCGCATATAGTTTCATTTTGCTGTATACGTTTTTTTAGAGATCACTGTGATTTTGGGATAAAAATTGCAAAATTAGAGATCAAATCGAAGTGAAGACCTTTTTTTTAGAGATCACCAATTTTTGGGAATCCTTGCCTCGGGCCCCTAACTTTGAACACCCCAAAAAACAAACAACTTTATGCAAATGGCGTCTTTCCTTTTACATTTTTACTGAAGCAGACTATATTTAAGATTTTTAACAATACTAAAATTACATAAAACACATAAGTCATCTGTAGATCAAGACTCTATGGCTTTCTGTCAAAACACAACAATTTTGCGACACACTTTAATTCTTTTTACGGCACACAGTTTGGGAAACCCTGCCTTAGATTCCTAAATTTTTTTTTTGACCAAAATATGTTTCATTTCTGTTTGCCTATTATTTTTCTGTGAATTTATCATCAACTGGCACAGAGATTTATCTTTTAGTATCGTACTTAAGCACAATCAACACCCGAACCGTCACAAAAACTAATTATAAAGACGTAATGCCAATCGTAAATCAGACAAAATTTTCTTTTATAGACTATTCTCTTTATTGCAATGATATTGTCTGGACCTTATTTTAAAGAAATATGCTTCGAAACCAGAGATAAAAGTAATATGAAAAATGGAGTCGGTCCACTTTTACCATAACACATTTATGTTCCAAAACATGATAGAAAGAAAAATTCTAACCATAAAAAAATAATAAGCGCGTTTTCTAGAACGCTCTTAAAGTTCGGTTATCAGTTCGCCAACCCCGGGCCACGAATGGCCACGTCAAACATTCTAACTAGAAATGTGGATGACGTCAGAAGAAAACGAGTACAAGAACAAAAACGACGAATGCAGAGTGGAGAGGTAGGTCAATGCTATTTTCTTCCTTTTTTCCAGAAAATTTTTTCTCAAAGAATGAGAGAAATTGACAGATTTAGATTTTACAAAATTTTTTCTTTAAAAAATTGAAATTGCATCAGATTTTTAAAAACAGCGATAAAAATATATATCATTGATAACTTTTCGTTTTTTCTCTGTTTTTTAAAGGTGTTAAATTCTCAACGTCAAACTAGCAGCGAACGTTGCCGTCGCGAATACGCAGAGAAACAAAAGTCGGTCAAGCATGAAATCAAACATGAAGATTCAGAAGTGATTCAAGATGAAGAAGTGCAAGTAACATTGTCACACTTCATTCTTAATTTTAATTTTAACTTCATAAACCTACAGGATTTTCAGTCTTTTGCAGTAATTTTTAAGCTTTCCATTATGACGTTTTAGATTTTACAAAATTTGTTAAAAATCAGTGCTTTTCAAACTTTTTTTTTAATAAATCAGTGGTTTTCAAACTTTTTAATAAAATTAAGTAATAAAATAGAAATAGAACACCTACACTAGTGTAAAGCACTAGTGCTATTTATTACTTACATACCAGTTTTATACTTTAATGATTATTTGTGACGTCATAAAGCGCTTTATCCTATGTAAAAAGTAATTAAAATTCTTGCTTTTCCGGTGTTTTCGCTATTAATCTGGCAGCTTTGGTTGGTTCATTTGGCAGCTTTTGCAGCATTTGGTTGACTAAATAACAAACGCATGCGCCACTTGGTGGCAGGGCATACTAGGAAATGGAATAGAAATTTTCCATATTCTTCGAAATCTTTTCCATTCTTCCATTTAATACTTAAAAATTTACCATTCCATTTTATTCCATACTACAATTTTTCCATTTAATATTCAATATTTTTTCCATATTTTGTATTATATCAAAAACCTTAAATTTCACACCTTGCAAATTTTAATAAGTGCTTTTGTAAATCTAACTTGTCCGAGTGATAAATCTGTAGTTTTAGTTTTTATTTTGGATATGTGCATTTAGATGTGTAGATATTGCGCATTAATATTTGATTAACTCTGATAATTTTATTGTTTTTTATAGTTGTTTTGGTGTTTTTCATTCATGTTCAACTGCTCTGAGACTACATGATTTTTTTAAGTATAGAGTGGTTTATAAATACATCTTATTACTATTATTTAAACAGCAAATACTCGTAAAAACAGCAAATACATCTTATTACTATTATTTAAATAGCAATTAAACAACTAGCAAGTTATCTATCTCTGCATTTTCTAAGAGAGAGACACACACCGCAAGCAAACTGGGCACTCAGATCTGAACGTTAAAACTGGCCCTATATCGAAGTTGCAGACTGTTTAAACGCCAATGCTGAAATATCACTAATCTGGTTGTAACTTCCATTGTTTTTCCTACCCCATTTATTTGAATAGACTTTTGGCTACTACTTTTTCTTTTATCACTTTGTGGGTCTGATCAAAGGCAGTTTAATTGACTGCACTTGGTACGAAAACAACATTGAAATGAGAAAGTATGGAAAATGTATGTAAGTATGAAAAATTCTTTCCATTCCAGTCCATACTTTAGCAATTTCATATTCCATAGTGAAATTTTCCTTCCTTTCCATTCCATAACATGCCCTACCTTATGGGTAATTATGGGGTTTATTAGAGAGAATAACTTTTTAATGCAGTTAAAGTTGTATGTATTTTAACCAGGCAACCTTTATAAAATTGTTCACAACGCCAGTATATTTTAATTTTTCTACTCTTAAAGAAAGTAGAACACAAAATAAATTCTTTTAAGAATATACTGTGGCATAATGTGCCTATGGTTGAATTTATTGGCCACCGACCTTGCAAAGTTGCAAACTTCAAGTTTTAGAGCTCGATTTTTTATTCGAACAGAATTAAAAGTAAACTTCAAAATCGTGAATTTAAAAATTTAAAAATATTTTTGAGTCAAAAATCTAAAAATAGATATTTTTTTAACTTCTTTTGCATATTTTGTAAGAGCGAGAGTGTTAATCGTAAATGTTCAATCCGTAGTTTTTAAAAAAACTTCTGTTGTCTGAGATTTTTAAATGTTGCTACGTACTTAGGTCGGTTTGTGTCGCAAGAAGTGTCGAGGTTTAAAATAATTTTGTTATGTTGTCATTGTAAAATATCCGTAGTGGGCACTTGCAAAACCCTGGCTTATCTCACAGGGAAAAAATTCGAAAGGCGTTCTTGCAACCCAGTAAACCTTTTTGTGCTTGCGGCAGTACTCACACCAGCACTCGACGTCGTCGATTTTTACGGGTGTTTTTAGAGACTGCGAAACAATGCCCAGATTGACGGCGGCTACTCCCGTACACGGCAACTGAAAGGTTTTAACAACAAAAAACATAAATCAATCCTTACAACTTTTACCTGGTTATTTTTCAACGCAAGTTTCAAAGATTATCATAACGATTAAAACGAAGTCAACATGCAGACACAAATCAATCTCCAAAAGAAATTAGAAAAAGAAACATATTCGCTAAAATAAAGCTAACGAATGATTAGTAATGATTACGGTAAAATCGTCCAGTGAGGTTTCTGACGCAAAACGCGCGATAAAATATACGGAGAGAAATAAATGAGTTTTAAATCCAGGTAAAAGCAGAAAAACTTAAAGCAATATTTTACAGTCATTTTATGTAAATTAGCATAACATAAAAATACATCAGTATAAAACTATACATGCCTATACATGTAGTTTCTATGTAGCAGAAGAAACTTTGTTTTAACTAGCTTACGTAATCAAAAGTTTGACACGCTACCGTGTGTGCTCACTTACAGACAATCGTACTATGTTTAACAGTATAATACTGCCAGTATTTGTTTTACTGCACTTAACGCACAGTTTGCTTCAATTTTTCAATTTTTAGATGTTTTTATTCATTGCTTTTATTTTATTGACAACAGAAAGTTCTCGATCAGATAAACCCAGAACATTATCAATTACTTGAACAATGGTTTCGCGCAAGGTTGCTCGGAGACACAGACACAGTGGAAAAAAAAGATCCTCAATTCCAAACGGTAGGACAATCACAGCAAATTTTTGTGCTTTTTTTAATTTTTCAACAAACTTTGTCTGGCAATGTTGCTGAACAGAACGTTGTTTTGATAACAATTCCGATCAATAATGTTTGGTTTTAATCCTCTAATTCTTCACTGTTTTATATTTTGAGCAAAAGCAGTAAACTTCACTTTTCCCTGTTTGACGAGCTTTCCAAGCAGCTCTCAATTATATTCAAACCACTTCAAAAAAACTCAAAATATAAAACAAAAACTTCTACTAGACCAGGGTTTTTTAAACGGGGTCCTTTTAATCTTTGGGAAAAAAATGAAAAAATCAGAGACAGTTTCAAAGTTATAGCCTTTTTTTTTAATTCTTCGCTAGTCTTTTGGGACAGTATTCTAAGTAGGAGGCCACGGATGTTTATCTGGAAAGGGGCCACGAACCATAAAAATTTGAGAACCACTGTACTAGACGTTTATCTCTTGCTATAAAAAAAATAGCCTTAAAATAAAAAAATAGTTTATTTCAATAAAGGTTGTATATTCAGTTCCTCCATCATTTTTAATGCTAGTCAAGAAAATAAATAGCAGATATGAACTTTAGAGAAATAAATTGTAAAATCCAATTTAGTTTTCGATAAAAATAAACAGCCCTAGACTAAACAAACTTCCTAACTTTTTGATACAGTTTATTTCGGTTTTAGAGTATCAATACTTCGATGGATAATCATCTTAAAAGTGAAGTTACTATTTTTGAAAAACATAAACAAGATAATAAGAGGCCGTCTACTCCTGTACCTTCTTACTGTCTGGATACGAAAGTCGACCATTCGGAATGGGAATGTAGGAAAAGCAAGATTGACACGGTTGATCATGTCCTCTTTGAAGAACTAAACCATTACGAAAGCGAAGGTTTAAAACGTATTGAAGAAGATGGCAACTTCATAAAGAATGATCAATGTTGCAACTTGGTTCATCATTGTACATCGAGCAGCTGCAATAAACCAAGCAAGATGATTATGGATGTTCTAAAAACTGAAAACAATGACAATCACAACAGCAACGACGAAAGTGCAAGTTTTATGAAATACAATCATGATGATATAAGTTGTCATGAATTCAGTGACGTAGAATCAAATGCCGAAAAAAATAGCCAAGAACCTTTTGATGACGGAAAAAAATATGATCTTGATATTTCTGTTAAAGAAAAAAATTTGCATTTAGGAGCGGAACAACCACCGGATAGCGCTATTGATTACATTAAACCAACAGAAAAAAATGACGTCTTGTTATGGAAGGAAGGCGATTACTACGACAGCGATGAATACGAAATTGTCGAAGTTGAAGTTACTGATACTGAAGAAAGTGAGTCAAATGAAGAGGAGGAAACATTTCTCCAACCGCAGCGAGGATCTGATGTTCATTTAGCAGATGAAGCAAGTGATCATCAGCCAAGTACATTACGCCCAATCCACTCAGAATTTGACCAAAGCGTCAATCAGTTGGTTAGCTCCGATTCAGCTGCGACCATTGAAGAAGAAGATCATTTGGAATTGAAGGAAAAGAATTATCGAAGCACTTATCAAACTCATTTAATTCATGGGAGAATGACCACGTCTCCCACCTTGGAAGTGGAAGAAAAGTATCCTGATAAAATCCATGCTGGAAGCGAACCCTTAGATGCGGGAGAATGCTCTTGGGTGGCAAACAAACCTTTTTATAATTTGGGAACAAACTCACCTAAAAACATATTCTATGATTGTTAGTTGTTTTTTTTCTCTTAATTAAGCACTTTAATCTAGATCAACAAAGACGATTTTTTGTAATTAGTAGCCTCATAATTTTTAAACAATTTTATGCTGTAAAAGTCGCGAAGAAATGTTTTTTTCAGTCTTTGTTGTGGGGTAGATTAGGGACCATTGAATATATAGAAGACCTCTGAGCCATGGTCCAATCCTCCTAGATTAAGCTGTAGCGAGTTTACAGTCGTGCGTAAAAATTACTTGTACTATCATAATATTTTTTAGACTGTAAATGTAAGACAATTAATTGCTTACAGAATAATTGGCAGGTAAAACTAGTTTTTTGTAGTTTGAAAATAAATATTTTGCCTTTTAGTATTTTTTAATTTCTTTTTTTAAAAATTATTTTAATTGCGAAGTTTTTTGTATATAACGACTAGATAAATTTAAAGTTATTTCAGTTGCAACGTTTTATATTTTGTTCTCTGTAATGTTGTACAATTTAGAAAAATTCTTTATAGCGGATAAGCAGGACCATTGAATCATTTATTTGCAGGACCATTGTACATATTACAGGACCATTGTACAGGACCATTGTGCAAGCCATGTACAATGGTTCTGCAAATAAATAATACATACAAAATAATGTATTATTTAAGTTTTCTTTCAAAAAAATTATACAAAAACATTGATCTTTTCTATTATTGTTTTTCATTAATAATCAATAATTTATTAGATCTTGCAAACTACAGCAAAAATTCCTACTTTAAAAAAACAAAGAAAAGTATAGATTGACATAACTATAATGATTATATGATTTGTAAACTGCAATTTCTTGTCATGATGTATATAAAATGATTAATCTGCATTTTCATTCAGTCTAGTGATATGATAAGTCATGTAAAAATTTGGCCCAAAGGTTTTTTAAGTGTGGGCAATTGGTCCCCAAACTAAAAAATATTGAGGCAAAAGTTTTGTAATTTTTAAAACGTCATATTTTGCCAATGTTTTATCGAATCAAAAAGTTATGTGCAGGTCTGAATGAATTAAAAGGTGGAGGTTTAATATAGGGTTTTCAGGCAATTTTCCGTTTGAATCGAAGGCTACAATCGAAAAAAATTAAAGTTTGTCCCAATAATCCCTAATCTTCCAAAATTGTCTATTTCAAATAGGTTTTTAATAAAAACATTAGTATTGTAGTCGGTGATGGCTTTAAGTAGTGATTGAACGGAGCGGCCGCATCCCCCCAAAAAAAACGTCAAAAGGTGGATTCCCCTGAGCAAAATATTGCTATCTTTCTTCATAGTAGCGCCATGACGGTGCCCCCTGTCTTCACTAAAACTTTGGGACAAAAGTAGGAATAATGTAGTCGATTAAAAAGGATGACTTTTTTTTAAAGATCACTAAATTTTTAGGGCGAAAATGAAGATTTTAGATATTGATTGAAAGAGAAGACCTTTTTTTTAGAGATTACTACATTTTTGGAACGAAAAAAATTGATACACTAAAAAGTGGGCCCTTTTCTTCTGGCACCAAGCCTCCTCTTTTGGAAGGCTATCACTGACTTTGGTTTTTAATTAGTACCGAGAACAGTGCTTTTCATCCATCGGTTGCAATTTGATTTCCTCAGGTTACCAACCACAGTGTTTCGCGTAGCTCTAATGTCCGATGCATTACTTTTCAAGATCGATTTTAAAACCATTGGACTCTGCAAAATTTAGTTAAAGCATAAATAAAACCAACCAGCTAAATTGATCAACTGCTTTTAAAAATTTGAAGATTTTAAAACCGTGTAATTACATTTTGTCCTCTAATTGTGCGATCTTTGTTCAACCATAAGCCATAAAAAATTATTGGTTGACAGATAATAAAACTCATGCTGGAGTAATCAGCTTGAAGTTTTTACTTATTATTGTTTCAATTTCATGCTGTTCGGTTTTTTTCATTGACAAGGCGCAACAATCACAGTCAAAAATTATGCGAAAAAATGCAGATTATCTATTTTCAACGTTTTACACACGACGCGCTTTAAAAAGTAGTGTCAAAATACATTTTCTGAAATTAGGCGGCCAAACTTACATTATATCACTATACGCTTGATACTTGGCTTAATTGGTCGTAAAAAGTTATGAAGCATTAACCTGCTTCCCTCCGACTCTCCCAAAACATATTTTTAATTGTTAATACAGTATAAGATCTTTAGCGGCACTACACGGATCTTGAAAAATCAAATTTGAAAAGCGCCTTTTATCTTCAAAACTTTGTAAATAGGCTTTCAAAGTTTTTTGTCTGTGTTCTTACATATATAACGACCAAATAAAAGCTATCAAAATGCACATTAAAACATTTTCCGCTTGAATATTATTTTTTATCATAACTAATCCTAAAAAATTGTGTTCGGTTCTTTATGAGAATAAATTGCAAAGTTTACGACAACCTTCTCTTTTTCAGTTTTTTAGTCTCTTTTTTCACTTCAGTTTTTTCGGTTTTTTTCAATGCATTTTTTCCCAAGTTCGTGCTCCACTTTTCATTTGATCGACATTACCTCTCCTGAAAAAGTTTGTTTACTAATTCAAATTTTAAAATCAATGGAGTGTAACGGTGTTGACGTAAGTCTTCTCAGTAATTTAACAAAATTTTCTGTACATAATTACACAGTATACAAAAAACTCAAAAAGTTAAAGCAGTGGTTCTCAATTTGTGTGCCGCGAAACGTTTTAAAAAACATAAATCCATTGTTTTGCGACCTTGTTTTTGTGGACACTACTTTTTAGGGACGAAGTTTAATAAGTCTGAGAAAGATTCACAGCAAAGACCTTTGTTTTGGAGAACGCTAAGAGACGAAAATCAAAATCTGCACTCTGATCCAAGTGTGCTGCAAATTTCGAAAAGGTTCCAAAGTGAGCCGCAGGCGCGAAAAAGTTGAGAACCACCGAGTTAAGCAACAAAAAATCATTTAAACAGTGCAATTGTGGGAAAGCTCAACTTTTTGCATTATTCTTTATTGAAATATGAAACCTTCTTAACAATTTTACAAATCTTAATACAATAACACTGCATTTTTCCGTTATTGCATTTGATTTTAATACATCTTGGTTGCAGTTTCTCTTTGAAGTGTGTTTTTTGCAATTTTTTGATTTAGCATTTAAAGCAGTTATTGTCGATGTAGTTTTGATGCAAAATTAAAAATGTAAAAAAATGATTTTTGCCTTTTAGAATTATTTAAAGCAGCTCAGTTTCAATGTAAAATCTAATCAGGAAATAATGCTGGAACAAAAACCGCTTAAATGATCTGCTAGTATGTTTTACCAATTCAAGGACAAAAGTTTTACGAGTAGACTTTAAAAAAATTTGTTTTTGGTTTTATTACTAGAAATACTGAGCATACAAAGAGTTTAACTGGAAAACAAAAGCGTCAAATTAGATATCGAAGCTTTATTTTTTATTCAATCACATTGTAACGAATTCACTAGAGCACAGTGACGTACGCAGAAACTTGTCGTGGGTGAGGGCTTTGCGAGCCGAAAACACGGTGACTAACAGTTAAAATAAAAACCTTTCTTCATGCACTAATTCTCTTTTGAGTGGTCTGCCTGCGTGCCTTAAAGGGGATTGACTTTCAAACCCCTGCATGGTACGTATTTGATCACATCTTCGTTCGTGATCTTAAATTTTCTCACAGTGACTAAACCGAATTAAAAATTCTTGGTTTTACAGATTGAATGACCCGTTTAACGTCTTGAACCAATATCTGTAAATCACCATGCCATGGATATACTGCCAGTTCTCACTCAACAAAAACTGTACTTTTAGGCGGAAATTTATACAAAAAGATAATGGTTTTTTCAAAGACAAAAAATCTCCATATGGTCGATTTCATCGAAGTGATTTCTTAAGACTAAATTCCGAAACAATGAAAGCACGGTAGAGATAGTTGTTAATTTATTTGATGGCAAAAATTCACTTAAAAAAGAAGAGTCATTATTAAAACCGGCAAGTTTGATCATGAAAGATTTAGTTGCTGATGGCTACAACTTATCTGGAGATACTCGCTACTAAAAATTTACAGGAAAAAAATTTACGAATGTTCTCGATCGAAAAGATTTCGCGGTTTCTTTGCTGCTAAAATAAATCCAACCCATTTATATAGCGTCTTTTCCCAAAGTGAATAACATCAAAGGCGCTTTTAATGATATTGGCAGCGCAGCCAATATCAGCGCAACACGGGCATTGTCAATACATACCGTTACAAAACGAACGCTTCGAGCGAGTAGTGAACTTACAATCTTGTGATCGCCAGGACTGTAACTAGCTGCTAAGGCAAAGACAAGGATAATAAAGACAATTCAAAAATTTTTTATTATGCTTGTTTTTCGAAACACTGTAAATTAGGGAAAAAGTTATATAAACAGGATACAACAAAATCATATAAATATACTAAAACAGTGTTAAGAGGTCACAGTACTCAGGACCACTTAAGTGATCTTGATCATCAAATGGTAATCAAACAAGATTTCACTTTTTTTTACCGAAACTTCCCCGATATAATTTTGTAACTGTTATTGTAATGCTAATATTCGAAAGCAAAGCGCTTTTTATTATTTGAAATAACTTTTACCCGAGCCGCATAATAGAAGGTGCTCGATTTAAAAACGAAAACGGCCTGTTAGTCACTTGTTCGGTATCTACTGCAAAACAACGAAAAGCAAAAGTCAGGCCATTAGCAGCGTACACTGAAAACATGCAATTGACAAACTAAAAATATTAACGCAAAATGAAAAAGCTACTGCTAATGGAAAACACAAATAGAGCAAGACTTAATGAGTGGCAGCAAGACCGCCACCGGCAATAAGCATTACATTAATCGAAAGAACTTCCAACATGAAAATAAGTAAGCTTAAAATGATTGCACAACAAAAAAGATGCAGGAAAAACAGGCAGTTATTGACGAAGGCTCCCCGTTTCTTTTCCACGTAGTTACAGCTGTGTCTAGAGACTAACTGGCAGCATTTTCCAGCATTCTGAAAAAAAACCGTCATTAATCTATTAAAACAATAATGCGATGCTCTTTCTTCTGCAACCAGTTTAAACCGACACAAATCACGTCAATTCACACGGTAAGCACTTACCCGCCGTTTATGCCGAAGGTGTTGAAGAATTCTTCCATTTCTTTTTGCAGCTGTTGATTTCTTTCTTCTGCTTGTTTCAAGCCGCGCTCAACATTGCGTAGTCTAATCTTGGTCATTTGATGACGTTTGGCTTCTTCTCGGTATCTGCATGAGAAATTTGCGTTAAATTTCCATCGAGACAAAGCAAATAGAATTTGCAAGCGCGCTCCACTTCGAAAGTGCTTGCTTTGAAATCTACTGCTACAAGAAAACAAAAAAAAAACTTTAAAACACCGTATCCAATTTGGCGTTTATTAGAAGTGGCATAGTTACTATTAACAAAGATAACGCTGTCATTTTCGAAATTATGAGCTTAACTAGTTCATGAAAAAAATTGAGATTGTAGAAAGTTTTCAAGTCGAAAAATAAAGATAAGAACACGAAGGATCATGCGAAAAGTTTCGCAAAAACTCAAGATAGCACTTTACAACAATTAGAAAATGTTAACAAGGCGATTCAAATACGAGGTAAGGCCTTGTGCAAACAAAAATATCAACGGGCGTGTTAAAAATCAACACTTAACATGCAGCAACGGCAGTACAGCCGCCACATAAGCGAAATGTTAAGTTGTGAGTCAGCACTTCTTCAAACAAAAATCGAAGCGCGCAACTGTTTACACCACGAACCATCGATCAGCCGCGAGAGTTTCTACCTTTAGTAGAGAAATAGGCAACTTTTTATCAAACGACAATCACTTATGGCTCGGCGCTGACAGGCGGCAATTGATCATTTCGAAAGTTTTAATTAACCCCGGGCAGATTCAGCAGCTGCTGTCGAAAATAAACTCACCTCGTGTCTCCTTGTGAATCGATACTGAGCGTCCTTCCGGCGGTGGTGTGCCCGCTTTGGTCGATACTGTCATCCGCACAGTCTGAAGACAAATTACCACGTTTTATTTCTTTGTGTTCAAACATAATTTGCGAACGCGAAAACGCTCAAATCGGAAATAACAGCACGAGTTACTTGGGCTTACTTGCCACAACAACATTATATTTTGTGAAGAAATGAGAGCAAACAGGAAAGCACATCACACAAAAAGTCGCCCACCGAAACTTGGAGACGAATCATTGCGGGAGCGGAGATCGTTGTTATTTGTTCCGCTGATTGAAAAAGCCGCGGGTCCGAAAGACTTCATCTTCATGACGTAATGCTCTTCAAGCATCTTCGAGCGTTTCTCGTGTTCAAGACGCTGCTTGCGAAGTTCCTCCTGTGATTGAACGAGTTTGGATTTACAAAATCGAACCTCTTTGCCTCAAAAAAAACGAAAACCGGTGGTGTGGACCAACCTTGAGTGAGTGGACTTGAGCTTCGAGCTCCTCGTATGTTGGGGGTCGGCCGCTGATACCGGGAGACACCGAGTGGCTGTTTGATCGCTTTTCGAATACGCTCGCTAGGTCGGACGAGTGTTCCAGGGTTTCCAAATCGGTTTTCGATGATCTTTGACTGGAAGACGACTGTAAACAAGATAATTATCATATTAAACAAGTTTTTTAATTGTAATTAACATGCGGTTTCTTCCCACGGCAATACAAGATAAATTATTGCAAAACTTGGAAAACTTTAATAAAAGATAATTATTTTCGTCAAAGAAACTATGTGCTCAACGTAATTCGAAATAAAACTTTGCTTACACACGGTAACGAAACCACAACCAGCTACGTGATTAGCATAGAACGCTAAACAGTTCAACAGCCAAACGATCTAAGCGAATCGAATCGCTTCGGGCGAAAAGGTTACGCCCTTCAGCGTCGACAATACTGACCATGTTTCCATCGTTCTTCTTGGGTTTTCGAGGGGTCTTAGAAGGCACAGCTGAGTAGGATGTAAGCGGACACTCGTCGCTCTGTGATCCGACAGACAATCGCTCGATGTTCGCCGCGACTTTGCCGCCGACACGACGAGGAGCGACCGGATGTAAAGGCCGATTGTCCTTATCGTGGCTGGTGCTGGACAAACTGCTTCGTTGGTTTTGAAAATTTGAAATCTCCGGGGCGTCGCCACTAGTTGGCGAGCTGCGACGGGGCCTGGCAGCAACGGGCAAAACACGATTTCGAAATTCCGCGTGAGAAGGGTTGGACACGGGCGAGTCGAGGGCTTCGCGGCTGCTTCCAAGCACGGCGCTGACGGACAAATTGCTCAAGGTTTCAGCGTCATTTCCGCATGGCGACAATGCAACATTGTCGTAAACAGACTTTCGATTGTGGCTGTTGTCGGTCGGTGACAGCGACTTGTTGTCTATGGATATGTTGCTCGCCTTTCGCTTCGGTTTCAAAGGCCTTCGGGCGGGGGGAGGAACGGATGGAAGGTTTGGGGCACGTTTTTGCGTATTTTCGGGAGTGGTGTCTAAAGACCCGGTCCCACTGTCGTCGGCCCCGAGTCGCAGTGTGCCCCGGGGCGAGCCAGTGGTGGTCATTGTCCCTATCCCGGCGTCGCCGCTTGATTCGATATCGTCCTGCGAATGCGTGGGAAGAATCATCTTGTCGGAGGGGAAAAAATATCTGAGAAGATGCGATAATTGATTAATTAAAAGCAATTAAAGCACGCTAGAAACTTTTTAATTGTGGAAACAGAAAAACCGGTTATTTATCATTTTATTTGGCCGCCAATTATGGAGTCACGAAAAAACGAAGCTAATTAGCCAGATAAACAAACTCGCTTTAAAGCTTTATGATCTATTTTGACAAAAGAAAAGACAATTATCCGGAATCCATGCTTTTCTATTTTATTATTTTTGTTAATATTTGTTTTTTTAACCTTAAAATACTGGGGACAGCAGTGAAAGTTTGATTGATTGAAAGTTGTGCTTCTATCAAACTGTACATTACCCAACGTATAGTTTCACAATCAAGTTTACGTTTGTCCCCTTACTTGTGGTCGGTAATGAAATTATACATGACGTGCTGCACGTGCGCTGTATCAGCCATCATCGTTATTGCACTTTCTTCTTTCGCTTTCATTATATTTGGCCCGAAAACCAAAGCCAAATTTGAAGTGTCCATTTTATTGGATTCGGAATGTTGTTGAACCTCAAAAAGAAATTGACACAAGTATCTGAAAAATAAAAATTCTAATGTAAAAAATTACTGCTTTTAAAAAAATCTTGTTTATTTACAAAAAAATTTTTTTAAATTTTAAAAATATTTTTTTTGCTGATTTTAAGCAAAAACAACAAAGAACTAAAAATAGTACAAAACATAAGCAAAAGAGTTATTTACGTCGCGTATCAGTAAAAAAAACAACTGCTGAAGGTTGTCAAACACTTTGAACGTAAGACATTCACAAAACGTTAAAAAAAAATCGAATATTAGAGAAAAAATTTTTTACCTTAGTAAATTGAAGTTGGCCAGCGGCAAAAGGTCAACGAGATTCTTCATAGCTTTTCTCGCTTCTTGTTTCTCCTTCGCCAAACAAGAATCTCCCTCGCCCGCGGGTGTTCCCTGTTCGGTTTGGGACTGTTTAGAAGCGTTTATGAGGTCTTCGTACTGCTCGAAGGGTATGACCGGTTCGGGTAATTCCCGTAGGTATCCTTTCAAAAGCGATGCAACTGTATGCACATCAGTGGTTCTGCGTGACCAAGATAAAGTCATTTTATCCACTTGACGAGACAAGATAACAGAACATTATTCGTCAAGATATAATTAGGTACTGTTAAGGTTAAGCGATAGTTTGTGCTTTACGTCAGCATTTTCTTTTGCAAAAATTCAATCATTATAATCTTTTATTGTTTTGAAAAGTACAATGCGAATTTTTTCATTTACTTGGAAAACATCGGTCGATCGCCTTTATCATAAGCGTCTTGGAGATCTTTCACTTCGTTACTTTGTCCGGGCAAACGGAATAATCCTTCTTCCTTTAGGCCTTTGTTTGACCGAATAAATTCGATGCAGTTCTCTACGATGATTGGAACCAGGCGTGGGGAGGATCGCACGGGAATATCAACCTTGGAGACGTTCGTTGATGAATCTCGGCGCCGGTCGTTGGTTAAAGTGTCGTCCAGCTTTTGACCAAAAATCCCTGCAAAAAATATTTTGTATTGAAGTGGTTGAAGAATCGGTTTTTGATTGTCAAAGTTAAAACATGCTAAAAAATCATACGCGCAAAGAGAAAACAAACGGTGCTTGGACCAATCATAACCAAGTACAAAAACTGTATCAATAAGACAAAATTAGCTAGGCGTTTTGTTTGCAAAAAGAATGGTATTATCAGCAGCAAGTAGTTATAACTGCATTTACTACAGCAAAATCTTACCTCCACCAAACGGTGAAAAAATTACTCTTTTTATGGCTTTCATCCAACTGTCCATGTCGGCGTGTGATGCAGACGCGAGTAAGTAGGATTCGTGGTTATTGTTTATTTTGGTTTGTTCCGAACCTAAATGCAAACACATTGAGTTCGTAGATTTTTAAACTGCATTTACCAATAAAAACAGAATTTAGAGAAACGTTTACTGCTGCAATAATTTTTAAGTGAAAGGAAGCTTTCCTAATTACCGAATTAAAAAATGCAGAAAAAGGACAAAACAAAAACAAAATGAACTTAAATTATTTATGTTGTTTTAATCAAGTAACCAGCGCAAGTTCCTTCCTATCTTCCTGAGATTACATCGAAAAATTTAATGAGTGTAAGAATAATAAGGTTTTTGTTGAAGGGCTTTCTCGTGTGAAAAGAATTAGGCGTTGTGATTTTTGACCACAATGATGGTCAGTACAATGAAACAAGTAATTACTCTATCGTCCACACAATTATTGGCTACCATTGAGTTCTGCAACTACGAGAAATTTCAAATAAAACAATTTAAAAAATAAAATTTAACGTAAGAAAAAATAAAAGTCATCAAGCAGTTAATACAACAAATCAGATTTTTTATAAAACTGCTCTATTTTCAATTTAATGAAGTCTTTTCCCAGTGTTTACACCTTAAAAATATTCTTTTTGATTTCAAAATTTCAAATTTGATTTAACGTATTGGAGCTGGTGTTGAAGGTTAACGTTGGTATTCGTGAGAAATATATAACATTCAATGTAAATGCTACTTAACCGAATTTTCAACTACATGCATTGCTGTTCTTAGTCTAATTCGAGACAATTTTGTGTGTTATTTACATAGCTAAACAATGTTGAATAAGCCCCACAATAAACTTTAAAAATCGTCTCTAACACCCGAAAAATCACTTACGGTTTTGCATATATCGTTTATTAGTTGCTGTGTGGTATTCTCTTTTTGACGCATTTTTAATTGGAACAACACTCAACTCGAAACTGCTCTCTGATTTCAAGCCCCTTGTGGTAAGTGGTGGCGTTTCATCAAAGCGTTCGTGTAACGAACATTTTCTCCTTTCACTTTGCTCGGTGCTAAAAACTGTTGAAACCCGGCAAGAAGTGTCATTTTCTAGGCAAGCGAAACTTGACATTCCCGATGTATTGTTTCTATGAAACGGGAGAATTCCCAAGACACCCATGTGCGTTTCGGATTGATTTCCGTAAAAATTCGGACAAGAAATAGGTTTTGACTTAGTGGCAAGGACGGCTTGATAGTAAGAAAAGAGTTTAAGTTTTTCTGGTCGAGGAGCGCTTCGGTGCTTGCGACCACCGATGCGTTTAGCAAATTTTCTTTTTTTATGCGATTTTTTTGTACTTTTTCCAAGTCTGCAATTACAATCACCACATCGACAAACGCTACTCGCTACAGTTCCCATATTGCCAGATCTATTTCAAATCATTGTTACAGCAAATCTAAGGAGGCTTAACTTCCTGAAAAAGAAACAACACGCCAAGTAAAAAATCAGTTTATCCTTGATTTAGTTGAGATTGTTCTTACTGAAATTAAGTTACTTTCGAGAATGGTTGAAGATGGTTGGTTTTTTTGCATGCAACTTTGACGAGGCGTTGTCAAAAAAGTATTCAGTATTAAAATCAAAGAGGTCGAAAATGCCGTAATCGAACATAGTAAGCATAAGATGTTTTCAACATAATCTTAATTCTGAAAAACTTCAGTCATTATGCAGGTGACTATGTTGCAAAAAAAAAAGCTTCTTACTGTAAACGAACACAGTGGAAAATTTATAGGATGATTTTAAACATACAGTTTACAAAAGCTAATATCATCAGTTTTTTTCTTATAAAAATTATAACAAGCTAAATTTCCCCACGAGGTACTTCAATAAAAATCTCATCTTATACATTTCTATCCACTCGATCTTTAACAACAATAGATACACGCACGGAACTTTTGCAACTCAATCGCGTTACTCGGGCTCTACTTGACAGTCTCCCGGTCAATATCATACACACTTGAAATTAATGAAAACTGTCTAAAATTGTAACTTATTAAGAACGTTTATTTTATACTGGTTTTGTGATTTTTGCAAATCAGTTAAAAGCTCTCCAAATATAAACCATTCTTTGGCGCAGTATTGTGTTCTAGGTTGACGCGCTTCAACTGATATGAAACCTAGTTTAACTTGCATTGCATGCAAAATTTTATGAGTTATCAATAAACGTTAAGGACAATGAAATTACAGCAAGAAAGTAATACATGAAAAACATGCATCAAAATAAATTACCTTGTAAGAGATACATTACAAGACAAAACTTCTATTAAAAATATGCTATTTGTATCCATTGATTGTATAGTAATTTATTTGTTAAATTGATTATAATATAATTGCTACTATGCAATAAAATATTAAAGACAAAAATACTTCAGTACTTGAAACGGGGTCAACACCACATCACGCGCTATTTTTTGTGGACACAATGATAAGTTAATGTCAGTAAAGCAATTAAAAAACCATATTTGTTGACTAAACAATTAAAAGAATAGCTAAGTGTAACCCAATATCAAAATACCAAGCCAGATAAACATTTTTAAACATAGCAAATGCCAAATTAGATAATTCAGAAAGCAAGCATGCCAAAAGCAAAAAAAAAAAGATACCGAATACTATAGCGTGATATAGTAGGCTGATAAAGAAAACAAATAAACCATGCTAATCTTCAGACAATTTTAACTCATACAAGATTAAAAACTAATGTACTGTGATAATCCTAATGTTTCATTTAAATACTCTATCATATATGTTAGGACTTTTGTCACACTCCTAACGATTACGATAAAATTGATCTCACCAAGTACAAAACTAAATTGATGTACCAGACGTTCCTTCCAGCTAAATTATGCCAAGCCTCCCGAATCTAAGTACTGTATTTAATTTCGTTTTGACAATCACGGCTTAAAAGTAACTTGTTTGTTTAAAATTTTACCATAGACATAAAACTCTATCCGAAACAATTTTCAGATAACGACACCTTAAATGAGAAATACGATAATAAAATTTTTTTAAAAACTGTCTAAAAAAGCCTTTCCAATAATCATTTCAGCTTCACTATTTCTGGACTATCAACAACTAATTTTTCAATTCTTTTTTTTGTACCATAAAATTGCTATTGAAAGCAGCCATATTGGATTTAACATGTTTTTCAATTGATTTATTTATTTCTATTATTAAAGAGAAAACAAAAATTTTATGGTATGGTACAAAAAAATAACCTCTACCCAAACTATATTCTTTCTTTTGCTGCTAATTCCATCTGCTAATCGACGCTTAATCGGTTGTAAAGTGAGCATTGTCGAAGAACAACAATTGTAACCAAGACAAAGTTCGAATACACCTTTTGTAACGCATTCGTTCTCGATTGAAGAAGGCAAATGTAGTATCTCGTTAACAAGCGCTTGAATGATAATCAGTAGCAATTGTGTAGAAATAACAGAATTCCAAATCGGTAAATCAGCTCTCTTGAAATGCATTGATCATTCTTATGATTGCTATCATTGATGACCATTTAAAAAATGAGAAGCGATTTCGTTGCTCGAGCGACAACTTGGTTAGCAACAAACATTAATGAGAAAATACAATAGCTACTGGTTCAAGAAAGCCTGGGGAAACCCCATGGTTATTGACAGACAAGAGTCATTTACAATCCAAACTATATTGGTTTACAGCAATCGAACAATAGTAGCAGGTAAAATTATTAAACGCTTTAAAAGTGAAATCTACAATTGTAATATTGTATATACATGTATACATACATTTTTTCTTGTGGTGATCAAAATGCTTTAAATTAAGATTTCAAGGCAAAGTTATTGAATCACTTTATTATTTTTAAAAATCAGCAACTTATTTAAAATATCTGTCGTCGTAATTAAATAAAATTAATATATATATTATACACTGTGCTACATAAATTGTTTTGATTATTCTTCACAAAAAAGCATTGGCCTTAGGTTCAACAATGAATTAACAAATTTCTCACAAAAAATTCGTTTATGCAATACATGTATTAAAAACATTGAAAAACAATGTCACTTATATTTATACGTCCTGACGAAAGCTTCTCAGGCTACATGCTGCTTTTCGGTAGTACAGTACTCAGTTAAACTGGCAACCTCACAAAATAAACTAGAAGATAAATGACGATTAAATAGCTTGATTTATTTACCTATCAAGTGATTGTCACTTGGCACACCGAAGAAAAACTCAGCAAATAATTTAAAAATCAAAGGTTGTATTTGGCAAGATGCCGAACATAACTCAAAACTGTGCCTGATAATAGATTGAATTAAAGCTTTAAAACTTTTTCGAGCTAGTATTACTTATTAACAACCGAGAGAAACCCCGAAGGTACGTGCCCTTGACATAACTAGACTGACTCAATGCAGTTCCGATCATAGACGTGTTTGCGAACCTTATTCAGCGGCTGTTAAGCTGATATTCATTTCGTTTTGTCATTATGGCGTAATAGAACGTTATTCATCACTGAAACCTGACTCGACGCAGAGTCCAACCTATTGAAAGTCATTATCGTGCAGTTGACATTGGATGTCATTAACGAAAAATTTCGAAGGATTTTTACTGACGAATTCTCATTTTTCAAAGACGAAAACAATCTTTAAATCAACAAAGCTTCGTACAAATGGTAAAGAAAAAAATTATGTTTTTTAAAGCTGATTCAGAGAGTATGTTGGGCGTGGGACATTCTTTGTTGTCTTTTGTTTTAAATTGTTTATTCTAAGTCAATATAATATGGTTTTAAAGTTTAAACTGCCTGGTTTAAGTGCAATTTTTTTCTTTGACAGACACGTACAGTTTGTTTATTTGTTAATAATAAAAGAATAGCAAGTAATTTTGGAAACAAATGAAACTGATTCACAATTAAAATTCGCTTAATTAATACGCAAAAAGTTTTTTTCTAGAACACCTGGAATATTTAAACAACTCCCTCACCGGGTGAACCTGGGAAAAATTATCATATGTGGATCTTCCAGCAATTATAAATAACTTCTTAACCAAAAAATTAGGTAACATTTTTTAATTCAAGTTAAGTGTTTTTTTTACAAAACGTTTGGCGTAGCATTGGTCTTCGTAAAAAACAAATAAGTTTCGCCATCACATAAAGGCACCAGCTAAAGCGTTTGGTTGAAGAGCGATACGTGACGAGTTCATAATTCACCGGAGATAATGGGTCAATACAAAACATGGCGCAAGAAAATAATTTAATGTAAAATTATTCTTTTCTGCAAAACTATTAATTATTAAACTAATTCATAGTCGACTTTCAGCAATTAACTTTTGCTTTTTGAAAACGGAAAGAGAGTAAGTTTTTCGAAATGTTTTATCAAAGTTGGAATATTTTCCAGCTTAGTTTGTGTCTCGGTCAAGCCAAGTTTGTTTGTTGAAAAATTAGGCTACTTGATAATTTGTTAATAATTAATTATGTTGAAATATAAGAAAAAAACCTTTCTAGTAGCTAAAAAATAAACAAATAAATTAACAATTAAAAAAGCTTTAAGCAACACAAAGCATTAGGCAACTTTAATTTCAATAAACTTTTAACAATTCTTTCCACGCTGCCAGAAGGTTTTTATTTTTTGCTTATCCAATTTTCTTTTACTTTCAGCTAAAACTCGATAAGCTATATGCGGTACTTTATGAGGTTCAAAGTAGTGATTCCCTTAGAATAAAAGTTTGCAAAAGCGCAAGCAGAGAAAAACAAGGGCCAACCATCCCAAAAACAAGTTGGCGAAATTATTCCATAACCTAGATTGCGTGTTTACATGAAATAAACATTTCAACATATACAGAAATTTTGAGAATACCCTTTTTTCATCACGTCTTTTAAAATTTTAAATTAAACCTCAGTACGTTGACTACTTTTTGTTAAAATAAAATTAAAAAATTTTATCTGATCAAAAATGATTAAACACTTTTACATTGCTTCTCAGTTGAAAAACAAGTCTGTTTCTGTTATTTTTAATCGAAAAAAGAAAATTTTTATAATCATTAATTCGAAGATATCGTTCGCAAAAACACGTACTGTGCTAAAAAAGCAAAAAAAATTAACTGCTTTGTCTCTAAATGAATTCTAAATCAAACAAAAATTTAGTAAACAATGTGTTTACAAGCTGATATGAAAGCAAAAGCTTTTTTTTTCATTTCTCCTACCGACCTACAGTATATGCACACAAAATCAGCTAATTTGGACTTTTCATAACAAATGAAGAAATAGCTATCTCGTTAATTCGTTTCCATTTTTTAAGCTTTTTAAAAATAGGTAAAAAGCAGTACTGAATAAACTAAAAATTGACGTTCACAAGACGTCTTAAATTTACATTTTTTCTAGTAAAAAACGATATAAGTTTAACATAAGCTTACCTAACAACTGACCTGCAACACTACAAAGTGCCAAATTAACGTTTACGCCACTGTTAATTCTTTGTTGTTTACCTTGGCAAGTCTGGAAGTCTAGCAAAACCAATTCATTATATTTGTTGTGAGAGCCAACATTAAGTCAAGCACATCAAAAAACAATGCATTTTATCACTTTTAAACTTAGCTATATGACAAGATGAACGCTGGCAGCAGACAGAGTATCAAAAAGTAAGGCTTGGACACAAAAAATTGAAAGATCTGGTTTTATAGGAGTCTATTAACCATGGCCGATTAAACAAAGTGCTCGTCAGATGAAGACAAACGCGGCAAAAAGCGCAACAATCAAGAATTGTCAGTAGATTAAAATCGATGATATATTCAAAAATCGGCAAACCTCTAAATTGGTTTAAATAAACTACGGCATCAAAATAAAAAACAGTTTGCAAAGCCACATAACGTCAAGAGGAACACATCTAAACATTTCCAAATTTAGTTGTAATCTTCATAAAGGTTTTTAAAGGTTTACACGTACAGGTATTTCCAAAATCGTACAGTTGCGCCTGGGTAATCTATTAGACCGGACATGGGTATACTACGGCCCATGGGCAAAATCCGGCCTTTTGATCTTTTAATTCAGACCGACAAACAATTTATTTTAATTATAATGTCATTTGATAGCATTGTTTTCAACTTGAATTTAAACAATTTATCTAAATCAGGGGTGCTCAATCTTTTTAACCTATCTATGCACTCCTACGGTTCAAAATATTGTTCAGTGACCCTATACAAAAATATGCGAGATTTTTTTGTAGAAACCAAAGTGAATACCTTTTTTTATTTGGTCTTCACCTCCATAAGGACTAAAATTCCGGAATTCAAGGTCATCATTTCAATCCCAACGGCATTTACGGCCAAAACTGTTTCACAAATTAAAGTGATCACTTTTTTTTCTTCAAGTAATCCAATTGAATTTTTTTTCCATGCACTCCCTGAAATTTTCCACATGGACTCCCGTTGAGATCCTTCGATTTAAATTAAATGTGACTGTCTGTCACAATTTTTTCAAAAATTGACCCTCAATAAAAAAGCCGGCTGAGCCCTAACGCGGCGTAGGCAGGAGTAATATCTGGTGCCCTAATTAGTCAGTTTAGACATTCTTACTTATAATAACCTGCATAAACTTTTAAAACTATTGTTCAGCAATAATTTAAGCTAAAATCCAATGTAAAAAATTAAATAGCTTTTTTTCGTTTAGTTTGAAATCACCCATCGTTTGGTTGTTCTTTTTAAAATTATTTAAAATGCGGTGAAGTTTCAAAACAATCACACGAACACGATTGTACTTTTTTCATATTTTGTAGGGAATTAGTGAAACGGCCAATCGTTTCCCCATAACAGATCAAGAACTCTCAAGTTTCCATAATTTACGTTTTGAGCGACGAACTTATACAATAAATTGTTGAAATTCGTTGAAAAACTAAACTCTTGCATCATAACTGGCGCCGACGAAACAACTATGTGCTGACATTTCAAACCTCTTTATTATTTACACAAAATATAATGGACTTCGTAATAAATATGGGCAGTTTATTTATTTTTAGCTTTTGGGCCTACCTAACCAGAAAATTAACGTAGTTTTATTCGAATTTTAGTTTTTGCAAAAACGACAATATATTGTACATATTTTTTTTCCAGCAAATTATAAATACAGGATGGTACTTAGGTATGTTATCTCAGGGGACAAAACCACCCTGTATAAAATCAAAATAGATTAAAATGAAAAAAAATATGCGACCTCATTTAATGAAGGCGATCTGACCAAAAACATAAAGATTGTAACGTCCTTCAACTACTTTTAGAGATTCTTGATCATAATTGTGTTGGGGATTGAATCGGGGTCAGAACCAACTTTAAATTGAAGTAAGAGTAACGCTAAGGTTAGGGTATCATTTCTGCTGGCTATTATATTGTGAAAATTGTTGAGATTACATAAAACAGGGCCAAGCTAAACTTATAAGATCACATTACCGCTGAGATAGCAAACCAAAGCAGCATTAAGTAAACAAAGGTTTTTTAGATTTATGGATGTCAAATTAATTTTGAAAAGTCAGTTTATAAAAAAAAAAGAAATTCGGTAGTTCGATGAAGACAATTATTACTAAACAACTACTTAAAAAAAAAACAAGGACAAGACAACGAAGATAATGATAATTTTTTTGTTTACATCAGTAAAAGTCTAATAATTACGTCAGGACAACTTCGCAATCAAGATACAATAATATTCTTTAATCACTTTTACATATAGCTGAAAATGTTTCTATTGACACGTTAACGAACTAAACGCTAATAAAATGTTTTGGTTAATTATAGCATTGGAAGATTACAAACCAAAACTGCAAGCTCTGCGCAAAGATGTTTGAAGGTAATTTTAACTGTTCATTTTACTCTATTACAAAAAATTTAATGTCCATAATGACAGACCATCGATTCTGATAATGATAGGAGGAAGAAAATATTAGAAACCATTTTACTTTCTAAAACACAATTTAATTGTTATACGAGTGATTCTACTCCACCAAATAACACTTTCTATTTATTAGAAAAATAAAGCCAAACTATTAAAACATCCTTCTTTTTCTTTTTTAAATTTAGAAATTCGCTAAAGATATCACAGCACTTTTTTAATCAAAAAATATTGTTTAATATTTTAGACAAACCTAACAGATTAGTTGGCATTTAGACAAACCAAATACAAGTAAATTTACTGTTAATCACCTTACTCAACATGACTCAATTAAATCCAGTTAAACTGAAAACGATAACAATTCCATTAAAAGCATATATGATTAATGTTTCTTGCTATGTTTTGAACTGCATCGTAACGGCGCTGTTCAAAATAGATACAAGATTGTCTGACAAATCGCAACTAAATACAGTAGCATTTTTAGCAGCGATAATTCTATGTAGCGAACACCCGTTCAATAAGCACGTGACTGAAAATCAAAAGAAAACTAATAATAAGGCGAATTCATCCTATCGAAACGTACGTACAGGTGCGATTTATAGCAGCGATAAAACCAAATGAAACATTTATTACAGTTCGTTAAATGATTTCGCATCAAAGCGCGTTCGAAAATGAACAGCTCTGTAAATTTTATTAAAACGCTTTTAATAGAGGCGTTTAAAAAGTTGGAAAAAAGTGCATACGTGAAATCGTTACTGTTAAGCCGGGAAAAGCAGAATGGTTGTTATAAGACCACAAAAAAGCTTTAATTGATGTACGCAACCCATTTTTTAACGATGGCTCTTTCTAGGTTTTTCGCACGATAATCTTTTCGCCAATATATTTTGTTAATTTTATAGCACCACATGCCAATAAATATTCAATCTATACAGTAGATCTTGTCATCTAAACATGCCAGAGTTTCGATACAAATCACTAGTAATTTTAGAACTATGACGCATACGCTGAATAATGGCCAAACAAATTATTAATAACAAAAAACCTTCATTAATAATAGTCTAACTCTAAACTCTTGCACTAGATTTTTGCATGAAAGTTTTTTTTCAAGCACAATAAAGTTTATGTCAGCAGTCATCAAAAAAACAAAGAATGAAATTATTCAAGATTATTCCAAATAATTTTTAAAAGGTTTTTTAAAGTGAATTACTCTACATATATTAGTAATTTTAAAAGAAATCCATAACCATTTGTTTATATGTAAACGAGAGTGACAACTTTTTAGAAATATATTTTGTCTATAATAGCTTTGCTATTTTGAGGCTATCTACATTGTAACGTAAACTGCTTTTCAAACATTTTAAGATATGATTCGTAGTAGATTACTTATTTTCAAATACAGCTTTTGTTTTTTAGAGCGAGAGCACTTTCCTCAACCAGTATTCGTCACCCTAGTTTTTTAAATGACTTATTGAGCCAGATTTCTATTTTTTGAAACAGATGGTCAATGATCGGATTAGACATTAAAAGACTTAACTGACTACCGGCAACCAGTCATTGCTGTCAGAGGCACTGTCTAACTTTGATAAATAGATTACGGCATTATATCTTCAGAGTTATATTTGAGATTTTAATAACCTACTGCGAGGTTACAAACTTTTTCAAACGATGGAAAACTACTGACAAAGCCATTTAACCGGCTTTTAATGGACGAATTGGGCAGAAAATTGAAAGAAAACATGCAAAACTGGAAACAGGTGTAGGCAATAATTCAAATTGTAAAATCTATCGGAAACCTTAGGTCAGGCTTTGATAGTAAAAACTCTAGAAACAATTGACAAACGATATAATAATTTATAACAATTAATCAGACCGGATAACCTCTTTTTGAAAGCCTGTGCTTCAATCTAAGCTATACAGAAACAAGTAGATCTACTTTTTTCAGAATGAAAAACTTTAAGTTAATAAATGAATAACGTTTAGTATTGTTTCACAAAATTATAAAAAACTATTTTTACGATAAAGTCTCGACAACACAGGAACTGAGAGAAACGATTTAATTACCGATGTTCAAATAAAAAGCGCAAATATTTAAACATTTGTTTCGTTTTGAAGCGTTATGGAAGAAACTAGAGGAGAGCAAAATACATTTTTGTCCGTACTGACTTCTGCCTAACCGAAATAAAATAAAATTACTCAAGCAGGAAGATCTGTTGACCAAAAATTTTTTATTGCACTGGCTTTTACGCTGAAGCCTCCATTATTTTGCTGTCCATTCAGGTCATTGAGTTTGTTGGCTCAATTTTCGTCACAATAAAAATCAACCAACTAAAAAGATGTTGAACTAAGCCCGGGTTCTTAAAAGAACCATGGGCCTTTACTGGGGGCTACAAGAATCCTTATTTTGACTTTAATTTAGTTTTGAGACGAAATTGACAAAATCAGAGACAGATTCAAAGTAAAGACCTTTTTTTGGTCTTCACTTGACCTTTGGGACAATATTTTAAGCAGGTGGCCATGGGTGTTTAAGAGTCTCCGAAAAGGGGCCAGGGACCACCAAGTTTTACAACCACTGAATTAAGCCATGATAATGAATTATATTTAGAAAAACTGGGACATGCAGTACTTCTACATCAAAGTTTTTATTGAAAATTAAAAAACTCGGAAAAATTTGAAAAATCGGCCAATGTTAAAAATGGCAACATTGTGATTCTACTAAAAAAACTTCAGTAAATTTGTTTTCGCAAACATAGATATCATATTAATTAAACAATATTTCATAGTTCAGTAAAATTTAGCGAAACAAGATTATCTTTTTAAATAGGTAAACCAAAAAATTTATTAATTTTTAAGTTGACGCCTAAATTTTATTACTTCTCGTTTTACTAAATATCACAAAGACGTAGACCTTCCTGACTTTGAGCAAGTGTTTAATCTTTTACTTAATTTATAGTATCCAAATTTGAAAGCTGCATTAGCTCAAACAAATGGATTTTTTGATTGAAATTCTTTCTGCTGAGTTTACCAGCAATAAAAAGTTAGCGCATATAAAAACTTTTTATTTAAAATAATGAAAATGGATTTGAGCTATTAGCTTATAATTTTCTCAGGACAATATTTGGTTAATTTTTTTAAACTTCAAAAAAGCATTCTGTAGTGATTAAACTGAATTTTAATACAAGACATCAAGTATTCTAAGTAAAAAATATTTAAAATTGAAATTATATTTGTGATCGTAAAGTGAAAGTAAATGTGATTGTATTAGTAGCGTATATATCGTAAAATAAGAATAATTCGTTTTCCAACAAAGGAATGTAAAAATAGAACAACTTATTTTTGAATTACTGTAGATTTTTAGTTAGAACTTGAGATCTTTAGGAGAGTAATTTTGGCACTCTTAGTTTAGGTACTTGAGCATTTTCGTACAGCCACTATCGATATCTACAAAAATAAAAATGCAGTCTACTCAGTGACGTACCGAGGATTTTTGAAAGGGGAGGGCATATGACCACAACCAAATGTGATTAGTGGAAAAATTTATTCAAGTGGTAATAAAAAAAAAGGACTTCAATTTGAATCAGTCCTGGATTTCATGATTTTCGTCTTTGAAATCTAGTGATCTCTGGAAAAGCCAAAAAAAGGGGTTTGCACGTGGAATCTGTTTTTGTCTTCTGGCGCATTTTCTGCCCAAAAGATCTCCAAAGGGGGCATGTATTTCTAAAGGGGGGGCCATGGCACTAAAAATACTATCCAACGTATGGTATGCCTACGTATTAGTGATCTCCAAGGGGGGACATGGCACAATGCCCACCTTAAATATGCTATTGAGACTGCCTAACTATCTCTTAAAAAATTTAGACGTAATTTTTCTTAAAACTGGTTAACCCTAATCCTATTTTTCTATTCATCTTATTGCAAATTTTGAAAACGTTATGTAGACCGCATACTATAAAAAAAAAGACTGTATCAAAAAACCAAGGGCTTCATAGGAAACTCTTTTGTTTAAATAGCTAGCCATAAAAAAGGGTATTTAAACAAAAAAATTCTTATGAAGTCCTTGGGTTTGATAGCTATTTTGAAAGTTTGTACCAGCAAAAAAACTGTTTAAAAGATTATCTGTCAGCGGCTCTCAATCGGGGGTGCGAGAAGGGACTTCTTGGGGTGCGAACTTCTCTGCCGAACTTCTCTCCTCTACAAAAAACAATACATCAAATGGTGCAAGAGGTGCAAAAATAATTTTTCCTTCCGGACGGGGTGCGAGCTTCAAAATGAATTGAGAATGAGAACCGCTGCTATATGTAGACCGCATATTATAAGAGCACCGCGTTTTTTATTGCGGCTGGGTGTTAGCAACTAAAATAAATATTTCTTCAAACTTCGAAAGTCAGCGTCTCTTGTCGCAAACAACTGTTGAAAATTTTCTCATTTTTTTCATTTCATTTCATCTCTATATTTATATTCCTGACTCACAGGAAAGCGACGGAGGCCCTAATACATAAGGCAAGCAATTACCCCGACCTGCTTCCTGAGATGCCAAGATATTGCTGTCCGGTTGAAATTTTTTATTTTGTTTTTTTAGTTTTTATAGAGATATGACTGAAATTTAGAACTGCTTGCCAAGACGCCAAGCAGGAAAAGTGTCGCTAAGTGTCTTTCTTACAACATAAACGGCGAACCTTTTTCAAAAAACTGGTCAAAACGTGATGGTTTGTTTAAGAGTAGAATTCAAGCGAGTCAAACAATAAACAGTCGTTTGAAAAACGCAAATTAAAGGCCTTTTTTCGGCCTTCAATCTACTGTTAAGAGGATCGAAGTTAAAATTGTATTTAGTGTCTGTTCAAACTCAACACAACCCGACAGCTAGAGCAGGGGTACACAGCCCCCCGGCCCTCGAAGGAGTTTGATGCTGCCCTTAATTCCGCACTTTCTTACACTCACGGTCGCCATCCAGACGACCCAGGATGCAAGAAAGAGAACAAAGCCAGTTGCGCGTGCATGTGTTTTCGATTACAGTGAGCTATTTGTAATCTTAGAAGGTTATTGGCTGCAATAAATAATAGCACTGCGGCCAGAGAACAGTTTATTATTTACTGATGAGGGTAAGTGCTATTAGTGGGATTGGTTGTTAATATGGACCACCAAGGTTCATTAAGCATCTTAACCACCAAGGTTATTGCATGTATTCAACTTCATTGTCTTATTTAAAATGACGTAATGATTTCAACACGTTCACTGCGATTCTATCTCAAACGCAAATTATAGTTGGATTTATTTAAACCTTACATATTCACAATATGTATCTTGCGGCCCTCGGGAACTATTGAACTGATAATCTGGTCCTTCGGACGGAAAAGGTTGGACACCCCTGGTCTAAAGCCAACTTTCGGGCGCATTGACAATGAAGTTATATTTGGAGTGTGCGAGTCGTCGAGTTCAAAACATAAGGTTGAAGTGTGCGTGTTAAACCTCATTTTCTTCGTAGATTCATAAAACATTAATTTAAAATGTTCATAGAAAGCAATGTGGTTTATTTTTGTTACATTCTGACATTCAATGGTTGTTGTTATCATCACCTGCTATGTCGCATACTGCACATTGCATATCATACTGCACATTGTATGTCATACTGCACACGTCATATTCAAAGCCTCTCACGTAAGCGAATCATTCCCAACATTAACAGAAGAGCTTTGCGTTTCAAAAGAGTTTCCATATTCTGATAGAAACACTACTCTCAATTACTTGAGCGAAGTAAAATGCCCGAGTTGCCTAGGCAAACCCAAGACCAGTAGAGCTATTCTCGAGGAGATGCTGTTGTATAACTATACTTGCAGAATATTTGCGTACGCCTCCCCTCCGAAAAAAAGGTTATCAAAGGCTGCCTTGTTAACAACTATATACCCAAGATTTGTAAACGCAATTGCCACGCCAAATCCTCATCTTAGCTTTCATTGGTCTAAAGCAGTGGTTTTCAACCTGCGTGCCGCGAGAGATTTCCAAGTGTGCCGCGAAACTTTTAAAAACATTAGTCTACAGCTCCGAAAACTTTTTTTTAGTAGACAGTACTTTTTAGAGACGAAAATAGAGAAATCCGAGTCAGAATCAAAGTAAAAACTTTTTTTTCAGAAAACACTATTTTTAAGGACGAAAATCAAGGTCTGCACTGTTGTCGAAGTGTGCCGCGAGTTTTGAAAAGGTCCAAAAGTTTGCCGCCGGCGCGAAAAGGTTGAGAACCACTGATCTAAAGTAAAGGTTTCCGATTACTTTTTTCGATATGGTCCTTATAAATGCTAACAAAAATGTACTTTGTTATTTTTATTTCTTAAACTATGCAAAGAGAGCTCTTCAGTCAATTGAAAATAAGCAAAAGACAGCCGGAGATGCCGCTACGTCGATGTTACGTCATTACTTTTTCGTAGGCAAAGTTTGCCAATAATAGTTTGAACAAGAAAATGATATCGCTGAAAAAAATATAGCCGCTCCTTGAAAACTTCTAAATTTTACTTTTTTGTACGGCAGAGAAGTTAAACTTAACTTTTGTTATCCACTGTATAAGTTTTTTTAGTTTCAGTCGTATCAGCAGTTGCTCCTAGATTATAAACTCAGCGCTCAAGTGATTAAAAACTAAAAATAGGCCTACTCTTTAAATAAACCTGTTTTCGACAAGCTCAAAGTATTTCAACTGCACGTCATTCGCCAAAATCTTTAGGGAATTCTTCCCAGTTTAACTTTATTTCAATTCGAGAAAATTCATTTCTTCTCAAGAGGTTGATCTAAGCTTTATGAAGACAAAAATCAAGTCGGAAAAAATTTCTGAATTTTAGTTTATAGTCGGAACGAAACCCTATTATTGCTGTTTAAAAATTTTCTAAGTGTTTTGAAAGCAATAAAAATTGTTTTATTAGTTTAAAACAAACTTTTTAGGCTGTTATTAAACTACGACGTTTAGCCTACTCATGATAGGTTGGTTATTATGCTCATAAAACTTTATAAAATTTTTGGATATAAAACTATTTTCTCTCTGAAACCATTTAATCGAGCCAGTTGTTAAAAACTATCAATTTCTGATATTTAACCTTCACAAAAAAGTATTGTATACAAATAAATAAATATAGTTATTGCTTTAGCAACAACGAATATATTCTAAAAGAAGTGCTATAATTGAATTTTTTACAAATTTTTAGTTGACAGAAGAATTTCTAAGAAGTTATAGCTTTGATGCAACCCGTAAAACTGTTACGTCATTATATTGTAAATCGCAATTAAAAGCAGTAAAAGAAGTATTTTATAGCAATTCGCTCATCTGCAAAATGATCTGGAATTTATGGCTTTTCACTATTTTGTCTGGAAAAAAACAAAAAAATTTTTTTTAATTTTGGTTGCGATTGTACAAAAAAATTTCTTTTAGCAGATGACAGGTTTTAAACTTAAGTAGATTACTCAATAATTAAGCGAATTTTTTGCTTTCGCAGAGTACAACGTAACAGTTAGATTAGAAGAATCTTTTCTAGAGCGTTCACTTTCAAGAGACATAAAAGCTTAAAAATTAGGGCGACGGTAATGTAAAGATAGAAAATTCGGCATTTACAAATGAAACATAAAATATACGATACGTCGCAAATTCTCGTTGATCCTTTTACTACAACCTAAAGGGATGAAACCTTTCAAGCGTACAAAAATAATAGCTATTGGTTATAAATATATAACTAATCATTAATGTCACAATTCTTGCTCGATTTACAACCAATTTTAAAGTTGCTATTTGGTTAAAAAGGCGATAAGAAGTTTAAGTTTAGTTAATTACATTGACTTCTATCAGATTGAAATTAGTTTCGGCGCTAAAGTTTCTGAAAAGTAGCTTCTTTATTGGTGGAGAGTTGGGAGGTGGATTGTTTAATTACACCTAAGTTCACTAAAGTGTAAAGCAGGCTAATTTGTTGGAGATCAAATTGTATTTCGGGACTTGAATAATTTAAGGCTTTTTTATGAGTGGAAAAATAATAGCGAATGACAGAAATATGGGCGATCTCACAAGAAAGTTCAAGTAAATACTGATGTAGAAGTATAATGTGCAATTGTAAAAACAAGAAAAGTAAAACAGGCTAAAAACTCAGACATAACTTAAAACTCATCTCAATATTTACAGTAAACCAGGTTTTAATTAAGTGCCAGTATAATAAATTGTCAATTTCTGCGCTACGAGCTAAACTAGAAGAAACCTTTGAAAAAAACTACCAAAATCCGTTTTTCTCGAGCAAGTTTACAATGAAGTTGATTTACCAGAACAAAGCAATAGCTGCAATTCAAAGCTAAAGTTACGGAAGTGTTTGCATCAGATGAAAAATAAAAACTTTCTTAAATTTGCTTATTATTCAAGATGACTCTATCACTAGCAAAAAAAGATTCTGTAGAGTTCAGTCACAACTACAGTTTCAAAAGCGGTAAATGTTATCTCAATCTGTTAACTTGTTTCTTACCTGGAATTATCTCAAAAATGAACTTGTTGGCTTCAGTTAGACGACTTTGAGAAACTCCCACTTGGCAACCCGAAAGAAAAATCGATCCCTAAAAGCAAGTTGATTTAAATGATTTCAATCGATCTGAGATCCTCTTCACTGTTTTCGTTTCCTATCGATCTTACTAAAGCGTAATTAGAGCTTTATGTTTTCAAACGACTTCATCGAATTTTCTTGGGCGTTGACAATACGAAATATATCAGGTGGGGTGACTGCAAAAACTGTTTCAGTATCTCACAACAATCGAAAGAACGGGTGAAATGTAAATTTTTAGGGCAAAAAACTAAAAATGTAGAAAAATGGGGCAAAAAATTTCGATTTTCTAGCAATTTTAAAAAATAGTTTTTTCTTGATTCGACTCGCTTTCTAGTCTAGTGCTACAATTTTTAGAGTCTTAGCAAAATGTGATAGAGAAAATTTGAGATTTACCAGCTTGTGATGGGAAAAACTTTAAACGCGAAAAAACTCGAAAATAATTTTGTGCACGTAAGTTTTAACTTTAACTGTAAACTTACCAAATATTTTCCATCGCGTTCTTTATAGTAATGAAGGGAATCACTTTGCAAAACAAACCAGCGTTCACTCCAATTTTTCATTTTAGCACCTTGTTTTTTCAAATATCCGCTCTTTATCACTGCTTGTCGGTCATTCTTTGAAGAACGAGAACGTCCATAGGGTGGCGTCATTGCTTTATCAGTCGTTGACAAAACCTTGGACGCGTCGTCACTATCAGAACCGCTAGCGTAAATTGATTTTGAATCAAGTTTGCTTGTATCCCCTTGCTTGTTTGGTCCGAATCTGAAAAGTTGAGGCATTTGAAAATTCAAATACGTACAATTTCAATCAATTTGTGAAACGCCAAAGTTGTTTTGAAATTTTGTACCCTCAGAAAACTTGAAAAATTTTTGGTGCTTCAACAAAGTAATTTTGCTGGGAACGAATCCAGTTTACACCAAAAACCTTTAACTCGACCCAAAACAATGAAGACTTTGTAATCAATAATTTGATCAGAGAAGATTTGAAGAAACTTTCACAATTTTTTTAAAATAAAAACAACCGACCAAATTTTAAACTTGAAATTGAAAAATTGCAATAACACAAAAAGAAATGGTAAGCGACAAAAACGTATTTTACCCTGGAGACCTTTTCTACGTTACCCTACTTTCTATCGACACATCAAGTACACACATACACCAGCGTCTTATATAAAACCTTACTTTTACATCTGATTATATTAGACTCGCATCGATAAAATCTGACAAACAAGCATGAACAACTACATATTCTTATAAAAGTGGGTTTTTCCAAAAATGCCGTTTGCGCATCAAGGATTTCTTTTCAGGCTTACTTCGTGGATTGATCAGTGTTTGCATATGCATGATATATATACACCCCGGTTTTATCATTTGCTCAAACCAGTAGTTCTAGAAGTGGTCAATTGGGGGTAGATAAATGCCTAGGGGTCGGTGAATGACTGATTGGGTCTACTACAGCAATTAAGCAACGGTACGGTAGGTTATTTGCAAAGGCACTAAACTAAAAAATGTATGATTATTACTGTGAAGACGTTTATTTTTTGGTTTTCACTTGTTTTTCTTCACAACTATTGGAAGAAATGTTGTTGCACGAAAGTGAAGACAAAAAAGTCTTTACTTTGAAAGCGTGCAATGAATTTTTTAGAGAAATTAATTCGATTAAAACACAGAAAACCTTTCGCCGAAATTCGTTTTAAGTTTTTTTTAATTTTTAACTAGGTACAAATTTCTTCCGTGTAAGGACGTAAAAATTTTTATTTTTCTTGCAAAAAGGGGTTAAAATTAGACGTTTTTGAATATAATGACAACACAAAATTATTTACTAGCTGATATTAGTCAGATGGAGTTAATTGGGAATTCATTCACAAACGTGCTATGTACAATACAATATACGTAGTTTTCTACGAAGTATAATCAATTTTCTTCATTGTTTTTTTAATAATTTCACGACTTTCTTGACAGAAAGCATTGTATGACACATATTACGTAATAAACTCAATTAGTAAACAAGAAATTAAAATTCAGTCCGCAAGAAACTTAATATTAACCGACATATCAGCTTTTTAAATATTTATCTAGGTTTTCAAGAAGTTGATAAAATGTCACGTGTACAAGCATAAACTTACAGACCATTTAAATTTGAATTTGCTAAATCTAAAAAATAATATTTCAAACACATTATCATGCAATATTGACATACCGAAACTGTGCTTTTAGACCTGGTCAACTGATAATCTTTGTTTAATGACTTTAGCTTAAGAGAACATTTAGATGCTACCTGTCATTGCATGAACCCAAGCTGTTATCCTGGACGACCTTTGACACAGATGACGATAGCTGATATGACCCGCGGTTCCAATCTGACGTGGGGGAAAACAATGCGCAAGAAGGGGATGCCCCGTTTGATTTAGAACCGTTTAAATGTAGAGCTGTCGGTTCTTCACTGGACGTCTCATCACTGTGAAGGTCTAATTCGAGTGTTTGGGCCAGTTTGTTGGGCCCCATTGACCTTCTCTTTCCGTTTCGAATCGTATCGCGCACGGTGTTACGGAATTTGACCAAAGATGCTTTTCGGGCCAGAGGCATCCTCGTACAATCGCAAGGTTTTACGGTTCAAGCGATGAGTTACTATTTCAATTTTCGACTTTGACGCACTTAACTTCACTGCTGTGTGACAAGCACAATCTTAAAGACAAATAAATCACACTACTTGTTAAAATCTAGAAACAAATAATATCTCAAAACAATTGGACGGCTAGCACGTTAAATTAACTGAACCCAGTTTAAGTTCTTGGTTGATTGATGTATTTAAAAGCGTTCCTGCAAAGATTACAAGTCAACACGGGTTGTGAAATGGGAATAGGTTTTTCTTGACCACTTTCGGTTCCTGATTATAACAAACGTAAACAAATAATAAATTTTATTTTTAAACCAAAGGTTTTACTATGTCTGCAAACGTCAAAATGATGTAAAATTAATAAAACAACTAAAAAACAGAGATACAAAAATAGGATTTTTGGGTATTAATTCCTGGTGACTTTAAAGCTACAACCTAATTTTTTATAAAATATATAAAGCTTAGATAAATGTCTCGGGTCCTTGACGATTTCTACCGAAAATTAGAATTAAGAAAACCTACTTGATTTCAAAAAAAGAAAAATGACGCATTGATATGATCATATTTGTTCCACTATCTGGCTAAAGATAGTCTCAAAGCCCGCGCTGGTCAATCGAACAAGTTACAACTCCGGTTCATGGCATCGTACCCCGGATGTCAATTTCGCTTTTTTACTTTTACGCAACTTTTATTAGTTTTGTTTAAAAGTTTAATGTAATTAGGGTTTAGGGTCAGGAATTGAGCACAGCACCTAGAAAGATGACTCATAGTTTGTGAAACAAAAAGGTGAGTGTTTCTTATTGTGACGTCGACTGCAGATGGACGTCAAAACACATGACTAAAAACTTATATTTGGACCATGCATAAGTCTTAATTGAAAACAACGTCTAAATTCGAAAAAAATCATTTTTCAGATTGATGATTTTTTTGTTTTTCTAAAAAGTTTGCTACTATGAAAAAGCCAGTTGTCACAGTGTTCTGAAACATAAAGCCCCGTTTCCACTACAAGCGTCGAATGGAGAATTTTTTGTTTGTTTTATTGATTTGTTTACTTGTTTCCGCGCATAAGCGCTAAGCAAAGCAAAAAAATCAATAAAAGAAACAAAAAATGCTCCATTCCACATTCGTAGTGGAAACGAGTCTTGAAAAAAAAACAATAAAGGTGGAATAGGGTTTGCTACCTTTAAGCTTCCCAGGCAATTTAACAGCTTTCATTGCTGAAAAAGTTGCGCTACGTCATTGCAGCCTGCTATGTTGTTATCATGCTATGAAACGTGATTTATTTAGCAAGATGCTTGCTTTAGCGTAAAATCTTTTGAAACCATCGCTCGATAAAAATAATTGCACAGTTTGTTTTACCCTTTAAAGTAATTTCGAAGATATGTTGACTTTTCAGACTCTTTCTTGGCTTGATAAACATGGCACATAACATTTCTCTCATATTTACTCAGACCACTCCTAACGTACAATTGGAGGGGGCTACAACATCTTCCATCTTAACTTTTGTAACTTTAGAACTACAAACTTTTCATTTATAAGCATTAAAAATAAGTAAAGCTACCTTTCACTCCAATCGAGCAGCTTTTTAGCAGTGAAAATTTACTTTCTATCTACAGCTTATTAAGACGTTCCAAATGAAGAATTAAATGCAATTAAATGCGCGTCTGTATTAGTATGAGTGAGCCAATGACGTCAGGCTGCAATAACAAGAAAGTAACTGTAGAACGTTGGATTGCATTACGTCATCAAAATCGAACGTCATCGCATTATAGTGACATTTTAGTGGTTGTTCTGTTTTTGAAGAACGGATGTGTCATGTTTTCTTCAATCGCTTTTTGGAAGGTTTGATATTCTAGTGAATCTTTATTTGGACGTGCAATAGTCTTTGTGAATTTATAGGATAGTCACGTATTTTTTGGCGAACTAGTTGAACTATTTTTAATGCATTATGTTTATCGTAATTGCTACTTCAAGAAACGATCGAGGAAGTATTTTGTGATTATGCAGATCACCATGTTTTTATTTCAAAAGTTTACGTTTAGGCTTTCAACAATCTTTCAACAGTCAATTCCAAAACAAAAATGTGATAGCTTTAAAAATCGCATGATCGATAAGCGTATATAATGCTTTCCATTGATTACAACATATTCGCTGAAAAAGTATTATTGCCACATTGAAAAGATTGCCATTATCGACCTATACGTTTAGTCAACTACGTCAACGTCATGTCACTAAGGCCTGGTGCTGTTTTTACAACAGCCAATGGTAGTATTAAATTCATGTTGTTAATCAATATGTTCAGGAATTAGCACTTTTGTACACTTTATTTTTAATGAATGACACCGATCTCAACTTCGTTTTTTAAAACAACCCGTCAATCACGTCAGGTTCATTTAAATGTAATTTTGTAGTAAATGTTCCCCTTTAAAATTTTTCCTTCTTTAAAACTTTTTTCGGCACCGTCCTTGATTGGACCGGCTTCTTTACTCGACTGTTACGCAACAACAAACTTCGACACGGTCGCTCTTACGGAAATACGCAAAATAACGCGAACTTTTGCCACGTTTTTGCATCAGCTCAATGACGTTTATCGGGAAAGTAAATAATCGAAGGTAAAACAAGTAAATGTTGACCATGAAAATCTTTATAAAAAAAAGCAAAACTTGCGATTGGCCAGCGCTTAGGATTAGGAATGAAACTGTCAATCGACAAGGTAAATAAGAAAATTAAATATTAGCGAATCACTTAGCATCGCCGGTGAAAGTTGATGAATTGATTGTCCGGCGAAATGAGGCCGGAGCGAGTTGTAAAAAGTCGATTTAATTTTGGATTGAAATTGCCTTCGATAAGCATTTAAAATCACTCTGCTGGCACTTTTAGATTAGGCGTTGTTGTTGGATTCGACAATGGCAACGCAGGTAGTTATTTTCCTCGTACTAACGTCATTTCCGTTTTCATTTTTGTGGCTTTGATTCCAGTCCGAGTATAACCTAAGATTTGCTATAATGGCTGTTCACTACTACCCAGCCTAGCTTTCAGCATTTAAACGATGTGCATAGCTTTGCTCATGCCTGTATCACTCTGCTTGCACCTGTAAAGGTCGGTTCAGACCGACAGAGGACGAGAAAAAAAGAAAAGCATATTACCGAAAGGGCAAAAAAGCAAAACAGAACGACTATTCTGACTAAAAGTGAAAGGCGGAAAAAAATTGTGAAAATGCAAAATTTTTCGTGGCGGAAAAAGATTGAAATTTTAAAAGGTTGCGGAAAATTCTGTTTTCCGCTTGCTTTTTTCGCGTCCGCATGCTTTTCAGACTGAGAGGACCTTAAGTCGTGTTATTTATTTTAACTGTGTCGAAGTTCAAGGTTACTAAGGACGGCGAAATAAAATTCTTTACAAGTATTTATGTCAGTGGTTCTCAATCTTTTTCCGCCTGCGGCACATTTTGTGAGTTTTTCGAAATTGGCGTCCCATTTGGACAAGATATCTTAATTTTTGTCCCCTAAAAGTGGTGTTCCTAAAAAAAAGGTCTTCACTTTAAATTTGTCTCAAATTTCTAGATTTCGTCCCTAAAACGTAGTCTTTTTCTTCTTCGTTTGGGGGAGATGGACGGGAGCTGGGTGGTTCACTAAATGGTCGGATATGTTTCCGTCAGCCAGGTCACCAGGCTCTTGTCAACATTTGAGAGAGCACGGGCTCCATTTGGATGGCGATAGATGATGAAGATGTTTTTACGTGCTTAGCTGTCTGCTCCTTTGCGCCACACTCACAGGCTGCCGTAGAAGCCATACCCCATTTGTGCATTTTTGAGCGGAATAGAGCAGTTCCGGTTCGGAGGCGGCTAAGCTTGACCCATACAGGTCTGGAAAAGCTAATTTCCGGTGGCGTTGGACTTGCATCCTAAATTAATGCAAGGCGTCGAGAGGTGTCTACTTGCCTCTCCATGCTCCATCTATATTGCGCCCATCGTGCTACATGGTGCCTGACGGGGCAGGGTCGTTCAGCAGTTCCAGTGCAGCAGGCACTAATAGGTGTCTTGATTTAAGTCGCCGCAGCTGTCCATTAAGTGGAGACAGGAGTCTTTCTTGTAGGAGATGTTTTGGTTCCTGAGCGCGGCGAGCTAAAAACAGTACGGCTTTTGGCGGCAAAGCTCAGTTGGTTGGATGCCTGCTAAGATAAAAATTTTGGCTGTTGATATGGACGCAGGCATCCGGTCACAATGCGCAAGACATCGTTAATGGGCTTGTCAATAAGGCTAGTGTGAGCACCGCCACAAAAAATAGTTTTCATATAAAAAAAAGAAGCGAAAGAAACTCGATAAGTCCTAAGAAGTAGTGTTCTCTAAAAAAAGGTTGCGGAACAATAAACTAATGTTTTTTGAAAAGTATTGCGGCACACCGGTTGAGAAACACTTATTTGCAGATTTAGATAATAAAAATCGCAACAATTTTCGCGCCTCTGCACAGCAAGACGTTACAATAAAAATGCGTGTTTCGTTCGACAAGTTCAGATTAATCACCAACGATGGCTTTAATAGGGTCCGAACGGTGGAGCCGCACCCAGCCCCCCTAAAATACATTAAAAATTGACCCCCTACACAAGGATAACTTTGTTTTGATACACTAAAAAGTGGCCCCTCCTAAAACAATGACTATTTTTTTAGAGACTACACTGATTTGGAACACTTAACAGTGCCGTCCCCCTAAAATGAAGACCTAGTTTTTTTAGAGATAACTTTGTTTTGATACACCAAAAAGTGGCCCTCCAAATAAAACGACGGCTTTTTTTAGACATCACAATGCTTTGGAGTACTCAATAGTGGCCCCCTTAAATTAAAAAAGACCATTTCTTCAGAGACCATTTTGTTTTCATACACTAAAAATGGCTCCCCCTGCGACAATGACTTTTTTTTAGAGATTGCTTTGCCTTGGAACACGAGGTACTTTCCTGTTATCGCCCCACCATCTATTGCTTATTATTATTTTCAATACATTTCTCTTGGTTTCTTCTTTATTTCACCCTGGTGCTGTCACCCTGGTTAAAGGGGTATTTCGGGTTAGTTTCACCGAAAAAAATCGCTTCAGAGACCCCAAAAGTCTTGGGTTCTCGTTCACTATTTGCTGATGGTGGGGCAATAACAGGAAAGTACTGAACACTAAATAGTAGCCTTTTTTACTTTTCTTGCACTGGGCCCCCTTTTTTGTAAGGCCATCATTGCTAATCACTAACAACATTTTAAACTTTTCATCTCAAGACTGCCACTGCATTTTCTTTCTTATACTGAGACCGGAAAAGTTTGATATTTGGCAAAAAATGATCGACTGGTGACTAGTTAGAACCTTTTATTTATCAACTGTGATTTATTTTTGTGATCGTTTCAAAAATAGTTCAGCGAAAACAAAAAAAAACTTTAAAAACGATATTTTGTATACCACAAAGCTGATGGGGCTTTACAGCCTGTCCAAGCAATGTCTTACAAAATAAATCAAACAACTTTATTTTCGACTTGATGACTATGATTCCTATGATTTCGCCAAATTAGTTTTAAACTGGCGTTTCTTTTTACCACTAATTTCTATTGCATTGACTAAAAATTAAACTAAACCTTTAAAAACATTCACAACTGCTTGAACAATTTTCATTCCCTTAAACGTTAAGTTTGAAACAATTGGCTATCAGAAACGGAATGAGAACCAACTGAACTTAACTAAACAAATGTTGTTTGACAAAAAAAAATTAAATGTAAAGAACAAAACGCATAAGAATAGATTAATCATGTCATTAGCATAAATTGACCTTTTTTTTAAATTTTACCAAAAACAATTTTTCATTTTTTGTAATTTGTGACAAATAAAAAAACACATACTATGGTTAAGCAATTGTAACCAAAACTAAACAATTTTTAATAGTAATAATTTAGTTTTAAACTATGAGCCTCAGGTTACCGTTAACCTCGAAATCGTCACTCAACCATAAAAGCGCAAACGTGATTAATCAGGCATAGAGTATTTCGTTCACTAAAAACGAAAAATGGCATGCCAAAATCTAAAATTCTGATGGATGGATCAAGAAATATAAACGCTGATCACTACAACGCGTTTGTGACAATGCGTCGCGAAATAGTTCATCTGAATCGTTGATTCGCAAGAGCGACATTCAAGATTAAAGATGACAGCAATGGTAATTGCTCACGCACTGGCACCAATAAACTAGGTAGACGTCAAGACAAAGTCAAACAAAATAGATTCTACTTTAACTTGACAATTGAAAATTTAGATAGAGATTTAAATGGCATCTTAAGTGTTGATCGACTACGATGTAAAAACGCTTTCTCCATTCTGTCAAAATACGCGAAAAAAAATACCAAGCCAGCTCTGCTGTTTAAATCGGGTTTCGACAACTTTGAAAAGATCTGTCAGTCAAGTTTATCGTTCAATTCATGAATCAGCACAAGGAAAGCCGATCAATGATAGATTTGAAAGGAAAAATAAATTATGAAAGTCAAGCGACTGCCTTGTGTTTAACGACATGAAAGTTGGAAACCATTATCAGTTTACTCTATTGTCTACTTTTGTGTATTTCTTGTTCTCCGAATTCATTTCATTATCGCAGAGCTTGTTTGCGACTCCTAATTCTTTGTAAAAAAAAGCTTGTTATTTCAAACACCTTTTTCTTACGGTGGAATCGAGTCGAAATGAATAAGTTCAAAACTACTATTTAAACTTCAACGGAAATATCATTGAACCATATAATATACCATAAACGTTCAGCTCAAAATTTAGGTTTACTTTTTACAAAATTGTTTTCGCCATAAAACAAATTCTTACCCTTGTTTCCTGATTTCAAGATTGATGGTTGTAGTTTGACTCTTTTTGCAATCTACCGGTATTAATCCTTATTAAAAAACCATTGACCAATTAAAACGACTTATATTCAAATCTTTGCAAAGTATAACAGTGTTATATATTTTCCATGTTACTTTATATCGTTTGTAACCATTAAACCAACACTTTACCTACTAACAAAACAAAACTATTTTGCTGCAGCAACTAGATAATCGTTGACGCAAATAAATCTAAACTCTAAAGTTTTCTTACTCATTTTGCTGCATTTAACTAAGTCAAATACTTTGAAATAAAGTTGCTGAGCAAATGTGGCAAAAACAAACACATTGAACACCAACATAGAACTGCACGACGAGCTTATGTTCCGACTGTTTTACTACTAAATCAGACGAGATATATTGAGTGACCGTTCAGAATCTACTCGCACGATTGCCATTCGGTAGGCGATATTTCCAGCTAAGTGAATTGATTTTTCATATAAATCAAATTAGCTGTACGTGTGAGTACATTTAGAGTAAACGCGACTACATGTATACCCTATAACGACCAAGCACACATCGTAGCAACCTTTTTCTAAAAACCCGAATATGGTTATGTCAAAAATAGTTACAGCAAAATCTCGTAAAGTACTACAGCCGCTGAACATTTTTACTTGATAATTTTGACGAAAAGAATCTGAATAGAAACTGAAATAGGATAGCAAGTTATTAGGTCAATGTAAAAAATTCTGCTATCGTCAACTCTTCAAGGAGGTCAAATGGTAAAATTTGGGCTTACAAGAAATTTCTAAATGTTCTTATGCAATTGTGCATGTAAAATAAGCTACTTATTTCATTGCGCGGGATCTCGAAGTCCGGTTTGATTTCACGCATTAAGAAGCAATGCTTATCAACTACGCCAAGGGTGGGCAAACTACGGCCCGCCACGACTTTAGGCTCAAGAAAATAACTTTACTCTTTTTTCTCTTTTAGTCGTGGGGATTTATAAAAAAAATGTCATCACATTCATAGGCGTACCAACCAAAAAAATTTGGTGAGACAATGAAGTTTTGCCCAAATGTTGTGACATTTGCCCAAATCATGATTTTCTAGTACTTTACGAATAAGACAAAATAATTGTCTGAGATTCTCGGCAAAGACCATATTTCGTTCTAAAATCATGGTGTTCTCCAAAAAAAAAAAAAAAAAGGCCTTCACCTAAATTTGGTAACTATTTTTTCAGTTGATCATTGTCACTACCTTAAAATTCTTGACTTTACCAGAGTTTTTTGTGTCGCTGCCCGAAAAACTCTGCTTTTGCCGAAATATTTTCTTGTCATCTGCTCGAAAAATTGGAATTTTGCCCAAATCTTGGAAACTCACCGCCAGGTACGGCTATGATCACATTCAATCAATGTCCAAAATTTGAGATCACTTTGTTCGAGACGAAAAAAGGTATTTCGGACATTGATTAAAAATGATGATATTTGTTTTTTAGAGATTACTATAGTGCGGTCCGCAGACAAAATCAGCTTGAAAATGCGGCCCTCGAGCTAAAAAGTTTGCCCACCCCTGAACCACGCGATCAAAATGGGGTGTCCAAAATTCTTTTATTATTGAACTGACTTGTATAGAAATTTTTGTTTTCTTCTCTTGATTTATTTTGCAAATTAAACACAGCTAAACAGCATATTTTCGCATCAGGTTTAATTTGTTTCCATGTATTCGAATTAAAACTTCAAATTGTACTGCAATAAAAATTATTCAGAAATGCTTAAAAAAGTTTTTCGGGTTTTTAAGTACTAAAACGCTAAACTTTGTTTTATTTCATCATTATACTATTAATATTATAACTATCGTCATTTTTGTTTAGTTATCTGTTTAGTGATCAAAATCTTTTTTTCTGACATTTGATAAGTTTTTGTATACTACTGGCACATACTAGCATGCCTTAATATTAGATTCTTCAAACGATTTAAGTAACGTACACCATGCAAGAATGTACGTATTTATATACAGTAAACAATTGAACGCACTTAGCAATGACGTAATTACAAACCCTAGTAAAGATACTTAGAAAGAATAGCCTACTCTTAAAGCTGAAAAAGCTACATAAAATAAAAGTTGATTTTGTAGTTTGGTTTTTATCTTATTATCAGTTTTTGCTTGTCTAAAAATTCAGTTTTTTCCGCAATGATTAAAGAAAATCTGGCCAATAGAGTTGGTATCAATTTAATAGTTATAGTAATTTTCTAAAAATTATTTGCAAATAGTTCACCAAACCTTGCTGCATAATAGAAGTTGCCAACATTTTTGGAGTTTTTGTATTCTCCAAACAAGAAGCCCGTGGTATGAATTTATGTGCCAGCTATGGCGCTTCATTAAGTCAGGACTTTAGTCCTGATTTAACATCTTTATTGGCAAATATGATTTCATATTAATTATACTTAGGCTTGTTACGTCCCAATTTTTAGGGCTTTGTCCGGCACGATTTGGTAGAAATCCTGCCAGAAATCGAAGACAGATTCCATCTGCAAACCTCTTTTTTTCTTGTTTTTTTCCGAGATCACTAGTTTTCAGAGATAAAAATCATGAAATCCGAGAAAGATTCAAAGTGAAGACTTTTTCACTTTAGAGAACACTTTTTTTAGGGACAAAAATCGTCAAATCCGAGACCGATTTAAAGTGAAGATCTTTTTCTTTTTTAGAGAATACTTTTTTGGGACAAAAATTATAAAATCCGAGAATGATTTAAAGTAAAGACCTTTTTTTAGAGAACACTACTTTTTAGGGACGAATTTTTTTCTATTAGTTAGCGTCCAGGTTTGCTCCTTCGAAAAATATGGTATGCTTTGTTATACTGTTATTTCATTTCTGATGAACTAAATAAAATACAGGAATTTCATTATAAACAAACATTTGTCTACTCAACTTCAAGTTGCCACGTCTTCCGTTTGTCAAAACCGTCATTGAGAAGATACGTCGGCAGAAAAAAATTTTAGATATCTCACTAATAATCTAATGTTTTGTATCAATTGGTTGAGAATGCTTTTAAAATTGAGTACTTTTAAAACATGTTTTTGTGTATTATTAAAATCCTAGGTCTTGAGCATTATTAAAATTCTATACAATGGCCCGTTGCGATAAATAGTTGTACGATACTGGTCTAAAATCTAAACCACAATTTAATCATCCGTTTCACAAGCCGTTTTAACAAACCATTCACTAATATCTCCAGCGAAAGTGTCAACACTTTATATGCTTTGTTTTTAAACATTACTCAATAAAATACACGAAGATAGTCGATTAATGTTGCCAGAAATTACACAATCAAAGATGTTTAGGAGTTTAGTATGGAGCTGGCTGCAACGTCAGTGCAACATTTCAGACTTTAATAATTGCTTAAATTTCTCAACACATGTTCTGCTCCCTGTTTTACTGTAAACCTCATAAATATAAGGTAATAAAAACTATGCTAAATTTTAATTCCATACTGGTATGATAACTGAAAGATGAAAAAAGCAATTGTTATTTTTTTTTTTTCACACTTCTATAGTATTTCAAATTATTTAATTTAAACAGAAATACATCAGAGAATCCAAAAAATTACAAAATTCAAAGTTAAGACTCGTAAACGTTCTTTCTCAATGAAAGTGACACACACTTGCCTATTATCTAGTTTTGTAACAACTATTTTTTACCAGAAATCAAATAGACTCAGAAACTAAAAGCTCCAAAGCACTAAGTACTTTTTTTAAGTGCTCTTACTACGGTTATGTTGCTAAGGTGACTTGTTCCAACTAAGTCGTAAATCACTTTTTAGGTAACTTCAAATCTTAGCTGACAAATGCAAATTATATTCATTTCTTTCAGCGACGAAAACCTTTGTACTTTTTAAGTTCTTCATCACGTTTGAATGAAGTGTTGGCTTTGAATTTCAACAAGCAAACAGCCAATTACTAATGAATATTTGATTATGCGCAAGTGAAAAGCGACAACCTCTACGTTGACGCCGATAAAGCCTTTTTCTCGAGATTTTCATCCAAACCAACTTTGAGTTTCAAGTAAGTAGGCCTAGTTGAAAACAAAGAGAAAAACTCTGTCGCATGACCAGATGTTTTAGCAGATAGTGCAGTTAATTTTCCAAGTACACTTACTTTTGCTCTACATATAATATGTTAAACTTTCAATAAATCCAAGCTAAAAACGAACACACTTAAATACTGGGAAGTATAGGTAAGTTTTAAAAAAGTAATGTTGGAAGCATCCCATAAAGTGGACAAAGCCACCGGAATAATGATGACGTGTATTGCGATCTAAAAAAATTTAAGCCAACTAATTTCCTAATTTTTGAACACAATGCTGTAAGTTTTGAAGAAATGGAAGTGAAGGAATAATTTTTTGGTCGATCATATTTTTTAATTAAACAACGGCAGTAGAATCTTTTCGATAGATTCAGCTGAAAGCGGACGCGGAAAAACAAGTGGAAGAAGGAATTTTTCAAGCTAAAAAGTTGAAATATTTAACTTCAACCTTTTTCCGCTAAGCAGGAACATTTTGCACTTTGGATATTTTTTTCGAGTTCTAGTTTTAGTCTAACCAGCTTTTCTCAAACTGTGCTCCGTGTGCTTCCTGAAAGTGTTCTGGTGAACAACGGTTTGAAAGTACGTCATAATGAACTTGTATATCACACTTGTATATAAATACCTTTACATATTTTCTTTTAATTTTACATTCTTGTTTCATATGTCACGTTCGGTTTTGACAATAATTTAAACAACTTTTTTTTTGGAGTGCAAAACTGAAGTCTATTTATATTTTTGACAAATTTGTGATTGTCGTCGTTTGAAGGGTATCCACTCCAGGTCAGACACAAACAGGACTGGGGCCAAGGGTTTATCCTTTTACTACCCCAGACTGCTGCATGAATTTGTGATTAAAAATTTGTTTGAAAAAATGTTCCATGAGATACAATGATAAAAGACTTGGGGTTTTGTCAATAAAAAGTTTGAGAAACCTTGGTCTAAATTAGTGCTCTTCAACCTTTTTGTTATCGCGGAACCTCTGAAGCACTTTCACGTTTGCCATGGAACCCCATTAACAAAAAGTTAAAAAAACACGAGTGACATGTAAAAAAAGCAAATATTTTATTATTAAACACTTCAACAAACAAGCAGTTATTACAGAAGTTGAAAAGCAAGAAATTTAATGACTCGGTTGTTCTTGAATTTCTTTTACAATCTTCGTAAATCGTGGCTGCTCGTTGCTCAGTGCATTCCTCATACACATATCTACACTCTTCAAATAACTTCTGTTTTTGTTCTTAATAGTGGTTAAAACAAAAAATGCTGTTTCACACAAATAGGTATTGGGAAATTGACACAGAAGTTTCAGTGCTTCCTTTGCAATTGCTGTTCCTTCTTTGCACAGAAAAATCCAAAAATATTCCTTTGAATTTTTTCAAAGATTTCCTCCAAATTGATATCACTACAGATGTCCTGAAGTTCTTCTTGTTCTGACAAAGTGAAAATAAAAAGATTAACTATCCACTTCAGCAAACGGAAAGCCTCAGATTCTTCTTCAGGAAAATACCGATTTCAATTTTTCTTCAATAGCTTCAAATGTTCCAACACCAATTCTTTTATTTCAGCTGTATCCTCAGCAAAAGACTTTGGCATTGACAGCATACATAAAAAGAGAGGAATTGAGAGTTAAGAAAGATTTTCAGTAGTGTTAAATATAAAGCAAAAAGCCGGAATCGTTTTGCTTGAGCTGAACATGATTTTCGATGCGCTGTTAGTAATATTATGCCTCGTTTCGATCGTTTAATTGAAAAAAACAGGTAAAAAGTTTTTTAAATACAGTTTTGATTTTCTTAATTACTAAATAGTGAGTTTTGTCACAAAATGTAGTTTTTTTGGAAGTAAGTGGTTCGCGGCCGCTTGAAGAACTTCCGTGAGATACACTACCGTTTAAGCCAGTGCTTCTCAACCCTTGAGTTACGACCCAAAATTGGGTCGCCGACAATTATAGTTGTGTAAAAATTAAATCCGTTTTGTTGTGATTCGACAATGGTGTGACTGATTTTTTATATTGCCTCATAGTCCTGTGCATTTTTACATGGTTAAATAGTATGGTTAAGCCTATGTTAAATCGTCTTATGTTTATTTCACTTTTTATGCTTGCAATAAAGTCCGTAACAAAGATTAGGTCGCCAAAGCTTTGCCCTCTATTTCCACTTTACATTTGGGTTCCACGAAAAAGGTAGAAAAGCACAGGCTTAAGTAATGCTTTCCAAAGCATTTGCGACTATTAACGGCAGAACAAATTTATAATAGTTAATCGCTAGATGTCAAAACCGATTTGCAAATATCTTTAAATCTATTTTGATTTCAGGAAATTGCTTCATTCGAGGAAGTTACTGGCCAAAAAATCAACACGCTTCACTTGCGACTACTCATGATGATACAAATAAAAACAGTAAAACACTAGATGCTACAGATTTTAAACTATTTGTTCAAAACTGGCAACTGCAGCTGCCGAGGCAAGTTAGCAGAACCTACCTATTCTGTGGATCGAAAAACTCGCGTGATTGCTCCGTCTGAACGTACGTTCTCTGGCTTATATCAGAACAAAAAATAGCTGCTTCCAAATTTTACCCGATTATTTGAAAACAATTGACTGTTTAAATATTTCTATTTAGTAAGCAAATTTAAATTTATAGCTTGCCAAAATATGTCGTGTAGTAGCTTGTTGCAGAAATGAAACAATCTGCTTAATTTGTAGTCGCGAATTTCCAAGTTAAACACTCGTTTACGAAGTTGGTAGTTTTGTCCTTGATAGAAAACGCAACGATAATGTTTAACATGCGCCGCATAATTTTTTAATACCAAATCAGAATATTTCTGTTTTTGAAAGTGAAGTGAAGAAAAAAGTCGCATGCCTCTTTATTCGCAGTTAGGATTAATTTGAATTGCAGAATCAAAAGCAAATTTATCGAAATGGTAACGTATTTCAACAAAACTTTTATTCGATCTTGTTCCTTTGAAAGAATTAAAATTTTATTGTACAGTACAATCGGCACTAATTATTGAAATTTAAAACCTTGTTCACTAGATGCACCACTGCATCCAAACCAGCATACTGTATTTTGTACAAATATACGACCATGCTTTAAACTTCTCAAATGCTAAGCTATTGCATATCACCGGAGTTCCCAAATTAGGGATCAGGACCCCGAGTGGGGTTGGAATGGTGAATATGTGGGGTCACAAACAGGTTATGGGGTCGGTGGGGTCGCTGAGATATTGTCAAGAAATGGATGTACAAAACATCTAAACTGGAGATATGAGACACTCCGTGAAATTTAATAATTTGGCTAGAAACTATAGCCACTTGTATTGTCACTGAGAAGAAAAGGATAGAATTAAAACAAATGCTTATGATTACAAGTATTATATTATTTCCAAGGTAGGCTTATTTATTTTGTATTATTATCAGTCATCTAACTAAACCAGTCCCTGCGGGTTGAGGCTTAACGCGTTTTACTAGTCGTCAGTTTCACTCGTATAATACATGTTCATATATTTGGCTGAGGCTGTTGAGATGTAGCTTTGCAGATAACTATCAGTTCTAGGCTTAAATTAACAGGTTCAGTCTGTTAGGTGATTAGCTTTTATGATATGTTAGGATGGTTTTGGTTTCTATATTACCTTATAGGCCTACATATGTTGTTGTAATTGTCAGTATAATAATAATTTTAGTTTATTTTTATAAGTGCTCCATAGTGGCGATATAAATAGATCAATACTTCTACAATGTATACTATATAGCAGGGTTTCCCAAACCTTTAGTTGATCGGTACCCTTCGGACACTGTAGCAGGTTTGCATGTACCCCCCAAAATTTTGTGACGTTTCTCTAAAAAAAAGGCTTTCAGTTAGAATCAGCCACTAATTTTCCCCCAATTCATGCCCAAAATCAAGGTGATCTCTGAAAAAAAAAAGGTCTTCACTTTGAATCAGATACAAATTTTCCCAATTTATGCCGAAAATCAAGGTGATCTCTAAAAAAAAAGAAAAGTCTTCACTTTACAGCAGCCAGAAAATTTCCCCATTCAAACCCAAAATCACGGTGATCTGTAAAAAAAGTCTTCCCTCTTAACAGTGGTGGATATTCCAATTTAGGGGCCCGAGGCGAGAATTTTCAAAAATTCATGTTGCCGGAGAAAAAAAAAGCTTTGATCTTGGCTTGCATATTTTTCTCCGAAACTCATGGTGTCCTCTAAAAAAAAAAAAAGGTCTTCACTTCGATTTCATCTCTGATTTCTCTTTTTTTCTCCCGAAATCAGGGTGTCCTCTAAAAAAAAAAGGTCTTCACTTCGATTTCATCTCTGATTTCTCTTTTTTTCTCCCGAAATCAGGGTGTTCTCTGAAAAAAAAAAGAAAAGGTCTTCACTCAGAATCGTTCTTTACACTCTGAACAAACATCTGCAGTGGATTAAAACTGTATGTGCTATTTTCGAGGGGGGCCTAAGGCGACTGCCTCATTCGCCTCATCCAATATCCACAACTGCCTCTTAATTGTCCTGTTTGACGTAATTACAATCGACCGGATTTGAAAATTCTAGACATTTGAGTCTATTATTTCTTCCAGTCACGGAATTTAACTTAAATAAGGACATTCTGTCACATAATAATGTACCCCTTGAGAAGCCTAAATGTACTCCTAGGGGTACATGTACCCCAGTTTGGGAACCTCTGCTATATAGAAACTAGAACATAGTGTTGTGATATTGTGCAATAGATGACGTAGTGTTTTTCTTAAACGCTCTAATCTTAATCAGCGCCTTCTGCTCAAACAATTATTGGACGCGCGCGTCTCCAGGCATAATTGTTACAAGTTAAATATGCGCCTTTATTTTGGTTTAGCAGTCAGTTCAAAGCTAAAGCTACTACAGCAAACTAACTAATAGCATTATATTTCAATACGGTTGTTTTTTGGCTAAGTAATTTTTGTGAATATTTATTATTGTTTTTTTTATAAACCTGTGTATTCGTGCAAAGATACAACAGGCAAAAGTGGCGACGAGGATTCAAGGAACTCAACTGCGTCAAGAAAGAAAAAAGAAAATTTGTTGAATCTGCATTAAAGCTTGAATTGTCAAAATGAGTGAAATTTCTGAACTGATTTTGTTGTTAAATAAGCAACACCAAGAGCAAATGGCAGTTTTACGCGACGAGCATCGCGAGCAGAATAAGCAACACCAAGAGCAGAACAAGCAACACCAAGAGCAAATGACAATGCTTCAAGAGCAGCTGAAAATTCTACAAAGCAGCTTGAACAAACCGCGAGAAAATGTTCCAACACCGATGGCAAGTTTTCAACCATTCGATTCCACATCTGAGTTATGGACTGATTATTTGGCAAGGTTCCGAACATTCGTCACTGCTAACTCCATTCCCGACAACAAGCAAGCACAAATTTTTCTTACCAACCAATCTAACTCCGTTTACAAAATGCTTAGCAACTTAGCGGCTCAGCAACAACCTGTCAAAAGCATACATGAGCTAACCATGAATGATATTCAGACGTTTATGGCAGAGCAGTTCGACCCAAAACGGTTTGTTGTCAGAACGTTTCAAGTTCTGGTCTGACATGAAACGCAAACCTGGCGAAACTATTCCTGAACTGGCAAGCAGAATACGACAAGATGCAGCTACGTGTGATTTTCAATCCATTAAAGATCCTTTAGATGAAGCCTTGCGAACTAAATTTATCTGTTCAGTCGACAACGAAGCAGTTTTGAAGACACTCTTCAAGCTCAAGGACGATGAACTGAAGTTTAGCAACGCCATCAGAGTGGCTCAAGAAGTGGAAGAAGCAGCCAAGGTAGCAAAGGAAACCGTACACGGACAACCTTCTACGTCGGTGCAGAAAGTTTATCACGCAAAGTCAAACTTCCAAAACGCAAGAAAAGAAAACCGCCTGCTTCAGGTGTGGAAATTCTGGACATTTCAGCAAAGCTTGTCCCCACATTAAAGCTATTTGCAGCTTCTGCAAGAAAACAGGTCATCTGCAATCTGTATGCACAAAGTCCAATGTTCTGTTTCACCCATCTATCAAACTATTAGACTTAATGACCGCAGAATTAAGTTTGAAATTGATAGCGGAGCCAGTGACACATTTTGCTGTGAAGCGACGTGGCAAACACTGGGTAAACCCATTCTACAACCTGTATCTGTTCAGTATCAAGTTGCTGAAGGTAGCCCGCTACCCGTCGTGGGACAATTCCAATCAACTGCAAGTATTGATGGAAAATTACCTGACGTGACCTTTCCTGTAATTGTCACTAAGGTGCCCAATCTAAATTTACTAGGTCGTCTGGCGATGATGAAGTTGAAACTCACCAACTTAACTGATCACTTAGCTGACACAAGTTTTGATGGGGAGGAGATGGAAGATGATGTCGATAGCGTTTGTTTAGTTCGAACAATCAGTCGTCAAATCAATCCTGACAATCCATTGCTTGTGGTCAGAGAGACTGCCAAGGATCCAATTCTTGCCCAAGTAATGCGATTTGTGAAGGAGGGATGGCCGCATGCATTTTCGGAAGAGCTTAAAGACTTCAAAAAGTTGGAAAATTCGTTGTCAACAGAGAATGGTTTCGTTTTTTACGGCTTACGGGTAATAATTCCTTCAACCCTACGTAATCATATTCTTAAATTATTACACCTTGGACATTTCGGCATGCAACGGATGAAACAACTTGCCAGGTCAACTGTCTATTGGCCAAGAATTGACTTTGACATCGAGAACTTATGTCGCAAATGCACTTCCTGTGGCCAATTTCAAAATAAGCCGGATAAACCTTCAATCCATCCGTGGATGATGCCAGAAAAACCATGGTCAAGACTCCACTTGGACCATGCAATTAACTTTCTGGGAAGAAACTGGTTAGTCCTTGTAGACGCTTATTCAAAATATCCTTGCATTCATCCAACAACCTCAAACGTCTTCGAAAAGTACTACTGCTATACTTGAACAAGAATTTGCTCATTTCGGATATCCCCACACGTTGGTGACCGATAATGCTACAACATTCATGTCTCAAGAGTTCCAAGCTTGGTGCAAACAACGAGGCATTGTACATCTCACCGGAGCACCTTATCATCCAGCAACAAACGGTGCTGCCGAGCGTTTGATACAATCGTTCAAACAGGCATTGAGAAAATCCTCGTTACCTCCAAAGGAAGCTTTGCAAGAATTTCTAATGCAATATAGAAGAATTCCTTTTGCATCGGGACTGTCACCAAGCGAATTGTTGAATGGAAGAAGAATTCGCACAAAAATTGACACTTTGGTTCCATCCATTCCGCATCTCCTGCAGGGAAGACAGTCAAAACAAGCGAGCAAGCATTCAAATGCTGAAGACTCGGAAGTGGTTTCGAAAGTCGAACATCATTACTCACTAGGAGACTCTTGTTACGCACTGTACTTCGGCCCTAGAAGAGATCGTGACCCACGATGGGTGCCTGCGATAGTTACGAAAGTCCATGGTACACGAAGCGTCAATGTACGAGTCATTCCTCGAGGACCAACTTGGAGAAGACATCTTGATCAACTTCGACCTCGATACGGTTCGGATCAAGATGATGATCCCTGTGAAATCCCAACGAGCGTTTTGTCTACAGAAACACTTCCAGCCGGGACTGACCACGCATCTAGTTCTTCTTCGATGAACCAACGCAACAATCCGAGATTACCAACCGGAGACGAGTACGGGCGACACAATCTACGACGATCAGCGAGAACAAAGAGACCTCCAAAAAAATATTGTTGCTAATATGTATATATATTTTTTGTCGTAGTTTATTTGGGGAGGTGTTGTGATATTGTGCAATATATGACGTAGTGTTTTTCTTAAACGCTCTAATCTTAATCAGCGCCTTCTGCTCAAACAGTTATTGGACGCGCGCGTCTCCAGGCATAATTGTTACAAGTTAAATATGCGCCTTTATTTTGGTTTAGCAGTCAGTTCAAAGCTAAAGCTACTACAGCAAACTAACTAATAGCATTATATTTCAATACGGTTGTTTGGCTAAGTAATTTTTGTGAATATTTATTATTGTTTTTTTTATAAACCTGTGTATTCGTGCAAAGATACAACACATAGATTTTTAATTAACATCATATGTAAGTTTGAACTTCAGCTTATATCGGTGTGTGTCTTTTGTGACTTTAAATATTCAAATACAAATGTATATTTCTTATATAGTAGACCTGTAGGTCTACGCGATTTCTATGACCAAAATGATCAATAAAGCGGTCAGTGTAGAAAAAACATAAACAATTCGGATAAAATCAGTGGCGGGATTGAACCGGTTCGCACCAGTTCGCACCGGTTCTATAGAACCGTCTCATGGAATTTTACAAATTCGGAGAACTGGATAAATTTATTTCCTATGTATAGGCACACCTCATATCATCACAATGATGCTTGGTTAACGAAGATTTGGAATGGTTGGTTGGAAAATAGTTAAGATTTATCAGTTTATTTGCCGGCAAATTTTGCGTTTTTTTAATAGAACGGGCTGATAAAAAAAATTGAATCCAACTACTGGATATGATATAATAATATACACACGTACGCTCGCGCATATACATATACACATGCGTGCGCGCGTGCACATACACATTGACATAGGGTCGCACTGAATAGTTAAAAGTCTTGAATGGGGTCGTGCTAAAAAAAAGTTTGGGAACCCCTGGTATATGATTTTCAATTGTTTTGTTTTGTGGTGGTTTTGCGTCTTTGGTAAAATTGTTAGACGACCGAAAAAAGGTACACAACATTACAAATACATAATACTGCAGATAGTCTGCTCCATTTGAGATCTCTTTCTTCTACTCATTGATTAATCTATTTAATTTAATTGTGTCCTTATTTTAGGAATCATACGGATTTACTTTATTTGTGTTTGCATTAGGGCTATTTCTTTTTACCTAAAAAATTTTTTACTTGGTTTGTTGTAGAAATTTTTATGAACAAATTTTTGTTAAATTGTTACGAAAACGCTAATTTACGGTAGTTTTCTACTGCTTTTTTTGTCAACTTTTAATGCGTTTTTGTGCTTTGATTTGTGCTGTTGCAACTAAGAAATATACCTACATCTCAGTCGCAACCGTGACCCGACAGTTGATCGAATGACATTTGATCGAACGAGACTTGATCGAACGACACTTGATCGAAGCGACAATTGATCGAAACGACACTTGATCGAAGCGACAATTGATCGAAACGACACTTAATTGAATAATGAAAAAGAAAATTTACAATTTGAATCTGTCCCAATTTTGTCAATTTTTCGTTTCAAAAACATAGTGACCTCTAAAAAAAGGTTCTCACTTTGAATTTGTCCCGCTTTTGTCGATTTTTTGTCCGAAAAACATAGTAATCTCTAAAAAAATAGATTTTTCCTTTTAATCTGCAAGGGGTCTGCAAGGGTAGGGCCATGGCATAATGCCACTTCCCTAAATACGCTACTGACTACAATGTAAAAAGAATACAGAAAAAATGGCAGCAATAGGCATCTAACGAAACATAACCATGACAAAAAATCTACTTGTTGCCCCCCTAAAAATGCTTTGCCAAGGAACCTTGTTAAAAAACCCTGGTCTTGACAAAAAATTATAAAAATTAAAAACAAACTGTCTTCTTACTGATGGCCTCTGCTTTTTATGAATCAAATTTACAGTAACAAAGAGATTGTTTAATCCCAGAAATATACAAAAGTAAATCTTTTTTTATCAACTGTCATTTTGATCAAATGTCAGTTCGATCAAATGTCGTTTCGATCAAGTGTCGTTTCGATCAAACGTCGTTTCGATCAAGTGTCGTTTCGATCAAGTATCGTTCGATCAAATGTCGTTCGATCAAGTGTCGTAGCACCGTCGCAACAGCACAAATCAAAGTACAAAATACATTAAAATACAAACAAACATACATATAGACATACATACAATGCTAATTTATCTCAGTTCAAAAAATAATAACCACATTGCTTTGTCGACAGTAAGATAAAAATCTCGGTTTATATCTTGCATTAGTGTTTCATGATTACAAACATTACCAAAATGTGTTCTTCTGCATAGTAATGTATAAAAACTTACAAGATGCATTCAGAAAAATAATTTCATGCGTCAGCCATTGTAAATTTAATGTAAATGATTTTTTTCATTTTCATTTTCATCTCTATTTATCCTCCTGACACACAAGAAATCATCGGAGGAACTATACTTCGGGCAACCGTCAAGCGATTGCCCTAAGAATTTCAAGGTTAAAAACTTTTTTTTCTTTATTTTTATTTCGAGATGACCAAAATTTAGAACGGCTTGCTAAGACCGCCCAGCACAAGAAAGTGCGGTAAAGTGCTTTTCTCAAAAACACAACCGAATGGCGTGAGAAGGTTACGAACCCGGACCGTTTCGATCACCTTCATCATCGATATGGCGCTCTTATCCACTCAGGCACGCTCCCGATTCTTTATAACAAACTTGTATTTAGAGACAACTTTCTTTTTACTTAAATGAGAATAAAACTTTCTTTTCAACGAATTTAAATAGGTAAACATTTTTAGGATATAATAAATCAAGGATTCTTAAACCAAAAATTGTACACCCAAGGGTGGGGAGTGCTAAAAGTCTTCAGGAGAAACGGAAACTTGGTGAAATATTGTAGCTAAAACATGTAAAACGTATGTCGCTGATTCAAAACTTATAAAAAAAAAGAGGACAAAAAATTTTGATATTGACTGTTACAAAGTCACTAAATATTCAAAGTAAATATTTATAGCTGCTTAAAAAATTGCAAAGGAAGAAATGAGATTTTCTAAGTAAAATTTGGTTAGGTTAAATTTTGACAAATTTTGACGTTATTTTGACCTATAAAACTTAGTAAAAAGATTCCTAAGCAACCAAAACAAAAGTTGTCTAAGTTTCATGATGAAACAAAGCCCAGAAAAAAAATTGTTTAGCGGGCCCGAGTTAACATTTGATCAAGCCAAAAAAGTTAAAAGATTTAGGTTTCGTAAGCTACTTCAAGAACGTTTAAAACCAGTTGAGAAAATAGCTATCGTAACCACTACCAGTACTTACTTATTTGCTATGTTTTGAAATTTTCCTTTTCCGATAGGAATTTTAATGCTTCCACGTCTAAGTTTCTTAATTCGATCGGAGGCATTTGATGTCGCTGCATCGAAGAGAGCTCCTACCCTCTCTTTTTTTGCGGCAGCTTGTTTTTTAAGCATTTTCGCCTTTTCTTTTGCTTTTTTCTTCTTCGTCTTTTTTTCGTTTGAACAAAACATAGACGATACCGAGATCGTGTCGAAACTTCCGCGCTTGGCCCCGTTGTCTAGCCAGTCATCGTGGAGGCCATCGTCGGATAAAGCGCTGTACGTTGAAATTGAATCATAGCAAGGATCGTTCACACTGTCGAAGCTGTTGGTGTTCGCCAAAGTGGTTCTTGCACCAAAACTTTTTTTCCTTTCGCTATTGTCCAGTTTTTCTAAATGGCGAGGCTTAGTCGACGATTTTTCTCCCTCCTTTTCGACAAACTTGAAAGCGGCCTTTTCGGGCGAACATTGTTTGCTGCCGTCGCTGAAAGACATCGTTATTTCGCCATCGGCAAATACGCTTTCAAGCAGAGATTGGAATTCAGTGGGTAGATGACTCCCGTTTAAAGTTTCGTTACTTCCATTTGAGTCGTTATTCGTTTGATTTACTTTCTTTTTTAAGCGCCTTGGTTTTAGGGGAGGAGATAGCAACGGCTTTTGCGGCTTAGTTCCACAAGTAAAAAATGTGTTTCCAACCCCAAAATCATTGTTATCCGAGTTTTGTTTATCCGAGGTAATAGAATCGGATTCTTTGCTGTAAGTGCTAAATTCCCCCGTTCCGTTATGACCTGCTGTTATTGGAGAAGATATTTCGAGTTGATCCATAACAGTTGTTACTGGAGGAGTTTTTTTTGTTTTCCTCTTTAACTCCTTGAGTACGGAAGACAACAGCGAACTGGCTGATGGTGATGAAGACAACGAGGAAGCGTTGCTTTCCATGTTTCCTTTCTTATCAATCACTTTGTTTATCTTATCTTTAAAAAAAATTCATACTAATGATTAACATACACCTACTATAAAATTGCATCAGTCAAGAAAGCCAACGCGCACCAAGAAGTTGTTAAGCGGTCTCATCGCAGTAACTAATATCAGCTGAATGTTTCCGTCAATATACATAAAGGTCGCAAGCTTTACAATCAGCCTTAATGCATGCGTTATTTTGCAAAGTTGCATTAACTTACTCTTGCTTCCGTCAAACGGTGAATTTGTGTTTGGCAAAGAGCGAAAGTAAATAGCAAAAAATTTATTAACTTTTGTCAAAAAAAACTCGACAGTCCAAGGAATAAGAACGTTAGTTTATTGTAGAAAACAATAAATCTCTGGTTTAAAACCATTTATTCGATTATTTCACAAACGATGCTAATATCAGATACACAATAGCATCTGCTTTTTGCCGTATTTCTTGCTACTTATTCGAAAGAAAAAGGTTAAGTTATCAAAGATTTTTTTATAATGACGTTAAGATGCAACATTTTATGTGTAACGTCACTGAATGTCTCAAAATATCGTTATTGTTGATCTTAATCCAATAAAGTAATAGGTCAACTGTATATGTTGTGCTAGTAGTTTTTTTTAAAACGTACTGAATATGAATGTGTATGAACACTTTTCCGATTTTGTATTTAACCAGGGCAAACTATACTCGAAAAGAAGACGATTTTTAAATGTGTGCAAAAAACCAAAAAACTCAAATTTGTATTTTGTAAATCTTTTTGCCGATTGAAAAATATAAAAAAAAACCTCAAAAAGTCAATTGCGACTAACTGATAAAAAAAATACTCTCTAGCGACAAATTTTCAACAATTTCGAAAGTGAAAATTATAAAACTCGTACATTTTCTTTGCTGCCTAATAAAATTTAAAAAAACTTGCTTTTTTCTGCTTTGCCCTTTAGTTAGTTTGTATTAACTAAGAAAGAAAATGTATTGCCTATTTGCTTATTTATCTTTTTGAAGAATTATACCGAAGTTTTTTTTGCTGCTAAAAGAAAGGCGTGAAAAATGTAGTTGCATATATTGCACCAATAAACTTAGGACTCGTCGTCGTTTGCAGGGTATCCACTCCAGGTCAGACACAAACAGGACTGGGACTGAGGGTTTATCCTTTTACTACCCCACACTGCTGTACTGCCTGGATCAGATGCTGGCAGTGATGTCATTAAGCCAGCATCGAGTTTCGTCATCCAAAACCGTCAGACCTCGTGCTCCATGTGGTGCCCGATGTATAGGGCACGCTGTTAGTACATGGTCTGCGGTTTGCTCAGAGGCGACACACTCGCAATTCGATGAAGGAGCAAGACCCCATTTGTGCATGGACGAATGGAATCGCCCAACACCAGTCCGCAGGCGGTTGAGCTTAACCCAAGCTGCTCGGGGTAAGCCCATCCCAACAGGCCTGGCACCGGTCTCGGGCACAAAAGCACGGAGCCTGGAAGCATTTTCACAATACTCCATTTTCCATTTGTGATTTGTCCATTCAGAGGCGCGGATGCCAAGTCAGGCAAGGTTGTCCAAGAGATTCCGCGCACCTGGCACAAACGTGCGTCTGGATTTTAGTCTCACTTGGCGAGTATCTGAGGACCCACTTAAAAGACCATGCAAGATATGATTGGGGTCCAGAGATCCACGGTAAGCCAAGGAGAGTGTCGCTCCCATTCGGCGAAGATCAGCTGGCTGGATGCCTGAAAGTACAGGTAGGTGGTCCGTTGGAGTGGGACGCAGGCATCCAGTAACTATGCGCAAGGCGTCATTCAAGACACTGTCAATGAGACGAGTGTGAGCACTGCAACACCAGACTGGCGCACAGTACTCAGCTGTTGAGTAGACTAGAGACAAGGTGGCTATGCGTAATGTTTTAGCACCAGCACCCCATCCCGAGCCCACGAGTCGCCTCAGCAGTGTGACGCGCGAGAATAGTTTTTTGCGCAATGCCACTAAATGGTGACGAAACGTGAGCGATCTGTCCAGTTTTACCCCAAGATAAGTAGGGGTTGGACAGAACGGTAAACGTCTACCGTTGTTGTAGACCTTTAGCTCACGTTTAGCCTCTCGGTTGTTTAAGTGAAAGGCTGCAGTCACCGTCTTAGTTTTATTTATTTTTTTTTATTTTTTTTTATTTTAATCTCTATATTTATCCTCCTGACTCGCAGGAAAGCGACGGAGGCGCTATACATAGGGTAAGCAATTACCCCGACCTGCTTCCGGAGATGCCAAGATATTGCTGTCCGCTAGTAAGTTAGTAGAGATATTACTGCAATTTAGTACTGCTTGTCAAGACCACCAAGCAGGGGAAAGTGCCGTAAAGTGTCTTTCCCAAGGACACAACAGAATGGCGTAAGTGGGTTTTGAACCTAGATCATGCTGATCAAGGGTCCGGTGTGTGACTGAGCTTCAACCTCCAAGTCTGGAGATGCGCTAAAAGTGTAGACATGTCTTGGCTTAAGATCCCCTCCACGTCCTTCCAGTTTCCAGAAGAATGCAACAATGCAGTAGATCATCAGCATAAGCAAACTTTCTGGAAATCATGGAAGGAAGATTGTACGTATAGATGTTAAATAGGAGGGGAGCCAAGACCGATCCCTGAGGAACGCCGTTTTTAAGACGGCGTAGCCTGCTTTGCTTGCTGTCACCGGTGGTAAGGGTGAAACTTCGATTTCGGACAAGCTCCATGATCATTCTGACCATGTGCTTATCCGGAAGTAGTCTCAGCAGCTTGCAGGTAAGGCCACGGTGCCAGACAGTGTCATAAGCAGCTGTCAGATCGATAAATACGACACCGGCCTTCTTTTTAGCCTCGAAAGAATCCTCGATGTTCTGGGTTAGCAGAACAACTTGATCTACGGTTGATTTCCCGCGTCGGAACCCAGCCTGATCTTTAGGGAGCAGTGGATCGATTAATGGTTTAACGCAGGCGTAGATAAGCCTCTCGAAAATCTTGTAGGAGACACAGAGCAGAGATATCGGTCGATAACTCTTTGGGTCCCCCACGGGCTTTGCTGGTATTGGGATCGCGACCACAAGCGCTCTTCTCCAGATCTTGGGAATTTTGAGTCGGCGCAAACAGGAAGAAAGGAAGTCACGTAACCAGGACTTCAAAGCAGCTCCAGCATGGAGTATAAGCTCGGGGCAGATGGAATCAGGCCCCGGAGCTTTACCTGGTTTTAAATGTTGAAGGGGAGCAGTAAATTCTCTCTGTGAAAAATTGTCAGAGATATTTACTGCGTCTGGTGTTGTGGCCCTCCAAAGGTCAGACACTTCTTGAAAGACAAGTCGAGATGACTTGCGGTCAACAGTCTCGTATTTCCCATTTTTAACCAGCTGAGATGCAATAGCATCGGCTGAAACGGGACAGTGACGAGGAGAGTGTCGTGACCTACCAGTAAGGTTAGGTCACGACACTCTCCTACCCAGTAAGTATTTTGAACAACCAGTAAGGTTGTTCAAAATACTCCACGCTTTTCGACTGGAGTGTGAGAAGTCAATGCTCCGAACTGCTTCGGACCATCGATCCCTCCGCTTTCTGTCAAGCTTGGAAAGCAGAGCTGTAGCAGCCAAATTTGGTACTATTTAGTATTTGGTACCATCTGGGCCAACTTAGGACTAATTTGCTCAATTACTAATTTGCTCAATTACCAAATACTAAAACACAGATCACCCGCAGACGTTGACGACGACGACGACGACGACTCGCAGACGTTGCCAATTTTATCCCATTTGGGTAATTTAACTTAGGACTAATTTGCTCAATTACCCAAATGGGATAAAATTGGCAACGTCTGCGAGTCGTCGTCGTCGTCAACGTCTGCGGGTGATCTGTGTTTTAGTATTTGTCCTGCTACTAATATTGGGTATGGTCTGTTTCGTTTCTTAAATGATTTGTGGAGTAATTTCAGTACTCTTGAAAACTAAATATAATTCATAGAAGTTTCTCGAGCTCTGATTTACACTATCAGCAAAAGAAAAAATCACACAATCAAACCAATTTATGCTATCGATCTCGCCTAAATAAAATACAAACAATCAAAAATTGAATAAAACATAAAACTCAAATGCCCGAAAGTCGTTGCATCAAATTTGCTGTGGCTTCCCTTACATTTTAAATAACCTACAAACGCTAATAAATAACGCTAAACATTTCTTAATACACAAATGCAAGAATTGTGGTGACACAACAATAAAGAAAAGTCGTAATCGCCACTGATGACGCGTTGCTTCCGGCATGTGTTTAGTCAATTTGCAGGAAAAAGCTAGAAATGCAATCATTTGTTTTGGCGCTCAGTCTCCAAACTGTTTGTTTTCTGGTTTTTACAAGACTGCAGTACACTTAAAAAGCAGCCAGCCTTTGTCACGAGTAGAATCGAAAGCGCTAAAAAGTAGATTCAATCTTTCTAAAATGCCAGCCTCATAACTTTCATTTTAAGCAAGCACAGATTTCGCCAGCATAGTTTTTTTAAAGTTTTGTCTTCTGTTACTTTTAAATATAACTGACTAGATTTCTTCAAATTTTATTTCACTATTATTTAGAACTACTGATCCTCAAACAATTGTTTAAGTTAAAATTAAATTTTTAACTATAAAACAAGATAATAAAATATTATTTTTTGACTTTTGACAATTTTAAAACAAAGAACTGTCTGTATGGACGTATGCCTATCGTCAAATGTGCAATTATCAAATTTTTTATAAATTTTTGACCTTTAACTTAAAGATTGCTCCCCTTCAAACAAAAAACTTTTTTTATCACACTGCAAAAAGTAACAAGATTTTTATTATTTTTTGATGACGTGCAATTTTTTTTACTTAGTTCCAAATTAGACATAACAAATCTGAAATAGATTCCCTTTGATTTAAGAATTTTTATTTATTGTATTGCTGTTATTTATAAAACAACAACTGCATATTGCTTAAATTAAAAATTAGTTGTATTTTCTTTTGTCGCACTAGTTTCCAAATGATTTCTTCTTTGCTCTAAAAATTTAATTCTTTATTATCACATCACAAATTTTCAGTAGTTTAAAAGATTCACAAAGAATTAATTATTTCGTTCTTCTTCCGAAGACAAACGATATCTCTTTTACCGATTCTTAAATGTTTTCCCCTGTGAACATTTGACTTCAAATAAAACTACTGTATATGCCTTTCTCTGAAAAATTGTGCTGTAAAACAAGCACTTTATTATACGCTTTATCTAATCGTTCATAACCATCTTACTAATCTCACGTAATACGGGAAGTGGTGTATCTCGGCTCATCAGAAATGTCACGATTATACCCAACATTTGTTGTTGGCCACAACAGGCTACAAACTTCTCTTCAGCTCAAAATATATAGAATACAGATGGCTGCAGCAATTGGCCGGCTGATTATAATAATGCTTAGAATGATATTTTTGAATACGCTTGCCAGAAAGAAATTTTAAAAACAGATAAGCTTGCTTGAAATAATTAATAAAATACAAAAAAGACGGTAAATTTTTCTCACGTAACTTCCGCTCTTACTGGCGCTTAATGTTACAATCATATAAAAGATTGGAAAAAGGTTCATTGTTCAACCAAAAGCAAAATTTGCTTAACGTTAAAGGCTACGTCTTCAATTCTTTTGCATAAAGGTCACACAAAAAAGCTTTCCGCTCAAAATAATCAGCTGTCATTCAACATGTTTCGCTTCGAGTCCTGGAATCTCTTGATAACCCTCAACTACAATCGAAAAGATATCAGATTTCCTCAACTTTGTCTAATTTTTTTTCGCCACTTGCCTCGGGAACAGCTATGCGTTCTCCGTCATACATTCTAAGCTATAAGCAAATATGTCGCCATGCACAAAGGAAATCTGAATTGGCTAACAATTAGGATTTCCTTTTCTTATACTTTGCTGTGATCTAATAAAAGTTTGCGCGGAAACAGGCAAGAAGCCGTTTCAGAAACTACTTTGCGCCATCCCACTATACATCGAATAGCATGACCAATATCGATCAAATCCCCAAAGAGAGTACCTCACGTCGGATAGTAGCTTTTAAAAGCAATCAGACAAAAGAAAATGATATAAAACTCATAATTAATCGCACTGTTCCTTGCCATCTTGTCATAAATCAACCGTAAAGTACTGAAAGAACAACGTTTGTTTAACCTCAGCACTTAGCAAAGACAACAGCAAGGAAACGTTTTATTTTTAAAATCAACGTAAATCTTTTATTGGCTCTGTAAAAAGTAATGTTGTGATATATTGATCCATTGCATGGTTAATTGTTTAATCAATACATAAATAAACGAAACACATTGAAGAAAAAACCGTATGAAAGTTGGACTGACCGCTTTAAGCTCAAACTGAGTGGAAAGCCTTCTATGACAATAGGGCCTAGAGAAAAAGAAATATCTTAAATTAATTTTGTTTTGTATCAGTTTTGACATGAAGGAAAGCTTACAACAAAATATCAACTCATAGATAAATATTTGGTAAAGTAAATCCAGCAAACTATCCAAGCTTTTGCTTTTGTAGGTAAACTTTAAGTAGCTTATTATCAACTTCTACGTACAAGCGTCAAGAATTATCTCTTCAACTAGCTATTGCGCAATATCATCATCACTATTATCATTATTGCTAATCTGTAATTTATAAATGATTTTGAGCGATAAGTAACAAAACGTCATTAATAAACACGATTTGAGAAATGGGACTTAGTATAAGGTCATCAGGCTTGGACTCACAAGACGCAATCTATAGAATGTGCGATTAAGGCACTTGTGCTGCTGTACATTCGGCGTGCATGCAGTTAAGCGTTTTGTCACAATTGAATTAAGCAAAATTCTGACTTGCAAAACAACGTCGTGACATCGGTCAAACGATTATCCCGTGCTCTCAGAGATGCAAGATATTGATGTCAGGTCAAAAGCTTTTTATTTGGTTTCTTATTTTTCCATATATTTGTATGAATATTTAATTATATGAATGAAATTTAAAACTGCTTGCTGGCGCTGCCAACCAGAGAAGAGTTCTGTAAGGTCTCTTTCCGAAGTAAGGTCTCTTTCAGAAGGACACTAGAGAGTGATAAGAGCAGGAGTTGAACCGAGACCAAGTGGATTAAGTTGGCTAATAATTGCCGCTCCTACTTATTCGGCTACACTGCGGACTAGAGTCGAAGCAATACGATCTACCTTTTCAAGAAGTTTTTAGCCTGCATCATAATTTAGTTATATTTTGCAAACAACTTACGAGTTGGAAACACAATAGCTAAGTATAGACAAAAATGGTTAATGCTTTTTTGTTAATTTCATAATTTTTTTAATACCATAAAAATGGCTAATTCTAAATCATAGCTTACTATTTTGTATTTTTGTTTTTCGGTCGTAATCTCTTGTTTTCTGATTCAATCACCAAAATATTGCACACAGTTGTTTCGCTAGGTTGTTTAATAGATTTTATTTTTTTAATAATTTTTGATTTTGTTTACATACTTGCTGTTCCAAGTCTAGTTAATTGTGTTTTTTATTCTTAATTTTCAATAGCTAGGCATTCCTAATTATCTTAAATTGGCGCAGCTCAGAAGCACCTTGACCTAACAGAATTCCATTGATTTTTTAATGAATTCCGTGCAGATCTAAAATGAAAGTTATTTTATGTATTTTTTCATCTGTACATAATCCTCCTCACTAACAGAAAAGCGTTAAAGGCGTTATGCACAGAGTAACTGTCAAGCAATTTCTTCTTAGCTTCTAGCTTGAAAAGTTTTTTGGGGGAAAGGTTCGTATCGGTATATCAAATACTTTAGTGTGTTTAGATTTTTGTACAAGTTGAAAACTATTGCCATAAGCAGGGCTGCGAGCTAACAATAAAATTTGTGGCTACAGCTCCAGCTCTTCTCCGTCATTTTTAAAATGACTGGCTCCAACTCCAAGTTCGGTCCAGATCTTTTATAAATTATTTACTCCAGTGGTATTTGGGTTGATACAATCTATATATAGTTCGAAAAATTAAGAAAAATACTACGATAGGTTCAAAGTAACAAAAGCCCAAGGTAGGCCTATTTCTATTCCAGTATTCTTAAAATGACTGGCTCCAACTCTCCAGCATTGTCAAAATGATTATCTTCAGCTCCGCTCCAGCATTGACTGACTCTAGTTCCAGCTCCTAACCCTAAAACTTTCTTTTGCTCAGGCTCTCAGCTCCATAGCCCTGGCGAGTTTTATACAGTAATACACGATAATTCAGAGCAATTTGGTAGAAGTTTAAATACACGATAATTTAGAGCAAAATCGAATTCAGAATCATAAATCATGAATCAAGAGTAATAAATCAGAGCAAAAAACAAACATTGACAAGCAAGCTCTAAATAGACTTTTATATAAATTGCTTCATTCACATTGGTAAAAGATTAAATATTTACGTTATGATAAAGTTCACAAAATTCTTTTGCATGGTAAGTTTACTATGTTTTAAATTTTAATAATACTTGTTCAATATGTTAAGTGCAAGCCTCATCTCTTTGGTAAATACTTTTCAACTCTTTGCGGTGCTGCAATAAGAAACTGGCTCATCTTAATTGAAAGCGTGGTCGAGTGGTTAAGAGCGCCATGATTGTGTTTGACATGGTCTCGATTCAAAACCTACTCGCGCCATTCTCTTACGTCCTTGGGGAAAAACACTTTACGGTGCTTTTCCCTTCTTGGCGGTCTTGGCAAGAAGTTCTAAATTTCAGTCACATTTCTATAACACTAAAAAGCCAAAATAAAAAATTTCAGCCGGACAGCAATATCATGGCATCTCCGGAAGCAGGTTGGGGTAATTGCTTTCCCTATGTATAGGGCCTCCAACGCTTTCCTGCGAGTCAGGGGGATTAATATAGATATAAAATGAAATGAAATGAAAAATTTTAACCAATTATTTATCATCTTTTCTCCTTCAATTTCTGCCCGACAGCCAAAACAAAAATTAAATTTGATTCTTGCTGAAGTAAAATCTACAAGTCGTTGCGCAGAAAAGCCTGGAAATCAAAAGTGAAATCGTTTTCAACGGAAGAAAGAATTGCGGGGTTAAGATATAAAGTTATGGTTCGTTTCTCAACAAGACAAAAATAAACAATGCCTTATTTTAGTTTTTTTGGAGCAGATACTGACCGCCGGTTAAAGAGAAGCAAGGCAATTTCAAACACATAGTGAAACTAAAGCATTATTTGTAAAGATGCTTTTTGTTGTAGCATTCTTTATTTTTGCTTTTTTAAAATCTGTGTACCCCCAATCTCGGAGTGGCAAAAAAGACACTGTTAGGAAACTCCCAGTTGATACTGAATATCTTTGACTTTGACGGTAGAAAGTTATCTCACCTTAGATCGCCATCCCCTGATTTAATAATCTTTGAAATTAAATAATTCTGCTACAATTTCTAGGTGACTTCTTGACTAGAAGACCTTTATAGGTCATTTCGCAGTCTTCTGTCGAGATTGTTTTATCACTGTAGTTATATATAGTTTATTTTGTACTATTTTGATATATTTTTTGTGGTTATTTTTTATGTATTACCTTTATAGTGCGTAATAATCTCCGACAAATAAACTACTTCTGTCTGTCTGTAAAAATAGCCTACTCTAAAAAGCTTTCGAGTCATTTTGCTGTTCGGTTCAATTTCAAATACGTTTCGTCTTTCTCATAATCCAATGTGGTCGGCTTATAAACAGCATCTGGTGTCCTGCTGCACACTCTATCAAACTGATACAGCCCGTAAAAAATTTGGTGGATTTAGTAGGTTTTTTTTAAGCTGTCTTAAATGTTCCCAATGGCCACTCAAATTTTTTTGTTGGACCTTCAAAATACCAAAGAATTTAAAACAAATTAAAGACAAATCAAAACTGAAAATAAACTTTGATTGGAACCAACCAAATCTGAAAGTTATAGTAACTGACACGTTCAAGGAAAAGAAAGGATGCTTTATTCCGCTTTTTTTACTTTGTTTCCACTACACTACATGTAAGACTTTGGTGCGCGACTTACGGCCCACCCTGTATATTTCTTCAGATTCCTCTAATTTCATAAACGAGGTTTCGATTTCTGAAAATCTCTTAGTGATCTTCAAAGTTAAACCTTAACGAACAATGAATCCCATGAAAATCATTTCCGAGTTTCTACCGTACACGAGGTTGAAAAACCCAGAACTAAATTAAATCGGGCTGCATGTTTCTGGCTATCCTTTCACAATATTAAATAAAAAAAAGTCTATAATTCGTAAGTTTTGCAAATAAGTAATGAATTGCTGAGTAATAAACATAACCTTAAAGCTTTTAAAACTCTACGAAATTAAAGTCGTAGAACTTGACACTCACTTGAAAGTAATCCGCAACTTTCACTTTAAAAGCTTCAATAAGCGCACTCAATTTAAATATTTTTATATATTGGTCTTAATACTTTATTTATAAAATAAAGTAAAACAATTTAGCCCATAAATATTTTATTATTTTAGTTTTAGTGTCGACTGAAGAGGCATCAGTATATACAGCATGCTTTTGCTAAGTACTAGTTTACTCCTGCTGTTCTAAAAAAAATTTTAAGCTCATCTTTTCCTTACTAATATAATAGCTTGAGCTAAACTTGTTAAAAAAATTTTTTTCAAAGCAAAGAAACTTAACAATGTAGTCATGCTATCAATACAAGAAAAACCTATGGCAGAGAAAATTACAAAGATTAGCTTACAGCTTTTGCGTTTCATTCCACTATTGAGAGTCAGTTTCTGTATCAATTTGGATTCGATTGCTTAGTACAAAAAAAAGTGTGCTTAGTAAATCTAATAGCCTTGAAACCTTATATGACGAAGCAGCGTTTCATGTTACTTTGGCATTTTTCAGATCAGATACTACTTGTTGATAAAATAAATTTACCCTTACAAAAGTAAGAGTGAAATTCTTAAGTTAAAACCTTCACTTTTATTGGCGTTGATTCGCATCAAACTACTCGTATTTAATCGCTTGTTGGAAGTAGGAAATTGTTGACTAATAGTTTTGCTAGGCAGCCGATTGTTAAGTTTAGATTGAAGATTTTAGAGACGTTCAACTATTTTTTGTAAAACCACCATTTAAAAATTTTATAGAAAAGTTCGTAAAACTTTTCAAAGCTATTATCGCTTGCAGACAATGTTTTTTAAGCAAATTATTAACAAGAAAAATAAATTAATCTCTAAAAGTCACACGTAAACTTTATTGACAATTTTGATGATAACAGTGCGAAAGAAATGACTTACAAAATCCAAAGTCCTTTTTTTTCAGCTTTTTTCTCGCTAGAAACTTTTACGATTGCTTGAGAACTCATAGCAGTTTCTGCTTTTTGTTTTATCCCTGTTAAATAGAGCAATCTATTTGAATAAAGAACGATTTTTTTTATGTTACCTGTTAACAATCATCAAAACTTTTAAAATATCCTAATATTTCTCAATCTTTTTTGATGTTTTATCGATTTTTCAAAAAGATTACCAGATTTATGCTCAATCTATTATAGAATAATTGTAAATACAAGGTGGTCCATAAGTAGGTGGATTGTACGAGGTCTGTTCAAAAAGTATCCGACCTTTTTCCATCTCGCCAATAAGGTATGAGCAAACTGCCCGTGCAAAGCGTGGCTGCACACACACACATTCACGCGTAATCGTGAAGCGTTTCAGGCCGATTCGTCATTCGTATCTCTCTGTGTAAAGCATTTAGTGCAGGCGTGTAGTACGTGTTCATCGGTTTTTTGATTTTCAGAAAATTTCATTTCAATGACAGAACGCATCGAACAGAGGTATTGCATCAAGTTTTGTCAAAAACTTGGTGATACTCAAGTTGAAACAATTCGAAAGATTCAACAAGCTTTTGAAAATGAGGCCTTAAGCCCAACTCAGATAAAGCAATGGTTTAAACGCTTTAAAGATGGCCGTGCATCAGTGGAAAGTGATCCTCGCTCAGGAAGGCCATCCACAAGCCGAAACGAGGAGGCGATGGATCAGGTTCGTGAAAAAGTGTTGGAGGATCGTCGTTTAACAGTACGAGAGATTGCTGCAGAAATGGGAATAAGCACAGGCTCAGTTCATTCAATCCTAACTGAGGATTTGAACCTGCGGAGAGTGTCGGCTAAATTTGTCCCCAAGCTGCTGACGGAGCAACAGAAGGAACTCCGGAAGGAAATTTCGGAGGACATGCTGGATGTTGCAAATCATGACCCAGAATTTATCAAGACAATCATCACTGGTGATGAGACCTGGGTTTATGGTTATGACGCAGAAACCAAGTTTCAATCATCACAATGGAAGCATCCGGAATCACCACGCCCAAAAAAAGCTCGGCAAGTCCGCAGCAATGTGAAAGTTATGCTGACCTGTTTTTTTGATTCCCGTGGCATCGTGCATCATGAATACGCACCAGAAGGTCAAACAATCAACAAAGAGTACTACCTGGAGATTCTACGTCGCCTTCGTGATGCTGTGCGAAGAAAGCGGCCAAACATGTGGGCAGCAAAGAATTTTCAGCTTCACCACGACAATGCTCCCGCTCATTCTGCACATGTGGTCCAAGCTTTTCTAGCCAAAAACAGCATGCCACTTATTAGACAGGCTCCTTACTCTCCCGACTTAGCACCGTGTGATTTCTGGCTGTTCCCTAAGCTAAAAACAACTCTGAAAGGGAGGCGATTTCAGTCAAGAGAAGACATTATGAAAAAAGCGACGGAGGAGCTTCAGAGCATTCCGGGGGAGGAGTTTATGAAGTGTTTTGAGAAGTGGCAGAAGCGCTGGGATAAGTGTGTGAACCACCAAGGGGAATATTTTGAAGGAGATTGAATAAAACTTGCAAAATTTATTGTGTTGTGTGCTTTATACAAAAAAGTCGGATACTTTTTGAACAGACCTCGTATGTGGAATAGGTTTACGTATTAGTTATATTAGTACAATTGTGTTCATTATGACTATGTTATTTGTGCTATGTTATTGACAATTTTTTAATTACGATTATTTAAATTTAATGGTAAATGTAATAATTGTGTTAGTAAACAGGTTGCGGAGTCGAAGCGGAGGTTTTAGGAAGGAGTCGAAGTCGGAGTCGGATAAATTGGACATCAGGAGTTGGAGTCGGATAAAATATTCCGACTAGTAATTTGTAGTAATTATTTATTTGTAATGGTTTTATTGTATTATAGGTTAGTGGTTGCACTTATTTAAAGAGGTTAAATTTTGGTAAAAGAGGTATTATAGTTGAATTTTAACTTACAAATTAGCAAAAATGAATACGAAACAGACATCGTTAGAACGTGTCCTTGCAAAGGGGAAAGACCAGTAAACAGACAGAAGAAGAGCCTTCAACATCAAAAAACAGAAAGATTTGACAGACTATACTATGAGTCCTACTTGAAATATAGATTTTTCGCGAGAGGTGGCTTCAACATATCAACGCCACTGTGCATAGTTTGCTGCTACCGGCTCTCTAACGAGGCAATGAAACCTCCAAAAATGCTTTGCCACTTGAACACCCAGCACCCTGGATTAAAAGACAAGCCTCTGGAGTATTTTGAAAGAAAAAAACAAGAACGTAAAGAACAGAAGAAATTTCTGAGGGCAACCACATCAATAAACAAGAATGCGCTGAGAGCATCATATTTTCTAGTTTTCTTAGCTCTTGTTAGCTGGCACTGTGACTAGATACTTGAGGAAATAGTTGAAGACATTGAGACACAATTGTTGGAGAGGATTAATACAACACCATGGTACGAACTCCATGTTGACGAATCTACAGATATTGATAGCAAGTCACTACTACTTGTTTATATGCGATATCTTTATCAGGAGAATATGCATGAAGATTTGCTAAGTGCACTATTTTTGTCAACAAGCACAACAGGAACAGAACTGTTCAAGTCACTAGATGGCTATACATCAGGACAACTAAAATGTTCCTTTTATGTCGGCATATGCACAGACGCAGCTGCTGCCATGACCGGACGACTGTCTGGTTTAACTGCTCGGATTAAGGAGATTGCACTTGAGAGTAAATTGACGCATTGTGTCATTAACAGGGAAATGCTGACAAGCCCAAAAATGTCACTGGAATTCAACGGCGTATTGATTGACGTCGCTAAAGTTATCAACCACATCAAAGCACACGCCCTTAACTCGCGCCTATTTGAGCAGCTTTGTGAGGAGATAAACGCAGAGCACAGACGCCTTCTCTTGCACACAGAAATAAAATGGTTATCCCAAGGAAAGTCGCTAACTAGAGTGTTTGAATTACGAGAGCCATTGCAAAAATTTTTCTCAGAAAAGAAGTCACCGCTGGCAGCACATTTTAGTGACAAGGAATGGGCCGCAAAACTGGCTTACCTGTGTGACGTATTTAGGCTGCTCAATTAATTCAGTCTGTTCCTTCAGGAAAAAATGAAAACTGTTTTCAAGTTGACACACAAAGTAGCTGCATTTAAGGCTAAACTAGAGTTGTGGGGACGGCGCGTAAACAGAGGCATTTTGGATATGTTTTATACATTAGCGAGAATTTTGGGCCAGCCTGAGCCTCTATTCTCCCAGTTGGTACACGATCACCTGTCGTTGCTTTTAACACAGTTTGAGCGCTACTTCCCAACCACAAAAACCCACGAATTGGTAATGAATGGATCCGCGACCCATTTGTCAACAAACCAGGCGAATCTAGCATGTCTCTGCAAAAAGAAGATCAATTGTTGGAGATTGCAAATGAAGGCTGCCTTAAAACTACGTTTGAAACAACAACTCTGCCGATGTTCTGGATTAAAGTGGGATAGGGGGGATGGGGGATACCCTGATATGGGGGATACCCTGAGATCGCAACCACAGCACTTAAAACCCTGTTGCCATTTCCGACATCCTATCTGTGTGAAGCAAAGTTTTCTGCTGTTACAGCCAACAAAACAAATAACGGAGTAAACTGGACATAAGCAACACACTTCGGGTGTCATAGTTCCTATTACCCCCAGATGGAATCGTCTCGATGCAGATAAACAAGCTCAGGTTTTCATTGATTTAGCATTCTAGTGAGTTAAAATATTAAATCACTTTATATTCGTTTTTTTTGTTTTTGGTGTAACTGTATGTTGTGTTAAAGACATATTCAAAAACAAATAAATTAAAATTATTAAATCAAAACAATCTGAAATATAAACAATCAACGTCTTTTGTCACCGGGCCGCGGTAAAATTCTCAAACTCTGACCGGTCCGAGATAATAAAAAGGTTGGGAACCACTGGTTTAAACCCAAACTTTTGGTATCGTTATTTTTCTAAGATGCGAGTTTTCATCTGAAGCGTAAAAGTTTATTTTAACTGTGTCCCCTAATGAGCCTTACAGTTGAAACAGTATCATGGGACTAATTTTAGTAAAATGTTTTTTTTAATATTTGTGTTTTGATAATCAGGAATAATCGCTCAGGCTATTGAAATCATTGAGCACTCTTCTGAAGAGCACCAGCTATTTGCAGTTATATGTATATACACTCATATACATAATTTTTTAAAATTAATATTTTTTTATGTATTTGAAAAACCTGACTTATTTTGTGCAACTGTCAACTCCTTTACTAAGTAGTCGGAGTTGGCATTTCAGAAATTTTAGGAGTCGGAGTCGGATCTTAACCTTCCAACTCCGCAGCTCTGTTAGTAAATACAATTGTACAATACAATACAATTGTACAAATTACATACAATACATGTATGTAATCTCAAAATAATTGTTATCATTTATGGTCCACCTACTTTTGGACTACCCTATATAAAATTTGAACCCAAAACTACAACATAATAATTCGGTATTTGGACTGCGAATACAATCTACATTGTTGGTGTTAACTTTGCTTGTGTTTGTCATGTTAAATTTACGATTTTTCTAATGAAAACTAAATATACAAAAAGTAATTCAGAATTTATAAACTGCTTCAATATTTTTGCAGTTGCTGCAAATTGTTTATCGCAAAGAATCAAGAAATTTACCGCCAGGTTAATAAATGTTAAACTAGACGAACAAGTGAAACTTAATTTTGGCGCATATAAAACTAGTAATTGGTTTAATGTTGCGTTCTCGCCAAGTTGCCACGAAGCAGCAGGAAAAAGACCACGCTTTTTTACGTCATCAAAATAGGTTACCTTTTAACACAAAACCTATTCATTACGTCATGTCTTTTTAACCACGAGTTTAGCTGAACTTTTATCGTACTTTTCTGTACAGTCGACAAGTAATCAGTTTGTGTTTTCAAATTTAAAAATTTGCTTGGGCTTTTCTGTTCGTTTTCAAGCAACATTTCTTCAATTGTTCTTTTATTCGCATTGTCGAAACTTACAATCGTACGGAATAAAGGCAAATTATAGGGTTTTTCGATCTAATTCGTTGTTTTTGCAATCAAATTCGTTCTTTTTGCAATCAAAGTCGTTTTTTTTGCAATCAATTTCGTTTTGAAAAAGCTTTTATATATATATATCTTTGTATAGGGCAGGGGTTTTCAACCTATTGGCCATGGCCTGGTTGTGAGCCACAGTGGTTTTTTAGTGGGCCATGGAGCATAAATCAAAATGAAAGCAATATGTATAACATATATGTATAATTAGGCATGCCATCCGTCCCATTTTTTAGGCATTTTTCTGGCCTTCTGTGCAGTCAACCAGATGAAGACTTTTTTTTTTTTGAGAGAACACTATGATTTTGGGACAAAAATAGGGAAAATTGACAGCAATTCCAAGTGAAGACCTTTTTTTTTTTTTAGAGAACACTATGATTTTGGGATTGGAATTTAATTTTGTTGACCAAAGTGGGTTGTGAAGTTAACTTGGGTTGAAAAATAGGCCACGGTACAGAAAAGATTGAAAACCACTGGTATAGGGTCACCCGATAGGGTCTCTATACATATATCGTAGATAATATGGGGTCTCTCTATTAGGTCTCCATAATTAGGTCTCCATAATCTATAGTCTCCATAATTAGGTTTCTGTAATATAGTCTCCATAAAGTATATATAGATAGGTATATAGACCTATCGGAGATCCTATATGGAGACCCAATATTATGGGGACTATATTATATAGACCATATTATGAAGACCTAATATCTATTATTGAGACTACATTATGGAGACCTAATTTTGGAGACCTAATATTATGGAAACTATATTATAGAAACCTAATTATGGAGACTATATATATATATAAATTCAAGGTCTTGGAGAGACTAATCTATGTCCACGTCGAACCAATTATAAACCTATGCACTGCTACCTAGAGAGCAAGCTGGGTTTTGGCGCAGAAGGTCGACTGTAGATCAAGTCACTTTTTTAACTTAAGAAATTGAGGATAGTTTTTTGGCCAAAAAGAAGACCGGCGCTGTACTTGTCGATCCCTCAGCAACCTACGATACTGTATGGCACCGCAGCCTCGCCTGCAAGTTACTCCGTCTTCTTCCGGATAGGCAAATGATCTCATTGGTAGAAACACTACTTATAAATTCAATTTTGGTTCAAAGACCAAATTATAAATTCAAATTTTGGTGATGAAGAGAATAAATTCTTGTTAATGAAAGAAAGACTCAATCCGCTCCCCGCAGAAAGGTGCCGGCGTGTCCAACGATAAAAACGGAATTCAATAACTAGAACCGTCCTTGAAATGCTGAACTTGTCTAAATAAAGGTCAGCGAAATCCCTCCAAGTTACAACCACCCTTACTTAAATATGCGTAACTCTATGACGCCCGATACATAAAATTATAGTTGTACGAGAGGAAGGAGTTTATTTTTTACCCGCGGTTTGCACACACGCAGTCAACACTATACAGCAAAAATTAATAATACAATGGTCACGTGACCATTCAGCAAACACGGTCACCGTTCTCTGAGCCAAATTCTAGTTACTGTGTCATAAGAGCGATCTCTCACTCTATTTATAATAAATTCGAATTGGGGCCACGTGGACGACGACAAAGTTAACAGTAAAATTCAATTTTATGCTATTATACAGGTTACTGCCAAAACGAGGTCACATAGAGATAAATTAAATTAGGACGATGTATTTAGGTTATTTTAGAAGATGCAGTTAATTTAAAATCTATAAATTGATTGATCTGTTAAAGGCGTCAATTTTATCACATTTCCTCGCTGTTGGCAGCTGCGGCTCATTGCATTTCTAATAGAATTTTCTAATAGGTCACAAAAATTCACAAAGAAGCGATTTGCATTACGTAACACTCATTAATTATTGAATTTGTTTATAATCAAAGTTTTACACTCACACCGGTGCCGGAAAACAAAGCAGGTTACAACGCCTTAAGAATGGCGTCCCACAGGAATTAGTTCTGGCACGGATCCGTCTTGTTTAATGTCGTTCCACACGGATCAGTCTTGTTTAATTTATTTATTTATTTACTTAAGTCAGACTCCCGGTCCATAACAGAGAAAAAAAAACACACCAAAAAAAAAATATATCAGCATTAATATCTACACATATCACCATTCAGTGACAGTTGACAGAAAATTTGTTCATGCTGATGAACTGGTCATCTTGCAATATGCAAGCGACTGGCAGGCGTCAGAGGGGAATCTTACTCTGGACATGACAGCCCTATCCTCTTACCTTCACAAATGAAAGCTCAAGCTCAGTACAACAAAGATTGTGTCGGCAGCCCTCCATCTTTACAACAAGGGGCACGACGTGAGCTTAACATCTTTGTCAATAGACAGGTCCTACCGTTTTGTGCTGAACCCATTTATCTTGGCATAAAGCTCGACTGGGCATTTACGTTTCGCCGTCACTTCAGAGTTACTGCGCAAGAAGTTAACGTTTCGTGTTGGGCTTTTAGGGCAATTAGTTGGATCAAGCTGGAGTGTGAATGCCACAGTACTCCGCACAGCCACCCTTGCCTTGGTCTATTTCACGGTTGTGTACTGCGCGTCTGTTTGATATTGCAGTGCTCATACTCGCCTTATCGCCAAGCCCATTAACAATGCCTTGCGCATAGTAACGGGATGCCTGCGTCCCATATCAACAGCCAAAATTTTTATCTTAGCAGGCATCCAACCAACTGAGCTTTGCCGCCAAAAAGCCGTATTGTTTTTAGTTCGCCGCGCTCAGGAGCCAGAATATCTCCTGTATAAAAGACTCCTGTCTCCACTTTGTAGAGAGCTGCGGCAACTTAAATCAAGACACCTATTAGTGCCTGCTGCACTGGAACTGCTGAACAATTCTGCCCAGTCAGGCACCATGTAGCACGATGAGCGGAATATAGATAGAGCATGTAGTGGCAGGTAAACGCTTCTCGACTCCATACATCAATTTAGGATGCTAGTCCAACGCCACGGGGAATTAGCTTTCCCAGACCTGCATCGTTGGTTTATTCTATTCCGCTATTCGTCTATTCCGCTCAGGAACGCAGAAATGGGGTATGGCTTCTATGGCAGCCTGTGAGTGTGGCGCAAAGGAACAGACAGTTCAGCAAATAATAACACCTTGTCCCATTTATCACAATCCAAATGGAGCCAATGCTCTCTCAGATGTCAACAAAAACCTAGTGACCTGGCTGATGGAAACATATTCGGCCATTTAGTAGACTATTCAGCTTCCATCCATCTCCCCCAAACGAAGAAGAAGACAAATTTAAATCAAATTTGTGTAGATTTTCAAAAGAACTACCGGTCTTTTCTGCAATAACAATTACGATAATAAAAAGTTCTTCGATATGCTGACGCTTTGGCATTTACAGGGAATCGCGACTAATATTTTGGTGACGAATTATGATTTTTTTTCTAATTCTATAAAAGCCTTTGGCGAAAATGTTATTATATATTAGTTTGCGAACATGAAATTTTTCGGTGCATTGTTTGCGATAATGTTAAAAGCGTTTTCCTGCCAATAAATGATGTAAAATTACAACCAACTGGGAAATTAACTTTTTTCTAAAAAATTTGTTTGAATTTTGATATAACAACAAGAGTGAAACTCGAATCTTGTGCTTCTCGTTTTAAGTAGCCGACTTTCTCATAAGTTTGAATTTTCTGCATTTTAAATCTATTAAAATGCAGTTGCACTTTTGCTGCTACGTTTTTACGTCAATATTTTTATAGCAGATGACAAAACGAAAAATTTTACTTCAATCTAAAGTAACAATAGCAGATCATCCGGTGAAATATTTTTAGAAGGCATGTTACCTTTAGCAAAAAAGCTCTTAAATAAAATTTTTGTGGGGTATCCAAAAAATAGTTATACTTTTTTTTGTTGGTATTATTTTGTCATCAGATAGATCTTAAATCATGACAATCGTACTTACCTAGCCAGTGTCGATTTCCAAATGTTCAACACATATGCATCTCTTGGTGTTGATTAAACTGAGCAGAATCAGTTATGGCTTTAATATGGAGAGAACGGAGCGCACAAAAAACCTCAAAAAGTGGCCCTATATAAGCAAAATAACGGTGCCCCTGTCTGTACTTTAACTTTAAACGCAAGTCGGGATAATGTACTCGACTGAAAGTGATGACTTTTCTTTTGGTGATCACTATATTTTGGGGACGAAAAAAAGTGGACATACTAAAAACTGGCCCCTTTTTTCACACCAGCCCCCCCTTTTTTTTAAGGTCATCACTGAGCAGAATTCAAACATAAAATTATGAAGTTTTAAATTGAATGCTGATAAATAAATAAGACATTGCGTCAGGGTGGTTGCACATCAGTAAGAAACGCATGAAATTCGTATGATCATGTCAAGCAATCTTACGAAGCAAAAGGCACAGAAACTACTTAATTACCATGTCTTTCCTACCATTTAAATCAGTTGATATAAGCAACCAATTGCAAAAAATCAATTAAGTTTATTTAATGTTTCCAAAAATCAAGCGGGATGCATTGCCTGGAGTTGATTACACGCTAGTTTGTTTGGGGGAAATGTTTCCAAAAATCAAGCGGGATGCATTGCCTGGAGTTGATTACACGCTAGTTTGTTTGGGGGAAAATGAACCAAAGTGAGGGAGAAATTTATGCACAAGTACAAACATAGTCAGGCCAAGTCGGACGCTAGAAAGTTTAAAGTGAGCAAACGATTCATTTTTCGACAAGAAAACAATCTCCGGTATTTTTGTATACATACCGTAGGAGATACAATAAAAAAAGAATAAAGAAATTGAGATTTTAATCTAAGATGAATTTCCTTTCAATACATTACGTAATCTTTGTAATCACTACTTTTTCTTCTTTTGCTGTTACTCCGATCGGCTTTTCTTCAAATTAGTTCAGGTTCAAGCAGTGTTGCTAATTTGGATTTTCTACATCTAAATTTTTGTTGTGTTTATATATGAATTTTATTTTTTGGGATATTGGATGTTTTTTTTCGACGTAACATGTCCTGGTTCATTATCTATAGCAGTGGTTCCCAACCTTCTCAGTGTCATGGACCCTTTTCGTGATTAGGCTGAAACTTGTGGACCCTTTTTTAAAACCAGTTAATATTGTTACGTTTATGTGGTCTCCATTGGAAAAGGAAACCAAAGTTTAAATATTATTGAAGAGCATACGAAATATCTCATGAAAAAGTTTAGTAATCTACGCTTGCAATGAAATAATAACAGTTTGACAGAGTATACCGTGCAATGAATTATATAGGAAGACAGATTGCAAAAATAGCATTGCTACGTCATTTTAGTCTTAAACTAAGTTTTGCAATTTTTCGCTGAAATAAATAACATATCTTAGGTTTGCTCGGTGTCCTGAACCTGTAAGTTGAGCGAAAGCTAACGGGGGAGTTGAGCGAGAGCAATTTGCTTTATATTTCTTTTAAACTGATAGGTATACTTAAGAAAAGTAAAATATGGAAAACTAGTGTTTGTGTGTCAATTAATGTTTTGTGAAATCGTAATTTGTAGCAGATGGATCTCACTCTGAAAGATTTTAACAGCTGATTAGAATCGTCACAATTACAACAGAAAAGATTATAGCACTGAAAGTGAAAGTAGCTCTTATACAGTAGCTATAGATCAAATAAACTGTAGAAAGTGAAGTAAGCTAACATCGTCTCTGTTAATTTGCACTGTTGATTGAATTTGACAGATTGAACAAAGCTTTCAATAAAAAGAAGTATAAGTGATAATTTTGGGGGTTGAAGGTTATAGCTACAATTAGAACGTTTAACGTAAGACGCAGTGTAAATTTAGCTGTTAATTTTTAAAAATTAAGCTTTTTTAATAGGAAAAAAAGTCAAGCCGAAGCAAAAAAATTTAAAGATCCCCATCAACTCTAAATAAAATTTTATTTTAAAATAAATTCATAGCAAATAATAAAACCTGATTGACATCCGGGTAGCCTCCATTTTCGACTTACTGCTTTTAGTAAACTTTTTATATAAAGTTTATCCATGTCTGAAAAATGTAACACAATTTTAGTTTATGACAAGTCGGGTTTTACACGTGCAATAAAAGTAACTGGCAGTCAATCTAATCGTATAAATGAGTCATAAATTTATGATTAAATTTAATCTTCTGTCATTCGGCTCCAAGTTTAACTTTTTATACAGTTACCGCTATAGTAATTATCTAGGTCAGTGTTTCTCAACCTGTCTGTCGCGGCACACTAGTGTTTCCAAGTGTGCCGCGAAAGATTATTGACTTTGGAAAGCATTCATATATACTTTGATTTTAAAAAGTTTCAATATTTTTGATCCTGATATAATTTTGAAAGCAGCCTTCTATTCGGTAAAAAAATTAAAAAACTGGGATGATTGGTGATGTGAATTTTTCTCTTGTTTAACTTTTAAATTAGTATACGAAGCAATTCCTTTTTGTGAATTTACAAGTGGAAATCTAAATAGAGCCTTAATGTATGTATGTATGTATGTATGTATGTATGTATGTATTTATGTATGTATGTATGTATGTATGTATGTATGTATGTATGTATGTATGTATGTATGTATGTATGTATGTATGTATGTATGTATACTTTTTTTATTTCTCAGCCGAAACAGCACAAATCAAAGCACAAAAACACATTTAAAGCTGACAAAAAGAAAGCAGTAAAACACGATATACGTTATAGGACATGCAAACAATATGTTGTACAGATATAACAAACGTCACTATAATCTGCATGCTCACTGCACCTTAAAATTCAGAAAAAACTGAGTGAATCAGGGGTAAATGCTTTTCAAAGTGAGGTAGATGAAAGATCGATTAATTGTTTAGCTTCCAGAGATGTAAACCCTTGAGGTACAATTGCATTGTCAACAAAAGGATTTTTATCCACTTGTACTTATCCATTTCTTCAGAAAAATATTTATTAAAATGTCAGATTAGAGAATCTAAATGCGAATAGTTCACATTGTTTACACCACACTGCAAGGGGAGATTTCCAGATAGTGGAAACTATCACATTATTCTTTATTTTTTGACAATACATTTTTCCATAATCGTAGTTTTTGTTTAAAATTTTAAACTTAAGCTGTAAGTTTGTTATGAAGTTGCAGGATGTAGAGTATCCCTTCCTTGGAGCGAGATGTTTAATTGATTTTGTTTTTCAAAAATATCACATAAATAGTCAGGAAAACTTCGTTTGCAAATGTAGTATCAAGAAAATGATTTTCCTCTTTCAAAAATATGATAATTTTATTTCTCGATTGGTACACACAAAAAAAGAATTTTGCCTTTGGAAAGCCATCATGAATTACAATTAAACAATAACTTGTGTTCGGCTCCGAGTTTATCGCAAAGACATTAGAAAAGCTGAGCTTCAAGAAGGTCTTCATTTAATGAAGTTTACTTTTATTTTATGTCTATATTTATCCTCTGATTCGTAGAAAAGCGACGGAGGCACTAATAAATAGGGTAAGCAATTACCCCGAGTTTGCAGTTTTGACATCGATTTCTGACACTTCATTCAGGTCAGCAATGAGCACTATTCACATAAGCTCACACAATATTTCCACTGAACATTATTTTCTTCGAAAAAGTTGTTCAGAATCGCAAACAAATCATGTTGCTTTACAGCTTGTTAAACTGGGCTTGCAAAAAAGCAAACCTTCGACAATGTTGCTATTGTTTTCAATGAATCGTAGGTAGCAAATTAAGTAAGCATCTTTATTTCTGGTACTGGTTGTTGCCTCATCTAATTGTAAACTAAACTCATTTTCAAGCATTTTTGCTACCAGCTGATCGTTGATATCATCAGCAATTATTTCGATCCTCTCCAAATAGTGTTGCTTTGAGAGTGGAACGACTTTAAGTTCTTGCTCAGCTACTTCCCCAACCATTGTCGAGTCTAAATCAATGGTACCAGGTAGTAAGAGCTCCTCCGCGAAAATATGCGTTTTTTTACATTTTGCAATTCTATGCGCTACTTTAAAAGACGCTAGCTGAGCTTTGGTTGGTATAGATAAAAGATTTAAAAATACAATTAACTGCTTCTTCATTTCTTATGACTTTTAGATAAAAAATCACGTAATTTCCCGGATAAGTAGTTGCGATTTGTTGTTAGTTTTATTTATTTTATTTATTTATCTCTATATTTATCCTCCTGACTCGCAGGAAAGCGACGGACGCGCTAATACATAGGGTAGGCAATTACTCCGACCTGCTTCCGGAGATACCAAGATATTGCTGTCCGCTTGTAATTAAATAGAGATATGATTGAAATGTAGAACTGCTTGCCAAGACCACCAAGCAGGGGAAAGTGCCGTAAGGTGTCTTTCCCAAGGACACAACAGAATGGCGCGAGTGGATTTTGAACCGAGACCATGTTGATCATCAGCACAGCGCTTTAATTACTCGACCACGCTGCCGACCCTTTTCAGTTGACTGTTTAGTTTACTAGATAGCACGTATTTTGCAGCTAAGGTTTTGCAACAAATCACAGATTGCGGATGCTCAATGCCTTGTTTTTCTACGACAGTAAAGCTGAAATTGAAATAACAACAGTTGTATTTTCTTTGTATTTCTTCCATTTTTCTTTATGTTTGCATCAGTTTCAACCTGCCTTTTCTCAGGTAAAGTGCTGGTCACAAATTTTTCCATTACGAAACCTAAACCTAATTGCAGTTAGTGTTTTACCTTATAATTGCGTAAACTAGACTCCTGCAAAATTACTTTTAAGGACAACCTTACATAAAAGCCAATGACAAACAATGCAACCTTTTGCTTTAGTTAAAAGGGAGAAAAAAGTTAATTGTCCATTGTTACTAAATAAGCATTGGATTGGAACATTTGGTCATTATGATTGGCAGCTGTTTTATTAAGAACACAGAACGTTTTTTGTGCAACGTAAATTAGTAAACGCAACAGTTTTTGCAAATTTACGCGACCGTCCTGCCAAAGTCTGGGAATGGAACCGCTGAGCTATATAATTTAAGATATTCCATTGAACAAAACAGAAATAGTTTTGTAGAGAAACTATTTGGTAGAAACGAAACTAAGTTTTTCTCGAGCATCTTAAAAATTAAAAGGAAATGAAACTATTTTGCACTCGCGAGTACAATTTGTGCGGCCTTTTTATCTCTTATTGGAACTAGTTTTATTTCTTTTTTACTCTCAATTTCATCGGTTTTTCTTCAAATTAGACTCGACCCGTGAACTGAGATTTAAGGCAATCCTCAAACGATTATCCCGACTTAGACCGAAAATGTTGTCCAGTCGAAATTTCTATTTAATTTTTTAGTTAAGGCTATATTGTGACTTTTGAGATATAACTGAAATTCAGAACTACTTGCTAAAACTGGTATCCATTTAAAATATCAACTATACAATATGAACGACCCAACTATCAACTGACCAAAATATCAAGTGATGGAAATATCGACAGATCAAAATATCAACCTTCGATATCCAGGAGCCTCCATATCGTGAAATGATAGGAGGTTAGTTGGAATTCAAAGCCTCTGTGCCACCTTTCGACGGATTAGTGTCTGCGAGACTTAATTTTGGTTGTTGATATATTGGTCGCTTGATATTTTGATCAATTCATATTTTGGTCAGTTGATATTTTGGTCGTTGATATTTTGACACCAAACCGCTAACACTGCCGAGCAGAAATGCCGTAAAGTGTTTTTCCCAAAAGCACAACAGAATGATGAGAGCAGGTTTTAAAATTTGAGTTAGCCTATGACCGTGTCAATAACGTTCGCCATCAATACGGTACTTTACGTCCCACTCTACCATGCTGTCGAAACTATAGCCTAATAATAGTTGAATTCCACCTTAAAAATTTTTGTAGTCAATGGCATGGTATCAGCTATTAAGGTTTAGTTGTCGAGCTCGCATTACAAGATCTTCAAGGCAGGACTGCGAATTCCAACACGAAAAACTCAATATTTATTGCCGAACTCAAACTCGAAAAAAAATTATTTTTTGGTCTTTATAAATAAAAAATTATCAAACTCAAGGAATTGAAAATGGGGAACTCAAACTCGAACACAAACTTGATAAATTGAACATGATGAACTTGAACTTGCAACTTTGCAAACTCGAACTTGATCTTGAACTCGGTTAAAGATACACCAAGTTCCCATCCCTGCTTCAAAGACACTCATAAGCGTACGTATTAAGGTGGTACAATATCACCCACGCAATAAAATTTTTTTTTTTTAATTTACAACGACAGTAGGCTACATAGTAAGTGTAAGTATAAGCTGTCAGCGATATGAGCAAATTGTGTTTGTCTCTTGCTTTTTTCATGAAGTGACTATTATTTTAAATGTAATTATACGCTTTTATTGTTAAGTGCAATATTATGGGCAAAGTAATCTTAATTTTTAAACTCTAATCAAAAAAAGCTTTATGGCTCCCTGTGTCGTCTTTTATGTGGAATATTAGTCGAAATAGCTTTTTGAGTGGTTGAGGTTGTCAAACTCTGGTATAAGTTAGAAAATTAATTCGTTAATAAAGTGACGTTTTGTTCAATCCCATCCAGTTGCGTGCGCAGAAATTTGTCAAGTGGGGAGGGTTGCAAATCGAAAACACGATTATTGAAAGTGGTCCTGGTTATGGGCCGAAAACTTTTTCAAACTTTCTTTTCAAATTAGAGTTTTTTGGAGCGCCTTGCCGTAGTATTAGTTTTTTTTGCCTAACCTGAAATACAACTATTAAATATCAATAAAATTTTTCACAAGTTTAGCTCCTTGATGTAACTGAATTAGTTCAACTCGAACCCAACTTAATTTTAATAATTGTTAAAATCACAAAGCATTACTACAAAAGTATGAAGATAATTAACCTGGTATAGCTACATACTGATTTCTATTTAAGCAAGATGGTGATCGCACTTGGTTGAAACAGACTATTGGGTTTTTTAATAAGTTTTATTTTATTTGCATCATAGTAGGATTCAGAAATATTCACCTCTTATGAAGCACTCTGTATCGCAACTAAAATCACTAAATATCTAGCTCAGTGTTTCTCAAAGTGGGGCACTTGGGTCCCTAGGAAGGATTTCGTAATCTGTAGAAAGAAATAATTCTTGAGAAAAAAATTTCTATAAAATGTAAGTTGATTTCAAATTATTGACTGATAACATAAACAAGCGCATCCTTTCTAGTTACACCTGGACAATTCATAAAAATTGTTTCACTAAAGTAAAAACCGAAAAAAAGTTGTTGTTGTCGTAGTATGGAAGGCCATCAACTCTGGGTCAAACACAAACGGTAATGAGGCCAAAAGTTTATGTTTGTACTACCCCAGGCTGCTACACAGCCCGGACAGATGTTAGCAGCGATGGTGTTAAGCCAGATAGGGTTTCATCATCAAGAAGATAGGGTTTTAGCATCAAGAACCATCAGTACTCCATGTCATGCCCAATGCAGGCTATGGGGCGCGGCGTTAAAACGTGCTCTGCCGTTTGTTCAATGACGCCGCAATCGCAATCTGGTAAAAGAGCGAGACCCCATTGTACATAGACAAATGGAATCGCCCAACACCAGTCAGCAGGCGATTGGTCTTAACCCAAGCTGTTCGGGGCAACCCCATACCAACAGCCCATTGGTTCTGGGTATGAAAGCAGAAGTCTGGATGTATTCTCATAGTACTCCATGTTCCCTCTAAGATTCGTTCTCTGGGCGACGCCAGACTGGCGCGCAGTATTCAGCTATCGAGTAGGCCAGAGATAGGGCAACTGTTCACAATTTTGGTCCAGCACTCCATCTTTGCAAGTCGCCTCTGCAGTATGACGCGAGGAGACACAATTTTTTACGCAATGCCACAAAATAGTGACGGAATGTCGGCAGCGTGGTCGAGTCAGCAGTGTGGTCGAGTGGTTAAGGCGCCGTCCTTATGATCAACATGGACTTGGTTCAAAACCCACTCGAGCCATTCTATTTTGTCCTTGGGAAAGACACTTTACGGCACATTCCCCTGCTTGGTGGTCTTGGTAAGCAGTTCTTAATTGAAGTCATATCTCTATTAATTTACAAGCGGACAGCAATATCTTGGCATCTCCGGAAGCAGGTCGGGGTAATTGCTTAGGCCTACCCTATGTATTAGCGCGTCCGTCGCTTTCCTGCGAGTCAGGAGGATAAATATAGAGATAAAATAAAAATAAAAAAAGTTTCATCTCAAAATAAGTCGGAACCGGACAGAATGGTAAAAGTTGATTCCTATTATAGACCTTTATAGCTGACGTTTGACCGGTCGGTTATTTAAATGAAAGGCTGTTCTCACCGTCTTTGAAAGACTGAGTTTCAAATTCTAGGTCTGGAAATACGAAGAAACTGTAGTCATGTCTTGACTTTCAAGTCCTTTCAATCTTCAGAAAAGTGCAACAATGTTAGATCGACTGCAAAAGCAAACTGTCTAAAAATTGCGAAAGGCAGATCACACGATAAGATATTAATAACAAAAGAAGCCAATACTGATCTTCGAGTAACGTTATTTCTTTGACAGCAAAGCTTGCTTCGCTTGCTGCCAAGTAGTAGGAGTAAAACTTCTGTTTTGGACAAACTCTAAGATCATTTCAATCATGCGCTTATCTGACAGAAGTTTCAACAAGCTTGCAGGTCAGATCAAGCTGCTTCAAATTAAAACAAAAACCAAAAAAAATTTTTTACTTAATAACAAAATGGGAATTTCGCAGAAAAATTTTATTATACGAGGTATACATTTTTGGAATGGCTGTACCTCAGTCTTGAAAAAGGAAGAATACGACTAAACTTTAAAAACCACTGATCTACGAGCAAATCGAAATAACTTTGTAAAAATAAAAAACCATTTTTGTTAAATTTTCGTTTACGGTTTACCGTCGTTAAGTCGGACAGCTTGGGGGGAAGGGTGTCCGACTTAGCCGATTGTCCGACTTAACTGAAGGCCTGTAGGCCATAGCCTATAAACATGCCTAGGGCAATGGAATTTAGTCAAAAATGCCCGATTATTATATAGGTTATTTATTAAATTTACCTTCATAACATGTAAAAAAAGCAGATTCATTTATTTATTTTGGTGAATTAAAGAAAACACTGCAAAAGCAAAAGAAAACACTACATTTTTTTTTTACTATGTACCATATCATACATTACAGAATAAACATACAAACAAAGTATCGCTGTCGAAGAAAACAGCCGCTAAGATCTGCGTCGAAGAAAACTGCCGATTTTGAGCATTTTAGGCCAAAGATTTTTTTTTCAATCTTGGAATTTTTTTCCTTTTTTTCCTCGGTCATGGTCTGACTTATCCGATATCCGAATTATCCGGGTCCGACATAACGAGGGTAAACTGTACTTTTTTTTATCGTGCTTTCAAGAGTATGATTGAGTTTGTTTTATAGATCCTCTTTAGATGCTTAGCACTTGTTTCACTTTTCACAGCAATGTATTCTACAGTGGAGTAAAATAGGCTTATTTTCAATACATTTCTCTTGGTTTCTTTCTTTCGCCCTGATGCTGTGGGTTAGTTTCACAAAAAAAAATTGCTTACGGTGATTTCTTGAAGAGACCCCAAAAGTCTTGGGTTTTCGTTCACTATTTGCTGATGACGGGGCACTAACAGGAAAGTACCAAAATTTTTTTTAAATAGGAGTTTTTTAGTCACAGTAGTTATTTACATTCATTCTGAAAGCTAGTGTGATTTATATTTTTAATTGATTAATTGTAATTTTGGCAAAATTATTTAACTTTTGTATGGAACTGTATTAATATTTACCAAAATTTTTGTAATAATTTTTTGTTTTGTAGCATTCAAATACAATAGTTTCTTTTTACAGAGTCACTAATTAGATGATTTAATCTTATTAATAGTACTAACATCACTTTAATCTTACTAATTTAATCTTACTAATTTAATCTTTCTAATCACTAATTAGATGATTTGTTTTAGATCTCTCTAATACTTTAGTCAGCTCTATGATAATTTAAGACATTAAAAACTGTGGGAGTCTGGTAGAAATTTGTTTTGAAACATTTCTAAAGTGCAAATGCAACATAATGGCAGTTCATTAGAAGACATTTCACTTTTTCAAGCCAGTAAGTATTTCATATTTTAATAATTTATTCTGTGATTTTAAAGCCGGTATATATAGATATATTTTGCTAATATATATATATATATATATATAATTGTTGACAAAATAATTCTTAGAATTAATTTTACCATCAATGTTGTTATGTTTATTTCAGCTTTCAATGTTGAACAAGGTATTTCCAAATTTCATGATGTTAAATTACTGAATGATAGTTTAATCAATGTTCAAGAATGCATGGTCGAGAGTTATTTAACATTTGGAATTCCGATGGAATATTTGTATGTATTTTAATCATGTACCAACATTGCTATAATTTTGTGCTAGCTTTTGAAATATAAACCTAGTATATTTTTTTGTAAAGTAATTAATTATTTTTATTTTCTTAGTTTTACTGCTTAAAACTAAAAGTTCTAAGGCCATTATGAAGGGTTTTAATTTACAATAGTGTGACAAATTAATTAAGTTTTATCAGGTTATAAAACAGATGGCACTAAAGAGTACCATCTATGGCATTGTGCCTCGTGCATGCTGAACCTGAGCTCACTGCCTCGACCATGGTTTCAAGTTTTAAACTCTCATCAGTGACAGTCTGCTTATTCAGGTTTTAGTTGCAGAGCTGGTCATATAGGAAGAAATAAATTTAAGACTTGTAGCTTCTGCCAAATGCAAGATTGCACTGGAGGGATAATTAAGTTTTGTTTTATGCCATTCATGATTTATATAATTTTGATTTGACTGTTATTTTCTGTTAGACCTTTAGAAAAAGCAACACTACAACTGACAGAACAAATGTTCAAACTTTATCAAAAATTTTAATATAGTTTTGGATGTTTTGAATATACATGATTGATGTCAAAAAAGATTTAATTACACATTTAGTCTTTGTTTTAGAAACCTTTGCTTGAAATATGAAAATGAAAAAATTAAATCTCTTCAATGTATTGGTGAATTAATTCAATGTCAGGAAGTGTCTCGACAAAAATTGATTAAGAAACATGAACAAGCATATGGTTTTTTTCAAGCACAATTAAATTGCATTCAAAACCTAAAACACTGTAAGCATGTCAACTTTTTGTAGTTTTTTGATATTTTTTGTATATTTATTGCCTTTCTATTTTTCAATGTTTCAAATTAAAATTGCTGTGTTTACTTTGTTGTATACATACTTGTATAATACTTTTGTTAACATACATATATGCTAAGTAGTTATTTTGGCTTTGATTAAAATTGATAAATTATAAAAAAGGGAAAATATATTTGATCACCCATAATAATGCAAAAGCATTTCATAAAGTTTTAATACTTTATGAAAAGAGATTCATTTAAGCAATTTGTTTGGAGCATTGTTAAACAAAGTAACTGCATTTATTGCAAACAATTTAATAAATAAATATTCTCCAAATTGAGTTTATCTTTATTAAAAGAAAAAATGGCATGACATTATACACTATGGGATTATTGACCCTTGAATTTTTGAAGATTAAACTTTATAATTGATACATTAATTTCGAGAATACTTTGCAACACTTTGCCAGTTATCTTAGATTCCTTTACATAACTGAAAGTTTCTATTCTGAATGTAATGTATAAAACAGCACAGTTTATACGAGGTGTGTTTGAAAAGTATCGGGACTGTATGCTTTGCACAAACAACACTTGCAACAGTGATAAAAGCTTTGTTTTTTAAGATGGCGCAATGTCTTGTGGTTGTAAAAATGTAGTTTCAGCATTCTGTGACAACCATATCCTTTTTTACAGGCTTTTCTTGAAAGGTGCTTTACTGTAGTTCGTTTTGGGATAATTTATTTAGTAAATATTTTTTTCTTTTTTTTTCTTTTGTTAACAAAAATGAGCATTGAACAAAGAATCAACTTGAAGTTTCTCGTTCGACTTGGAAAAACTCCAACTGAAACATTCAATTTGCTCCAAGAAGTTTACGGAGATGCTACGATGTCAAGAACTCGGATTTTTGAGTGGCACAAGAGATTCAGAGAGGGAAGAGAGGATGTGGAAGATGATCCTAAGAGTGGAAGGCCAATAACAAGCAGAACAAACGAAAATGTTGAGCATGTGAGAGAAAAAGTGCGCAGTGACCGCCGCCTTACTGTTAGAATGATAGCAGATGAGTTGAGCATGAATAGTGAGAGGGTGTGGAGGATCATTACAGAAGATCTGGGGATGAGGAAGGTTTGTGCGAAAATGGTACCAAGGTTGCTGAATGATGGGCAAAAGGAAAATCGTGTGCAAGTGTGTCAAGACATCCTGAAACAACTTGAAATTACACCAGATCTGCTGAGTAGAGTTGTTACCGGTGATGAGTCGTGGATCTTCAAGTACGATCCACTCACCAAACGGCAGAGCCTTGAATGGAAGAGTGCATCCTCACCAAGACCCAAGAAAGCAAGGCTGTTCAAGTCCAAAATTAAGGTGATGCTGATTGTTTTCTTTGATGTTCATGGAATTGTTCATCTAGAATTCTTGCCACAGGGCCAAACCATTAACCAAAATGTTTACAAAGACATCTTGCGACGTTTGATGCGTTCGGTAAGGGAGAAAAGAAGAGAATTGTGGGAGACAAAGTCATGGCTGCTTCATCATGACAATGCTCCTGCTCACAATGCCTTAAGCATACGACAATTTCTTGCAGAAAATAACATTGCCGTGCTGGAGCAACCACCCTACTCGCCAGATCTGGCTCCCTGTGATTTTTTCTTGTTTCCTAAGCTCAAGGGAGTCATTAAAGGAACCCGTTTTTAAGACTCAAAAGCCATAACAACAGCCGTAACGAAGGAACTACGAGCGATCCCAATGGAATCTTTCCAGAAGTGCATAGAAGCATGGCAACAGAGATTAGAAAAGTGCATTCGAGCTCAAGAAGATTACTTTGAAGGGGACAAGTTGTAATTTTTACGTGGCATTTCAAATAAAATAATTATTTACACAGTCCCGTTACTTTTCAAACAGCCCTCGTATATTAGTATGTTTGTTTATTTTTGTAAACAATTAAAAATTTTACACCAACAAATCAGTGTGGTCATTATGTTGCATAATGCAAATATTGATGATAATAAGTCCAAAAAAATATATGTGTGTTTTTCTTATAATATTCTATAATTTTTTTAATAATTTAAACAAAATAATGTTTAATGATTAAAATATAAAATTTATCATAGTCATTTAATAAAAAATATATAAATTATACCTTTTTGTAAGTATGATAAAAAGGTAAATGATTGATTACAATTGAGCACTTAGTTATTTTTCAGATCCTTGTTTTAAACGAAGCGTTGACAAAGCAAATGATAAATGGGAATTTATTCCAACCAACTTGCATTTACAACAAATTAAAGTAAATATGTTACCAAACGTCTGTGATGGCACTTCCAATATGCAGTAAGTGCATAAATTGTTTCACTTAATTTCCTATTTATTTCTATGTTTGCTTGATAAATTCCCATTCCCACAGTGGCCCTAAAATGTTGAATCGAGCGCGTTTATATCAAGACCAGAAAATATTTTTTTAATTAGCGCTTATGTTTTATGCAAACACTGTCTGACTACCTTTTTTCAATTGTTTTAATGGAATGTAAATTTTTATATACTCGTAATTTTGATTAGAATACTATCTTTATCATATTCTTGTCGTTTTGAGGATGATCAAAAGACATTTAATGGCACTTTTTGTTCTTTGACAAGTAGTTCTAAATTTCAGTCATTCTCATAAGGTTCTAAAAAGTCATTTTAAAAAATGAAACCAGACTGCGCTATCTTGGTATCTTTGAAACGAGGTGGCGGTAAATACGTGATTGTTACGTAGTTGTAAACAGGGTTGCGGAGTCGGAAGATTATGATCCGACTCCGACTCCGAGAATTTCTAAATTGCCGACTCCGACTCCGACTCCCGACTTTAACTTTTACTACGACTCCGACTCCGATTCCGACTCCCGACTCCGACTCCGACTCCCTACTATGGGAAAAATATTTTTCTTAAATTAGATTTAACTAAGCAAAAATCATCCTTTCGAGTTGTTAGTCGCACAAAATAAGTCAGGTTTTTTTAAATATATAAAAAGATATTTAGTTTAAAAAATTATGTATATGAGTGTATATACATATATAACTGCAAATTACTGGTACTCTTCAGAAGAGTGTTCAATGGCTTCAATAGTCAGAACGATTATTCCTGATTATTAAAATACAAATATTAAAAAAAATATTTTATTAAAATAGTCCCAACAGTTGTTTCACCTGTAAGGCTTATCAGGGGACACAGTTAAAATAAATTTTTACGCTTCAAATGAAAACTCGCATCTTAGAAAAATAACGCTAACAAAAGTTTGGGTTTAAACGATTATTTTACTAAAGTAAGTGGTTGGTTAGCAAATAATTACTTTTGCTACGAGATATCAAAAGAAAACATGCTGTAATGTTGCGCATGGATGTATTCTTCAACTTGACCAAGCTGCCGAAAAGATTACCGGTAAAGCGTAAAAAAATTTAATAGTTAAAAGAAAGTGTTATAAAAGAATCTTTTTATAAAAAAATGTTTTTATAACACTCTCTCTTAACGAATGATCCATACTAATGTTTTATACAGTATAAAAAAATTTTTATAGCACTTGCTCTTAACTAATGATCCATAAACTTTTTTACACTTTGATCTTTTCGGCAACTTAACCAAGTTTAATACATCTATGAGTATGCGCAACATTACAGCATGTTTTCTTTTGATATCTCGTAACAAAAGTAATTATTTGCTAATCAATCACTAACTTGGGTAAAATAATTGTTTAAACCCAAACTTTTGGTAGCGTAATTTTTCTAAGATGCGAGTTTTCATCTGAAGCCTAAAAATTTATTTTAACTTTTAATTTTTGCTTATTTTATTTATTTCAACGTAAATAATATTGCTTTTTTTAATTGTTGAGTCTCACAGGCGAAGCAATTTGTTGAAACTATTTTAATACAACATGTTTTTTTGTTATATTTATGTTTTGATAAATACGTATATACATGTAATTATATTATATATACAACCCATTAACTATAATTCGTACTGTGTTTGAATGAAACATTAATACAAATCACATTTAGAAAACTAACTCGAAATGGCATACATAACTTGAAACTAAATATGTATTCTATACTTAATGCTTATTACATTTTCTGTACATCAAAGTATTTTATGGATAATTATGATGTTATCTCTAGTCTATTTTACAGTTATTATTTTTCCCATGGTAAATCGAACCCACGACAAACCTTAATGTTAATACAATTAATGACTTGTGTAAGGCCTGAGTATAGGACTAGACCCTGAGTGTTGTCTCCTGCGTATCTAGTCGGTTCGAAATTCAATGAGGTATGCATCACTGACGAGCTTTAACAAGAGCAAAACTCAAGTCTGGTGCTTCTTGTTTTAGGTGGCATAGTTTTGTTTTTATCAGTAGGTAATGAGGTTAAAACGTAAATATGAAAATTTCATAATTGTAAAAATTTTTACAAATGTTAGTAATAACCATGGAATTTATTGAAAATGAAAATTTGAAAACAAAAGTTTATAAAAGCAAAAGAAACAAAAAACCATATGTAAAAGAATTAAAAATTTAAACCCACAATTATAGACTACAAGAAAAACAATAAAATGCGAGTAATTTTAGAATTTTCCTGAATCACCAACTGCATATAAAGAAACTTCAGAGAAAAATGTTGACATTTTCATAGCAATAATAAGCTCATCCTTATTTCTCTCAAATAAACTTCAGCCATTAGTTTGATGGCATGGAGTCCATCTTCTTCACAGTAATTCATGGTTATATATTGATAGTAAGAATATATATGTGAATTTTGTCGGATTTTGTAAACAAAATAAAAGGGGGTCTGTAGTTTCTATCTCATGAATATTTTAATTATTGTAATTTTGTACGAGACTGAACATGCAGGCTCCCTGCCGTTCATTGACATTCATATTAGGAGATTGTTAAAAAATTCACCTTGGTTCAAAACTTTTGGTTGATATTTTTTTGAAAGAATAGAGCAAGAAGAATAAGTTTTAATTTTCCAAAATTTTAATTTAATAATTTGCTCGTAAAAACAAAATTGCTTCTGTGAGTTTCTTCTTTATTGCAGCCCTTTGGTCTGTTCTGATAAGCCTTAGTGATAAAAACAGATGTTCAACACTCGCTTCTGTTGGAAAAAGTACTTATTTAAAGACACGTCAAAAATAAAAAAAAGGGGGGCATTTGGGAGGCTGAAACGGATTAATGGCATTTACATTAATTTCAATGGAAAAATTCGCTTTGTCATAAGAGCAAATTGAGGTACGAGCTCGGTCACGGAACGAACTAAACTCGTATGTCAAGGTACCACGTATTATAGAAAGAGGCTGCTTAGGATAGTAAATTGATTATGCACCTGACATTTGCTTCCTGTCATTGGATTGAAGAAAGGGAAGCAACTAAATCGGGTGCCCGAGCATAGCATTACGCAAAATACTATTTGCTTACAAATTAAAATGTAAACTTTTTACGAGTCGCACGCTGTGTCGCGCGATACGCGGCAAGGTCCTCTTAAAAAGATTACTGCACTGCACTCCACTGGCGCGCGGCCGCGTAAGTTGCGCGGTTAACATCACTAATACGTAAAGAAATTGGACATGAGGAGTCGGAGTCGGATAAAATATTCCGACTCCGACTCCTAGTCTACTTGACAGTCCGACTCCGACTCCGACTCCTAGTCTACTTGACAGTCCGACTCCGACTCCGCAACCCTGGTTGTAAATCCACAGAGATAAGTGCTGTAAATCCAATACTATAGTTTTTTGACAAGTGCTCGATTGGTATTACCTAAAATCTATTTTGATTTTACCCGCAGCTTACCTCATGAGAAATTTTCAAAGCAAGCAATTCAAAGTTCCATTATTTATAATATTGTTACCGTTGGTGCTGCAGCTAATCATGTTCAAGGGTTTAAAAATGGTGGTTTGATCACTCAATCGACGATTGCTGGAAATGATGTCAATAAGCAGTAAGTACTTGTGACATCAAGCATTTTGATTTAAGTCTAAAATCAAGCCCTTCAACTTTAAACTTTAAGGCAGGGATTTACTCGAGGGCCGTACTAGTGTGCACAATGTAAATTCATGCTACAAATTTACTCGAATTAATATGGCAAGCAATGTGGATATCAGTTGTCATAGACCTTTTAAAAAAATTTAACCATCCAAAAGACCCCCAATTTTCTAATCTTTTAATAGTTAATTCGACAAAACATTCTGCTAAACTATACTTATAGTATTAATGGTTAATTTTTTAGCAGCTGACTACATTTCAATTGATTTAAGCGGAAAAGTTGTGCATGCCAGAAGTATCAATATGTACTTATCGTTTCAATACTGACATTTAAAAGAACGTGAAAAATTTTTATAAATAACGTGACTGTATGGGAAAATGATTTCGCGCATACTAAGCAACAACTAAATAGTGCTCGTGAATACTGTTCGTCAGCAACTAAAACAATTCGTAATTACACAAGAAATATAGAAATATGGCTGTTAGCAACTTTTTTTACGTTAAAAGCGGTTTGTTAAAGATTCAAATGGCTTTTATACCGCAATTAAAAGAATATAATTTTAATTTTAACTTTTGCAATATTCAAGTCCTGTATATTAACCGATCAAAGGTTAAAAAAATGCGTTGTAATGAGTAGCAATTGTGGGCAACTTTTGTTTAATCAAAATCGAGCCGAAATTTTTCTAATTACGCAAAGCAAATATTTGAAAAAAAACTAGTGGCTCTCGAACAAGGAAATTTAATTTTTTTTATCAAAGTTTAACTAAAATGAGGCAAACGTATTAGATTAGAAGGAACTACTTGTTCATGCTCTGGCACGATGCTAATTGAAGCTGATTTGGATATGCACACGTTCCTGAAAGACGTTTAACATTGTGACCGCGTGGTTAAGAGCGCCGTATTGATGACGAACGTGATCGAAACGATTTCGATTTTTTGTGTCCTTGGCAAAAACATTTTACGGCACATTTTTTCTCGTTGGTTGGCGCGTGATCTTAACAAGCATCTCAAATAATAATAAAAAACATAGAAGCTTACAATCTGACAGCATTTCCAAAAACAGGTGAGGCAAGGCTCTAAGTAGTATAGCGCCGTCGACCCCTTTCACTGCGAGTTAGGAATATAATTAGAGACGAAAATGTAAATGAAAAATTTTAAGTTCAACACAGCCCATAATTTAGCTATTTCAAAAGATCAATTGCTTACTTCGAACTTTGATTCTATTACTTTGTTTAGTCGAAAAAAGCCCTTCGATATCATTGTCGATTCTTTACGTTCCAAGCACGAGGATCGAGCGTTCGAACAAAAGCTCAACGATATAGACGCGCTATTTGAAAAAGCCAAAAGTTGCTTGGCCGAGTGGTCTGACCTGGCAACGAACACCGATAACTGTTCGCAAACGACATTAGTTCAACAATTTTCACGTCTTCAATTCTCTCATCTTCGCTCAGCGGTGAGTTCGTGCAGCTACAGCTGCTTGAAAACCTTTGTGTGCACCTTCAAAACCGTCGTGATAGCCATTCATGTCTTGGTAATCCATTTTCATTTAATATGCTTCGCATTTACAGTATATGATTTATTTAAAAGCGATCAATTTTACTGTAATCGTCAAGCTTTTTTATGACGTTTCGAATGTGTTGAATGCGTGTTATGTTTTTTTTATAGATTTTGATTTGTTCGTGGCTTTTTTTGTATTTGCCGTTGTTTACATTGAAATAGTCGATAAAAAAACGTGTCAGCATTCTTCAGTTAATAAGTTTCGTTATCAATTCGAAAATTTTAGCCTGTATTGTGCGTGTTAAGATCGAGCAATTTTTAACTTCCTGCTCTGACGAACGTGTCGTCTCGTCCGTTCGGAAGCTCTCGGGGGTGCGCGTCGCGTACAAGCCCCTCCACAATTGCGATGATGGCTTTCACATTTCCACGAGTGGCGGTGTTGCGAAACAAAGCGACATGGCGAATGTGTGGGTGAGTTTTTGTTGCGTGTGTGTCAATTAACTTGACACAAAGCAGATTTCCCGTGTTTATCATTGTTATTTTTTTTTTTATTCAACTTGCCCATTTTATCTATTCTCCCTGAATGCCGTGGTCTTCGTGTGAAAGGGTCAAACACAGACTGAACTGGAGGACTGGCGTTTATCCTTTTACTATCCCAGGCTGCCGCGTTGTCTGGATCGAATCGTGGCCGCGATGATTTTCGGGTTTTGTAATCTAAAATCGTCTGACCTTCAGTGCTTAATGTGATGCTTGATGTATGGGCCACCCTGATACTACGTCGTCTGCGGTTTGTTCGGTGGCGCCGCACTCGCAATCCCATGAAGGAGCAAAACTCCATTTGTGCATGCACGAATGGAAGCCGCTAACACCACTGCGCGGGCGATTGAGCTTAACCCAAGCTATTCTGGGCTGGCCAACTTCTCTGGCCTATTACCGGTCTTGGAAACACTCAGTATTTCGTGTCCCATTTGTAATCCTCGAATGTCGTTTAGATCCGATCTAAAAATATGTTTTTCTTAACTGTGGATATGAGTTTTTGATTTAAACAAATGTGTTTTAGGTTTTATTTTGTTTAATTATTATTATTGTTTTTTTGTTTTTTTTGTGACCGCTCTCCATAGTTTGATACTGTGATATTTTTCAATGTATGTTAATGCCTTCAAAAACTGTACCGTGTTTCTGAAGCGAGATAACCGAATAGAAAGTAAAGAAGGCTTAAATCTCCGGGTGTTGACGTAGGCTAGTATTATTTGAAAATTTTGAGTATCTCGTTGCTAAGTTTTTTAAAGCAAAGCCTTATGTTTTCAGGTGTACCAAATAGAAAATGTCAAGAAAAATGTGGCCACTTTAGAGAAGTTTCTTAATTTGTTCGTCGGCTATGACCTTGAATCTTTTTTGCAAGGAAAAGGTAAATTGCATCTATAGCTTTAATTTAATCAGATATTGATATTGTAAGTATTAGAATTGATGAAATTTGGAAATAATTTTAATGTTTCGTTTTTTTCGGTTAATTATTAAGTCAGTCGCTTCAAAGTTGAACCTTCTGCAATTTTTTCGGTTCTTAGTTTACCCCGGGTTAGAAGGATTGCGTAATTGGATTGCAGTTATTTATCTGTTTTTAAATTCTTCAATTTAAGGCTTGTTTTTATCTGGAAATCAAACCGTTTCATCATAAAAAAAGCTCTTCTGGTAATGTCCTATCTTTTGGTCAAAGGACATATTTGAAGGTTTATTAAAAGTATTTCTTTTATTTTTTTAATGATGAAACTATCGGTAGAAGGCCTAAGAATGGCGACGTACTGTAAATTACTTTTACATGAAACATGGGTCAAAGTTGAAAAAACACGTTGGAGAACTGAAGAAAAAGGATAAGGAACTGAAATTTACTTGAAACGCGTGCTGATGTGAAAACAAAAGAATGTTTGGTTCCTTACAATGCAATAGAATGAATTCAATGAGTAATTAAAAAAGTGATTGGAAAGTCGCTGGCAGATCTGGCGCTTTTTTAGCAACTACCTCGTGTCATTAATCGAAGTCTCCTTCGGAGAACAACTGATCGCTCCCTTGTTTGCATCACAAATATGTCGAGGTTTGCTTATTTGCACGGCCATTCGGACAAGTACAATTGTTTCACGCATATTTCCTCAACTTCTTGTGTTAACTTACTTAGCTATGCTTCGTTTAAGATCCAAGCACCTCTTACTTGGATGAAATAAAAAAACTTCTGCTGAGCCTCGACAGCGATCTAAAAGTACTGCGTTCCGACTCCGTAGCCGCTCTCATGCTGCCGGAAACAGCGAAAGGAAAAAGTGAAATCAGCTTTGAATTGCAATGCAGACGATCAAGTGTTTTTTCTCAGGCGGTGAGTGGCCATGGATTTCGCAATTTAATTTTCAAAGGCGCTGTTTGTTTTAATGCATCACTGCACCGAAACGAGAGGTTTGAGTGAGCGCGATGCACAATGGCGCCAATGGCACTCTTCAATGCTGTTTTCACAACTCATGAATTTAATTTTCGTACCACTCACTTTTACTATATTGTGTAACGATATGTAGTTTTAGGTATACCCGTTACTACGATTTAAACCAGCAAATCGCTATGTGGCGTCTCTGTGATAATTGTGACCTAGCAGGGACGAACCAATATACCTTATTTATTGTTCATTAAAGGTTTCGCTTTTATTATAGTCAAAGTCTTAAATATCTCGGTATCAATTTATGCGATTGTTTATATGATTTCGCTTATTTGTTGAACTGATTGTTTGAATTTTAATCAAAACATCTAAAGTAATTAAATTTCAGCAAATATGTTGATTGTCTATATATAGACAATGTGTTAAATACATGAAGTAAATTACCATATATCAGTGTTTCTCAACCTTTTCCGTTTGCGGCACATTTTTGAAATTCATCAAAAATCGCGCCACCTTTAGACCATTTTTATTAATTTTTGTTCCCAAAATTGGGTGATCTCTAAAAAACAGGTCTTCACATGAATTCACGCTCATGTCAATTTCCTTCTCAAAATCAGTTCTTTCTAAATAAAAACGGTCTTTGCTCCGAATCTTGCTTATTTCACGTGCAAAACCGCAAAATTCGACTCCCTTAAATAATTTTTTTTCGAAATCTTTCGCGGCACACCTGAAGACCTCTCACGGCACACAAGTTGAAAAACACTGAAATAATATGCTTTAGCTTGCCGCACCCTAGCGGAACGCCGAGGCACCCCGGTTGAGAACCACTGCCATATGTACTTCTGTATAAGTCGATGTATATTTTAAGAACAAAAATTGCATTATTTTAGGTATTACCCGTGTACAAAGAGTCTCTATTTTTAGACCAGTATGACAGTGCCATGAAGGTCTACGTTGTACGCATTAGTGATTCCGACACTCGGGCTACTTGGACTCAGTCTGAGTCATAAAACGAAAGCTGGCATTGTTTTATTTGAATTTTTTGAAGTCAACATTGATTCTACAAAACTCAGGCTCATTACAAGGCATTTGACATCGTATAAAGTTATTAGTAATCCCGTTGGTGGTGTACTAAATTACACTGATATTTGATAATTTTGTGAAGTAACGTCAAGATGTGAGCATTTTTTAAGGTGAATCATCATAGTATGAGCGTTTGTTAAGGCCGGCTTATATATAACATGTATAATAACGGAGTTTTCTTTTCACATTTACATTAATGATTATGATGCATGATGATGATGATTGTATACAACTCTTCAGCAAGATCTCCATAAGCATTACCATATATAAGTCGACTCCAAAAACATTACCTTAAAATCGTCTCCGAAAAATTCTATTCTTATATTGATTCTTCTGCGGACGCTGCTAGATGACATCATATCTTTAAATTTGTAAACTGAACAAAAATACACTTTCTGATTTATTGTTTGAACTGACGCTGATCAATTGAAGCGATTATTCATCTTCCATCGTTGCGTCTCTTGCATGCTTTTTGAATTATGTTAATCATATTAACTTGTGGAAATGGAGAATTTGATAGCGGCTTTCACCCGAAAAAGGCTTGTGCTTAGAAAAATTAGTCTTTTTTTTATTTTCATCATGAATCTACCGTTTAATTATGTCATCGAATTTTTACTTCCGTCAAGGTTATTGCTCATTGCCTCCTTTCAGTTGTTTCATGTTGACCTATACCGTTTTTGTATTGTTGAAAGAATAGCTAAGCGGATGATTTATTTTTCCATGGAACGAAGACCAATAATTAAAAAATTCTTTTTTTTTGCTATTTCGTTGATTTTTACTTTGCGGTTCAGTTCACTCAAGTTTTTGTTCGCATTAGAAATAAAAGTTGTATTACGCCAATCAGGGGTGCAACGAAGCAAATAAACATTTCCATTTTCGACAGCACAAAATTTGCACGGGCAATTATTGTGCTGTTTTTAACCGGTTTTTTTGCAGTACTTTTATAAATACGTTTTTTTGTTGGAAAATACTATCGGAAGAAGTGCCTTGATCCATTTTTCAAGCTTTTAATATTGCCCAAGTTATTTACACTGGCATAATTTAATTTGTCTTGCAAATTTTGTGTTATTATTAAAGCAAAACAAATTCACTTTCTTTTTACATCGCTGGTCATGGCTAGTTTGCATGTTTTTGGTGCATTGCCGTTTGCTTAATGCTAGTTCCTTTTGTGCAGCTGTCTATGTGCGCATGCGCAGTCGTCGCTTTATTTGCGTCATCGCTGCGTCACAATCGAAAAGCGCTTGAACAATACGCCGACGTTGGAATTTTCCTTCAAGTCGAATCCCTGCTAAGTACGTACGGCAGCGAAATGGGAATGATCGAGGTACGACGCTCTGACAGAAAAACAAAGATTTCTTGCGTCAACGTCGCCGTCGCTTCGCAGGATTACGCCGTCGCTGTTTACTGCCTGACCAACGTGACCGTCAAGTGTGTGCGTGCTCGTTGCGAAGAGTACGATTCGGAAAAAGAGGAAGTGCTATTGCCTGGTCAGTTTCTCCCGTGGCTCGAAGGAAGTTCCGACTCTCCGATCGTCATGTAAGCTCTTGCGGTCGTGCCTCGAATCGCTTCAAAGGCTGGTTTGAATTGTGGGGGATCGTACTCAAAAAGCGGTCTTCCCTTGAAACAAAAATAAGTTTCATTTATATAGAAACCTCAAAGCACGACTCGTTATATTTTTATATTCTTCATCTATTGTGTCCGATCATGTGACTGACTGTTAATCATATTTGTCGTGCGTCATTTTAAAGCGAAACACGTGTTTAGGTTTTGAGTTTCTTCCTAAAATAATTTAATTCGGTACTAAATATGTCATGATTTGGCATCGATTTAAATGTCAGTATTACCAGTTTTTATCTTTGATATAAATTAGTTTATCCGTGTTCCCATATTGGTTCGCTATTTTTAATAGAGAAGTTTCGGAATTTTTTTTAGCAGTTATTAGCACTGCAATACTTTGAAAAGCATTTTCAAAGTATTGCAAGCATTTTCAAAGCAGCAACGCTGTTTCAAAAGAGAAGTGTATAACGCATTGTTCATAGTTGAGTCAAAATAGAAATCTGTTTTGATTTTATTGTGACGCTTTTCGCAGCCTTGGAATCACTGTTTAAATAATAAGTTTTCTGTAAGATGATTCTTTGATTTCTTGATATACAATGAACATTTCTTGGGGCGCTAAAAGAGATAATTTTAAAGTCGCTAAAAGAGATAATAATGAATGCTGTTCACAGTTTATTTAACGCGATTTGTTAATTTATCGCTTTGTAGATATGACGTTTGTGTTAGGTTTGCATCGATATGCAAATCGGCCGGTAACCGATGTATCGGTGATTTCGATCTGTCTCTAATATCTCGGTATTCGTTTTAAAGTAGTGGTCATCTCTAAAAAGGAAATAGTCTTTCCTTGAATTCGTCTCTGACTTTTGGTTTTTGTTCCAAAAAAGTAGTGATTCCTACATCGATATTGCAAAAAGAGCATGCTCTATCGGCAAAAAGAATATCGGTCGTATCGGCAAAGATGGCCGATACCGATACATTGCCCATAATATCGGGCATTCCTAGTTTGTGCGTAATTGTTCTTTTCGTATACGAGCATTTACTAATAAACCACACGTTTGCTCCAAACTCCATGTCAGTGATTTCTGACATGTAGTGATTGTGATCTACATGGTGATCCCCAAGCGCTTTATGATTCAACCGACCGCTCTTGCTACTATTTTTCATTTGGGAAGAAAAAACCCAAATGAGGACTCCGCATCTGTGGAGTCAACAGATTAACGCGAGTAACTCACTTACTCGCTCGACGATAACGCTATTTTTACAGGTTACCTTTTGACAATACGTCGTTTCAGCAGCTACCTGATCGCTTGCAAGGCGGGAATTTGATCCAGGTAACAACCGCTTAAAAGTGCCAATTCCGCATGTCTGGCTTCTGGAGTCAACTTGTTCTTTTGTCCACAGATCGTCCCAGTCATATTCAACGTCGGCATCAATGAAGAACAGAGCCTGGCAGACCGGTTTGGCAGCTCTCTGTTGCAGGAGAGCATCAATGCGCGTTCGTTGTGCGACACCAAGGAGTACTGCTGTAAGGTAAGAGTCTGAGTGAGCGTTTTTGAATGAATTATGTTTTAAGCGATTTTTTTTTGTTTTGCTGTTTTTGTCCGGCTTCTGCTTGTTTGATATTAAACCGCGTTCATTATCGTCATCGTTTAGGCCAGTGCTCAGCAATCTCTTCGAGCTCACGGTACACTTTGAAACATTTTTAAAATTCGCCGCACACTTGTACCGAGGTGGATCTTCACCAATCTTTAAAACGTTGCTTTTGTAAATTAAACCTCTGCAAAGAAAATAGAGACCTTTTTTTTTACTTGATTTTAAACGGTTTTACATCTGAAGCTATCAGGCTCGGCATACAATGCGTAAATCTAGCCTGGGAGGCTACCATGACCAAAAAAAGGTTTTCACTTGCACAAGTTTGAATAAAAATTTAATGCGTTTTTTCTAATAAATTAAGCCTTTAGGCAAAGAAATGCATTCAAAACTTTTAGCTTTTGGGTCGCAGAAACGTTATTACGTTGCCGTTTTTCGGCGGCACGCCTGTGTTGGTCCAGCGTCTCACTAGTTGCGGAGCACTGGTCTAGGCTGGGATTTGATTGAGTTATGAATTTTACTTGAAACCAAACTGCTTAAAAATGAGAAGCACCAGACTCGAGTTTTGCTCTTATTAGAGCTCGTCAGTGATGCATATCTCACTGCGAATCAAACTCGCTACATGTGGTCCTCCACGCAGGAGACAACACCACTAGACCACGCGAGCCCGACAACATCTCGATCACAAGCAGCTGGAAATGATTCCCGGCTTTGCCGCGCAAGGAATACACAGAATCCACTGTGTGGTAAGACCAAGGCCGCACCTCATGACCGGGACTTACCCGACAAGCGTTAAGCATCGCGCTTACACTCCTAGAGCTTGGCGAGCGAAGAAAGAATTTTATGATTTTATAAATAGCATGAGGTATTTTGGATAATACTTGACCAAACTGCTTAAAAATGAGAAGCACCAGACTCGAGTTTCGCTCTTATTAGAGCTCGTCAGTGATGCATATCTCACTGCGAATCGAACTCGCTACATGTGGTCCTCCACGCAGGAGACAACACCACTAGACCACGCGAGCCCGACAACAACTCGATTCAGCTGCTTGTGATCGAGTTGTTGTCGGGCTCGCGTGGTCTAGTAGTGTTGTCTCCTGCGTGGAGGACCACATATAGCGAGTTCGATTCGTAGTGAGATATGCATCACTGACGAGCTCTAATAAGAGCGAAACTCGAGTCTGGTGCTTCTCATTTTTAAGCAGTTTGGTTTCAAGTATTATCCAAAATACCTCATGCTATTTATAAAATCATAAAAGTTATGAATTTAGTTTTCAAGTGTCTACGGAGACGTTGTTGATGCCCCACATAACCCTGTAACTCTTTGATTATTGTGAAAATACGTTTCACCAGCTCATGAAATATTCACCAATCAAAACTGTTCGTGACGTTACCGGAACTTCAACGTCTCAAAACCAGCGTCACCAGACCCCGTCGAAGCGAGAATCCCTGCACGACCTGCTGCAAAGCCTCGAAAGCGCTGTTTATTCGAAGAAGCGGAAAAACGTCGAAATTCTTCGCCTTTCAGCCGCCGTAAGTTTCATTTGTTGCGCCCCGTGACTCCCACTTTCATATAAGTTCAATCCCTGTTCGATTGGCGCAATCCAAAGGAAGCGGGTTCGAAAGTCTCGAAAGTTGCTTCTTGCTTGAGAACGCGCTTTATCGATTTCCAGCTTTGGAAATCTCCACGTGACCAAAGCAAATCTTAAGAAGAAGTTTTTAACTACGTCACAGATATGCCGACGCGTCAACGGCGCTCGTGTGACCAGCTGCAAGAGCGCAAAGGACAGAACAGCGATGGCGGCCACACTGGAGCAAGTGCGGCTCCTGCAGGAGAATCACAACATGGATCCGTCCACTTTCAACTCGACGCTGGAGCGAATGCGCAGGTGCGTCCGTTTAAGTTGTTCGCTTTCTTTAGAGTAGCAGCACTTTTTTGTTTTGCATGGGATGGATGAAGCGGTTTCTTTTTATTATTCTTTTACTGTTGAGTATTAATTTGAAATCCGTGACTTTCAAGCGTATAAAGCAAAAGTAGTTTCTCCGAAAATCTTTTTCTGATTTGCTGACGAATTTCTTTTACTTTTCATTCAATTAGTAAAGGTGCGATGTTGCTTGGAATAAGTGCAATAACCGAAAAAACCAACCTGAATTCGGCGACTCTAAGTTTTTTAATATTTTATATTTAAATATTTTCGTTTTTTAAACAAGAAAGTGAATTTCGTGATTTACAGAGCTTTCTATCGAAGGAGCCCGATCACATTTCGATTGAGGTCGTCTCTCTTTTTTTGCAGATCTGGAACTCGCTTGGAGAACACGCTCAAGAACGTAGGAGCCCGACGTTACGCTTTCTCCCAGTTGCAATTAAAGACCTTTCCGCGACAGTATCGTGCTCCGGAAGACACTTACGGCAAGGTGGAAACCTGATTCGTCACTGTTTGCTCTGGTTCCAAGCGACTTTTCTTCGTTTGTTTTTATTTTCAATTTTTTACGCATCGCTAAGCGGCAGTTTGTCGTATTACTTTACCGCTTATAATCAATACAGCTGGCTTAATAGGTGTTACAAAACTTATCAATAAGTTTTTTAATTTAGATGCGTTTAGTACATATGCACTTTTATGGTTTTATATATATCTTTAATTCGTCGACTTGTGTTCTTCTTTTGTAATTTTTTTTTATTAATACAGTAAGTAATACGAATTAAATGCATTTTTTAATTTTATTCAGAAAGCTTTGTGGAACTTGCATCTAAATAGCCAGCAGATCCAAAGTGAAATTTTACTTAATGTTTAGCATACAATACTTAGTTTTGACGACTAGTTGAGTGAACACGGAAGCCTTAGTTGGTAAAAGCATTAAAAACAAGACTTTTTACAAACTAGGCTAAATGTTAACAAGGGATAATTTAAATTGATGTGATGAATTACTTTCGTATACGTGGGTTCCCACGTGTACAAGAAAATTTGTGTTTAAATCGACTATCAGCCAGTGGTCAATTTTTTTTATCTCCTTATATAATTATCTTCCTAACTCACAGGGAAGCGTGAGAGGCACCATACATAAGCAACTGTCAAGCAATTACCCCAACCTACTTTGGAGATGCCAAAGTATTGCTCTCCAGTGGTAATTTTTTTTCTTATAGAGATATGACTGAAATTTAGAAGTCCTTGTCAGGACCACCAAGCAGGAGAAAGTGTCTTTCCCAAGGACGCAACAGAATGGCGCGATTAAGTTTTGAACTGCGACCATGTTGATCACAATCCCGGCGTTCTTAATCACTCGACCGCGCTGCCTTGTATTCCGTTCCAACAATTCAGTTGCCAAGCGACTGATTGAAGAGTCTACTGCTCGAAGTGCATCTGCTCTGCAAGGTAGTAGGCCTACTGCAAAGCTGAGGTTCGAACCCTAGAATGAACAATTTTAATTTTTAAGGAAGAAAATTTTTTCTAACATTTATAGAGGTGAAGTTTGTTGCTTGATTGGTCTACCTATTGGACGTTTTCAAGGGTCAGAGTAATTTCAATTTTTGTTTTCCTAAAACCTAATCAAATGTGTCAGAGTTTAAATAAGCGTGATGCCTCGCCATTTGAAACTCTAATTTGAAAATATTAAATTCTTCTATGTTTCATTTTTTAACGGCCGCAAGAGCCCTCGAAAGTTTCGGAAAGTATTGTTGAGGTCTTGTAAAACGTTAAGAAACGTCAAATCTTTCTTCCCTTTGGATCAGTGATTTTCAACCATTTTTGGTTCGTAACCCTTCTCCAGAGATTCTCAACACCCGTTGGCTCCCGCTCGAATATTGTCCCAAAAGACTAAGAAAAAGTTCACTTGGAAACTGTCTTAATTTTTCATTTTCGTCGTAAATGAACCAGCTTGATATATTACCAAATCAGTTTGATTGTGAACAAGTGCGTTTTTATTTTATGTTTTCCCGCCCAAATTGGTTTGTAATGCCTTAAATTTCCATGCCCCATAACGTACCTTCCAGGGAGGCAATTGCCCCTCCAAGTTTCAAAAATTTGGGCAAAATCAGAATTTTTCGGGCAACGATAGGAAAAATTGAGGCGAAATCAGGAAGTTTGGAGCAGTGACAAGAAATTGTTGGCAAAAAAAATTTTTGTGCATCGAAAATAAACAGTAAATGCGGAAAAAAGCTTTCGAGTTAAAATGAAAACCTATTTTTAGAGATCAATATGTTTTTGGATCATAAATTGAGAAATCAAAAATCCAAAGTGAAGACCTTTTTTTGGGATTAACCCTAACCTTTAGATAAGTTTTCTTTTCATATGCGTAAAGTTCTAGAAAATCAAGAATCGGGCAAACGTCACAAACAGTGGCGATTCTAGAACTTAGAAAATGAGGGGGCCACGTTGGGATCAAGCTATATTAAGAAGGGGGCGAGTGACAAAAGCATATGAGAGGAAAAATTGTAAGTTTAAAAAGCCTTTGCACCGGGTTTAGGAAAGTAGGCTATATTGTATATGACATAATACATATTTATTATTAAAACCAATGCAATATAATGTCCACCACAGCAAATTATGTATTAGAAAGAAATATTTAAAAGAAATAAATATACGAAACAATAAGCAAAGCAGTGGCGTGCGGTGACTTCTGAGACTGGTCATGCAATTGGCATGCTAAAAACTGGTCATGCAATTAGGTAATTTTTGGGTAGTTAACGGGTAGAACATGCAACATTTTCTGGGTAGCAGAAAGAATTCTATGTAAAATTCTAAAACACAAACCGATTATTTGTCCCTAAACCATGATGTTTTCCAAATAAAAAAAAAAATAACGGTTATTGCCTGAAATCATTCGCAAATTTTATGCTTTTCGTCCTAAAATTTTGGTGTTCCTAAAAAAAAAAGGTCTTCACTTTCAATCAGTCTCAAATTTTATACTTTTCTTCCTGAAATTTTAGTGTTCTCTAAAAAAAAAAAAAAATGGTTATCTTCCAATCAGTCTCAGATTTTATATTTTTTGTTTTTAATTGTGGTGTTTTCTAAAAAAAAGGTCTTCATCTCGAATCGGCCTCAAATTTTTCTAATTTCATTCCAAACCAGTACCATTTCTTATTAAATTAAAAAATCTACAGTATAACTCGTCGCGCAAAAGTTTGTCCTGCGATCCCTAAAAATTTGGTCATGCAACGCATGACTTGCATGCTCTGACCGCACGCCACTGGAGCAAAGAGAAAAGCAATGATGTGAAACTTACAAATCTTAGTTTTGAGCTCAACCGTTCATTCGGCTAGATAGATTTCAAAATGTATTTTTTGCTGACACTTTTTTAATCGACATGATTGCATCTCAGCTGGTTAGAAATGGGAAATACGAGACTGTTGAACGCAAGTCATCTCGACTTGTCTCTCAAGAAGTGTCTGACCTTTGGAGGGCCACAACACCAGACGCAGTAAATATCTCTGACAATTTTTCACAGAGAGAATTTGCTGCTGCCCTCCAACATTTAAAACCAGGTAAAGCTCCGGGACCTGATTCCATCTGCCCCGAGCTTATACTCCATGCCGGAGCTGCTTTGAAGTCCTGGTTACGTGACTTCCTTTCTTCCTGTTTGCGCCGACTCAAAATTCCCAAGATCTGGAGAAGAGCGCTTGTGGTCGCGATCCCAATACCAGCAAAGCCCGTGAGGGACCCAAAGAGTTATCGACCGATATCTCTGCTCTGTGTCTCCTACAAGATTTTCGAGAGGCTTATCTACGCCCGCGTTGAACCATTAATCGATCCACTGCTCCTAAAGAGCAGGCTGGGTTCCGACGCGGGAAGTCAACCGTAGATCAAGTTGTTTTGCTAACCCAGAACATCGAAGATTCTTTTGAGGCTAAAAAGAAGGCCGGTGCCGTATTTATCGATCTGACAGCTGCTTATGACACTGTCTGGCACCGTGGCCTTACCTGCAAGCTACTGAGACTACTTCCGGATAAGCACATGGTCAGAATAATTATGGAGCTTGTCCGAAATCGAAGTTTCACCCTTACCACCGGTGACAGCAAGCAAAGCAGGCTACGCCGTCTTAAAAACGGCGTTACTCAGGGATCGGTCTTGGCTCCCCTCCTATTTAACATCTATACGTACGTTCTTCCTTCCATGATTTCCAGAATGCTTATGCTGATGATCTAGCATTGTTGCACGCACTGGAAACTGGAAAGGCTTGGAGGGGACTTTAAGCCAAGACATGTCTGTCGCGCTCTTCCTACCTAGTACTTCTAATTTGCTAACTCGAATAACAATAAGATACTAGAGGAGAACCCTACGTGAATTTCGCAGAAAATCACTAGCCTGTTGAATGAAGCTTATACGAGTATTGAACTGGCGGGCCCCTGCGAACTAGATAGACAGGCGGGTATTATATTATGAAATAATTATATTAGAGAAACGAAGACGTAACGATTAAATGAAAATAAAAACATGCGCCAAAATTATATATAAGATGCTACGATTTGCAAATAGATTAAATACTTCACCAATTGCCTAACAAAATTTACAGAGCCGCAAGAGAATATTACGAATTTTATAAATTTTCCCGCCAAAGCTTAATGCCAACTTGCAGTCATGACAGATACAATTGACACACTAAATTATGCACAAAATACATTCGTCATAGCACTAACATCTACTGTAGAATCTAAATCTGAATCTGAATCTGAATCTGAATCTGAATCTGAATAATCTCATCTCGCTGCTGCCCTATATATATATAAATCTTTTTAGCTACCACGTGCGAAGGAACACTCTGTACTCGTTCTTTTTTAACAATGGGAACAGAGTCACTTCACGAGCGTTAATCTATAATCAAAACAGCGTACCAGGGCAACAGCGACAATGGAAGGACACTGGCACTTAGTCACAGGTACAAATTACATAACCGCGTCAACGTTAATGTGATAAAACAACAACAATCGCTAGGTTCTAGACAGCAGCGCTTTCTAAACCGGCTCCTGGCGATGCCCAATTAAGAAAGTGGCGAATTTTCTATTTAAACAATTAATTTAGAAAGGCGTAATGATTCTATTTGATAATAATTGAAGCAGTAGCGTGACAATATCTACATTTTCAGCGTATCTCCAGACTTGGAGGTTGAAGCTCAGTCACACTAAGACGGTGACGGCAGCCTTTCACTTAAATAACCGAGAGGCCAAACGTGAGCTAAAGGTCTACAACAACGGTAGACTTTTACCGTTCTGTCTAACCCCTACTTATCTTGGGGTAAAACTGGACAGATTGCTCACGTGCCAGGCCTGTTGGGATGGGCTTACCCCGAGTAGCTTCGGTTAAGCTCAACCGCCTGCGGACTGGTGTTGGGCGATTCCATTCGTCCATGCACAAATGTGGTCTCGCTCCTTCACCGAATTGCGAGTGTGGCGCCTCTGAGCAAACCGCAGACCATGTACTAACAATGTGCCCTATACATTGGGCACCACATGGAACACGAGGTCTGACGGTTTTGGATGACGAAACTTGATGCTGGCTTAATAACACCACTGCCAGCATCTGATTTCAGGCAGTACAGCAGTCTGGGGTAGTAAAAGGATAAACCCTCGGCCCCAGTCCTGTTTGTGTCTGGCCTGGAGTGGATGCCCTTCAAACGACGACGACGACAACAAACACGTGAAGATTGCCGACCTAGCTGTTTTACGGTTTACTACGTGCTTGATCTGCGTGCTATAGGTTGTCTTGTATTTTGTGTTTGTTTTAAGCCACTGGGGTGGCTAGACTAACACATCATAGGCTAAACAAACTCGTTTAAACTGGGGGACCAATCCGGAAGCCAAGCAAAAATCTGAGGGGGTCATAGCCTTATTTGATTTCTCCCTAGAATCGCCCTTGGTTACAAAATTTGGGCCAAATTTTATTGCCCCCTAAATTTTATTCGGCTGATATGCCTATGCCATGCCCCACCAAAATTTTTTCAGGCCCCACGTTGAGAACCACTGCTTTAGATTGTATTGTCAATATTTATCACCTGTCCCGTGGGAATTGTAACCAATGAAATTTTGCTTAATAGTTGGAGGTTTGCTACTAATTATTTGCACAAGTCTTTTAATGGACTTGCCTCTTTGTAGATTCACCGTGAACTGAACGGAACTGTTACAAAGTAACTCTATATGTAATCGCCAATTATACGTACTTTGTCTACACTACATTTGAAGAAGCAAAAGCAGAGTGGGCGTAGCGGATACAAGACCTAACTCGTAGTAATTTTGTAATTTTTTATTTATATCCTTATAACAAAACTTTTACTTATTGTTAATTTAACTTTATAAAACGCTTTTTTTGTATTTTTTTGCTTTCTATGATCTAACTTGATTTTATTCATTTTCTAAAGTAATTTTAAATCCTGTCTTTATGAAATTGATCCTAATTAAGCCACTGGCTAGAATACAGGCTAAACAATTTCAGTGTTTTATAAAAAAAAAAAAAGACAGCACGAATATGCGCTAAATTATAAAAATTATTACATTATTTGAATAGAAAAAAATCACAACTTTTTGTAACAAAATAGAAAAGCACCAATGGTCTTGTCATCTTCAGCAATATTTTCTTTGTAGTCTTTTAATATTCCGAGTCGATAAGTTTCCAAATAGTTTCTTTGGTTAATTGAAAAGCAACTTTTTCTAAATCCAACTTGAAAGTAAATTCGCTGTCGTGAACAGGGTTCCTAATTGAAAAGAATATTCGTCGTCGTCATCGTTTGAAGGGCATCCACTCCAGGCCAGACACAAACAGGACTGGGGCCGAGGGTTTATCCTTTTACTACCCCAGACTGCTGCACTGCCTGGATCAGATGCTGGCAGTGATGTTATTAAGCCAGCATCGAGTTTCGTCATCCAAAACCGTCAGACCGCGTGCTCCATGTGGTGCCCGATGTATAGGGCACATTGTTAGTACATGGTCTGCGGTTTGCTCAGAGGCGCCACACTCGCAATTCGGTGAAGGAGCGAGACCACATTTGTGCATGGACGAATGGAATCGCCCAACACCAGTCCGCAGGCGGTTGAGCTTAACCCAAGCTGCTCGGGGTAAGCCCATCCCAACAGGCCTGACACTGGTCCCGGGCACAAAAGCACGGAGCCTGGAAGCATTTTCACAATACTCCGCGTTCCATTTGTGATTTGTCCATTCAGAGGCGCGGATGCCAAGTCTGGCAAGATTGTCCAAGAGATTCCGCGCACCTGGCACAAACGGGCGTCTGGATCTTAGTCTCACTTGGCCAGTATCTGAGGACCCATTTAACAGACCATGCAAAATATGATCGGGGTCCAGAGATCCACGGTAAGCCAAGGAGAGTGTCGCTCTCAGTCGGCGAAGCTCAGCTGACTGGATGCCTGAAAGTACAGGTAGGTGGTCCGTTGGAGTGGGACGCAGGCATCCAGTAACTATGCGCAAGGCGTCATTCAAGACACTGTCAATGAGGCGAGTGTGAGCACTGCGACACCAGACTGGCGCACAGTACTCAGCTGCTGAGTAGACTAGAGACAAGGTGGCTATGCGTAGTGTTTTAGCACCAGCACCCCATCCCGAGCCCACGAGTCGCCTCAACAGTGTAACACAAAAGAATATTAGTCCGCCAGAACGAACAAGTTGTACAAAATGTCTCAAGCAATCAGGGTGAATCAAGTTATGGCGAATCATCCCACTACATACAATTGCAACGTCGTAGTTTTCGGATGTCAGCTCAGCTGGCATGTTTACATCAGGCTCAATCACGTGACAAAAAAGCCGTCATAAACACCTTTCTTTTTAGCCATTTTAAGCATGTTTTTTGACCCATCTACGGCGTCAATTTTTCCAATAAAACCACGCTGCCGAAGAATTTCTCCTACCCAGCCTGTACCGACAGCAATGTCTATAACTGAAGATGATTTCGTTACGTCCACACCGCTGTTACCTGCTATTACACGCTCGAGAAATTTAACAAGGTTCTGCGGTACGCAATAGTCCATCTTTTGCTGGTCCTTTTCGTAATCGTTAGCCCAAGCATTATAGAATGAAACAGTATCGTGGCTCGTTTTTGCGTTGTACTCTAAATCACGACTTGCTTGAATGCCAGCATCGCTCAGTTGTTTTGCTTGTTTATAACTCATTTCAAGCTTTTTTAGTGAGAATAACAAATCCGACTGCAACGATTTTTTCTATTGAATTAATAAGCCCCGCGAAAAACTGACTTCAAACAATAATTGAAAAGCGAAATGTCGGCGCATATTTCCTGTTCTTGTGTGCTCGAAGTAAATGTTTTACAAGTGATCGATCAAGATTCTGTCTTTATTTGCAGAACTTGATTTCCTTTTACTTGGTAATACAAATAGCGGCAATGGCAGATATTTGAAAGATTTTAAAAGCCGAAAAATTGCAGTTTAAGTTCCATACCAATTACCCCTATATTATTATTTTTCCCGTATACTATATTTAGCCTGCTATTTGTCATTAAGCCAAAGATTTTAAAGAATTATTTTAAATAATAGTTTAAAAAATGAATAAAACATAAAACTTTTTAACTTATCTCAATGTTTAGATTTTCTGAAAAAGTTAAAAGCACTGCTTCATAACAAGAAGACTTGATGAACAGCACACAGAGGAAACTGGTGGTTGCCAACCCTGCTGCCTATTATAAGCGGAATGTTCTTTCCAGGGCCGTAATTTCATCAAGTGGGGCCCCGGTGCAAACATCTATCATGGGCCCCCATTTTTTTTTTTCTGTACTTAATATTTAATTGAGCTACTCTTCTCAACACAGTAATCATTGACGACTACGCGTTATCAAGGCCGGATTAAGCAATGGGCGGTTACCCCGGGTCCCGCGCTTTTACTCATTTTTAGCGTTATTAATTATTGAATTGAAATATTAAAATAAATCTATAGTCTTATAACCTACATTACCACCAAACTTGAAGTGAAAAATCAAAATATTTACATACCGGTACAGTTATTACCTGTACGAAAAAAAATTTAAAACATACTTTCAATGACAAAGTAACTGTGACGTCACAGTACAGACTAGTATAATAGCATTCAAAGTAATGGCTGCGAACGACTGTCAAATGTTAGAGCAGTTATAAGAAATCTTAGCCTTCTGGCTATACCTTGCAGCGTGCAGACAAATATAAATCTGTGGAAATTTACAAGCTATTTCATTTAAAAAATGTTAAATAAATAGGTAGGACACTAAGAGTCGCAAGAAACTTAATAAGCTATAGGCGATAAAGTATAACTATTAAGATATTAGAAAATTTCACTGATAAATTTAGGGGATTTGAGGTATCGGATCTTCGCACTTAGCTCAAAATTAGCCAGATTTTCCAAATTACAGAAACTTACCGGTACTTATAGTTATAGCAATACTTTTAGTTAAATTGAATAGATTAAGTTGGTTGAGTTTCCGTGACCACTGCAGAGTGTTTTATATGTAAAGTGCCCACGACTGGAAGAATTTGTGACTTAGGCCGAAAATATGAGAGTGGAAGTCAAAAACGTAAAAGAAAAGAGGAAAGAGAGACAAAATCAAAAGAAGTCAAAAGCAAGTGTAAGAAAATAAGTCAGTTCTTTCCTTATGTAAATGAGCAGTTAGCTGATCCTGCCATCAATTCAATCTTTGAGTACTGGTAATGATAGTCAAGTTGTAGAAGCTATGAATCTTGAGAATACAGCAGAGCAAATTTTTGACACTGCTTTAGATACTGAATCTGAAAATAGAAGTGTGAATGATGTAAATAAAAGTATGCAAACATCTACCAACTGAAAACAATAGCAATAATCCAGCTTTGTGGAAAAATATTGATGATGATTTCCGCCTATAGATTCTTGAAAACGAACTAAACCAGAAAACAAATATCAGTTTTACTAATTCCAAAAGAACATATGATGATGGCATTTACCGTTATCTTAAAAAAGAACATTTCTACAGAGTTTTAACAAATGGAGAAACTATCAAACGTAACTGGATGCTGTATTCGGAAACCACTGGAATGGCACATTGTTTTATCTGTAAGCTATTTGCTGATAGTGAAACACATTTTATCAGTAGATTTAATGACTGGAAGCATATTAATCGGCTGCATGAACATGAAAACAGCGAGTCACACAGGAATGCTAGTCTATCCGCTGCTTCTTTCAAGACTAAGAATACACGAGTGGATAATAGCTTCTTGGTGCAGATTGATAAAGAAAAAGTGTACTGGAGGGAAGTGTTAAAAAGAGTTGTGCCGTCGTCAAGTTCCTGTGCGAAAGAGGTTTGCCATTGCCTGGGGGAAATGAAGTATTTGGATCTGCTCAAAATGGAAATTTTCTTGGACTACTTGAATTATTAGCGCAATTTGACGATTTTCTAGCCGATCCCATTTGCCGATTTGGTAATTCTGGTAGAGGTGTGCCAGTGCCACTGTGCCTTCCTATCTTTCTTCCACTATATGCAACGAATTTGTGCAACTTATGGCAAAGGAAGTTACAACCAAAATTGCGAAATAAAAAAGCCAAATATTATAGTATAACTATGGATTCTGCTCCTGATGTGACCCATGTACAATTGTACATGTAGACCAGTTGACTTTTATCATCAGGTACGTGCAGGACGACGGCACTATCGTGGAAAGGTTTTTGAAGTTTATAGATAGCAACGGACAACATGATGCTGAGTTAATAACTAGCCACATTTTATGTACTCTTACAGAATACGACATAAATTTGGATAATTGTCGTAGTCAAAGTTACGATAATGCGAGCAATTTATCAGGAAAATATACTGAAGTGCAAACCAGACTCAAAGCATAAATCCACTAATTCATTATATTCCTTGCTCCGCACATTTATTAAATGTAATTGGATCGTGTGCTGCAGAAAACTGTATTAATGCTGTTTCATTTTTTGGGTTTCTTCAGAATTTTTCTAAATTTTTCTCTGCATCAACGAAACGTTGGGCTAAATCAGCCATCAAAGGAAAAACAGTAAAATCTTTATCCAACGCAAGATGGTCAGCGAGATCAGACGCCACTACAGCCCTCGAGGAAAATTTTGTTGAGTTGAGACAACTGTTCCAAGATTTTACGTTGGACGACAATAAAACAAATGAAACCAAATCAGATTCATCGTATTTGAAAAAGATTATGGATGCCTTAGGAACAGCCATATTATGTGTTTTATGGCACAAAATCCTTCAAAGGTTTCACAGTACAAGCAAAAGTCTGCAGCGTGCTGACATGTCTTTAGGAAGTTGCGTAGCACTTTACAATGGAATCGAGAGTTTTTGCCGGCATTTACGGGATGTATTGATACAATTGAAAAGGATAGTTTGAAACTCACAACCTGTATGCAGAAAACCTATGCGTCTCAACACAAACGCAACTGAAAAACAAAGAATATTTTTGATTATAAAGGAGAGGACACTGGATGCACTAGAGCTTTGGAAGATGCTCGTGAATCCTTTTGTATTGGAACTTACCTTCCAATGATTGATACCTTAATTGCAGAAGTAAGAAGACGAAAATCTGCGTACTGCATATTGCAACAGAATTTTAATTTTTTGCTGAATCTGAACACTTGGGCTATCAGTGATACACAAAACGCTGCAAGTAAGTTGTTGAAAGTATATGCAAACGATTTGGATAGCGACTTTCCTTCAGAAATTGTGCACTTCGCTTTTCATTTACGTTCATCTCCTGATCTTGGTTCGAAGACGAATACTATGCAAGCACAGCTGTCATATTCGAAAAAGAACTGCTTAATTGAAACTTTTTCAAATGTGGCTATTATTGGTCGTATATATCTGACCTTGCATGTTGCAAATACGGAAGGGGAACGTTCTTTTTCGGCATTAAAAAGAGTAAAAAACTACCTGCGCTCATCCCTGACGTAGGATCACGTTTGTGATTTCTGTATTATGGCCATTAGAAAGAGCTTCACAAAATCTATGAGCTTTGAGAATATTATTGATAAATTTGCAGCAGCAAAATGCCGAAAACCCAGTTGTGATACATTATTTGCCTTAGCTTTTTTTTGTGTTGCACTCTCTATGTTGTTTATTATATTTCCTGTGTTGTTTATATTTGCCCCGTTAATGAAACAGTGCGAAAATTTTATTCTATATTTAACCTTTTAAAATAAATTTCAAAGTAAATTTGAAACAAAATTAATAAAATTTACTTTTTTAATAAATCAAAATAACAAATTAGACTCAACCTCTTTGATCTACTAAATAAATAATAATCAAAATAAAAATTGTTTTTTTTTATTTACGTTTCTATCAAACAAAAACACAAATAACGCAAAAAAATAAATTTTTAGTTTAAAGTAAATACTGTACAGTTGAATTAACCCATTTATACTTCACCCATTTTAAATAACAAGGATTAAGTCGGGGACACCTTATTCCCGGAAGGTAAGAGCCTATTATGTCTTCTATAATTAAGATCTACTAAATCAGTGGCTCCCAAACTTTTTCGAGCGCGACCCAAATCGGAGTTAGTTGTTTTCGCGTTCCAAAATTTAGGGGTCCCGCACTCTTATCTGCCCCGGGCCCCGCAATCTCTTAATCCGCCTCTGCGCGTTATAGAAAGATTTTTCAATTGAAATAATGAGTTAAAAAAGCATTGAGCTGAACAGTTAAGAGGAGCTAAAGTTAAGTTTACTGTGCCTGCAAATAAAAAGCTAATTGGAATAAAATTTCACCAAGATTGCACGGTTCAACATAATTTTTGTGATTGCAGTGTATTCAAATCGAAATAATGGCATAGCAAGGATTTCGTGAAGGGCAGGCTGCAACAACAATTTTTTCATCGTTTAATAAAAGTTTAATCAAATAAACGTTACAAACCAAAATCGTTTTATAATGACAAAAAAATTATGTGCAACCTTTTGAGACAAGGTGCCTTGTGAGCACTTTTAACGATATTTCAGCAAAATGGAGATGTGCTATGCAATGTGGATAAATTGTTTAATCCAAAAAGAATGAACGTACAATACATTGACATCACCACAAAAGACACAAACTAATAAAACACGATACGTTACGTTAAGGCCAATTATATAGACTACCGTAATTTACTTGCGGGTGGTTGGAAACTTGAAATTTTTCCGTCTTGCTTTTGCACTAGCGAACTGCTGGATAATTTTTCTAAAATTTTTAGCTCGTTCATTTTCTATCGATAGCAAAGTCAAACTGCTAAGTCTCTCTTGGGACATGGAGTTTCGAAGAAAGTTTTTGATCAGTTTGAGTTTAGAAAAAGACCTCTCTGTTGTAGCAACTGTTATAGGTACTGTTACATACATTATGTATGCTGTACAAACGTCAGGATAAGTTGTGACAAGTAATGCATTTTTAATAATCAAAAAAGAAGCCATTTCTTTAGAAGACTTTAAATGGGCTATCTTTTCTCCAAACGACGTTTTGATGGAGAGCATTTGGCTAGGAAACAACGGAGAGACGTTATTAGAAAATTTGTTCGAAAATTTTCTTGCTTCAACCTCAAAATCCAGATGAGAAGCATTTGATAGAAAACTTGGTTCCAAAACTTAATATGACGTCACCACTAATTTCATTCCTTCAAAGCGATTAATTAGTTGGCAAGAAAGCATGTCCATCATCGGAAGAAACACAGTTACGCAAAATCGCTTCTTAGGATCGCTTAACGTTATTCCTTCGGATATTTTATCAAAGTAGGCTTTTGTTTTCTTTGCTCTTTTGTTTAAAAACTATCTGCAAACCGCATGTAGAAGCAATAGTGGAAGCTTTGTTTAGTACCGCGTCAAAACTCCTTCTGAGTTGAGCAATGTCTTCAGCAGCAGTTTGCAGAAGTTTATGGGCAGAAATTAAGTGAATTGTTTTACACTGCATTGGTTTAGAGGAAATGTTGACAATCTACAAAATCTTGCATTGCACAACCAACATGCATACAAAGTCAAAGTTTTCTATTTGTTTCTTTATTGCCATAGCTTCATCTCTTTCCTTTGGCTTCATGCTGGTAAGTATTATGTGAGTCAAGCATTTCATAACGTCACAAAACCTTTCATAATGTCACAAAATCTTACCAAAGTTTGTTTTTTCCACCAAAGAGTCGTGCAACGCTTCTTCTATTGTCCCCTTGTTTTTCCATTGCTCATATATGACACACGCCTCCGCATGATGTGTGGAGCTTTCATGGCTTCGAATTCGCTGCAATAAATGCTTCCAGTCATTTAAACCTGTTGTACCCCAAAGGTGTTGAAGCGCGTAAGAAGTTCCTGGAGAGACATTTTCATGAGAATATAATCAGCAGGGCTGGCAGTAAACACGGTCCATGCTTGATGAATAACATAACCAATATCTTCGTAGTTTTAGACGTGATTGCGTTAGATAATGGTAATAATTTGTTGAAAATAAACGACCGCTTTGGAGCGGATCTTTAGGGAAAAGTTCTTGAGGTTGTTTGGGACCTGCTGCAATTGCTTTCTCTATTGATCTCTGAGTTTACAATAATGGTGGGAAAGTGGTCGTTCTTGCTTGTATCTGATCTATTTTTAGTAGTATCGGAATTTTCATCATTGGTACTATTGTTCAAACTGTTAACGTCAACAAGTTGGGGAGTAGATTCTGTCTCACAAATGCTGACGTCTTGCTCATCCGCTTTGAATGTTTCTGGTCGACTTAACCACGAACTCAGTCGATGAGAGTTTCTGGCGGCCTCAGCTATTTTTCTCCTCTTAGCTTGTCTCTTCTGTAACTTTTAACTTCTTTCAACGAAAGAAGTTTGTTAATAGAAATCACAAATCTGATTACAGACTAATAGAAATACCTCTAGCAACCAGATGGCTAAACTAAATCTACGTAATTTATGCAAATAGAATAATCACTATTTTCATAAACATGTTACTTTTAATTTGTGTTGTTGTTATTATATTTTCGCACCAAATCAATAAAGTCAATATCAATATCATAAACGTCGCGGCTTCAGACTTACTCGATCTTTCTGGTGTTTGTCCTTGGAAAAGACACTTTTATACGCACATTCATTTGCTTGTCAATTTTAACGAGCAGCACTAAATTTCATCCATATTTCTGATATAAAACTAAAAAAGCAAATATAAAAAAATTAAATGGACAGCAATATCTTGGCATCTCCTAGCAGATTGGATAAATCGCTTGAGGATTGCCTTAAATAGACCTAGACTACCTGACGCTGTCCTGTAGGCTAAGTCAGAGGAATAAATAGAGATAATTATTATAAAAAAAAATAAGGTATGATAACTCTTGAATTTTCTTAAAAATTACTGCTTCTACGGGAATGTTATCGCTAAAAATTATTCCACGCTTCAGTTATTTTGCTACAAAAAACATAACATTCAGTTTTGTGTTTAGATTTTTGCCACAGAGAGATGTTTTTTTAATTTTTTCCCTTAAATTGGTTCTAAATACGCCACTGGTTGTACACATAAATAATTGTTTTCTCAAAACGCAAAGTAGTTATTTTTTGAACTTTACCTGGACGAAATTTGATTTTGCCATAATTTTGATCAGGGTGTACGAACCGGACCCGAACCGGATCCGTAAACCCGTATTAACCGTTATTATTTTTTGAACCCGAACCGGAACTGAACCCGAAAAAATAAAATTTGCTGAACCTGAACTGGAACTGAACCCCTAAAAATAAAATTTGCTGAACCTGAACCGGAGCTGAACCCGTAGAAAAAAAAATTGCTGAACCCGAACCTGAACCGGAACTTTATTTTAAATGGATCCGGTTCGACCGTTTGATGCTCTAATTTTAATTTTAAAGTTATTTGTAGAAGAATCAGAATTACAATTTTGTTTTTGAAGTTGGCGCAATTTTTTTGGTCACGATACTTGTTGTGTGGCAATACAGAAACGTTATAAACGACTTTTTAGGCGAGAAGTTAAGGCAAAAACATGTCACTTGCTAGATAAAGAAAGCGAAATCTTAAATATATGCTAAAGCAGTTGTTCTTAAGCTTTTTACAGTGCCATACTATTAAAAAAAATACATATTAATATAGAGACGTAGCAAACATAGTGAAACCATCGTTGGTGAAGCAAAATTATTTGACGCCATTAAAAAATCAAAGCTGCACAGTGCAGGCTGTTTGGGAGCCACTCGACTGAAATTTAGTTGCGTGGAGAAGTTTAATAAAAAAAGCAGTGTAAACTTATCGAATGATTCGAATTCAGTATAACTTATAGTTGCCTCAAATGGTTTTCACTAGCATGATAGTATCCCTAACAGTCGAGATTGAGTAAAAAATATTGTTGAGCAAGCAATGCAATAAAGTTAATTAATTTTTGATTTTTCAAAAAAACAAAATTTTTTCAAAAAAAAAAACAAAAACGTTTATCTAGCGTGCTTTTTCATTTATCAAGTATTACGTTAAAATTAAATTTTTGTTAACTTTCAGGCTTACCAAAATTGTAGCAACAGGACAAATAACTTTTAATACAAGAACCACATATTTGCTGGTTCATTACAAAAGTTTTGCGTCAGTTATCTTTATGTAGAATGCAACCGAAAAACCATAAGCAAATTACATTGTTGTATAAGTTACCCCTGCAAACAAAATTTAGTAGCACAATTTGACTTTGAGTTAAAACTAAATAGTTTTGGTCGCCAATAGTTAGCTTGGCAAACAAAACATTATGGAGGAGTCAGAGTATTTTTCTGCCAATATCAAGCTAGTGTTTATCAAAAAAGTTTTTAATCAAATGCTGAAAAACCATTTTGCTGGTTTTACGAATTGAGAAATGATTGTCTCCCGTAAATTTGAATTTGCTTGAATTTAAGACTTTTTTTAAACAATTGGACCCACACCTAATTTTTACCCTTTCATCGCTATACACTTATAAAAATAAAAAGCAGCAAGTTTTTAGTACCAGTTTGTAAGCAAGCAGTGATCAATATACAAAATTGCAAAGTTTGATTTCAGTTATCTTAAGAAAAAAAAAATCTTATACAACAAACTGATTTAATTTTTAATTTATTACTAGTTGTAATTGTTAAATCAAATGTTACCGTTTGAAGTTGCCACAATTTGTTTGAGCACTTGTGTGCCAATAAAGAAACGTCATAAACGACTTTATCAGCTAAGAAATGAAGAAAAAATATGTGCACTAGATACATGAACGTGCGCCAGGAGAACCAAAAGGGGGACTCGCTTTTTCAAATTTTAAATTTTACAAAATAATACATAAATATGCATTAAAAACTTCTAAAAGTTAAGGCTCGTTTCCACTACGAGCGTGGAATAGAGCATTCTTTGTTTCTTTTGACCATCTTTCCGCTCTTAAAATCTAAGTGAGCACATAAAGTCAATAAATCAAGTAAAGAGTACAGTGGCGAACAAAAAAAGTAAGACTTTTTTATTTTTTAAGATTTTTTAAAAATATCATTGTTAAAATTGAAATATATTAATATATATCAAGTAATATATCATTAAAAGAGCACAAAAAATTATATTAAATCCAATATTAATTTATTTTTTTTTAGAAATATAATTCAATTGCAACTATAGTGGAACCTTGGTTGGCGACCACCTCGATAACACGACCACCCCGTTATCAGGACCACATCAGTGCGGTCCCAAATAATTTACTATGGTAATGCATTGCATTCTGTTTCAATAACGCGACCACCCCGGTTTCCAGACCAGGGCCGCCATATTTTGGTCCAAAACTGCAAATTTAACTCCGCTAAAGCGACCACACGTGCTCAATAATTTGCTTTTGTGACCAAAATAATAAGGTTCTTTTGTGATCAAAACAATAAGATTAGATGAGCGCGTGCACACACACAAAGAAAATGCAATTGCCCAATGAATGATTAGTGTGGCAAACAGAACTGAATTTTATAAGATAAACTTCAGTACTAACAGTTGTTTAAATTCATTCTGCAGTATCTGATAAAAATAATGGCACTTAGTAAAAAGAAACCGAGAGAACTTTCAATCAAAGAAAAGGTTATGGTAATACAACAAAAAGAAAGTGAGGGAAAATCTCAGAGGAACTTGCTAAGATTTTCGGCGTTAGCAAGACTCAAATAAAGAACACACTTAAAAGAAAGGCAGACGTTTTGGCTGCATATGACGACAACTTATCGAATGACCGGAAGAAGGTTAGAATCTTTCAATTTGAAGGAAATATCGATTCACTAACTTTCCGATGGTTTCAAAGAGCTCGGTCTTTAAACCTACCGATAAGTGGGCCTCTGATTCAAGAAAAAGCTCTAACTTTGCTAAATCTCTGAAGAAAAATGGCTTTAAAGCCTCAAACGATTGGTTAAACAGGTTTAAGAAACGACATAGCATTTCTCAGGCTGTTATTTGCAGAGAGAGTGGCTGTGTTGACGAAAAAGTCGTGCAGAGTTCGAAATCACGCCTACCAGATATTACTGCGGGTTACGCCACTTGTGACATTTACAACAAACAACTGCTACAAACAGGATGCTCCAAAGCAAAATTCGCTAACACGACCACCCCGCTAACGCGACCGCTTGATGACGGTCCCGTAGGTGTCAGGTAAGCGGGGTTCCACTGTAACTTATTTTTAAAAAATTTAATTTAATTTAAAATAAAAAATCTTACTTTTTTGCTCGCCACTGTACTCCATTCCACGCTCATAGTGGGAAAAGAGTCTTTATGCGTCAATTTTTTATTATTATAAACTTGAATGACTAAATGTTTAATTTGTTTAAAACTTTAAATTTAGATTACGTAAGATAAAGGCCCGTTTCCACTACCGGCGGCTTGAAACGAAGTATTTTTTGTTTTATTAATTTTTGTACTTCTTTCCGCGCTTAAAGGCAAAACGAAGCAAAAAAATCATTAAAAGAAACAAAGAATACTCCAATCTACGTTCGAAGTAAAAATGAACCTTAATGACGTTTCTTAACTAGTAAACCTTCTGCGTGAGGGCCGCCACTAAAAAATTATCAAAAAATTCTTAGACAGGTGTATCAGTGGCTAGTCGAAGAAAGATCTATATAAATTCATGTAAACGCAATCTATAAGAAAGTTTTGAGATCACAAAACAACAAAAAACTTCCGTTTCCGCTTTTGGCGCTCGCATTGATAAATAAATTTATTGGTAAGACTTGGTTTTTACAACCAAGACCCATGCCGGTGAATTAGTTTAATTTAATTTTTTTAAAACTTGTACCAGAATTTTTTAAAAAACCCTTTTTAAGAATATTTTTTGTGTTTCCGACTGTTTGCCATCACTCCTCCAGGAAGCGCGTCTACGGGCGCCCATGATAACATGAGGTAAGAAATTGTGTTTACAGTCCTAACGCTTGTAAGAAATAGATAAAAAATATATATTCCGAACCCGAACCGGAGCTGAACCGGAACTAAACCCGAAAAAAAAATTTTTGCTGAACCCGAACCGGAACTGAACCCGAAAAAAAATTTTTTGCTGAACCTGAACTGGATCTGAACCTTTAAAAATAAAATTTGCCGAACCTGAACCTGAACCGGAACGTTATTTTAAACGGTTCGATTCCCTGATTTTGATAGAGTTTTAAAGAAAATTGCTTAAACAGGTCTAAAAACAACAAGTTTTATCCCATGACATTTTAAAAGATGCCCCAATAAAACAACAGCTTTTAGTCAAGCCAAAACTAAAAGCTATTTTTATTTTCTTCATAATCAGCAAACTTAACTTTAAGTAAACTTAAAAAACTGTTTTTATTTTTTTAAAACTAAGGACAAAACCTGATTTTTCGCAAGACTCAGCACACCAAACTTGTTCGGATAACCAAGTTTTTGAACAATAAATCAAAGGTCTAGTGATAGAGTCACTGCGTACCGTACCAGCCAATAGGCGTACCAGCCAAAAAATTTGGGGGCAATGAAGTTTTGCCCAAATTATGATTTTCTAGTACTTTACGGACAGGACAAAAAAATTGTCTAAGATTCTAAGATGAAGACCAAATTCCGCCCCAAAATCATGGTGTTCTCTAAAAAAAAATCTTACCTAAATTTGGTAACAATTTTTTGCAATTGATCATTGTCATTGCCCTAAAATTTAAGATTTTGCTCAAATTTTTCATATCGCTTCCCGAAAAATTCTGGCTTTGCCCAAATATTTTTTGTCACTGTCCGAAAAATTATAATTTTGCCCAAATTTCGGAAAGTTGTGAGGGCAATACCCTCTGCCTCCCGCCACGTATGGCTATGCTGCTACCCAATTAACAATTTTATTACGGGGATAATCGCGTAATAATCCCTGCTGTCACTAATCTTTAGCAAAAAAAAGTTATAAAATTTTTTAGTCTGATTAACATGTTACGATTGAATTGTTTCTTTAATCAGATCACCCGCTGAACCAATCACGTTTCATTATAAAGTGGGTGTTTCAAAGCAAATGATGGTAATTTGCCGGTAGCTGACGTGCATGTAGGCATATTGTAAAATATATGAAATATTTTTTGTTTGAGAGCAAATCTGTCAAATTACCGTATGTTGTCTCTTTTGTCTGCTGTTTTGCCTGTTGTCCATCATTTAGTGTTTTAGTTTGTCTGGAAATGTTGAGATACAATCATTTGTCTTACTCTTAATTGATTTTGTAGAAACTAAATAGGTTTGTTAACTGGATATTGAGTTAAATCTATTAATCATGTGTCTGCTAAACAGCAGTTAATATGTTATTTACTGCATTAGACCAAGTTTTCATGTTTAGTTCAACAGATAGATTATTAAGATTTTGGATTGGGTAATAATAATGATTATGGCATTTTCAAATAGTTAAAATCTCATGAATTTTATCCAATTGTTATGTTTAAAAGAGTGTTGCAGTGTTATAATATGATGTAAAATATATTTTAAAACGTGCATATAGTAAACTGCTAAATTTTTAATATATATGGTATGTTTTTAAAGAATTTTTATAAATGGTTAAATTAAATTTTTATTAAGATTGATTTTAAAACCACTTAGTAAACTATGGTTGTTTTATTCTATTTGCACTAACACATAGTTGAAGTAATATTTTTAAGTTTGTATACTTGTGAAGCTGACCTATTATAAAAGGGCAAGACATTCTTTCTTAATAAAATTTGATAATGAATCAGTGAAGAAATATTGGGTCTTTTAAAAAAATCAAAAGTGTATACTTGTGAAGCTGACCTAAATTAGTGGTTTTTGTTTGTGAAACTAACCTGAAATCCCATTTGGGTTACTATTGCTTCTTGAGAGACCCTTCTCTTGGTTTTTTTTTTTATTTCATCCTGGTGTTGTATGAGGGATTCTGGGTTAGTTGTACCAACAAAAAACAGTTACAGTCCCTTCTTGAAGAGACCTAAAATATTGATCCAAAATAACTTTACTTGTTCAATTAAATTTATCAAGTTTTTTGTCGTTAAAGATTTTAATTTAATTGTAATTGTCCATTTATTTTATTGTTTTATATATAAAATGTTTCGATTGATTAATATTGTAAAACAACAACCACTTGAACTGAAGAGAAATTTGTTACCATGTATCAGGTAAATACTTTGTAGTGCAAAAAATTTAAAACATTAATTAGATTAATCAAAATTTTTTAATTGTATTCAAAATTTTGGGTATATTATTGTTTAATTTCATAAAGGCTAATTGAAGAGTTTAAATCAAAAAGTAACTAAATCACATTTTTACCCAAACGGAATTAGATATTGAAGCATGTTGGTTTTGGTGTTGTTAATTAACATGCAAAATATTATTTGCATAAAATGTTAAAGTATTGAATTTTTTTCTAAAAGTAACTATGTTCTTTTAATCCAATCATGTTGTGATATTAAGTCACATGTTATAATAATTTTAATGTGCAATAATTCGTTTTGTCAAATGCTGTGGTGGTTTGCTTTGAGTAGATATTCGTCATGTAAACTTTGAAAACTGCTCCATTAGGTTTAATTTTTGGGTTTCTTTAAGAAGTCACCATAAACAATTTTTTTTAATAAAACTAACCCAGAATCCTCCTTTCAGCAACAGGATAAAATAAAGAAGAAACTTGTAAGAAAAAGGATCTTTCAAGAAGCACTAATAACCACAAGGCGATCTGGGTTAGTTTTACAAACAAAAAAATCACTTACAGTGACTTCTTAACAAGACCTTAATTTTTTTTAGTCTAGTTACACCAAAAGTATAAAAAGTAATAGGTTTTTTTATTAAAACACTAGGCTTATAGGTCTGATGAAAGATAAAGTAAACACAACAAAAAGAATTTTCAAAAAATTTAAGTTTTGTCAATATTCTTTAACTTACAAGCATACTATGCAGGCTATGGTGAGATCAAAGTTTAAAATGTATGTTAACAATTCACATCTTTAGTACCTTAAATACCTTGCAATCTTTAGATTCACTTTCAAAATTATGTAACATATAGAAATACTTATTTCTTGTTTGAGGTGATGTTGCATTTAAGTTCTCACCTCAATCAATAAATATTTATGTATTAAAAAAGTATATTGTCAATAATGCATATGAGGTTTAAACAGAACTTACAACCTTGCTAATTTTTTTGTTTTCAACCGTATTTAGATACCTGGATTGCTTGATATTTTGTGACCCATGTCCATCAGTAACTTTTTTTATTTATAAAAATCTGCATGTACCCAGTCCATAACCTTTTCAGTTTTTTAAATCTGCCTAGACTTATCATAACCTTATTTGTCTTTGAATATTGTCATCAAAAAATCATCACAAATAAGAAATATAGAAAATTAATTTTTAAAAGAAACCATTAATTTAGGCAGGAATCAAAATGAAAAACTTGTGTATGATTTATTCACACTTTCTTCAAAATTGATTATGTCCTCCCTTACCCTTCCACTCACTTTTAATTGCATGGCTTACTGGTTAATTTTATATACTGTACAAAAGTCATCTAACATGTGTTTTTGCCAGATCATGTCAGATTTTAAGCTGCATTGCAAGATGCTCAGTTGGCACTGGACTCTGCTGAGAATGAAGTTAGAACAAACTCCATCTGTTAATGTGCTATACTTTTCAGTAACAGTAAAGTTAGGGTTGAATTTTCAGATAAATTGTTCTATCCAACAAATTTAAAGGGAATTTAATATCAATAAATATGATTTGTTTATGATGTATGAATGAGTAACTTGACAGCTATAAAACTTTTTGCACTCTAGTAAAACTTATGTTATATTTTTCCATTGAAAATTCCACCACAAAAAATATTTTTTGTTTTTGTTTTTGCTTTGAAGCAGTTGCAAGCCAATAATAAATAATGAATAGGAAAATATTTTACTTGTGTATCATAAATTTCATTGTCAATAATCCATTTATAATCAAGTAGGTTTAGTTTGTGAGAATAATAAAGTATATACATAGGAATAATAAGTTCATAAAATTACAATAAAAGTGCCTAAGTCCTAATTAATATTTACTTAATATTATTTAAGATGTGCAACTAAAAATTTAACTATATGGCTTTGAGATATTGGTCTATTAACAGTTGAAGATAAAACAAAATTGCAAATCTAGAAAGTGTAAGTAAGTTTGTTTACTCACATCTAGCAATAATCTAAAAACCAGTCAAAGCAGTAAAATAAATAATTGTTATGCTCTTATATTATTCTATATATTCAGTATATCTAAATATAACTGTATAAGCAACAGTGTTTTTATAAGCTTATTCTATATTAAAATTATTCAAATAACAATCTTAATATAAATTTTAGTTAAGTTGGATTTGTTACTTATGTATTTGATATAAAGCAAAGAACAACACAAACATAAGTTTACCACTGTGTGGTGTAGTGCTATAGATGCTTTTTAACAAAAATAGATTATATATTTATTAGAAATAAATTATTTATAATCTTTTAAATATAAAAAAATTGTTTATTTTATTGGACAAAAAATAAAAACATGTTTTTCATAATATTAGTACATTAAACTCTGTTAGGTATTTTGTTTTCCTTTGGTATAAAGTATTAAACTTTATAATTTGCGTAAACATATTAAAGATAGCATATCAAACAATAAAAAATTTTTTTAGCAAATTACCCTATTCTTCTTCTGGAGGAGATGATGACCCAAATTTTTATAAAATGGTGGGTCAATTTTTTGAACGAGGAGCTCGTTTAGTTGAAGATAAACTTGTTGATCAACTTTCTGAACCGTAAGTTTTTTAAGCTGAACTTTAATGCCAAATCGGGTTTTCTCTGGAGAAAATAAAATATACTGTATTTTAGGGCTGCAATTTTATCATTATTTGCATTCATAAAGCAATTGTTTATGTACTGGAATATCAAAAATCTTTTATATATAGATTTAGTTTAAACAATTTGTATTAACATCTAAAATTAATGAAACAATATATACAGTATATTATTACAACTGACTGATAATTAATGAAACAGTATATAATATTACAACATAAATTTTGATAATTTTTTCAACAGACACAATTTTTAAAATATTCAATTAAAAGATATAGATTTAGTTGTTTCAATCAGACTTAACACATTAACTAACAGTTAAACTATTTTTTCTCTATACTTGTAATTTTTTTTATAAACTAAAATTGTTTTGATTTTTTAAAATCTATTTTCAATGTAATTGTTAATTTGCAGATTTGCGTAAGAACGGTGTGATTTTTGGCTTGCTTGCTGTGGTATCAAGTTAGCAAAAGTTTGTTATACAGTCATTTTCAAGACGAATTGCATCACACACTAAGGTTTAACAGTGATCACTTATCATTTATGTTGTGCTAATCAGTGGATTTTCTATTGATAAGGTTAAACCAAAGAGCATATTAATAAAGCATCATCAATTTTTCATACTTTTTTCAGCATTGACACTAAAGCACGTCCACATGTTAGAACTGTTAGTTTGGATGATCAACGTATGCAAGTACAAGGAATTTTCAGAAATATGAGACAGTGTAATCATGTTCTTGAGGTGACTAATTGCTTTTGTGCGAGTTTTTGTACTGTGTATAATTTCATGTTGTAGGAATGTTTTTTAGACAAAGTACAGTGAAATTTTGTAACTTATATGATCAATCTATAGAATCCATAAAATGCCATTGCTGAAAAGTGAGGTCGTATTGTATAAAAATTAAAAACAAACTACTTTTAATTTGAGTGTTTTTCACAATTATTTTCGTGATCTCAATTCTGCTGTTTGGTTATTTGGATCGCGAGAATACCGCGACATTCAGAATTTGACACGCAAGAATACGGCGTCCGGACGTATGATTTTTACTCTGGTCAGCTAAATTGACTGATAATTAATGAAACAGTCGCGCTAATTCTACGCCTTTTGATTGCATTCTATTCATGTTTGAGTCACTAGAGAACAACATTTTGTTTACCACGGTAGAGTCAAAAGTGTAGTTTATTAAATGTAGCAACTTCCGTTGTCCCGTACGATTCTTTCAAAGTCTGTTAATAGTGGTGACCTTTGAAAATAATCAAATGTAAAACTACGCTCAAAATAAACAGCCAGCCATAAGGTAGTTCACTTGAGAATTTTTTTCAAAATATAAAAGCTGTTAAAGTGTCAATATATACAAAAGCAAAAAAAATTTAATTGCTCGTATTCATATTGATTTATGAGCAATCCCACAAAAAAAATAATTCCCACATTTCTGATAGAATTATCTATGACTTCCCATAAATTATTTTGTTAAAAACCATTAATAAAAACAGACTTGGGCAAAATACTCTCCAAAGATATTTAAATACAAATACAAAATACAGTGGTTATAAAGTAATTAAATACAAATACAAAATACTTTTTGGCAATGCTGGTAAATACAAAATATAAATACTGTAATAATGTATTTAAATACATTTAAAAATACTTTCAAATACTTTTTCAAAAAAATTATCCACTTTAAAAACAAAAAAAATTAGCAAATACAGTCGAGACAATGCCAAAATGGTTATCAATTTTTATGTTTTTATTAAAACGATCATTGCATTATCATTTGTTTATTATAGAAAAAAATATGACTGTAAAATAAACAAAGAATAATTTAATGAATCATGTGAATGGAAACGTAGCAAATAAGTGGGTGTTCATCAAATCGATTCAAACTGTAAATCATTGTATCTCTTACCTTGGTTATTTTACAATCACTTTTTGTTTTACATTAAACAAATAAAGATACATCGATTTACGTTTGAATCGATTATAGCAACTAGCAAGACTGAAGACAAAATTCTAAGAACACAGGATATGTACAAAATAGACAGCATCACTATACAAAACATGCAGCGAGTTTCGTCTCTATATAATCTGGTAATCCAGCATTGAGATGTAGTAAAATAGCTTCAGAAATTCGTGGTCGTACAAAAGAAATGCTTTATCAGTTTATTATCCACTAATGCATATCAGCAGTTTCGCATTTGTTTGCTTTCAGTAAGGTTAACTTTTCAAAGTTCTTGTTGGTCATCCTTCCCCGCGTCCTTGTAAAATAATAGAAGCAAATGAGAAGAGACGCTCAACGGGTGCTGATGATGTCAGTGATGTGTTGAATTTCAAAAACACGTTTTTGATTTTCGGATAGCGATGCAGTGATTCCAGATTATTATTTGGGTCTTCCAAAAATTAAAGTACTTCAATGGAAGTTAGATTTTTCTGTGTTTGTGGAGTTTCTTCTTCGTCGTCTGACCAGTGAAAAAAGGTATCACTACTTTTGTTGAATTTAAAGCCTTCTGAAACATTTGAACTTAGTTTGTTAGCTATGTCAATCAGTTCTTGTTTGAGTGCATCTCTTTTTTTTCAAAATAGGTTTTAACTTAAAATAAGGATGTGATATTGTGGCTAAAAGGGCATCTTTTACCACCATAAAATTTTATTGAAGATACGGCTGGAATCTTTTTTGCATTCCTCTCAAAGCAGCTTGAACAAGTGGAGCATTGAACTTTAAAAACTGATTCTGAATGTATTGAGTAAAGTTTCTGTCAGTCGCAGCACAGGGATTGCATAGTCATAAAACGAAAATTGCTCTCATTAAACCTTATCAATAGCAATGACGATAATTTCAAGCACAGCGCAATATTTACGCAAAAATCCCACTTCACTTTCACTCAACTCTGCCAAATAAAGTGACATAAGTCTTTCAAGGTACACTGCTCAAATTTTAGCAGACATTGTATGCTGTCAAAAAGAGAATTCCATCTTGTAATGGACGGTGTAAATAGGTTCTGCTTGCAAATATTGAAAATAATTTCAGCCGACTTAGAAAGATTGCACTTATTCCAAATCGCAGTGGCTTTTCCAAATGATGACATAAAAAATTTTTTGTGCAATGCTGGGTAAGAGGTTTTCTTGATATATGTAGTCGCTATTAAACTGAGTGTATGAGCGAAACATCTTTCTTGCGTGGGCAAAACAAGAAGCTCTTCATCATTTTCGCCAGTGAACGTGACCATGCCATTGATGCTTTCAAAATTTACTTCATTTTCACTGCTCTCCTGATCGTCATTTTCATTTTGCTCTTTGAAGCCAAACTCACGAAAAGCTTTTGCAAAATTACTGGCATTGTCTGTTATGGTACGAGTAATTTTTTTGTAATCAAGACCAATTTTATCTTGAACTTCTTGAATTTTTTCAGCAATTGAATCAAATGAATGTGTCTCTGAAAACCTTTTGCAAGCAATTGCAAAGGACTCTCTCTGCAGTGTTTCTGGATCAACGACATGAGCAGTCATGCCAAGGAAGCTTCTTTTTCGCTATGACCAAATGTCAGCTGTTGTGCAAACTTAATCCTTTAAAGAATGCGCTTTTTTAATGTTGATCATAACAGCCTCAAACTGTTTGTCAATTTTTGCACTAAGACTTTTCCTGCTTATGGACTTGCACGTTGCAGAAGACAGTGTGCTTACTAACTGTTGAAAAGGTTCTGCTTCAACCAAGGACAGGGTAAACCACATTTAACTATTAAATTAACAATTGCATTTGAAACAGTATCTTGGGTAACCTTTTTCGACTTGAAAAATTGAAATATAGTTGTTTGCGTATTTTTGGGTGTTTTCGCTTTCTGAGAATCGTCCTGACGTGCTTTCTTTGATTTTTCAAACTCTGTAGCTTCTGCTGGATGCTTCCTTTCAACTGCAACAAAAAATTTGAAGTTGCTTTTTTTGATCCTGATAAGGGTGGCTTGCTATCAGGGTAAACACAATATTTAGCTTTTATTTTACCATCAGAACTTTTTTCTGTCACTTGAAATAGTTTTCCATTCAGGATTAAAGGAGTTTCTAAAGCCAGTTTAGACAAATTCTGCTATTTCTGCTTTAAACTGCAACAACTCTTTATCCTGCTGCATGCATGCGCCCTCAAAACAGTCTGAACACGCATTCAAAGACTCAAAGTGAGCAGAAAAACAAACTCGGCAAATTTTTTTGGCTAAACTTCCTGAAAAACCCTCTAATGTTTCTGGTTTACGTAACAATGCTCCAGCAAATGCGCAAGTTCTTTACAGTCATGAACAAAAGTTTAAGACCACTTGAAATTATTACGAGTTTCTAAGCACAAGGTAGTATAACACTATATTTACATTTGGCAAATTGTTTTATTTCGCACCTAATCAATCATAAACAAATGGAAGACAGTATGATACAGTCTAAACAATCGTATACAAAAAAATGTTCCGATTCTCAATATTTTGTGTGGCCTCCTCTGTTTTTGATCAAAGCTTTGATTCTTCTTGGCATACTTTCGATCAAACTTTGGCAGTACTCCTTGGATATTTCTTTTACCTAGACTTCCTTTATCGCTTTTACCAACTCTGCGCCACTTAATGGTTGCTTTTCCGACACTTTATTTTTCATGTTGGTCCACAAATTCTCTATGGGGTTTAAATCCGGACTGTTTTCTGGCCACTCGAGAAGGTCAATGTTGTTACTATTCAGAAAATTTTTTGCAACTTTGGAACGGTGGCAAGGGGCGCCATCCTGCATAAATATTTGACAATTGTGAACATGCAGGTAAGGTTTTAGCTTCTCTGAGAGCATTTGCACGTATTTTGGCCCATTTATAGTGTTTCCTGGAGCCAGAAAACTGAGAGCAGCGACACCATTTCTCGATATAGCCCCCCAAACCATCTGACTAAGAGGGTGTTTCACTGTTGGTATGGTGTATCTCTCATCAAAACGTTTTCCAGTTGGTCTACGGACGTGCCTCTTTCCAACCACAAACTGTTGGAAGGTTGATTCGTCGGAAAAAAGCACTTTTCCCCATTGCTCGGCGGTCCAATGTTGATGATTATTAGCAAACTGTAGACGCTTGGCCTTCGTAGCCGCAGTAAGCCTTGTTTTTTTGGCCGGCTTGTATGACTTCAGATTAAATTCTTTGGATAAACGCCTGAAAACGGTCAAATGACTAATTTGACGACCTCTGCGCAACAACTCGGCCCTAATTTTCTTCATTAAACTCGTGGGTGACCTCACAACTATCCTCCTCATCACGTTGTCTTCTCGTGCAGTGGTGACACGCGGTCTTCCGGTCCTTTTCTTATCGGTATAGGAGCCATCCTGTTGGTACTTCGCAATCGCTTGATGCACTGCTGTCTTGCTGCACCCCACTTGAGCACATATTTGCCTTTCAGATAGATTTTGGCCGTGTAAGGCAAATATCTGAGTCCTCTGAACCTCGCTTCGAGACTTTTTCTTGCCCATTTTAGGCACCAAAAAAAATCAGTAAATAGCAAAAAAATCAAACAGGAATGTGGACAGAAGTAAGAATTGGCGCGAAATGAAACACAACGAAGAAAAAAAACTTATGATGTAAAAATAAAATATGGCTGATGCAATCACATGCTAAATGTTGAAAATCGTCACTTTTGCATAGTGGTCTTAAACTTTTGTTCATGACTGTATATACGGCTGCGCGTTGCTTTGAAGTCAGAATTTTTAATCAACAAAAAACATCTGAAAGCCCATAACGAACGGAATAGAGATAAGTTGTTCATTGTAATAAAGCCACAAATCTTAAAAAATTATGTCCTAGAAAAAGTAAATTTACACCACTTACCATACGTGGTGAATTTATCAGGCAACTGTAAATTTCTGCTATGCCTATAATAAAAAAAGTACTAATATACATACATTTAAAATTTAAAGTGGACAGTAATATTTAGTCATCGCCACAGGCAAGTCGAGATAGTTGCTTGACAGTAGCTGTATTTAGAGCGCCTCCGACGCTTTTTTGTAAGAAGGATAAATAAAAAAAAGAATTTACTGCTGTACCGTATTGACGGTGAATTTGTGTTTGTAAAAATGTTTTATTGCTTATTACACGAAATGCATAAAAACAACTGTGTGATACATTTTTATTTGCTAAAGTGAAAAAATATAAATAACCCAATTGAGTATATTTTGCTGAAACATAAGGAGTAATTTTATGCTTTAGCAAAAATACATGTGTCGTTCAAATTTTTGTTACATAAGGATTTAGTGAGTGACAAAAAACAACATTACTTTGCTGAACAGCTAAAATAAAGTATGAGCTTGCCATTTCTTGTTTATGAATTGTCACAAAAAAAAAGCCGAAACTTTTTTTCTTGATCTAAGTCAAACCGCGCAAAGATTGCATGGTAACGAACGTATTTAAAAAAATGTATTTAAAAATTTCTGAAAATACAAAATACTTGTAGTAAAAAGCATTTAAATACAAATACAAAATACACAAAAATAAATGTATTTAAATACAAATACAAAATACAGTATTTTATATTTTAAATACGTATTTGTATTTTAAATTACAAATACATCCCAAGTCTGAATAAAAACAAATTTTATATTTCTCTCCGTAATATTAAATAATCAAAATCCCAACGTCGAATTCTCGTGGACCACTGAGTGCATATACACTCTTTAGTTAAGTCAACAGGACATTTTAATCGTAAGACTTATACGGTACAGGTTTTGTATAATAGCATTTTCATTCACAAATTACATAAATACATTTGATTCCTACTAGCTTCTTTGTCAAGCGAATTTCACTTAAGTAATAAACGACGAACTCTTCCTTCCAAACGTGAATATTGTACCAACAGTGGTTCGAAGCATAATTTTTCAGTTATCTCTCGTTATGAATTGTCAAAGATTTTCAAACATAAACAGTAGTTATCGTCTTCGTCTCCGGCACCGATTGAACTGCACGCATCTGCTTCGTTTCAAGGTTACATTTCCGTTGAAGCGTGACAACGGCGAACACGAGATCATTACCGGGTATCGCGCGCAACACAGCCAGCATCGCACTCCCTGCAAAGGAGGTGGGTACTCGGGCGATTGGTTTTTCTGGTCAATCGGTTCCTTGACGTGTTTTTGCTGCAGGAATGAGGTTTGCTCCTGACGTCGATGTTGATGAAGTGAAAGCCCTTGCGTCACTGATGACGTGGAAGTGCGCTGTCGTAGGTAAGGCTGACTTGCTTTGGCTTTTCTATTAAAATAACTGCTTTTCCAAACTTGCTTGAACCACGTAACAATAAGCCGGTCACGAGCTGTGTAGATTTTGCTTGTTTAATCAATGTCAACTCAGCACTATCCACACCTTGCGGCATTGGTTGGCTTTGTCCTACCCGAGCACTTCCTGTATTTCTTACCACGATTTCATCATGTGACCGCATGGCGAGAATGATTTTCATTGCTAGACATTTTGACATTGCCTTTCAATCATTGTCCTCTGTTAATGCGTCCCAAAATAAACGTTTCGCTTTGAAACCATTCATTCAACCTCACTTGTATGCTTTCATCCCTATTTACAAAAGTCATGGAATTGCATTTTTACTCGGCTATACTGACACTATGACATCAAATTAGTCATTGTCGTGAGTATATCGGTCCTAAAAACCAGGAATCTGATCATCCAGTTTAAGTAAACTGAAAAATTGACTTTTTCCAGAAGCCAGAGACGAGTCTTTTCTCACCGGATAAAGCAAAAGCTTCACCTAATAGAAATTAGACAGGAAGCAGTGATTAAAAGTCAACGACCAATGTCCTAACCTCGACTCATTTAGGAAATGATCTGTTAATCGTTTTCATATTTTTTATGATTAAACCTATTTTTTGTTTAATAGCAATTGCCATTCATAATTAAGCAAGTAGAATCGTCATGCTTATGTTGCTGGCATCATATTTGAACTAAAACTTTTATAACAAAAGTCAAAACTTAATTTCAACTTCAATTATTTATTCATACAAAATCAAATCTTCACGGTTTTCTGTTTCGATTAATGTAATAATTAACCAATATTTTGGTTAATTATTAATTGCTTTCTTTGGCCAATATTTTATTCACTAGCATGAAAGTTATTTGAGTATAGTATTGACAGATTTGTTTGTGAAACTGTTAGAGCCCCACTTCGTCCATTTATCTTGAAATTTGATATTGCTTGTTGTTTGACTTTAAATATAAACTAATGTTTCTTGTAAACAGCCGTACTTTGTAAGCGGTGTCTTGTGTTTATTGTATAGACTGTACTAATACTGTATGTATGTATATGTGGTTTTGAAAGCACATGAATTGATAAAAACCTAGTCTTCAGTTTTTTATCTCCTGCTCAATACATTGTTGGGAATTGCTTTACAAGTTTTTGCAAGAATTTTCTCAATTCTACATTTATTGCTTTAAATTTGCTTATTTTTAGATGTACCGTTTGGTGGCGCCAAAGCTGGCGTTAAAATTGATCCTAAACAATATTCGGAAAGAGAATTAGAAAAAATAACTAGACGTTTTGCTATGGAGTTGGCGAAAAAAGGCTTCTTGGGTAATAAGAAAATTTATCAAATTTTTTGACAAGTAAAAAATTTGTGTTGCGCTAAATCGTTTTTAATATAACCTCTTTCATGCCTGAATTAATTTGTAGAGGTATTAAAATTTCAAAAAGGTAGGGTTACATACAACAGACAGGCAGCAACTGACTATTTAAACGGTTCAAAACACTCAGGAACCCTACGTAGCAACATGAATAAGCAATATTTACTTCTGTACTCTATGGGGAAAAAAATAAGAAAGTTTTAAATAACGTGGTCGAATTCGTGACCATACGACATGAAAGGATTGAATAATTTTTAGATGTGATAGTTAGTGGCTGAAGCTAGCATATGGGTTGTTATGTAAGAAGTTTTTTAAACTTAGAAACTGTTAAGTTGTCAGACCAAAATTAAAAGTTGCCATGATTGTAATGACCAAAGTAGCCTTTTAGAAAAAAATTAGATTCTCTTGCAGCATGTAATCCCGTTTTTCTTTTTAAATCTTGCGAGATTCTCGCAAGCTGCTTCCGCTTTTTACTTGTTTAATACAAGAAAAGAAAGTTGTAAGGGTTTAGGGATAGGGAAAGCTTGAAGTGTCCCTGCATTTATTAACGCTCAAAGTTTCCTCGTTATCCCAATTTACTATTAATCATTTGCCTATTGCCTGATCGTTCCCGACACCAAGCTATGTGCCCGATCTCAATCTGGGCCCCCTTTTTTTTTGTAGGACCCGGTATTGACGTTCCGGCCCCGGATATGAACACGGGAGCTCGCGAGATGTCGTGGATGGCCGACACCTACGCAATGACGCACGGTTACGGCGATATAAACGCTCACGCGTGCGTCACCGGCAAGCCGATCACGCAAGGAGGGATCCATGGTCGCGTCTCGGCCACTGGACGTGTGAGTTAAATTCGGAATTCCTGTCGACATCGTAAAATCTCAAAATTACAAGCGTTTGTCCAACCTCTTGTCATGATACAAATATTGCGTTTTGACCTCTTAAAAGAGTTTTGAACCCGTTGGATTGTGTTGTTTCTCTCTTTTCTCTGTCAACCGTCATCATCGGCAGTTAGCTTTATACCCATGTTGAAGAAGCATGTTTGTGCATGCGTAGTTATAATTTATTTTTTGTGTCTTTTGTTATTTAAAACCATTGCGATCAGTATTATGATTGACATTTTTGTCACGGCGTGAGAAGTTTTAGTTTCATTCTCAGACTTGAAATTTGCCAAACGTGCAAGTTATTGTGAACGGCTCGCCACCAGTGCGACTGTAGCACGTGTGTGCTGCTCAAGCGCATATTGTAGAAGTGACCACACTGAACTCGTTGACACGCTTCGACGTCAAAACGATTTTGATAAAAGATTAAAAGTTTCTCGTGCATCATTCCTTGTTAATTTTTGCAGTGCTTAATTAATTTTTAATACATGACATAGTGGCTAATGACCTAAGGCTGTTTGATTCTGTTTTGAAATCAGAAAAGTTAAGAAACGTTTTATTTGTACGTTGTTGCTCTACTGCTGCCCGCGTTTGCAGGCTCTTAATCTTATCGTTTTGTTTTCCAGGGCGTTTTTCACGGTATTGAAAACTTCATAAACGAAGGTACGCTCGAATTGAAACAAGACTGATTCACGAAAGCATTCAAACTTTCGCTTCTTTGCAGCGGAATACATGGCGCAGATCGGCACCACGCCCGGCTTCATCGGCAAGACCTTCATCATCCAAGGTTTCGGCAACGTCGGCCTGCACTCGATGCGTTATTTGCACAGGTAAATCGTCGAGTTGTCCGCGTAGCTGTTTGCTTAGCCAGTGACGTCACGTATACGCTGGCTACGGTCGTAAGTTCTTTATCTTTGTCGCTGCGCAGGCATGGCGCTCGCTGCATCGGCGTTCTCGAGTATGACGGAGCCATCATGAACAAGGACGGAATCGACCCCGTCAACCTTGAAGATTATAAACTGGTAATGCCTCAATATCTATATACGTTGTTATTGTTGTTGTTTCCCCTCCAAGGATATCTTGGAGTAGCCATCTCTTAACCCCTCAAAGTAGCTAATCTAAATTTCCGCTCTTTAATTAGTTTTGCTGCTTCTGAAGGCTTTTTCCACAGACTAGTGGCGTTGTGTTGTGTTGTGTTGTGTTGGTACTTGACTACAGTTAAAGATGTGATTAATGTCATGTGTGTGTGACAAGCATAGTGGGCATTGTGGCATGTAAGTTTCATGGTTCACTGTATGTAGGTAACTTTGCAAGAGTATTGATTTGTTGGCTCTGAGCTGTGCTAGTGTTGTACGCGTACGATGTGGTAATGTTTGTTCTGCTGAATGAATGTTATAGGGTGTTGTGTTGGTTAGTAACTTTGTTGTTTTTTCTAGAACCTCTGGTATTGTGAGGTGATGGTAGTGTGAATGTGTTTGAAGTTTTCTCGACATTCTTCAGGTGTTATCTATATATCGGCTTAACCGTCAAAATACACAGCAGATTGATTTATGGTGTTATCAACCTGCTTTTATGCAGGATCAGCGATTGTGACTTTTGTCAATTTTTAGCTTCTGTTCTACTATAATTACGGCCGTAGTATTGTTATTTTTAAAGCAGCTAAAGTGGCAGCAGTACAGCAAAATCCAGCGAATACTTTCCCTGAAAGAAATGCGCTCGAGTCTAATGAGTTATTGTATCCGGCTTTAATGAACTGCCACTAATCAGTTCCTTGAGCCAAAGGGTAAACAACATGCAACAAATGTTATGCGAAATATATCACACGATAAATTTTCTTTAGATAAGATAGTTTCTGAGTCAGTAATTTACTTTTTCTAGTTTTATTGCAATTATTAGTACTAATTATTTCGACTGTAACGACTGTCATTATAATCGGTTTTATTTCTCCAAAATAACGCTATTTACCTACTGCCCTACCTAGTCTTTTCCATTGGATTTTAAGCATAAAATATCTACATTTTTCCAGCATACAAATTAAAAGTACGTGTATTTAGCTGGATTTTGTGATGGGAAATTAAACAGAGAAATCCTTTCCCAAGTCGTACGGATATATTATGCTGCTTTTTAATGAAATTTGGATGCATTAACCGAGTTTTAGAGAAATTGCCGCCGCTTTTAAGTCTGTAATTGCTTTTTACTTAAAGTGATAGCGTCTGCCTCTTTTTTTTGTTAATAGTAATTGTTCCACTGTGTGACATGACAAATACAACTCTTATAAGCTAACTTGAATGTGAGTTGTAATTTTTGAAGCTGCGTGAGCGACTTAGCCAATTCTAATTGTGGTCGGGAGCTAATCCAAGAGCAACTTGTAATGTTGCCGTCTAATTCTTGGTTTTGAAATTAGGATTACGGAACTATCGTAGGATTTCCAGGAGCCGAACCCTACACCGGTCCTAATCTTCTCGAAGAGGAATGTGACATTTTGGTTCCGTGCGCCAAGGAAAAAGTAATCACTGCCGACAACGCTGGTCGCATTAAAGCCAAAGTAAGCTGCCTAATGGAACTTTCTCGCTCATGCCTGAATCACAAAAGAAAAGAAAGAGTGAATAAAGGTTATGAAAATCGGCGCGTGAAAACCGGTGATTGCAATATCACTTCTATATCTCCCCAGAGGTTTTGAAATGAAATATTTGGATGATCATCATTACCTTCAATCAATATTTTCATATTAGAACAAATTTTAAGAATATTTTATTAAAACAATGGTTTTGTTTATACGCCCGGGTAGCAATCTTTACATAACTTTTTTTCTTCAGCAATTATTTCGTTTGAGCAATCTTCTGGTATAAATTTAAAAATAAAAGTTGAAATTAACCTACATTACGATTTAGAAATGCCCAGCGCTGTTTAATATTAGCGATGGTGTTCGTCGTTGTTATGAACTTGTTTGTTTTGGACAGATTATCGCTGAAGGTGCCAACGGACCGACCACACCCGCTGCTGACAAGATCTTGCAGGAAAACAGCAAGCTCGTCATACCTGTAAGAGCCCGGATGTTTGTTTCTTTGATTGTTTCAGAAAAGTCGCTCTGTAGTCAACACTACGACTCGGTTGCTTTGTCATAAATATGAATTCCGTCGCGCCTTCCGCGTCGGGCGTGTTTCACTCTTATTTGAGGCGCTTTTCGGATCGTATTTTGATTGTATTTTGAGTAATTCGCGATCATTTCCTGCGAAATCTTGTCTTACATGTGGCCTTATTTGGCAGTGGTGTTTTTTCGCAGGATATGTATCTGAATGCTGGTGGCGTCACTGTCTCCTACTTTGAGTGGCTCAAGAATCTCAATCATGTCAGCTATGGTCGGCTCACTTTCAAATACGACAAAGAAGCAAACTTTGATTTATTAGGTTTGGGTCTAGTGCTAAAGCTTAATACCAGCTATCGGAAAACCTATCTTACTCAATTCTGTGATTTGGTACAACTTATTTCTAGAACTGGCATTTCTAATACTTTTAAGTAATTAGACTTCTTTCCTCGGCTCCTATACTTTGTTTCACAAGCTTGAACTCGCGGGATGAAACAATGTCAGTTGTTTTTATTACCTTTGCCGCAATCTTGCAAATATGTTAGTTTTTTGACGTAGCACTGGTTAGTTTCGAACGTTTTACTCGTTAGTAACGCATTTTCCTGGTTTACAGACAGCGTCCAACGAAGCTTAGAAAGAAAGTTTTGCAAATTTGGTGATCAAATACCAGTCGTACCCACCGAGGAATTCGCTAAGAAAATTGCCGTAAGTTGATTTATTTTATGTAAGATTTATTCAAATATTTGTTTCATTTTCCTTCGCTTATTTAGCTGTATTCATTAGGGTGTTTCATTTATTCACCACTTTTGAATTTCAAAATGCCTGGGATCCCTACCAGTGGTATTTTGGGTAAAAAGTTTACACCCCAAATTTTTTTCAATTATGACGTCATATTGAGGTGGTCCACGACGTTTGAAATTTCGAGGGTCCGATTTTTCGGGATTTGGCCGTATCTCCCCAACCGCTTATTGTAGATCGACAAAGTTGGTGTCAAAATGCGCAGAATAGTTGGTTTCCTATATCTGATCTAGAGAAAACTTTTGTCTATCTCTTTAAGAAAAAAAGTTATTTCAAAAAAACTAAATTTTGTCATCCAAAAGCAAAATTTTGAATGGTATATGTGCTGTTCTTCTGCGTTATGTTTAAGCTCGTCGTTAAAAAAAGCATATTTTTCTAATGCCTGTCAAAGCATATTGTCTACTACATCTAACTTGCTTGAATAGCATAAATTTACAATTTACACACCAAAACAACTAGCACAACTTGCAAGCTTTTATTGCTACTCAAAATTCACTAATTTCTATATTACACAAGTGAGCACGCAAACGCAAATCAAAATGGATAAGTTGAGTTGGCTCATCTCGGATTTTTTTGTTGATCTGTTCTTTCAATCTTCAATTTTTCCTTTGGTCGAGCGACTGTGGTTATCAATCGACTTCCAAAAAGAGGTTGAACATGAGTCATTGATATACATGAGGCTTCTTTACTCCTGTTTGTGAAGTAATGCTTTAAACGACTTCTTCGGTCTTGAAGGAGTGATCGCACATCCACTTCTTCAGGCAAAGACTTTGAACTTTTAACTGCTTCAGCAGTGTATGTGCAACTTTGGCATGCACACTTAAAGCAACGTTTTTCCAAGAAAGCCGTTGCGACGCATGAGCCAAGAAATATTTCATAACAACATCAGTGATATTTGGGTCGATTTCAACAAAACAACTAAGCAGATCGCGGTGAAATATGGAAAGAAAAGGACCCTTTGGAGCTTTGGGGTTTAAATATATCATCAGAAATGATGGTTCATAAACACAAACGATGTATGAAACTATCTTCTGAAGCTTGTTTTTCTGAGTATCCCTGAGATTTTTTGAGTTAAAAATAAGCGTTCTCATATAACCATTTGCAATAGTAATCCATCGAGAATGGCAAATTTGTTCTTGGTTATAAAAAAGCAGGTTCTTTAAATTTTGTGGAATATCGGTGATAATATAGCATGCCAAGACCAGCATGCATAGCTAATCATTCCTAAAACTGTGGTCTTCTACTTTATTGCTCTTTTGTTAAGAAAACCACTCGACCAGCACAGCAGCAATTCTGGTTACCGGAACGTCCAACTGATCTTTAATATTAACGTTTCATTACTTGGCTGTCTAACGCTGATATTCTGTTCAACAAAGCTCCATCTTGCATTGCTCCAGGACCTTTTCTTTCGCCATCGACATAGGAGATTACATGGGCAAGATAAATTTTATTTGTGTGGAACAAGCATTCCAGAGTATGGATATCATGACCAATTAGCTACCTCGCAGCTGGACACTAACTTTTTATTCTTAATCAACGGGTTTTCTGGGATTGAGCACTTGCACGTGCATATATCAAATAACCTGTGTAACTACTCCTCATTCACTTTATTACCTCCATGCTTCATTTTTTTCTTTTTTAACATCTTTGTAATAGGGTAGTTTGTTAAAATACTTCGGATTAGTTATAGTTAACTAATTTTTCAAGTAAAAGTAATGTCCAACTATATTGGAATTAAGCGGGAGCATGTTTTTCTCTAGCTCTTTAAAGGTTTGCATTGACTTGGTAATAAGCCTGCTGCCTCTCAAAGCCATGGCTAAACAACTGAAACCTGTTCATTTTTTTTGGACAAATTTATGAAATAATCTCAGTTTAAGACAGCTTTTAGGCTTTGCTACGCAATAAAAATGGAAAAAACAGAAACATTTTCCACTGGAATGCTCCAGCACGATGAAAATAGGTGCAAATTTAGTTTTTTTGAAATAACTTTTTTTCTGAAGGAGATAGACAAAAGTTTTCTCTAGATCAGATATAGGAAACCAACTATTCTGCGCATTTTGACACCAACTTTGTCGATCTACAATAAGCGGTTGGGGAGATACGGCCAAATCGCGAAAAATCGGACCCTCGAAATTTCAAACGTCGTGGACCACCTCAATATGACGTCATAATTGAAAAAAATTTGGGGTGTAAACTTTTTACCCAAAATACCACCGGTAGGGATCCCAGGCATTTTGAAATTCAAAAGTGGTGAATAAATGAAACACCCTAGTATTCATACAAAACTATTAAGAAAGATAGCATTGCAATGGTTTATAAACTCAGCGAAATGCCGCGGCACTCCAGTTGAGCACCCTTGATTGAGCACTCTTCACCGAAAATCTAATGTATGAATTGTTTTTTTGCTCTCGTTTTACAAGTTCAAAATACTTTCGGTTTTGTAACGATGTTATTCCCTCAAGTGAACCCTGCGTTTGACTTGAATCTATTACCGCACAGGGAGCATCGGAGAAAGACATCGTCCACTCCGGTCTCGCCTACACCATGGAACGATCTGCGAGGGTAAGTTATTGTTTTTATTTTTTTGAACTCTTGTGAAATGTTTAGAAATAATCTTAATCTAATCCGAGATGCTGCTTCTTCGTTTTTAATTGCTTGGTCTAACTTGAAAAGCGGCCCTGGTATTTCATTGCAAAATTTTGTTTTACGATGCAAATATTTTCCATCAAAAAATGTGAAGAGTTTTGTAAAAAATCGCTTTTTTGTCGGTTTCTGAATTCGGACGTTCACGGGCGGTGGAGGGAATGACAAATACATTCATCGAAATTGATACGAAGTTATGCTTTGCAATTTGTTTTGATGGAAATAATTCTGTTGTAATTTCGGCAATGTAGCTGACTTTTCAAATTTCGCTGACAACTGTAACGTTTTCTAGCAAATCGTCAGCACCGCTCGGACTTATGATCTTGGTTTGGATTTGAGAACTGCCGCCTACGTCAACGCCATCGGAAAGGTCTTCAAAGTCTACAGTGAAGCGGGCTTCACCTTCACGTAAACGTGTAATTGAAACAACAAGCTCATGTCATCGATTTATCGTTTTTATTTCATCTTCGAAAATCGTGTCTTGTCCAGTTACAACACCCACCCCCCCACGCATCAATTTCTTACTGTCCTGTCCACATTTCAAGCCCGCAGACCATTTTCAGTGAAAGTTCGCGTGCTTGCACGTCAACACTCAAGCCAGGTGATTTGGAACTGCCCATTCAGATAAAGAATGTTCTGGAATTGTTCTGCGGGCCAAAGTCTGAATCGCGTTGTTTTATATGTAGACGTTCGCTTTTTTTCGTGCTTGCAGTTTTAACTGTTGTTGCGTTATTAATTTGAAACGGGCAAATGCTAATTGGTTTGAAAGGTCGTATTTTTTTGGGTAGGAGAGACTATTTCGTCTAGTTTTTATCATATCCAGAAAGTTTCAAGTATTATTTTTGTCTTGCTATTTCAACTTTGCAATCTAATTACTGAAACTTTTTTAAAATTGATGTGCACTTGGTTCCAAGGTTTGCTGTTTACAAATATATCTGATATCTGATGCAGTTGTCTTTAGTAGATACCAGAACTCTTAAGTGGTCGTAGCTTACAGAAGAAAGATGGTATTTTAGAAGGAGCAGATATTCGTGCAAGATAGGCTTGTTATAACAATGAAAAACCGCCTATAAATAACTCGTTATTACTTGATGTCAGTTTTTTTTTTAATCTGAATTTATGGATAGCATTACCACGGCGATGACTTTAGTGAAGCAGGGCAAGAACATTTCAGAATGATGTCTCGTTAGCCTAACGCCGTCCTTCATATTACACATGATTTGAATGAAAGTTATCTCTAACATGATAACTTCGCGACAAAGCTAAATCTGCTATTTACAGTAGATTAGTCTAAGCGACTATATCCTGCTTAGAACGCCGACTACTATTACGTAGTCGGTTTTTTACACCAAGTGGTTTCGAACTGAAACAGGGGCTGAAGCAAAGAAAGTGTCGAATAATCAGACCGACAAATTCAACCTTTTATAAAATAATTATTAATCTTTTTATATATCTGACTCGGAGCAAAGTTTTGGAGGCAACCTGCTTTTAAAAATGTCAAAATGTTGCTCCCTGGTTTGACTATTTTTATTTAGAGGTATAACTAAACTTAAGGGAGTTATAAAGTGTATTTTCATTGAACCGATTTCAAGACGATGTTCTTTAATCACGCTGCCGAAAAAATTAAGAAGTAATACGTTTGTCTGATAAGTTCGTTTTCTGTGTTGTAACAAAACAACTAGACTAACATACAGATATTTTACATAATAACGATGTTTTGACCATCGTTTAAAAAGTAAAGATATTGTGTGGTGCCTTTGATCAGGGTTTATTGGGGTGTAGATTTTTTACTTTAGCCGGACTATTAGAATGACATTTAAATAGTTTTAATTTTTTTTGTCATAATCCCAATACTTTCATTAGTAAAATTATTAAAGTAAATAAGCATAAAACTTATTTAAGGTTATGGAGTCGGACATACGCCATTTTTGGAATATCAATCTAATAAAAAAAAGTTAGTGAATTCACATGTGAATGAAGATATTCACAAAACAAACGCATTTGCGAAAAAAGTGGCGCAGTTTTTGAAAATAGAGTGTTGTTGTGGTCTTGAGAAAGAGTTTGTTGCCTTTATGAGAGGGGCACTTGAAACAGAGTTAATACACGTTTTATTTAGCTGGCTGATAAAATTTAGTAGCAACTGTCACATTAAATCAGTGTTTCCCAAACTTTTTCGGCCTGGCGCCCCCTTGGCTTCCAGATAAATTCCCAGCGCCCCCTTGATTTTCAGCTTGATTCCCAGCGCGCCCTCGCTTCTTTTTTAAGTGAAAAGAATGTTCGACAGAGAATATTTATCTGTAATTTTGCTATTTTTCTCCCAAATTTTTGGTGATCTCTAAAAAAAAAAAAAAAAAAAAAAGGTCTTCACTTTGATTTCAACTGTAATTTTGCTATTTTTCTCCCAAATTCATTGTGATCTCTAAAAAAATAAAGGTCTTAACCCTGAATCGATCTTGTATTGAATACTTTGGGAAACACTGCTGCGAGATCACCTATAAAAGGTCTGTAATCGTCCTTCATGTATATTTCTTCTCATTGTTTCCTATCGCCCCCTTGTTCTCTTACCGCCCCCCAATCGCCCCCTTTCTTCTTACCGCCCCCCTAAATCTCGCCAACGCCCCTTGGGGGGCGGTAGCGCCCACTTTGGGAACCACTGCATTAAATGCTTGTGTTTATTAGTTTGTAATGCCAATTGTCAGGGCTTGTTAATGTTCGTTACTCACAAAACTATTATAACAAAAGTTGCTTGTATGTGTACCGCTATTAAAAATTATATGCTTTGGTCTTAAAATAAAAATTGTGCATGACTTACAATAAGAACGTACAACCCTTTTGAGGAAAGGGTTTTTTGGCTTCTCACATACGTTTTTAAGCAAAAATGTAACCTCCACAAAACAGGCCTAAAAAATTTGAGTTTTCAAAGTGGTCGATGAAAAACTGATGTGGTCTACTGCAACAATAAAGCAACGGTAACTTATTTGTGAAGATACTAAATTAAGAAATGTATGATCAATATATTTTGAATTTGTCTTTTTTTTAACCTTTTAATTGATCTTAACTTTTTCTCTCTCCATCTAATAGAAAAAAAGATGGTTGCATAAAAGTAAAGTACAAAACTAAAAAGCTCTTCACTTTGATGACATCCTATACTCGGTAGTTAATAACAGGCTATGTACTGGATTGGGAGGTCAATAGAAAATTTTTTAATCAATTGGGGTCGACTGGCAAAGTTTGGGAACCACTGGTCTAAGTGAATAAAACACTTCGAAAAATTTTACAGGACCTTTTTTGGTCTTCACTTTATATCACAAAACTCGACTGAAGACAAGAAACGGTTTCCTCTCGTTTGACAAAGTTTCGCTAAATGGTTAAAGTCTTTTGGCAGTACGATTTTCTCATTTACTTTACATCGCTTCGTAAAATTTCCTGCAGGCTACTCAAAACCTTCGCCCCAGGCTAAATACTTCTGACTTACAATGTAAAATGAAATCAACTTCTAACTGAAAAATACTAATTTATACCTTGTTCTGCAACTGGGATCTACCTTAAGTCCAAAATCTATGCCTCTCCAAAAAAAGTTGAAAAGCTAACGCTGATTCTTCGAAAAAAATTTGTATTTTTAAATTGACGGCTAAGCATTTGAAATTTTCTTTTCTAATGAAAGCCTACCTAACAAGAAGCAGTTAACGTCTAAAATAAGTTTAACCAACTATACGTAGCGTTTTTGTCGGGAAAGTAGCTATTTCTTTTTGATTAAAAATAATAAAACTAATATAATAAAAATTTCAACGAAGTATTCGCAAATTTTTTTTATTGATTTTCACAAAAGCTGGTTTTTACACTCTTTCACCGAATGAATAACAAAAGAAGCAAGCATGAAAACAAAAAAATAAAACCCATACAAAAATAAAATAGTCAACAACACTTCTCGAACGATTCAACATTACGGCTAGCCCAACACCGCACTCTAGTGGATTCACATGTCCATATTTTCTCCCGCAAGTTCATGCAAACGAGCTATTCGTTATATTACATTGCTAAATCGTTGAAGACGTCATAAAATTGATCGAGGGATTCGTCAAAAGACGAAACAGCGTTCGTTTCATTCTTAATACGTTCAATGGATGCTTTAAGATCATTTTTCTTGTAAGCGAAAACCTCTGGTTGAGTCGGTCGCCATGGTTTGGTGTTTTCCGACTTGGATGATAATTGAGATTTTTCCTGAAATGCAATGTTCCGTAAGTTTCAATGCGATCGTATCATTCGATCATTAATTTTATCTTTTCGCACCATTCTGTTGTGTTCTTGGGAAAGACACTTTACGGCATATTCCCCTGCTTATTGGTTTTGACAAGCAGTTCTAAATTATAGTCATATCTCTATTAAACTACAAGCGGACAGCATTATCTTGGCATCTCCGGAAGCAGGTCGGGGTAATTGCCTATCCTATGTATTAGCGCCTCCGTTGCTTTCCTGCGAGTCAGGAGGATAAATATAGAGATAAAATAAATAAAATAAAAACAAATTTTCATCCTCCTGGTGGCAAGGTAGCAGCAGAAGGCTTTAAGTTTGAAGCAATCTTTAAGCAATCAAGCTAATTTATTTTCGGAGATCCACAAGACATGGCGGTTTGATTCATATCGCAGTCGGGGCTGGTTTATCGGTTCGGAATCGGACAGAGTTCAGACTCGAGTTTTACAAAAATTTGGAACGGATTTAGGCCGAATTCGAGTTACCTGGCTGCATGTCGTGTTCATCCAAACATGAGAACGTGTTGCAATGGTAAATTTTTTTAAATCTTAAATAACGAAATGATCGAATGTGAATTATGTTAGCGTCTTGAATTTGATGTCGTGCATTTTATAGATCTTTATGTGAATTTAATTTATCCCGCAATTGAACTTTCGGGATTAAAATTCGAGCCTCAAATAAATTTTAGGTTGAAATAAAATCCCCAGGTTCGAAACCTTAAAGTTCCAGCGGCTCTTGGTTGAAATATGGCCAAAATCGCTTTGATACGATCGAAATTTTAAGCGGTTTGCTGAGACCAAAAAGTAGAGAAAAGAACCGTAAAATGTCGTTTCCGAAGACACAACAGAATGACGAGGGTAGGCATTGAACTGAGACCGTGTCGATCACAGTTTCCATCACATTAGCGCTCCTATCTACTCGATTACATTGCCAGCTTACTTGTTGTGGCTAAGCACTCAAAAACTTCAACCGCGTAATTTAGCAAAATTAAACGGTTAAAAGTTTTGCGAGTTTAAATCAATGGGCTGTGTACTCAAAAATCAATTTGCACAATAATAGTTTCCAAGATTCACCTGGTCACGTGACGATGAATCGCTTTCTTTCGACGTCGGTTTTTCACTTAGCCCAAAAGCGGCGTAGGCCTTCGCACTTTCCTCCTCAAAGATGGCCAATTCCTTTTCAAAATCGAGGGCTCCTTGAAAAAGGCCCATCACCTGCTGGGCAACCTGTGACCGTGGCATGTGATGGTTAATAGCGACAGCGGCCATGATTATCTAAGCACTTTATACACTGAAAATTTGCAAGAATCTACGACACATCAAAATGTTTATATAATTGAAAAGCAAAACAAATTCAAAAGCTGATGCTTTGAATCTATAAAATTTGTTTTTAATTCTGCTCGTGTCAATCATTCATTTAAAACCTTTGAAAGCACTTAAAGCAAAAACAAAAAATATTCTAGTTCTTTTATACAAGATAACTATTTCGCTTGAGCGAAGGCAAAGCTACTTAATATTCTCAACAATTTTGTTTGAGGTTTAATTTGCACGCTAAAGGTTCGTTAAACATAATTAGTCAAATAGTCGCTGCAGTTTTAAAATTGACACTGTAGCGCTTTGATAATTCCACGAATTATATAGTCTGATCTTGCGTACGGTCTAATTTTAGAAACTTAGATAACAGACGATTTTTTAAAACAAGACAAAACGTCACACGTCGGTATATCTTGAAAAGAATTTTTTAATAGCAACTGACATATGCATAAGCGATTTCACAATTTTGACAGAAAAAGGGATCTTTTACGAACATGCAATGCAACTGCAGCAACGAACTTGACGAACGTTGATAGGTACGATTAGTTTTATAGGCCAACCGCTGGAGAAAAAGTTACGTTTGCTTCGGCGATTTTCCCAATTACGTCATCTTTCTATCAGCATTTTATGTGCAATGTCGTCATGACAAGAACACACTATTGCGCACGATTACACTTCTACTTCAACAACATAACTTTAGTTACGGTATGTAAAAAATAAAAACAGCTAGAAAAGTATAAAGCTCTAAAACCATCAAGAGTTTATAGTAATTTTGACATAATTTTATCTTTCTTATCTTTTATAAAGATTTTGATAAATATTTCAAACGTGTAGTTTTTTATTTTGTTCGTTTATAATTCTGATTTAAAAAAAAAAGCTTACTAAACATAATTTAAAAGTCACTGACTAACTAAACATTGTCTTGTTGTTCAATTCAAGTTCGCGTGTTGTTCTGGTACTGGTTAAACCTTAAACGATTTTCAACTTTGTTTTTGTAAAGACCGTCAAGGCATAAACCAACTCTGCAATTGACGCCACCTTGTTTTTGAGAAACAAGTTCACTTTCACTTATAAAATACGAATTTCTAAAAGTTTCTTGGCAGCAAAGCTACTTTTTCAAACTATCCCAGTCTTTGTTATCAATTCAGCTCAAATGACATTGACAACTGATCCCATCGCATATATAAAAACCAAGCGAGCGACCTGCAATATCACTTAAATAACTCGAACAACGGAAAAGGAATTATTGCGTATTGACATTGCGTATGTATTTCAGAGAAAGAGTTTTGTGAAAATGTGAAAATTGAATAAAACTTTTTTAATTATTTCCGGATTGAAACGATATTTTCAACACAGCGAAACAAATAAAAGAAACCTGTGACGATAAGATATTAAATAGAAATTCTATTTCCGGAATAAAAGCCTAAGGTATACTTTGACAAACAGATTGTTTGAGTCTTGAAGTTTTTCGATTTGCTTAGGATTGTGTAGTCATATCATGTCATGATCATAACTAGCCACTCTTTGAACCGAGTACGAGAATTCAACAAATGAAAGTCTTAATCAAATAGACAAATGGCGCATTTGCAAATCTACAATGACTAAAAAAGTTTTTTTGTTTTTTAAGTATGAGGCTAAACCAATTTATAGTTATTACGTGATCGAATTCTTTAACTTTAATACTTATGTAAATTGCCAGCTTATTTGATTAAACCACAAAAATTGATGAAGTAATCAGTTTTTCGCTTTTAATCAGAGTCCTTGCATTAAGAATTTTCAACACTCTACGCGTGACCACCTTTATGCGCTTTGTTTCACGACTACTTACTTCCAAACTACCCCTTTCTTAGTTATAATTAAATTTGCTGTTTTTGCAAAAGGTATACATTAAAATTGCGATTTCTCGAGCAATAAACATAGTGTGGTTAAGAGATTATACGCTACCATTAAAAACTTAATCTTAAAATAGACGCTTTTTCAGCAAAAAATACTTCGTTGACAGCCACTCATGAACAGTTATCAAAGAAAGTGTCAAAATTGAGAAAAAATGCATAAGCACCAGCAAATCTCAGGAGAAACATTACGATAAAATTTGTTTTCTCCTTTAGCACCTAATTTTCTCAAGTTCTTTTTAGTTGTAAACATTTGGATCACATGATTCAGCAAATAAAGAAGTTTTTAACAAAGTAAGGTTAAAACAGTGTTAATTGTTTACTAATATTATAGAAATCTTACGATTTCTATACAAATTATTTGCAATCCTAAATTTATATCCAACAAAACAAGTTCACTTTTTATTTTCAGCTGTTTTTTAAGCAATGAAAATATATAAGATTTTTTGTTCAACAACAGAAGTATTGTGAAAAGACGAACTAGCTGGAACAGTAAAATACTGTAAGAAAATGCTTTACAACAAATTAAAAAGTTAAATTAATGCTGGAAAACCCAAACTGCTTTACGACTTAAAAAAAAAAATTTATTTTGAATATTTTCTAATTATTTGTAAATCAGTTAAAACTGTTTTTTATGTCGAACTTTTTTAATAATTTGAATTATTTCAATAATTTGAAATTTCTCTTCAACAAAACAATACTTTGACCAGAAAAGTATTTTTAAAGTATGAAAAACTAACTTTATAAAAGTCAAATTAGTTTGTATACTGACAATAGCAATGTTTACTAATAATCAATGGTGGCTTTAGTACGGAGAGAACGGAGCGGCCGCACCGCCCCCCCTAAAAAATGTCAAAAAGTGCCCCCCTAAAGTGATGACTTTTTTTAAAGATCACTTTATTTTGAAACAAGAAAAAGTGGCCTCCACTTAAAGTGATGACCTTTTTTAGAGATCACTTTATTTTGGATCACTAAAAAGTGGCCCCCCCTATTTTTCTTGCACCGAGTCCCTCCTTTTGTAAGGCCATCACTGCTAATAACTAATGGTCAGCCCTAAGCTTAATTAAGCTTTACAAATTTAGAGCAAAGTTTTTAAAGATTTTTCGAAGTGCTGTTTTTTGAATTTCAAAAAAAGACAAAAAAAATCCAATTGATTATGCAAAATTAACTAAAAGCAGCCCGATAAAGATAAATATCAACTATTACCAAAATTTTTACTTACTTAATGTTAATTATAACATAGAAATTTACTTTAGATTTGAGTCATTATTTTATCTTCGAGCAATAATATCAGGTTAAAAACAAAATTTTTAACCGATCCGCCATTCCGCCAAAGCATTCGTATCATTACTAACAGCGTCAAGTGAAGACCAAAAAAAAGGTCAAGTAAAGACCAAAAAGTCTTCACTTGATGTTTAATACGATCGAACTTTAAGTGAAGGCTTTGTATCAAAAAGTCGTCCTTATTTTCAGTCCAAATCATTGGTACCTTGACAATAACCTAATGTTTATCACAGTTGCAACATTGAGTTGCTAAGGAAATTGGCGCACATTTCAACGGATTTGCTTTAAATTCACCCTACAGATGAATTATTGATATTTGATTGTTGCCAGAAAGCTAATAACCAAGTTAATGACAGTTCCAAAAATTAAACACAAAGTAACGAAATAAAAAAACAATACTTTACAAAAAGTTGTTTCTGGCATATTTACATCTTGTTTAATCGATAATAATTAGTCTGTTCTTTTTGTTTCGAATTTGCGATAGCTAATCAAGTATGATATACATGGAATGGTATGACCTTATAAGAAATAGCGAATCTACGTGGTCGTTACTGTTGATGAGATATGTCAACACGTTCAAAGTCAAACACAAAGCCTCTAAAAGAAAATTTTAACACAATTTTTAAAACTGTCCGATCATCTCGTAGTTGCTAAATGTCGGATTTTATAAAAAAAAAAAAAAAAAAAAAAAAAAAAGAGCAACATCCCTCTTTTATAGTAACCACCATCCCTGCAAAAGACATTTCGTTTTATTGGAAATTGTTGGAAATTTTATTGGAAATTAGATCACTAAAAATCAAGACAGTTTTCCTTTTTCGTACATTGATCTCATCTTACATAGCCTAAAAACCACCCAACAATTTCTACTGCAGCTCCCGGTTAGGGACGCTTTGGGTATGACAATATTGTTGTAAATTTATAGACAACGATGTGTGAAAAAATAAATAAGTATTTTTCTCCCAGCTGTTTACCAAATACAGTAACCGAGTTTGCAGAAAAACAGTTAATGGTTTTAGAAAATAGTTTTTTGCTTTAAAATAATCTGAAAAAATTGAACTGATACTACTACAAAGGTTATTAAAACGATTTTTAAGCTTATTTGATCGATTTTGCAAGTAGCGACTGTCAAATGGATACTTTGCGAAAGGAATAAAATAACGAATGTAGTTTGACGAATACCGCGACGTCATGTGACGTTTTATTTTCAAATGAAGCGGACAAGACAACCTGCGTCACTCATTTAACAAGCAATTTCGTTTTTGAGCTGAGAAAATTTGTTGGATTTGCAGGGTTGAATTAACGATTGCTTTACGCGGAATGCCCATACAAAAGAAAGCCTGACGATTTTGGGGGGGTAAGAACTGCCACTAGAAACTTCCAGCTTTCAAGAAACAAAAAAGGATTAAAAGAACATTTGTAAATGTGGCTGGAAGAGACCCGAATATAGTTGGTGTCGAGATAGAAGTCCAATAAACAGGAGAAGCTGGTGAAGGTTGTGGAGGAGGAACTCAAAAAAGAAGTGGAGGAGGTGAGCTGCTGCGATCGTCTTCCAAAAATAGAAAAGCCAAAAAAAGCAGAAAAAACAAAAAACTTGCTGCTTTATTTTAATCTTAAACATTAAAACGGATATATTACGTAAAAGGAACTAAACGTGAGTTTCTACTCAATTTCATATCGACACTGGAAATAATCTTGACGTGCTACAACCAAAAGTGATGTGAGGAAATGACTTTTCACATATTCATTACAAGTTTGTTTTTCATAGCAAAATAAGATTGACCGTTTTTTTTTGTAAACTGATTCCACCTCTAGTTGGGGTTATAATCGATTTATATATATAAAAGCTTTGTCAAAAACAAAGTCAATATAAAATTAAAAACTCAAAAACTATTATGAAAAATAGGAATTAAAATTTCCAATAAACTAATTGTCTAAAAATAGATTCATTTACGTACATAAAATGAAAAATGACCAAGGCATCGTCTGTTTAGATTAAATCTTGGAAGATGCTTATCAGCCGTTTTGTTGTACGGTGTATGGTTCAAGTCGAATTGCATTGTGCACGCTAGCAATTGTTTATTAAAAGAGAACTACAAGGTTACATTTGCTAACGCACTTATAAATCGACTTCTACTTTAAAATTATAAATCAATAAAAAAAATTGGCTTAGCAAAATTAAATTAGGGGGCTATAAAGTTGCGAGTATAGGAACTAACTTGTTTTCAAACTACCTACCACAGGATCTGGGTTGTCAGTCTCATTCATGGAGATTTCAGACGTGCTTCCTGATGACGTACGCCGTTTCTAAAAAAACAAGCACGATTAAGTTTCCAAAAACGAAAAGTAAATTGTAATGAAGCGTTACATCTAATTATGCAATAAATTGATTAATGAAAATTAATTTAAGTCGTGACGTAAACGGCGTTGCTAAAATGAAGGCGTTTAAAAAGAAGACGACTTTTTTCAATCCCTTGCTTGAATTAAAATTGCTTCAAAATTGAAAACGACCAAAATAATATTCGCTCATTCAAAATAGAATAGGCACACGGATGCTTCTTTTACCACACAGACAGTTCCCACAGTCTAGTAATTGATATTAATATAAATTAATGCAAATGATGTAATTTAATAGACAGTAATCAATAAAATTAACTGAAAAAAATTGTTGCGTTGTTGCTTTAGTTTTGCCAAAATAAAATCTTTAAAGCTAGGCTGATGCTAAATGATAAATATCTTGAAGCTTCAAAGATACACGTTTTAGTAAAACTTGCAATTTTTTGCGGAAATAGCACGTTTATGACTGTGTTGACGGAAAAATAATTTTAGGTAACATAGCAGCTCGCTAATTACAAGCAAACATATCATTCTCTGGACAATAATTAGATACAAAAAAGTGGTATTTTTACTTTACAATGTTTTCAAGAATTGCTGCCCATTGCTGACAGTATTGCATGGCTTGCAAGCTTTTTTATTCTTTTATTAAGAAATTACCTCAAACCGAATACAAAGATGCCAAGATATTGCTGAACGATTTCATTTATTTGTATAAAGATAAACTTTTAAAGGTTGATGAGTCTTTAATGCAATTGAGAGTATAATTGTAAAATTTTTACGAAAAAAAGAGTAGAATGCATATTAAAAATTTCCGATAAAAAAATGATTTTAAAAATTTTGAAAACTTTTCAGAAAACAGCTTGCATCACTGCTAACAGAAAAAAATCTCGATAAACGTTAAAGATGAAATTTTTTTTGGAGCTATTGCAATATCTAAACGTGTCACAAAAATCAATCAAATACATGTAAAAGCAAAACTTTCCTAGCATTCTAGAAAAAGCACAAATAGTTTAGCAGTTAACACTGGGAAGAAAGAAACCTAAATAATTATATTTAGGTTTGTGTTTCTAAGTTCTTTCGCAGAAACTCTCGATTGCTTAGAATCACTGCGATTATTGATCTGCTTTTTGTAATTGAGTGTTGTTCTCGAAGTGTTTAGGATCCCAAATTAAAATGTTAAATCTTTGTTAATTAAGCGGGTAAAAACGTGAATGACACTTCAATCATCGCAATAATAAATTTTAGCAAGTCAATCTTACTCTAAAAAACACGGAAACACACTCCAAAAACTGCATTACGTCACATCAAATGTGATGAACATTAATAATGAAAACATATTAAATAAAAATTTTTTAACAGGGTCACGAAATGTATTAAAACCGCTTTTTACCTCCGAATCCATGCTTTGTTGTCTCGATAAAGTTCCACTTGATTGGGAGGAAGTTCTTGGCTTTGCGTAATTTTCATAATCTCTCGTCTTGTATTTTGCCCGAATTTCTTTAACCTAAAGGTAAAGAAAAGTTAAATCTCAAAAACACGAACAAGCGTCATCATCTTAGCTCTGATTAAGACTAATAAAAAACACTTATCCTTTAAATGAGTGTTAAAATATTTGTTATCAAAAAAAGCTATGAAAATGACTTAAAATCAAAAGTTATCTAAAGATTAATAAAGTGTGTAAGACTAGCTAGCTGATTTTTAAAGAAGTTATCTGAAACTACGCCTAAAAATGTGAATTACTTTTCTTATATTCTAATGATAAAGATTTGTAACCTTTTTAAAAACTATTAACTTAAACAGTATTCAATTAAAAATAAATAATTTTTTGTTTAAATATTTGCAAAACAGCAAACTATGTTTTACCAAAAAAGTGAATTCGTATCCTTCATATCACAAGTCAAGCGCTCAAAAGATTGGGGCTAAATTGGGAAGGAAATTTTATCAAACATAAATATAGATGCATCGTATGTCCGGTGGCTTAAAGCAATAGTTTGCAAACAGTGGATCGGTTAATAATTTTCAGCGGTCGATCGCTGCTTGAATTCCTTTTTATTTAATCCTTTTGCTAGTTCTTAATAAAATTTGAGGAATTGCAAAAACAAATAAACCGCTTAGTTTCAAAAGCAGCTTTTGGTAATCAATATTTTACAATTTAACACCGGGCAAACTTTTTTTTGAAACTTATGGACAACAGCATGCGCCGTCAAATTGCATCACGTTTTATTAATTTTCGCAGTTGAAACAATGCTATCAATGACGCCATCGTTGAAATAAATTATTTTTGGGGTCCCAATAATAAATGAAAGGTGGGCGATTAGGCCCGCGGCCGTAGTTCGCCCGTTTTAGTTACAGCCCATCAGGGTGTGCCTAATCCAATTTTTTAGCTCGTCTGCTCCGACCGATGACTTTTTTTAGTATTTCGGAGCAGCGACAAGTCATAAGGTTTATCTTTTTTAAAAATTAGGGGTCACTTTAAAAAAATTTGAAGACCACTGGTTTAAAGCATCTAATTTTCAACAAATTTATAAATGTAGCCTTTATACAGTACTCTCTTTTTATCGAAATATACTTAAATAGTGTTCATTTCCTGACACCTAGTGAAAAAATAAAATGAAAATTTTTGTAGTTAGAAGTCCAAGTAAAATAGAGCCAGCGTGCTAATTTCTCCTGTAATTTCATTTTAGCATTTATTAATTTTTGAACAAAAATATACGAGTTCACTTCTAAGTTTTACACTTTACAGTGATTTAAAAAAGCACGTCATTTTTTAATGCTGAATAGTTATAAACATTATTTAGACAAAAGTGATTTATTTTGTAGAGTCAACTACAATTCTACACTTTAAAACCTTTTTAAGCTTGCAGACGGGTAATATTTCAAAAAATTTTGCAACCCGGTAATCTTTTTTAATGACAAAATTGTAAAAAACGAGATAAATTGATAAAAAGAGTATCATTAAAATGAAAGTAAGCATTTAGCATCAGAAGAAATCTAGTTAATGTAAAATTTGCTGCTTTTTTTTTGATATAATACGTAGTAAAAGTGGCTCTATTGAAGTTTTTAAAAGGCGAAGTCAGGGGCACCAGAAGTGGGGTGCTTACGGGAGCAAATAGTGTTCTTTGAATTTGCAGTACAAAAGTTTTGGGTTTGATTTGTCTCTTCACTCACATAAATTCGACCAAAATTAAATCTAACAAAGTTTTTAAAACATTAATTTGACATTAGCAAAAGTACAGCAAGGGCGCAAAATCAAGAAGAAACATTCTTTTGGTTGATAAGGTACTCACAATAAATGTAAAATATAAAAATCTTTCTGAATGTATACAAAAAAACCGAAAGTTCATTAGATGAACGAACTGCCGTAAAAGGATATGAACTTTCTTTTTTAGTCAACTAACTTTCTAGGTCATGCATTTGCGCACCTGTTCGAAATATATTTGAAAACAAAAAAAAAAAAGAATAGGTGGTAAGATCAGAGTGACAACCTTCTTTTTTGTCTTCAACTGTATTTCGAACAAGTACGCAAATGCATGACCTGGAAAGTTAGTTGAAGACTAAAAAAAAGTTTCATCTCCTATTTACGGCAGTTCGTTCACCTTGTTTAACTTTCGGTTTCCTTGTAAACACGCAGAAAGATTTTCATATTTTACATTTATTGTTAGTACTTTATCAACCAAATGAGTGACTCTTTTTCTTGATTTTGCGCTCTTGCTTGTCATCGCGTGATCATTGTTATCATCGCGAAAGAATCAAAGTTCAAATCAGAGTGATCACCTTTTTTTTTAGTCTTCAACTACGTATATTTCGATCGCGTAACTTTTTATTTAGGACGATTCCATTTAGTTTTGAAACCTTAACTACAATTTTTTCTCTCCAACCAAAAATCTTTACGGTGTCTTTGGGCGAAGTACAGCTTGAATATCTATGCAATTTTTCTTCTTGGTTTTGATAAGAGATAAAGCTGAAAAGCTTTTTTCACATACGTAGATAAGCCGTAAAAAAAACCAGCAGCAGTTTAATTGCTTTGTTATTAAGTTGTATATATTTGCTTTTAAGTGAAACCTAAAATTGTGAAAGTGGTAAGTTTTCATGTTCAATCTTTAACTTGGGGTATTGCAGACGATTCAAGCAGCGATTTTTTTTTAGCAGCGTTAAGATTACGCAAATTTATGTCCTCTGTAAAGAGATTAACGATCAAAAATTTTCCTTTTGAGGATCTTATTTTTGGAAAAATATTGGCAAAAATTAATGGTTCATCCTTTTAAGTGTTCACTCATAATAGCAAATAACTTTTTAGTGTCAACAGAGGTACTTGCCGCAAAATCTTGCAAACTTGGAAAGATATCAATGTCGCTTTTTTGCAAACATCTATTACAAAAAAATCAACTTTTTTTAAAAAGTTTTGTTGCCCACTGTAAATATGTTGATGCAATAACCTTGAGGAGAACTACTACGATCATTCAAGCGGCTGAATATATCTGCTAAGTATGCAAGTTTGCCTATCCACATCTTTTCGGATCGAAATTCTTTTAATGGGGAATTTCCACTCGGGTAAAAATTTATCTGCTTCTTCCCTCAAATCAAAAAGATGCGCAAGAACGCGTCCTCTCGAAAACCGTATCACTTCTGCATGAAAAATGAGATGGCGATGTTGTGAACCCATCTCTCACACAGTGCCTCAAAAACCCTTTAATACAATAACGGTCACGAATATAATTGATAATCTCAACTTCTCCGATCATAACGTCATTTGATTCAGGTGACAAAACCTAAATTTTTACGGTGAATCATGCAATGTGTAAGACAGCAGATTTTTTGTTTTTAACTTTTCTTATTTTTGCGTTTACATCCGAATGACAACCAACCATGCTGGCAGCTCCGTCAGTACACACCACCACACATTTTCCCCAATCTAAGCCTTGATTTCGCATTTAGTTATTAAGGGAAATCAATAATTACTGTTAATATTCTTTTGACACTGTTTTACTTCTGAACTGGTAGCGCCTCCTTAAAGTATACAATTGGAATAAATTGTTGCGGACCGGCAGAAAAGTAATATGAACTGGCGGTTCGAGAACCACTGATTTAAAATACTTCTTTAAAGTATAGTATTACTTCTGCAAACTCAAGTAACAAAAAAAAGACAAGAAAACAATCCGTTTTAATGCACAATCATTTTGCATAGGAAAAAATCATCTACGATTAATTCCGACCATATGGTTTCATGACGAGGCCTAAGTTTGTTTGGTCCTTATCGGCTTTCAAAGCAATAACTTGCAAGATAGAGAATTAAACCGAATGGTTTTTAAAATTTTCGTTCGATTAAAGTTATCATAAAACTACGACATGAAGAATAGATTTTTTTTTGAAGATAACAAATGAATTGATTCAGTGGATAAATTTTTCATAAAAAAAAAAAAAATCTATTGCAGTAATACAGCAAATCACCGATCAAACTTGCTTTCCGTTAAGCTTAAATTCAACCTTCACTTGTAATTTCATGGGTGAAAATATTAAATGGCAAACAATGTTCCTGTTGACAGTAAGTGTTAACATTTTTTTTTAATTTTTAAAGATAATAACATAAAACAAAAAAAAAGTAATTGCATGTGGCATGCAATAGATTGAAAAAATTGTACTTTAGTGGAAGTTTGATTTTTCAGTTTTACAAAATTTTAACTTGAAAAATACCATGAAATTCAAAGGCAGCGTAGGCATTGGCGATAAAAATAAGATCGACTTCAGTTGAATTTCATTGTAAGGTCGGACAGCTGTGCATTTTCCCGAAATAAAGAAACAATGGTTTCTCTGTGTCTTATTAAAAACGAACCGAGTATCATGAGAATTCAGTTCAATAAAAAATCTATTTCCATGTTAAAACTGTTAATAACACGAACATTACTTTTAATGAAAACCTTTCTGTTTTTTGAAAACATGCAAAGATTGTTTGTCAGATAAAAAAGGTGAAAGCAAACAAGGCAGAGTATTTAAAAACGTTTTACTAAAGCAAACAGCACGATATCATTCACTCGAAAGATTTCCATTGAATAGGCCAGAGTGGCCGACTCTAACTTGGGGATACCATGCGCCATATAGAATGATGTTAAATGTTGCTTAAATATAAAAATGCTTGATGTTAAATCATTTTTTAAGGTCAGAGTGAGAGCTTTTCATTCTCGTTCAAGACTAATCGCCGAGTTTAGTCGATTACCTTTAAAATTTGGGGAAATTCAAAGAGACTGCGAGGTTACTAACACCGAACAGTAAACAAAACCCGAGCTTTTTTCAATCTTTCCTGATCTAACCAGGCAGTTTTAGGCAGTCGATATCTTATATAACATATTTAGGTACCCCTCAGTTCTTGATAACATTAACTTTATGCACTTCAGATACAAAAGACATTACTACTGAAACCAATGGTCTGTTTGTTTTGCATGGAAACCGTGAGGCTATTTTTAGTTTCCAAAATCAAGCTGACAAATGAAATCCTAAACATATAAGAAGTGGGCCGTGAAGTTAAAATCTAAATTTAGCATTAATTTTACTCAATTTTAGATTCAACTAAAAAAAAACTTGCAGATTTCTAACAAATGCTTTTTACTCTACTCCCACAAACAGCGGCTTATTTTTTCTTATCAGTAATTTATCTTTCTAACGTTAATGGCAAAGCACACCTAAGTTTTCTTTTAAAGGCCCGTTTCCATTACGAGCGTGGAAAAGAGCATTCTTTGTTTCTTTTATTGATCTTTCCGCGCTTAAAATTGAAGCGAGCGCTAAGCAAAGCAAAAAAATTAATAAAGCAAACAAAGAATAATCTTTTCCACGCTCGTAGTGAAAACGGGCCTTAATCTTGGAAAATGATTTATCGCTTTGACTTTTAATTACTCGTAAAATTTTGGCTTGAATTTATTGATGATGTCATAGTTGACTCGAAGTAGACTAGCACAGGCCAGACCAAGCTTGCTGCTGTCTTGCATCGATCAAACCCGATGCGGTATATAAAACCAATTATGCCAACTTTTTTTTCACTCCAAAATTACATTTGTTTCAGGATGTTTGCTGTATTTGCTCTAACGTGAAATTACGCGAAATTGTTTTTCTTTAAAAAGATTGCTTGGTTTAGATCAGTCGTTTTCAACCTTTTTCGTACCGTGGCCCATTTTTCAACCCAAGGTAACATAACAACCCACTTTGGTCAACAAAATTATGTTGCCGTCCCAAAATCAAAGTGCTCTCTAAAAAAAAAGGTCTTCACTTAGAATCGCTTTCAAATTTCCCTGTTTTTGTCCCAAAATCATAGTGTTCTCTAAAATGCCTGAAAATGCCTCGACGGAAAAACGCCTAAAAATCAGGACGGATGGCAAGCCTAATTATACATATTGCTTTCATTTTGAATTATGCTCCGTGGCCCACTAAAAAAAACCGCTGTGGCCCACTGGGCCATGGCCCATAGGTTGAAAACCTCCGGTTTAGATTGTGGCGTTGAGTGGTTCATTTTGTATATAACGGTAGACTAACGATTTTCTCTATCCTCTATTCACCTTTGTTAAATCGTGATTTAAATTTTGCTATCTAAAGTTTGACTTTTTATTTTTGAAAGTAGGCCCAATAGAAAATATACTTAGACAAAGTAATTTGAATTACAGCTATACCAACAGATGGTAAAGACGACGAAATTCATTCTGTTACCAAAGAACCGAGTTCACCACAATCAACGATGTTTTACTGACTAGCAGTAAAATTATTTTCAAATAAATGTTCTTGACAATATTTGATCTTATCATTTCTAAGATGGAGTTTTAATAGGCCGTAGTTTGCTAACCAAGCTTGGTGCAGATTTTTAAATTCTTACTAGGGTTAAGCACAAAAAAAGCATTTACCCAATCTTTTAAATTTTTGTTGTCATATGCACCTGGCCAAATATAGAGCTTTGTCTTGAAGACAAATGTCAATGAGAAAAATAAGAACGGAAGTGGCGAAAAAAAACGTGAAAAACGACAAAACATCGTGCAGTTGTTTTCCAATAATTTCTTTGCCGATGCACTTTACACATGAAATGAAACTTATTTGACTTCGTATCGCTAAGACGGAAGAAACGTTTTAAAAACTACTATGTAAATGCAGTCGGTAAAGAGAAAAAAGTATTGCTGCATTCAGGACGCCCGAAAATGTTTGGCGGAAGGGGCCAAATTTAAAACAAAGGCACTTTTTTATGTTCGATAGAAAAAAATTGGAGTTAAGGTTTCAAAACTAATTAAATGGTTTCAAAACTAATTAAGGTTTCAAAACTAAATGGAATTATCTGAAATAAAAAGTTAAGTGTTCGAAATACAGTGAAAACATAGCCCAACCAGCCCAAAAAATTTTGGAGCCCATACATTTTTGTATCAATTTTATCGACGATTGCCCGAATTATGATCTTGCAGCAATTCATGGACACGCCCAAGTCTCACACCGATTAAAAGTAAAGACCTTTTTTTGATCTGCACTAGTTTTTTAGACAAAAAAATAAAAAGTTTACACCGATTTAGTAATTTATTTTTGGTTTCACCAAGTTTTGCAGTTGAATAAAACCAAAAACTATTAGTTTTCTTATTAAAAAACTAGTGTAAACAGAAAAAAAGGTTTTCACTTTAAATCAGTGTAAATTTTTTTCTTTTTCGTTTAAACTAGTGAAGAAAAAAAAAGTCATTACCTGATTTAAACATTTATGCTTTCGTTTTATCACTTTTTTGCATTTATCGTGAGTACCTTATCCGCCAAAGAAGTGCTTTTTTTCAATTTTGTGCCCTTTTTCAGTTAGTGTTAATCGCTGTTGTCAAACCACTATTTTATAAACTTTGTTAGATTTTAATTTTGGTCGAGTTTATGTGATTGTAAAGACAATCTAATTCAACGCTTCTGCACTGCAAATTTCAAAGAGCACTATCTGTCCCCCTTTGTTCCTTGTACTCTTTTTGAAAATATTGCGAAGCAGAGAGAAAATTGCCCTCCCCCTTGCTTTTGGCACCCCTGGTTGCATGATTATTGAAGTATTTTTTTACTTAAAAAAATGTTGACAATAATTGTAATATACTTTAGACCTTTTTGACCAAATAAAAGAGTAAAAGCTAAGAAGCAGTTTACGTAGCAGGCTTTGGCATCTGCGCTGACTGCTTTTAAATTTTTGTTTTAACCTTTAACTCCTGTGCTGTCTCTGCACACGAAGTAGTCAAAGCGTCAATGAAATAATGTAATGTTGCTAAAAAAAGAACTTAGGCTTATTCTGTTATGGATTCAGAGCGCATTTTTTGCTCCGTTTTTTTTTTTGCTGCAAAATCTTGGCAATGGTGCTCAAGCATGATACTGATCAAAAGAAACAACTTACGCATAAAAAAATTATCAAGCAGCCTATTTCTCAACATCTTTACACATAAGAAAGTATTCATAATTTTACTGTAAACATTCCATTTAGGATTTAGGATTTCCTGGAGTTTTAAAAATTTAACCCAGCTCCCGGGATTGCAAAATGTAACCCCCGGAGATGACAAAATGTAACCCCCGGAGATGACAAAATGTAACCCCCGGAGATGACAAAATGTAACCCCCGGAGATGGCAAAATGTAACCCCCGGAGATGGCAAAACGTCACACAATTTCGTCTGAAAAATTTACTGATGACTAAAAAAAAAAAGTTCTTGATTTACAATTAGTTTCCAATTTCTATATTTTCGTCCCAAAAAAAGGTCTTCGCCTGCAATCTCAAGCTTCTGCTTAATACGTAGGTCGCAATCGACCGACGTAGTGAGCACCCCTGCTTTAAATCATTACTTTCAACTCAAATGTATATCCTGGGACATAAACCCGAATTCGATTGTTTGATTTATGTAATGTAATCTGTGGTTTACAGCAGTATTTCTCAACCTTTCTTCTCTTGTAGCCAATTTTAGGGTTTTAAAAAATTTCAGGCCCACATAAACAAAAAATAGAGATTTTAGAAATCCATTTTATTTACAAACGCAAAATCTTTTAGTAGATGTAGACTCTTGCTAATGACTACACTGTGGCTACCGCATCTAGTTGAACTTACATAGAGTTTCGTAGCAGCCCACTTTTCTTGGGCCAACTTCAGGTCCGTTTAAAAGGCCTTGAGGCCCACACATAAGCATGAGAGCCTTTTAAAATTAACCTGGTTTATAGATCAACCGGTCTATACGCGATAAGAAGTACACACGAGTTCACAACTCAAGCATGGCATTACGTTTTCTCATTTAAACAAAATCTTACTTTCATGGTTGGAGCATCGACCACTCCGCTTGTCTCTTCATCGACTTCTTCTATTTTCTTCGATTTAAAAGAATCCTGAGCTCTTGCTTCACGACCAAACAATGGCATATCTAATAAAATAACTTTTAAAGTAAATATAAGAACATAGATAAACCATCGTTGTGAGACATTTATATTTGCTGTATATAGATATGAACAATGATATTTACTGAATATCAAAAGCAAATGATGAATCTTTGTATAAACTAGTGTTTTTTTTATTTATATCGTAATGACATTTGGTAAAAAAATCTGCACAATCATATTTTCTTCAGAACAAGATTCCGGAAACGCCAATCGTGATCATCAATTGCTTTATTTCATAACCTACTAAGCTCATTGAATTCCGAAGACTTAGTCAAAAATACTGTTTAGTTTTTGCTTAAATTGAAACAAAAACTCGCGCTCTTACGAGGTATACACTTATGTAAGGGTATCACCACTGAAGCTTTTCTATTGTTTTAAAGAGAGCTCATGATTTTTTAAAAATGAGAACTCAAGTATTAAGATTTACTTTTTATTTCAATTGAATAGGTTTTCTTTTGAGAAAATAGCAAGACTCCGAACAACGCAATGAAACGCGTCCATCTGACTCGGCCATACTTGAGATAGATAATTTTAAAAAAATTTAGTTTTGCAATGAACTACAGCATTGTGGAGCACTTGCCGTGATATAATTGGGAACAATTTGTTTGGTCTGCTACGAACAGTCACAAATTGATGATAAAGCAATAGATAGGGGTAACTTAATAAACCAGCAGCTTTCAAACAAAGCAATTCAATTCTCTAAAGACAAAATTTATAACCGGTATTTACCTAGATTGAGACAATTTTCTCGCAGATGTTTAATCATCAAGTTTTGTCATATAGGTAGTTTTATGTCAATGCTATTTATAGCGTAATTTGAAATATCGACAGATTTTTTCGTTGACAAGCAAATAAATACTTTACACGGAGTTTCCTCAAAGTTCACTCGTTTAAGATCGTTTTAATCAATCAATATTTTATAAAATTTTTGTAAACTCAAAAATAGCGTGGCAAAAAAAAAACAAGATAAATTTGAATACATTCAGTAACTTGAACCTAACAAGAAGTATATAATATATGAAATAAAAATTGCGCAATTTAAACTCTCTGAATTTGCTATATATTATTTAATGACAAATTTTTATGGCTTTAAGTTTTATATTATAGTAACAGCCTTATTATGCTGCAATTTATGCATTAAGCAAAGCTTAATGATTTATTGGGGATTATATTCAATATACTAAACGAAAAATATAAATTAAAACAGTGTGGTCCAAACCCTGGCCCGCGGGCCGCATGCGGCCCTCCCAGGAAATTTGTGCGGCCTGCGGAACAATTTTGCACAAGTCTTGTCAATGACAAGCAACCGTAATTTTTTTTGGAGAACGCTATGATGTTGCGCGAAAATAGGAATTTTGCAGACCGATTCCAAGTGAAGACCTTTTTTTTTTTTTAGAGAACACCCTGATTTTGGAACGAAAATAGGAATTTTGCAGACCGATTCCAAGTGAAGACCTTTTTTTTTTTTTAGAGAACACCCTGATTTTGAGACGAAAATAAGTGGAGAAGTTAGACCACCCTGACCTAGATTTTATCTTTGCGGCCCGCGAAGCTTTTTCAAACCTTAATGCGGCCCGCGAAACTTTTTCAAACCTTAATGCGGCCCTCCATGCTCTTAGCCTTGGACCACACTGAATTAAAACAATGGTGACTATATGACTTTGACATTAATGAGTTTTGCGGAAGGGTTCTTTTCTTGTCATGCACTTCATTAGTATAACCAGCAAGAAGTCGCGAAAGAAAAGGCTTTAATTATGCCGTTTTCTTGTAGATTGTGACAAAGCTTCAAACAAAAACCGACAAGCAAAAACCCAGACGCCCGGCACTTGGACAGTGTTTTATTTACTATTCTACATTTCAAGATACTTCATTAAGCAAACTGCTCTTAATTCTTGCTACTCCATTTATTATTCAATAAACCCTACTTACTCCAACAATAACTTGTACGTTTTTTAATCGAAAATATAGTTATTAAGCACTTAAACAACTCACCTGGCAATCTTGCATCTAATCTTAATCACCAATAACTTTTTAACCTTAGATGCATAAACAAGAAATATTACTAAAAGTTCCTGCTTTAGGAATTGATTTGATTAAATTACTAACTATCACTTAAAATTTTTGCCCAATTATTTCTAAATGAAAACAATGTAACTGGGTCATCATAAATAAATTTTGTGTTGAATTGCTTTGAACTTGAGATGTAAGACCTATCTTAAATTTTCGTTTCAGCGAAAATTTTTAATTAAATTGTAAGATTTTAGAAAAAAATCTAAATATATATTTATGTCAAACACTGTTCAGTATTTGTCATTATATACTGTACTGCAGTAAACACTTTCACTAACGCTTTCACTTTCACCTATAATATCACATTAAACATAAAGCATTTTTGTAACCTCGGCGTGAACTATATCAGTTGGTAGTTCAGATGGTGATTACAAGTTTTTGCAGAACGTAACCATTAGTAGGGCTTAGGTCAAATTTTTTCAACAATTGCAATCTTATATAGAAAAGGGGAGTTTAGGACTCCAAAAGACCTTTATTTAAAATTTTTAGGCTAAAGAAACTGTTGCCGAACACAGTCGAATTTCAATTTCTGGAATTCTTAATTAACACCGCAAAGCCTTTGTTTTGTTTGCCATTACCCCCTTCGTTATTCAGTCAATATACTCGGGCTACAAAGCTCAAACCATAGCAGAAATATTTAAAACTAAAAATAGTCATTGCTTTAATTCAGGGGTGCCTAACTGGTATCGTTTCACGCGGCACTAAAATCCACAAATTATACGACGACTTCTTCTGATAAATTGTTTGATAAGGTTAATAAGCGAAGACCTTGTTTTTAGCTGGTACCCAGCTTTCTGGCTTCAATTCTAGGTTTTGAGGGATAACCTTTACTAAAAATCCTGGTGATGACCAAAAAAGTATTTATTTGCTGAAAAAATAACTTTAGTCTATGGAAAGCTTTTTGTCGGTTTTCAACCGCTTTTGTTGTAAAATTTTTGTTAATTGAGGGTTGCTTTTCAACATAGATGGTGCGTTTTCTTCCGACCCCTGGCAAGTGCGGGGACACCTAATTAAAGTTTCTGAAGGACGGTTGCATTGGTTCTGCGATGCCCTTGTTATAAATGATGCACCATTTGGAAAACTGGTTCAATTTATATTTTGAATTTGGAATATTAAATATAATCTCCAATAAATCATTTACCTTTCTATATCAGAGAATCATAAAAATTTTACAAATGCCCTTACTTTTACAAACCAACATTTAGGACTTAGGTAGACATCAGTTAAGGCTTAGTGCATGTTGGTACACAAATATAAATCAATATGTAACCTCTTGTATTGTTGTGTGCTATCTGTAACAATTTCATTTTCAATGCATAGCTTTCAGTCTCAACTGCACTTGAAGTCTAACATAAGTGACTATAAAATAAGGTACAGCACAAGGGTTTACCAACGCTCGTTCATGATAGAAACACACTAATGTTAGCTAGCACTTAATACGCAGGAACGACGGAACCTTGATCAACATATTGCCTAGACAAGCATTGACCCGGATTTAATTGCTTCGATGACGTAATAAAGGATGAATGAAAAAAGCGCGAAACAATTTGTGCTTGTGCTGTAAGCTTTGTTCAGAGCAAAGTGGCACTTATGCCGACAAACTATTTACGATATTACAAGAACGTGTTCCAACGTTCTTCTGGTCGGCGAAAGATACAATCAATTTGCTTTATTCTAGTCTAAATGAATAGTGCTTGCATTTTTCAAATGCTTCGTATACAGCTTTATCGCGGCATTGACAGCACGGTAGGGTAATAAATCATCCTCCACTGCGCCACAACTTGAAAACAAGAGCACAGACACAATTATGAGAGATTCTATTTTAAAATTTTTAAAAAATAAGAAAATAACTTACTAATTCATCAAAAGAAATTGTTAATCACTTAAAATGTGCAATTTGAGCGAGAAAAAAAACGAAACTACCAAAATTTATGTTACAAAAAACAAAGAGGAATACCACATACATTAATTTTTGATTCATGGTTTTTATTGTGACCGTCAAAGAGGGTCATAAATAAACTTCAGCAAAGGGTGCAATTTTATTTTATCTTCAGTAGAAGGTGAATTTAAAACAGAGAAAAACCAGAATCAATTTACATTTGAAAAAGTTAAATTGAAGAATAAAGAAAAATTGGGTTCAACTTCATTGGAACTACAATCAACTGTAAACCAGTATTTATGCAGTACTACTTTAAACCATTTAATCAATTCAATAAAACAACGACTATGCAAAAAAGAAGCCACTAAATCAGATGATAAAACATGCAGAAGGTATCATAATCAGAAAAGAACAGAAAAATGATAAATAAAAGCATGACAGCAACACCTTATTTACTTAAAAATATAATAAAAAATAAGGAAAAACAAACGAAAATAAATTAGCACATTGGTTCTTAATTCTTAAAACTGTGTTTTGCAAGTTGGGTGCCACGATATGTATCGGAAGTTCAAAACTATGAAACAGGCAGAGGGTGCAAATGACAGACATATTAGCCTTCACAAAATCGTAATAAAAGACCATCGTCATTATAATCATCTTATCAACTACCATTCTCATCGGCGTACAGAGGATTTCTGAGAGGGAGGGGCCATACAACCACAATTAAATATGCTTAGTGGAAGTTTTTTCAAGTGGGATCTAAAGAAGAAAAAGGTCTTCACTTGGAATCTGTCTCTGATTTCTCGTATTATCTTTAAGGGAAAGGGGGATTCCACAATGCCCACCCCTAAATACGCTACTGCTTGCAAGCTGCTTAAACGTGAGTGTTCTCCGAGTAAATTTTGAAACTCATTTCTAACATTCAAAATCACCAGTTTCGACTTTCGTAAATCTAATTGCAATCTGACCTAATCTCATTGTATTCTCATTTCATTTGCTTCTAAAATAGAGTTGAGTTTAGAATGCTCACCAAATTTAGAAAATAGAAAAGACATGGTTTTCTTTACTTTTCATTATTCTCTCATAATTGTACAAACACTTTTTCAAATACTCTTTACGTGAGTTTACAGTTTCACCAGAAAACAAATTCATCGTCAATTCGTAGTGCTTTTGCTATCAAGGTATTTTAACTACAGCTATTTGATGGCAGACCAAAAATTTCACCAATAAGTACCGGTTTTAGCACCAACAGAAGAGTATACGAACAAGAGAGTAAAATTTTTTTTGCATGTTCCAAGAGCACTCACGCAGTTATAAACAGTAATTTGATTTCGAATCGTACTGTGCAGTTAAACGTTTTTAACAAGCTTTTTATTTCATTCTCAATAATAGAAAAAATTTTTTTCGACAAATGAAAGGTGCCCGAATCTTTTTGGGATAAATATGATTACAGATTGAAAAACCTTTTCTCTTCAATAAAGATATGTTATTCATTTTAACACGTGCTTTTTGAGAAATCAGATTTTTGAGGTTTGACAGTAAGAAATACAATAGCAAAACGGATGTGACAATAAACCACACATTTATCAGATATTTTTACTGAATACGCGCAAAAAATCAAAAAAAAAATTAATAAAACAGAAAGTAAAAATTGCCATTACATTGAGCTTGATTACATTTTGAGATGTGATCCAGGCAGTGCAGCAGTCTGGGGTAGTAAAAGGATAAACCCCCGGCCCCAGTCCTGTTTGTGTCTGACCTGGAGTGGATACCCTTCAAACGACGACGACGACATTTTGAGATATATAGCCCCGTGGAAACATTCATAAAATCGCGGTGAAATTAACTTGATGTAATATTTTTATTTTGAATCTAGCGGTTTGAAATAAACAAACCAATCAAAGGTTTACCGGTACAGATTTTCAACGGCACAGTTTACAACAAAAGACCCAAAAGTAAGATTAAAATATTTGTATTCGTATTGCGATTTCAAGCAACAACGTTATTTCAGGATAAAAATAACGCAATAAGCAGCCTTGCTTTACGATGCCTAATTGTTTTATTTAGGGTTAAGACGGAGCAGCTACGTTACATTAATCTATTAAAGGATTAGAGCTCACCTTTCTTTGTGGTCCACTGCATGCTTTGGCTTCTCGTGCAGAAACTTGATATTTTCGGCTTGCTTCTTTCGTAAGATGCAGGCGTAAACTTGTCTCTGATTTTTCCTGCAACACTAGGCGACAATGAAGTTGAAGCAGAAGTGGTTAGCTTAATTCGATTCGGCTTCGCGTTGAAACGTGTCGTTGAATCGGTCGAACTCTGCTTTTCGGACTCGAACATCTGCTGACGCTGTTTCACTGTTCCCTTGGCCAAACGGGACAGCGAGGATGAGGTGTATGAGCGCGTTACTTTTTGGTCTCTCATCCAGTTGTTGTCTCGCATCGAAGCAAAGCGACTTCCGAAACGATTTCCGATTGCGGTCACGCTCGAATAGCTCCGGTTAATTGAAGATGAGATTTCGGGTTTCTTTCGGTTTGAATGAAGGTCAACGTATGTTTTTGACGAGTAAATTTGTTTTGATTGAGCTGTCAAATAAAATGATGCCTTTCAAAAGAATATTAGAAATGCACCGCTACGTCCTACAAAAATTAGACGTTTTTGTTTTAAACAAATCATCACGCGAATTTTAAACCGAAAGTTTGTTGGTCAAAGTGGTATCACCGCTTTAACTTATTTCGGAGATAATTTTTAAATTAAAAAAAATATTTATCGCATCTTACCAACTAACGCAGTGATATCAAACATATCAGAAGCAGTACGATTGATGATACCATTATTTTTGTAGCGTTTACTTTCTTTAAGCTTAAGGGATGCATTATAACCTGAAAAGAACCACCTAAAACCCAAACAACCATATTAGGTGTGTTAGACCATGTTTTCAAAGTCAAAATAAACATAGAATCATCGTCAGATGAAATGGTACACCATGATATTATACCATTCATTTGAATAAAATGCGATTAAAGTTATGACAAAATAATAAAATGTTTTTTTTATCAAATCCGCGTAAACAAAGGTATTGGCTTAAGATTTATTTAATAGTTTGAAATTTGGATGATCGCAATTTTGTGACATTCTAGTCCACATGAATGTAATTACAAATACGTACAAGTATACAGTATATTCTATTGCAGTACCCTACACTGTAAAATTCAGCATTATACACACCAAAATTGTGAGTCGGGGTGCACTCTTCGTGTCGAGTTCGGGCCTAACTTTGAGAAAACTTTCGAGCCTAATTCGGGCCCAGTGCAAAGCTTACAGATAAGCGACCACCTTTTTTAAGAGCCAAGTGTTTTAGACCAAACTTAACTTTCGGACTTTTTCGGGCTTGTTTAGGGCTTCAAATCAAATTCGATTTCTGGCTTATATTTTCGGGTTTGAGTCGGGTTCGGGTTTATATTTTCCGGTTCGGTCGGGTTGGGGCCTAAACCAGTCGGCCCGTTTACAACTCTGATACACGCACTTGAACACTTCATAACCTACATGTACAGCAATGAAATTAGCCCAAATTTAATCAATACGTGCCTTGATTGAAACATGGCCTTCCTAATCAAATAAACACGGTGTCTCTTAAATTTTTTGAATAACAAAACTTTTTAGTTAATTTTTCGAATTTTGGGGAATCCTTTTTATCATATTTAATATTAACCAATTGGAAACAACTTAAGATTACGAAACCCTGGAAATGTCGCAACAACTTTAGTGTTTTGCAAAAGTTCGATTGAAGAGCGCTAGAGTAGTTGAAATAATTTGTCAGTCCGACAAATTGTGAATTTATTTCAATAGAAAGAAAATAGGACCCGTATTAGATTATGTGGTAGTTGCTAGACCATTTGCTTTAGTAATGTAGCATTGCCTCCGTTACAAAGTTTATTTATGCTTTTGTTGTCTTTTTCTTTTTTTTTGTTTGTGTAAAAGCACTGAAAATTTTATAATTTGCTCAGTTGCTTCGATATTACTAATCACAATTCTTAGTCATTCATTGACATGATTTTCCAGTAAAGTAAAAATAGGTACGATTAATGTCAAACATTTTTAAAAGGTTATTTTCGCGCGTGTACAAAAAATTGTAGTAACTTTAGAGGTGACTTATTAATTCATGTAAAATTTTTCTTTGGATTTACCAAAATTTTACCAATGCCCAAGAAAAGTTTTTTCTGGCAATAACAAGATTTTTTAAAGTAAATTTCTGTGAAAATCAAAAACAGGACCATTAAACTGCAACGAAAAGTTTAAACATACTGGACTATACCTAATTTTATAAACGCTAAACTATTTACTTTTGCAATTACAAAACAAAAAAATTATTCAAGGTCAATTATTTTTTGACCTCAGATCAGCGTTTTCAACCACGGTTTTCCGGAACCTTAAAGTTCCGCAAAAGGTCTCCAAGGGTTCCACGAAAACAAGTGAGATAAGCTGGTGCACTTTTGATTTTTTATTTATTTTCTTATACGAATATAACTAAACACGTACAATATGTTCGTGGCTATTGTAATATAGATACCATTCGGTGCTACTCTAACGTGCAATCTTACGCGATAAATGATCTCAGGATAGCCGATACGTAGATCACACGTTCGTTAGATGAGATCGCACATTAGAGGAGCATCCATCATCCTACCTAACCTATTATGTTATCAAGAAAAACAATCACTAGGAATATAATTAGAGGTATGTGTACGGCGCAAGTGCGAAACCGGCTTCAGTAGTCAGTGCCGACTCGGTGGAAGGTACATGTACGTGACTGATTTACAGGTAGATGTACGTGACTGATTTACAAGGGGTGGGCAAAATAATTGGAACAGGTTCAAATTTGCCGACAAAATAAGGGAATAAGATTTACTTACTGTTTCAATTATTTTGTCCACCCTCTGTATGTAATAAGTGCAGGGGTTCCTCGGAACATCGATTTATTTTAAGGGTTAAGCAAGGGTAAATAGGTCAAGAAATGCTGTCTTAGATGCTTAAACTAATGGGTTTTGCAATCAAATTGCTGAATCTTTTTTTGTTTTTTGAAGTTAAGTTTAAGAAAACTTTAATTATTCAATAACACAATACCGTGGATTTTAAATAACAAAAAGATACTGAAAAAATATTTATGCCTACGTGTCACATGCTGGCATTAATATAAAAGATTTTTTTAGGAAACGTTTGGTCTATGTAATTTATAAATCTGATTTACGCTCGTTTAAGGCATAAAAGTAACTAACAATTACTATTTAGACGATTAATTTGAACCATGAATATAGCTAACTTATTTAATTGATTAAAGTTGTATAACTGCCGTCGAACAATCCATAGCTGTATAACCAGGGGAGAAAAAAATTGACATTACGAAGAAGCAAATTAATCCTGCATACGTAAAATAGCTTTAATCTTTTAAGAATGTTGAAGGCGCCAAAAACAAGTAGAATATTGTCAATCGAAATTTAAACTTACTGTTTCTCTTTGGCTTTGGTTTGATAGGTGGGGGCTTTGCTTTAACAATGGCTTCTTTTGATTGATCAGAAGTGTTTTTTTCGGGTAAATCTGTATTTTTTTGGTTGTGACTTTCTCTTGTTTCTGTTTTATTTGTGTTTTGTGCAGTTGTCGCTGCTTCATTGCTGGATTGTGAAGCTGTAGTTTTAAGAACAATTTGAATCCCTGTTGGATTCACCAAAGGTTCGTGGATTAACTCGTCTGGTAACTCATTGCTAGTGCACAAATTAGAACTGCTCTGTTTCATTTCTTCACGAGAATTTACTTCTTCGAAATTAGTTTCTAATTCTGTTGAAGATGATGCTGATAACTCAATATCAAGATCATTATTGCTTGATTTACCTGGTATGTTGCTTTGAATGGTCTCTTTTGCATTAGTAGAATAATCTTCGGCATTAAGTTCTAAGGTACCTTCGTTTCTGCTATTAGTCTCGATGATAGATGAAGTAAAGCTTTTTTCTTCGGTTGTATCGGATTGCATATCTACTGCCGACGCTGATATGGATTCTTCGTCAACGATAACAGGTTCCTGATAATAAATGTCATTGCTATCGATGACACTTGCAACAACGTCTTTTGTAGTCTGCTGTTCAGAGACGATTTTGTTGTTTAGATTTGTATTAGCCGAATTCTTATAAAATGTAATCTCGGATTCTACAACGTCCGTTTCGTGAATTTTGGTGACTTTGTTCTGATGTTCTAAAAAATTTTTAGTTTGCTCGGTTGCTTCGGCAGCACTAATGTCAATGCAGTTCGATCCAAGATAACTGTCATTTGATAGATTTTTTTCAACTGTGCTACTTATATCATTTTTCAATGCCACATCGTTTTGACATTGGTCATTTTCACTCGTTGTAGAGCTTTTATGGTCGAAAATGTCTTCATTCGGTGATTGGGGCAATTGCTGTGCAATTTCATCGTCGTTGTCGTTTTCGCGTGTCACCACTTTTATTACTCTTTCGTCTTCCCTTTCGTCGAGTAATATATCATTAGCCGCATATGTAGGGGCATTCACTTCAACAGAAGGATCATTTAAATTACCATCTGTAATTAAAGCTTTTCTTACTAAGTGTTGCTTTTCTTCAAACTGTTTCTTTGCCAAAACACGAAGATCTTTAACGATTGAATCATCAGATCCATTTAAGTTTTTGCTTTTAAAGAACTTTTTTGAATACGATTGTTGTTTTTCAGATTTGTTTTTGTTCGGTATACAACAGCACAGAGGCATAGTTTCCCGACTTTCAAGACAAGTATCTTTGCTCAAAGTAAAATCGTTTTCCAAAGATAAATCCGACTTGTCCGTTTCTGGTTTAGTTTCTGTATCTAAACCTCCAGCTTCTGACGCTATTGATTCGTCGACAATCGTTACTTTTTCTCTCGAGTTAAAAAACTCACTCGTTAAATCAATTTCATCCCTTACATTTTCTGCTTCTGATTCGTTTTCAGTAGTTGTATCTTTTTCAGACCTGTCAAGCTGCTCTTCAATATCGCAGTTTGACTTTCCATCATCTAAGTCGACAACTTCGTTCTGCGAGGTATGATTTACGTCATTGTTTTGAGCAAAGCTTAATCGGGAAGAAGCGTTGATCTCAACAGGCGTTCGGCAGTCGGTACTATTTTTAGGCCGAGAATGAGCTTCTATTACTTCAGTAGTGATGTTGACTGTAAGGGAAGCATCGGTCTGGGCAAGTAATTTACTTGTATCGCTTAAACCAGACGACGAGTTTTTATTCCCTTGATCATTAGTGGTTGCGTTATTCCAATTTACATCATTGGACGTCATTTGCGAGGGAGAAGAACTTGCACCGTTTGTTGATAGACGCGCGAAATCTGTAGCTGAGTCTTTGGAAACGACAGAGACGAATGACGAGGAAGGCAAAGAAAAATTTTCCGTCGAAATATTACTACTATAATCACAGTTGGACGTCTCGATTTTGTCCTTTTTTTTATTTTCATTCTTTTTTGATTGAGCATCAGCGACTGCTTCACTCGTTGTGATAGTTACTAGGTCTTGAACAATTGGTTGAGCTGCCACAGACGAAGAAATAATATTAAAGTCATCAATATGGTTATCAGCTGTACCATACTTCAATCCCAAAGAGTTGTTATTGATATCAGCTGCGGACTTATTTTCACTACTAGAGTCTACTCCTGTGGTTTTTTTTACGGTTTCACAATCAATCTGCTCTACTTTTTTATTGGCAGTGACTGGCTCATTCCAAGCAGTTTCATGGCTGTCATTGAAGGGCGTTTTATTGAATTCTTCAATTGAATCTAATGCAGGCGGACATGTACCAGCTTCGTCATTATTGCCAGAAAAAATTGCTTGTTTCGACTGCTCAGTATCACAAGCCATTTCATTCTGAAATATTTCACTGACCTCATTTGACACAGAATGATCGACAATTGTCTGAGTCTCTACACGATTGTGTTCTGGTGTGATCGATTCTTGAAGGTCGTCATTTGTTTTCGCATTACCTGTCGTTGAATGGTTTAACACAGAAGTGGTTGCATCGTTCAATGAAATCAAATAAGTCTTTTCGATTTTAGCAGATTGCTCGACCTCGTCTATTTTTAAATCCTTGCGATCACCTGCCGAACCGTCTTCATCGTAATTTACAGATTCGGAAATAACCTTTTTTTGTATGAAAATATCAGTTATTGTGTCAACACTGGAGGCTTCTTTATCTCGTGATGACTCCGTTTTGCCACTCAAATCGTCTTCGGTAATGTATTCTGGGATTGTCCTATCGGGTGCACCCACTAAATCAGCCGCCGTTATGCCTGATAACATCACATCAAGTTCTTGATTGTTTGTGACATCTTTAGACGGTGATTGATCTTCGCTGGACGATGAATCGATATTTTGGCATTTCGATGATGATGGAATAACGAAGTCAGCGTTTTTCAAACTTGGTTGAAGATGCGTTGCTGTGCTCACCACGGGTTCTTGCGAAGGTTTCGTTTCTGCGGGAACGACCCACAAACCGGCGAGTTTTGATTCGATTTCTTCTTTGTCGTCTTCGCTGTCACTTTCAGCTTTTATTTTTCCTTCGCGATACATTTTCGACGCCTTCCCACGGTTAGACACTTGCAACTCCATCGCCAACTTCATCATGGAGGAGGGAGGGACAACGGTGTGCGAACATCTATCGTCATCAGGGTTACACTCGATCGAAGCCTTGTTATTCTCGACGACGTGCGCACAATCGTCAGCTCCGTCATCGATCAAATCATTTTCGCTCACTGTATCGTAGGCCGGCAGCACGAAATCGCACGCGGAAGATGAATTCGACGTACTTTCATCAGCGAGATGATCCACAAATTGGTCGTCGCCCGCCGAGCTGCCGACAAGTTCGTTGTGTTCAACTTGCTTCGGAGTTTGCTTCGTAAAGCAAGGGGGGCCACGAGAAGCCGCGATACTGTACATTCAACACTTTTGCTTTAACCTTCAAATAAATCAATCTCAAACCTTCATTTGCCTCAAAGAACAAATTATTTAAAATATATACTTTCTGAAAAGTAAAGTACACTCAGATCATTTTTTAGCATCAACAAAGAATGCAAAATTTTGCTTTAACTTCTGTTGGCTTATGGCACATATATTGCAGTGAATGCCATAAATAATTAACATATAGCCTAAATACCAAGAAATTAAATTGGAAAACATCTTTTAGGAAATTTTATAAATACTCTTTATTTTCTGAGAAGATTTAAAATTTAGGGTAAACTTATTTTCAATTACCTCTGTTTAAAGTTTTTAGAAAAGTGTTTCACCAATGACGATTACAAATTTAAATAACTATATAAATTAGGTCTATTTATAAATCAAGATACAATTTTTTAACTTACGGTTATAAAACAAACTTTTTAATTAATGACTTATGCACTGTAACATATCTGACCTCTAAACATGTATACTAGAGCAATTTTAAAAACCGCATTATCAACGTTTACAATCATCCTGATAAGCATAGCTTTAAAAAAACTTCAATTTTGGCGATTCTCCAATTTTTATTAATTTGAGTGAGTGTGTCCTTAGTATGTTTCAAGCTTTTAATCAATAATTGGCTACCAATGTCAAATTGCTCATTTTATCAGGTATGGACCGAATATCACGTGAATGGTATCATTAGATCTCGCCCCTTAAAACTTGTTAACTGTTTATTTACACCATACCTTCATAAGAATTTAATTTTATTTTGCCTTTTAAAAACAATAATACATAAAAAGTTTGAGAAGGCTTGCAGACTCTTAAAGTTTATGACTTCCTTTCTTGACCTGACTTTCGTCTGTAGCAAGTTACAAATAGTTTCTTGCCTTATCACAGGTAACTTTTGTTCTGTCGAAAAACGCGAGCAGGAAATTACAATCGCACTTTTGATAGATTCATGTAGCGTTATCGTGTCCACAAGCAAACTTCAAGATATTCAAAGTCGAAGTGCTTTCGATGCAGTTTGGCAGAACACGGTTTTTGGCCAGAATGAAATCCTTTAATTTACTTAGATTTTATAACTCTTTGAAATTTATCGTGAAACTTTTACAATAAGTCTCATTCTTTTGCTTGCAAGAAAGCTTTTCCGTTTTAACGTATTCCATTTTTTTAAGTTCGTATTTAACTGTTGCTTTCAAACCAAAACCATTTTTTCTGAATTGAAAAATTTTTTGCTCAATTAAAAATTTTTCCAATCTAGAAATTTTTAATTGCAAAGAAATTAACTTTTCACGAATATTAGTCATTAGTGGAAGCATTTCCAAGTTAATATATTCTCAAAATATATAAAGATGTCTTATTCTTAGACGAGCTATAGTTAAGAATATATTGCTTAATGCACTTAACACTATTTCTTCAAATACAATAAACAATCTATCGATAGAAAAATAGAAACATCTTCGCGAATTACCTTACAAACAAATTTCTCAGTTATCGTATCAGTACATATACGAATTCGAGCAAGTTCCAACAGCTGCGCGATGACTGATAACCCTGTAACTACGCTACAACCCTTGCAAATGATGACGTCACCAGTCGAACATCGTTGCGGATAGATACGAGAAAAAAGTAATTATTTATTAGTTTGTAACACCAATCGGTATTTGCTTGCGAAAGATAACTACCCAGAAGATATAATTTATTATTATTTAGACGGTAAAAGTTCGAAGGTGAATTTTGTATTGGAAATTTGTTTTATATCTTTAAACAGGGTTATAAATAACAAAAAATTACCGAGTAATAGAACATGTAATTAGATTTTTTTAAAGGACTATTAAGCATGACATCATCTCTGCGTGTTTGTTAACATTTATGGGAGTTGGCTAATTCTAAGATTAAATGATACCGCAAAACACTTTCAAACTGCAAAATAAAATAACTTTTAAAAAGTAATTGGAAAAAATTTAAATTTAGAAAATAATACGATAAAGTAAAATGGTCATAAAAAGAAACCATATTGGATTTTATTTTCTTAATTTTTTATGCACATTAATAAACCAAGAGAAAACAAAACAAACGTTTTCGGCTGACTTAAGACCTTATCGGGTTTCGTAATAATAAATTCAATAAATGTTAAATTTAATATGGCTTGCATTTCATGACAATTTCATAGTATATGAAAGTGACTACTATCCCGAAGCAATAATATAGAGTTTAAAATTAAGAACTTGAGTTATATTGCAACATTTTCTTTTTCTCGGGTTATTACTATTAAAAATCAAAGTGTCCTTTTAATGTAGTGTTTAAGTATTGTTGTAAAAGCTTAGGTATACAGGGTGTCCATAAATTATCGTTATAATTTTCAAAGTTTGTCAAAATATTATTTTTTGACATATTTTCATTTGCTTTGTTTTATAGTGAAGGAAAATACTTAAGTTTTTTCTTTCTTAACAGGTACTTGTTGAAATATTAGGTTTAAAATTATAATTTGTTTAGTGATTCAGCAGAATATTTTTAAATTTTGTAGCGAAAGTAAAGTTTATGAAAATGAGCACTCCGCAGGAAAAAGCCCAGTATGTTTCCTGGTTTATAGAGACAAAGTCAGACATCAGACTAAAGTTTCTTACTTTGTCTCTATAAACCAGGAACACACTGGGCTTTTTTCTGCGAAGTGCTCATTTTCATAAACTCTACTTTCGCTACTAAATTTTAAAATATTTTGCTTAATCACTAAATAAATTGCAATTTTAAACCTAATTATTTCCACAAGTACCTGTTAAGAAAGAAAAAACTTGAAGCATTTTCCTTCACTATAAAACAAACCAAATAAAATATGTCAAAAAATAATATTTTGACAAACTTTGAAAATTGTAACGATAATTTATGGACACCTTTTATATTCAACAAAACTAAATTAACTACCGGAACAATTTTGGCAAAACTGTTTTGAGTTTATGATGTAGATTTGGTTTTGTCCAAAGCTCAGGCTTCTAGCCAAAATATACAAGCATTTGACTTATGAAAGCCAAGGCGGCTTTTAATTTTGACTTCAAATACAAACTTAGTAATTTTGTTTTGACCATTCTTCGATTAATTTTCGCTTCTGAAACGCATTATTTTTTAACTTTTCCAAAGCTTTGAAGTGAACACACAAAAACAGAAAGTTTATTATTAATTAGCATTCTGTATTATTTGTAGCCGATTTCAGCTTTCAAAATGGGGTTTCTATCACATTTTGAAGTAATGATTTTAAACCCAAGCTTTCTAATGTATTTTTAAATTTATGTATTCTCAGTTCTGTTTTAGGTTTTTTTATATTATGCAACTAATGCTATAAAAGCTTGTAGTAATCCAGATGCCCCTGCGGTTACTATCGCTTTTTGAGAGATTTTTTCCTTGATTGCTTTTTTATTCTACCCTGGTACTAAAAGGGAGATTCGGGTTAATTTCACTGAAAAAAATCGTTTACGGTGACTTCTTCAAAAGACCCAAGTATTTTATATCGGTGTCTTTTCAAACATACTTCATGGATGTTGACTTGCTAACTTTTTCTACTACATTTTTAATTCGCTTATGGACTCCACAATTTGCTTTACTTTGCATTTCTAACAATTTCTAATTGTTAAATTAGCGATGGCAATTGAACTCTTTCTTGTTTTGCTTTTTCTGGACTAAATGTTACAGGAGACAAAGACCTAAACCATTTATTTGTTTTCTTTTCCTTTTTTCTTATACGTTTCTACTGACTCATTAAATTGTAAATACTATTGATCAGACATAAAACCGCAACTACATCTTTCTTCCGAAATACGCATCGGGGTTGTGTAAAACGACACCAGTAACGACAATCTTTCCAAGGAACTTCGATGAATTATTTTTTCTTTGACATTTAATTTTTCCTGTCCTTTTAACTGCGTCATGTTTTGGTAATTAGTAAAGCTCAACGAGCCCCATCACGTGACTTGCCGTCTGGCACATCTGCCAATTCTTTCACTTGCTTAAATGACATGGAAAAAGCGAGATATTGTACAAAAGCTGTATTTCTCTGTCAAATCGCCCTATTTCAATTTTCTCATACAAACAACTTTAGTAGTTAGTACGATCCTTGTTTTTTAAACAAAACATTTAAAAATTTCCCTTCGTAGTTAAGGCAAACGTTTTTTTAGACCAGATGGGCGAACTTTTTTTGTAAACGGGCCAAAATGTTTGGCAAATAAATACCATGCCAGCTCCGGACTTTTTAAGGTGTGTACAATTCACTGATGCCACACCTAATGTTTTTGCGTCGGGTCTGGTGTACTTGTGCTTTTTTTATTTTTGGTAAAAACTTTTGTTTTTTTAATCCAAACTATATTTAATTCTTTTTTGCAAAAAATTTCACTAAAAATCATACTGAAGCAAAAAAAAGATTTATATACGACAGTCAACCCTAACCCATGCGACATTGATCACCCTAGCAAATAGATACTTTTTTACTTAAATTTCAAGAAAAAAATTGTAAAGAACTTTTTTTTGGTCTTTACCATGTGTTTTTTGTTAAAGTCTTGTTTCGAACGTCTGAACTTGCTCTTGTTTAATTTTCGTTCCGTGTTTCGCCACTTCTGTTTTAGACAATTACAACACATTCGCCTTGTAGTGTCCGAGTCATTTCTCCAAATCTTTTCATAATTGCTTCACTTTTATTCAATATTTCCAAGATAAATCTTAATCTGTAAATTCTAATTTTTTAAGTACGCTGTGTTGCAACGTGAGAGTACGGCAGTCCGACAAAAACTGCGTAACAAACCTGTTTCTGATACTTTTCGATCCTTTCCTTTTGCAAATATGCTGAAGACGACAAAAAGTTCGCCGTGTGATTTCCGCAAGATTGCATCTGGACAACCCAGATACTTGTGTATGACCGATGCAGTCGTTGCAAGCCGGTCCCGTTGGCAATATTGTGCCAGGCTTTGCTAACCCAAGAACCAAACCCAGAATCCCTTTAGCCAAATAAAGAGCGTTTATCACCGGACTAATTTGGCGGGTGAAAGATGTGTAATAAAAGGTCGGCTAAACTTCGTTTTTGTAATCTTTTGATTAAGCACTCTATAACAAGAAAACTTTAAGAAAGTTTCACTGATGCAAAATGTGCTTTAAACATAGCTACTAAACCTTTATGTTTTAGTTATAATATATCCTATTGAAATAAACCCTCATAATTATTAAAACAGGATGAACAGGTCGTCGACAGACGACATGTCTGATAGAGTAAACATAAACTTGAGTTATAAAAAGCAAAGGGAGGTTAGAATTAATGTCTCTTTCCGGCAGAATTTTTTATTCTAGTAGTAGTAATAGTAATAGTTTGCTTTTATTTGCATCCAAATGAACAACCAATTAATGAAAATAAAATAGAGCAAAGGTTGCAAATGGTGCGAGTTGATGGCAACCAAACTATGTACGTTATAACATATTTGTGTACATATTTGTGCACAAAAAATTGTGCATGATTACCGTACTATACATACCGGTATCTAATATTTTCGGTTCATCCTACTATTTGCCCAATTTTTAAGATTTCAAAAATTCAGAAATCGCATGAAATTAAAATCTTCATTTGCCAAATGTAAAATTTTGAAAGAGAGAAAAGACAATTTTTTATATCGTGGCAAAAAATGCCACTGTCACTTTTTTAATGAAAAAAAAATCCTGTTGATCAATAGCCTATTAATTTCTTTGTGTGATTTCCTGTTGCTTATTTTTTTTTAGGCGGTAAAAAAATAATTTTTAAAACAAAGTCCTCAAATTCTTTTCGAATGATTGTGGTGACGTCAAACCTGCATTTCCGGAAGAGGAACAAAATTTTAAAATAAAGTAATTGTTAAATGATAAACGACATTACTGAATTACAGGTCAAATAAGTTTTTAATGAAGGATAATTTTATAATTCGTTTTCAATAATGAAAATTGTTCGATAAAGTAGGTGAATAAAAAATTTAAAAAAAACTTGCTTAATGGCATAATGGAGGATAAAACATAATCGTTTATCATTAACAGCATTTAATAGTTTTAAGAAAATGTGCTTGTATGGTAAATATTGCAACAAACTTTTAAAAAATTGAAAGTTTCTAAGGTCCGACCGGCCTTCGCTTGTTGGGAGCTGACTGGTGACTGATTATTAGGCTAAAATTTGTTTGACGCAAGAGTAAATAAATTTGTTGTAAATTTTACACAAAACAGAAAACAATTAAATTTTTTTAACTTCTTTTCTTGCAGAATCAAAGTAGAAAAGATGAGTCCACTAATCCAAAATTTTATCGGTTTAAATTAGCAGAGAAAGTAATTAGAAGATCCCCGATTCTAATTGCTGTGATGGTTTTTAGGAAATTTTGACAAAAAACGTATGAAGTTACCTAAAGAAAAAAAGTATATACAGTAGGATGGGCTGAATAGAAAAAAAAATTTTTTTTTTAAATGGCAATCATTCTAGTTCTTGGGTTTTGATGCAAGAACACTATTTCGTATGATGAAAAAAAGCAATGTTTACGATATATAGTCGACCCACTCCACATTATAGAAATATAGAAATAACTGCAAGACTTTCAAATTTTGGTGATTAGAAAAGAAAAATAACTAAGTTTTTTTTTTATTTTACATGCAAAATGAAAAATTTATACATCAAAAAGATGCAGAATTAAATTTTAAACATCTTTTATTCAATAACATTTTTACATAAAACTAATATTTAAAGTCATTTTTTGCAAAAACTGTATTTTTTTTAAATTAAGTAAAATTATGATTAGTGTTGGTCTAATAATTATGAAAATATACAAAATAAGAACTGAAATCAATTATACACTATAATTTACAACTTCTTTTTGACTCAAAGTTCTTCATCAACTTCCTTGATCTTATTTTATTCCAAATCAGACCATCCCTACGGTCATGTCCAACTACTGTTTAGTGTTTCCGCGGTTTTTTTGGAGTGGGTCGACTAATATGAGAGACCACTAACTTTTTTCATTATAAATAGTGTTTCTACATCAAAACCCAAGTACTGGGTAGGTTGCCTCTTTAATTCAAAACTTTCAGCCCACCCTAATATACTTTCAGCCCAACAGGGTGGGCCGATAAAATGTTACCACTTTTTGAATCCTTGCTATTTCCAAAATGATAAAGATTTTTGTATTTTCAGGAATACCAACAACAAAACATTGAATTCTCACCCCAACGGAAAACAATATACTGTGAAGGAGAGAGTGAAGATTGTGGAAGCATACTTTGAACTAAAATTTGTAACCCAGGCTCAGTGACGATTTGTGATTGGCTTTCCGGGAAGAAATCCTCCAAGCAGATTCACAATCAGACGTCTTCTGCGGAAATTCAGAGAAACAGGATGTGTGACCAATACGAAGAAAGGACACAGTGGTAGGCTAAGGTCTGGGAGAAAAGCCATTTAAACAGAGACCGTGAGACAGCGTCTGGAGGAACCACTAAGAAAATCGACCAGACATTTGTCACAGGAAACTTTCCTCTCAAGGGTCACTGTTAGACGCATACTGAACACAGACCTTCAGGTCTTTCTCTACAGAGTATAGATTTTACAAGCTCAGACAGCAACAAATAGAGGAGAGACTGACCTTTTGTAGAAACATTAACCAATACATTGAAAATCACTTCGGTCTTCTGTGACAAACGTATTTCTGAAAAGAAAAAAAATCCTTGTTATTTTGGAAATAGCAAGGATTCAAAAATGGTAACATTTTTTTTTGAAAAAGTGGTTTTCATTTCGTTACGCGGTGATATTTTCGTAGAGTTCGTTTTCAGCGCCCTAAACTTTGGGATCAAATCTGCGAAGTCGGTGAGCTAGAAATGGATTTCCAAGAAATATTTGAGCCTTGGACCGAAAAAAAGTTTTAGAAATTTTGGTTACATTTCTTGGACTAAACTGCAACTGTTGGAATTTCCTGCCATGCTTGTTTATTTTCACATAAAAATTTTTATGGACTCTAAGAAGTATTTGCAGCTCCCGTCGGGAAGCTCTGAATCATAAAGTAAAGTCTCTCGGAAATTAGTAATCTTATTCTTTAAATCCAAACGGAAAAGTCAACTTCTACATAAGTTTACTTTTGATTTGAAATGGCTTTTTAAAAAACCGATATAGATTTTGCGATATGAGATGTTTTCTAGATGCTTCATTTTTGTGTATAATCACTAAACATCACAGCAGCGTTTCTCAAACCGCGGGCCGCGACCTAAATGTGGGTCTCCAAGACTTTATAAATCTGTCGCGAAAGTTTGTTTATAAATTGGATTAACCACAATAACGTCTCTAAGCAGTTCTTATCACTCTTTTTTTAAATCAATAGCGAATGTTACATTATAGAGTGCAGTGGCGGTCTGCGCATTATAGCTGCAGAGCTGCAGCACTATAAATATCAGTGCAGCGGTTGTAAATATTATCAGTGATTTGGTTCAGATTTAACAAATTGTCAAAGATTCAAACGTACGCTTGGATTGCTTGTTTCTATCAAATTCGCATCTTATCAAGTTGTTCTTTTCTACAAGCTCAATCAGAAAAAGAAAAAAAGCGTATAATTTTGTTACATCAAAGACAAATTGATTTACTGTTTTATTTTACTCGCTGGGATACGCGCTGCAAGTTAAAAGTATAATTTTGAAGTCAGATAATGGTTGTTAAATCGATAGTGATAATTTTTCTATTTGTTGTTTCAGAATCGTTAGTATTTATTATTTATTTGTTCTAATCAAACTTTGGGTGCGTTGGAAAATTTCCGTAAGTTAACTATTTTTTAAATCATCATTGTTGTGTTTTTTACTTCTTGTATCTTTGTTTTAGAATTACGAAATTAACGTTCAATACACTCCTAACTGAACTTCGATCGAGCGTTTCGTCAATTGGCAACGTAACCCAGCTATTAGTCAGAAAAATAGATTAGAGCAAATCAGTAATTGGAAATTGTCAAAAGTTAATCAAAAGAAAATTTGACAATCTATCCGGATCAAATCTTACGAAGTCAGCTATCGCTTATTCTACTTCTCTACTGGACGCTGGTGAGCTTGTTCCTTTTTTATATATTTTGAAATTTTAAAATCGCACGAAAATGGAGCAATACCGCAAATTGATCGCTCGTAGAAAAGCATTGAAAACTTCTGTAAGCAGAAAGTTAAACACTTTGTCCGGTTACCTAAAGCAGTGCTCTTCAAACTTTTTTCATCGCGACCCACTTTGCACCGCCAAATTTTTTCGCGACCCCTAGGGACTAAAATAAAAATATCTCTTTATTTTAGTCCAGTTTCTGCAAATAAAATTATGCATCCAATAGATTGGAAACACTTCTTAGTGTTTCCAATCTATTTCCAATCTATCGTCAATATAAAACATTTTTCTAATATTCAATTTGCAAATTTTTTACAATTTTTTACACAATTTAGGTTTTAAATTTTTTTGATAGCATGACCGCTTTGCCCGGCTCTAGGGCAAAGCGGTCATGCTATCAAAAAATTATTGGTTTGTAGTTCTTTTATAGTTCTAAACCATTGCAACGAAATGTCAATTTTATCAGACTTAAGCACACTTAAGATAGGTATATAATTACTTTACTTTTCTTGCAAGTTAAAGAACAGTCAGCTGGTTAATTACTAACCAACTCAAAATCATCATTAACCAGTTAACTTTACTCTAAAGTTAACTATATCAATCTTTACCAAATTTTATTGCAGTATAATACAACCATGCTAAGTCTACAAACAACTTTACTACTAGTACTAGCTAGGATACCAGTATGACGGTTTTGCCCTTCCAACAGCTAATGTCCGCTTTGCCCCATCACGGCATGTTTTAATCAAATGCTAATTTAAAAAAATACTAAGCCTCAATAAATAAAACGTAGTGCGATAGTAAACCACTATACCTAAATCTTAAAAGCAAAAAAACTTAATATTTTATTTGCAAAACATAGCAAAGGCACTATTTACGTAGCAAGTTTATTTCATCACAAGTGCAAAAAAATATAAGCTTGAATTGCTTCCAATTAAGAAAAGCTGTGTTGCCAATTTTTTTTGCCAAATAGTTTTGTCCTTGATTCTAGCTGTTCAGCAAAAAATTTTTTTTCGAGTTTTTGTTTTGCGAGAACATAAAGGTGTCCGCTTTACCCCGCTTTCCCCTGATTAAAATAACTATGAATAATGAACTAAGAGTTGTCGATTTCTAATAGGGTATTGCAACAATAATTTTGCACGAAAGAAATTGCAACCACGCATCGAGAAGCAATGAAGTCCATTTGCCATTTGCGATAGATAAACTAAAATTATAGCATTAGGTTATTTATTTTCAATTTCACAAGTAAATACCCATTCCACGGCAAACAATTAAAAACAAAATCATTTTGCAAATGCTACATCACCAGCATAATAATATATAGTCACTCCTTCTGGTCATAAATTGAATGGAAACCAAACAAGAACTAAGTACAGTACTACATGCTTAACCACTCAACGATCAAGAAGGCAATCAGCCACTTGCGTTTGAAACTCGTTTGTTACCAGCATCAAACAGAACCTGAACGTGTTAGCAGCTGCCGCAACTCGAATGCGTTGGCAACTAATGCAACCTAAATTCGATCAAACAAATTTTATAATTTATAACATTTATTTTCTTTGCATTAATTAATAATGTTGCTTGTATAATTGCTTGTATAAGAAATAATTGTACACTAAAATAAAGCTATTAATAAAAATCACGTAACTCATATGTTTAAAATGTTTTCTCGTCAATACTTTAATAATGTTCTTGAAACATCTCGCGACCCCCATTAAGCCCTTTCGCGACCCACCGGGGGGTCGGGACCCCCAGTTTGAAGAGCCCTGACCTAAAGCATGAATCCTTAAATAAAATTGCGTTTGAAGATAAAAGGGCATCTTTACAAGACACACTTCATAGTCTTCACAAAAATTTGAAATCTATATCCGATCAAATAATGAAATTGCCCGAAAATGAATTTGAAGAAGCTATGAAAGATTTAGAGACTAACGAAAATGATTTCGAACAAAAAGAAGATGCGTCTAACTTAAAATGCGCGTTTGATTTAGCCTTTTTAAAAATTATTGATGAGAAAGAAACTAATAAATCTATAGAATTCGAAACTAAACCTAAATTTAAACCTCGAGATTTAACAGTACCAAAATGGAATGGTGAGATAGTTAATTACAATGCTTGGAAGTTTCGCTTAAATTATTTTTAATTAACCGGCCTTATAAACGATGCTGAACAGCTAACAATCTTCTTTTATGAGAATGTTTTGCCGACCGAACAACAAACTTCATTGTTAAACTGTACAGCTGTAAATGACAGTAATGGTGTTTGGGATCGACTTGACGCACGAATTCCAATTAATTCGATACCAAGAGCTATACTGCTGAATTTGAAAGAAACAAAACCAATGACCTGTAATTCACCTTAAGAAATGCGCCGTGTTTTAGAATAAATTAAAAATTACGCGCGCCAATCAAAGGAAGCAAATAACGCCGCCGATTTATCTTCTCATTCGACGCTTGATTTAATTGAACAAAAATTAACCGATAATTTGCTGCGACGTTATAGACGCTGGTTATATCAAGAACACCAAAAGGAATTGCCTAATGTAGACCATCTTATTTCATTTCTTCAAAGCGAAACCGATTTGGATGAACGAATTTCTATTAAAACTTCTCAAAACGCTAGTCGAAAAACTAAACCAATTATTAATATGATTCATTCGGCTACTCAAGATCACTGTCTGCTATGTAAAGTCTCTCGTCATAAATTTGTCGATTGCGACGAATTCAAAAAGCTTTCACCCCAAGAGCGAACCGACGCTATGAAACGACTTCATAGATGTTTTACCTGTTTGGCTCCCATGCACCGTGAACCCAAAACTTGCGGCTATAGACGCAGGTGCTTAACTTGTAACAAATCACATCATCGCTTACTAGCACGCGCTTTGAACAACTCGACACGTGACATTCCAGTGGAAAGCCCTAGACCAAGTCATTTATCTTTAAATGCAGAAGCTCCCGAGTTCCGCGCAAATGCCAATTCCGTATCTTTGCCTCAAGATAAGAAACCTAATTTTAAGTTTTCTCCATCAACTTATGTAGAATTGCTCGGCAGTGACGGTACTTGGCACAGAGCTGTTGCTCTTTTTGACTCCGGTAGTGACGTCACTCTCATCAGGCGCGACATTGAATCTCGATCGTAAGCCCCAGCAATTTAAATTTGGTATAGCTGGTTGTGGCTATTGCTGTGAAAACTCTGCTTTAGTGTCGTTGTGGATACGACGTTATGATAAAGCATTTCGCTTTAACATTCAAGCCTTTGAACTTGAAACACCCGCTCACAAAACTCCCAAGCTAGAAAACCGATTTTTTGAGGATAATCATTTCCTTAAATCTATTGGGAAATTCATTCCTAAGGAAGCCAAGGACGTTGATATTCTACTTGGTTTTGACTATGCTAATTTAATGGCACCGACATCCTATCTAACGCCTCCGAATCCCGCTGAGAAATATCCTCAAGCTGCCGAAACTGCGTTAGGATGGTACATCTTTGGATCTTCCGCTACTCGTACCATAGAAGAAGACAGCAGACTTCCTAGAGTTCAATTTCTAAAATCCGAAGAGCTTGACATTCGACGTTGGTATGAAAGTGATATCTGTGGAGTAAAGCCTACACAGATTTGCAACTGCAAAGAAAATGAAATTGTTGAATCTCAATTTCTCAAACATGTTCGAAAAACAATTCGCCAAACCGAAGAGGGTAGAGTCGAAGTGTCTTTACCATGGAAGAGTGACTTTGCGAGTTGTCTCAAATCTAATCGGAAACAGGCTCTTGTAAAATTGTATTCGCTCGAACGCAGACTAGCTAAGTCAAATCTACTAAATATCTACACTGAAGAAATGAACCGGATATTGGACGAATTTGTCGAGCCAGTTCCCGAGTCCGATCTAAAGAATGAAAATGCGTGGTATTTGGATCATTTTCCTGTCATTCGATCAAGCAAGACTACACCATGCAGAATAGTATGGAACTCTGCTGCACTATACAATGGTGTTGCTCTCAACGATGGTTTAAACAAAGGTCCAGATTTGCTCAATAGCTTATTTCTTGTTTTACTTGCTTGGCGTCAAAATCCGATTGCTTTAGCAGGAGACATTAAAAAGATGTTCAATCAGGTTCAAATAGCGCCACATGACAGAGCTTATCATCGCTTTCTTTGGAGGAACGGTAATTCGAAGCTACCTGTAAAAGATTATCAATGGAAAAGATTACTGTTCGGTGATAAGTCAGCTCCTAATCTAGCTATTAGTGCCTTACATTTCCTAGCCGACAAACATTCTAACTCGTACCCTTCTGCAGTAAAAATAATTAAAGACTACTGTTATATGGATGACCTTGCCTTCTCTGTCAATTATGAAAAATGTGCCGTAAAAACTAAAGATGAAATTCACACCATTCTTTCTTCAGGAAGTTTCAAAGTCAAAGGATGGCATTCTAATTTAAACACAGTTGATGAATTTCCGGATAGCGATGTCACAGATGTTTTGGGACACTTGTGGAATAAGTCAGAAGATAAATTCAAGTTAAAATTTTCGACTTTGACATTGCCCGAGACCTTAACAAAGCGGACCATTCTCTCCACAATCACAAAGTTATGGGATCCTTTGGGAATTTTAGCTCCAGTAACTTTGAGCTTACGAATTTTAATGCAATCTTTGTGGAGTGTAGAATTGTCGTGGGACGATTCCGTAGATTGCACAACGAGGACTGAATTAAAGAAACAATTTGAGGACATCAATCGCTTGCAAGACTTTTGGATAGACCGCTGTATCAAACCAAACTGTAATTCAGGACCCTTTGAACTCCACGGCTTTTGTGACGTGGGAGAAAAAGCCTATGGCGCCGTGGTCTGGATGAGATGCCTAACCAGTGGTGACCAATGTTTTCTACGCTTTGTAATTGCTAAATCTTTTGTTGCTCCTGTGAAAAAACGTTCCATACCCCGGTTGGAGCTAATGGCAGCAGTAATTCTATCACGCTTAGTTACATCGATTCGTAAAGTACTTTCTTTTGACTCAATCACTCTGTGGTGCGACAGTGCTGTAGTGTTGCATTGGCTCAACAATCCAGCATCCAAATTCAAGCCATTTGTTTCTACTAGAGTCCAAGAAATTCAGGAAACTTTATCTAAATTCTCTAATTGTTTTCGTTACATTAGATCTTGCGACAATCCCGCGGACTTTTTAACAAAACCTATTATCTTCGACAAATTGAGCGCCTGGCATGAAGGTCCTTCATTCTTAAAAAACCCCAAAAACGTGTACGAATGTAAAACTAGCTTCACAGAAGACGTTGCCCAGATATTCAAGCAAGAAGAGAAAACTAGAAGTTATAAATTGCACTGTTTATCTGCCACAGACAGTTTCATAGAAAAATTGCTTTTAAAAATTTCCACTTGGCCAAAACTCCTAAGAATTGTTGCTTGGCTTCGCCGACCACTTCTTCATCGTAGTCAACGAAGAACAAACTTAAGCGGTAATAGTTGACAAACGCGAAATTAACTTTATTTTGGCTTGCGCAGGAGGATTTTCGACTACCCCACCAACAAACACTGCGGAAAAAACTGAACCTTGCTGTGTCAAAAGATGATCGTTTTGGTTTACTTCGTATCCATGGTCGTTTTTCAAACTGTCCCTGGAAAAACTATGTTATGAATGCTATCCCGCTACCAGGAAGTAACAAACGTTTATAAGAGCAACAAATGGGACATCTACCAAAATTTCTTTTTACTTTACAAACTTTGCCTTTTGGCGACGGAAGAAGAACTTCGAAATGGAGATTAAAATAAATCTTCATTATGCTGTGATGAAACATTTTTCTACCTGAATTGTATCATGTGTATTGTGTTTGCTTTCTAACCTTTGGTTTGCTGTTCTTTATTTTTTCGTTGTTTATACAGTCATGGTAGAAATCGCTACAATCTCTTGTGTAATTGCTTAGATTAGACTAAAACTTATCGCTGCTCATTTATTCCGCGCTGGGCGGGAGTAATTTGGTTCAGATTTAACAAATTGGCAAAGATTCAAACGTAGCTTGGATTGCTTGTTTCTATCAAATTCGCATCTTATCAAGTTGTTCTTTTCTACAAGCTCAATCAGAAAAAGAAAAAAAGCGTATAATTTTGTTACATCAAAGACAAATTGATTTACTGTTTTATTTTACTCGCTGGGATACGCGCTGCAAGTTAAAAGTATAATTTTGAAGTCAGATAATGGTTGTTAAATCGATAGTGATAATTTTTCTATTTGTTGTTTCAGAATCGTTAGTATTTATTATTTATTTGTTCTAATCAAACTTTGGGTGCGTTGGAAAATTTCCGTAAGTTAACTATTTTTTAAATCATCATTGTTGTGTTTTTTACTTCTTGTATCTTTGTTTTAGAATTACGAAGTTAACGTTCAATACACTCCTAACTGAACTTCGATCGAGCGTTTCGTCAATTGGCAACGTAACCCAGCTATTAGTCAGAAAAATAGATTAGAGCAAATCAATCAGCAACGTTTAAAAAATAATAATTATAAACTTTTTAAGCGTTGCTGTAATATCTAATAATATTTACAACCGCTGCACTGATATTTATGCTGCTGCAGCTCCGCAGCTTCATTAATGCGCGAGCCGCCACTCATAGAGTGCGTAAAAATCATTCTCTACTTTGTGCACGTCCAGTGCTACATCGTACAGGTAATTTATATCCGATTCCAGACCAGCAGGCTAGGCGAGATCGAAGTTGATTGAACTGCTCTGCAGTGAGTTTAACTAATTTTTAATGTCAAAACGTAGTAGCTATAACCTGAATTTTTAAAACATGGCTTCACAAGTATTCGCAGTGAGGACATTGAAAAGCCACAGTGTGTTTTGTGTTTTCAAGTTTTGTCAAACGAATCTTTAAAAAAAAACAAGCTTAAGTACCTTCATCCATGCTATCTTAACCTTAAAGAAAAAAATTGGATTTTTTTCAACGAAAGGAAAATGTGCTAAAAAAGCCAAGGCTCGAGAACACAAGTAAAAACAAATCTATTCTCAGTTAAAAGAAAGCCATTGTTGCATCTTACATTGTTTCCTATTTAATTGGAAAGTTGAAGGCAGCTTACTCTATTGGCGAAAGATTGATTAAGCCAGCAGTTTGGTAAAAGCAGTGTTTGGTAAGAAAGCTTTAAAGAAATTTACAACAGTTTCTTTGTCCCATGATCAGGGTTAACATTTGATGCTTATTTCTAAGATTTGTGCTTATTTCTATGAACATTGTCATAAAAAATTTCGATGTGCTTATTTCTCAAAAACGTGCTTATTTTAGAATTACGTGCTTATTTGTATTTACTTTCTACTAATTTTGTTTTAGTTTTCAACAAAATTTCTAGAAAATGCGCTTATTACAAGGTTTTCGCTTTATGTCCGAAGAAAAGAGGTCGTTTTTTGGTTGAAGATCAAGTGAAGGTTTTTTTAGCATTTTATTCATTGCTTCGCTTCCCCTGGGTCGCGACCCAAAAGTAGGGCGCAGACGACTGTAGTTGTTCAAACGTTAAATCACTATACTTTTTAGGGATGAAAATAAAAAAGTCCGAGAGAGATTCAAAGCGAACACCTTTTTTTAGAGATTACTAGTTTTTAGGGACGAAAATTTGGAAATGTTAATTTTTTTAACTTCCTGGGATAACCGGAATCCGGATCATAAGTTTCAGATGGGTCCCAAATCTTTGCTCTCTATTTCCGCTCAGCATTTTGGTCGCCACAAAAAGGTTAAGAAGCACTGCTTTAATTAAATGCATGAATCATTCAAAACCAAGAAAAGATCGAAAAAAAGACCTTCACGGCGCAAAAAGGCAAACAATAAACATTTTCAGGCTTTTTTCATTTCGTTAGTCGTACTTATTTTATGGTCAGTTCGGATGGTAACTCTGCCTATGATACTGTTCAGCGAAGAATTGCTGAAATTGTCAAATGACGTCAAAGAGCAAACTGTCTTAAAACTGAAAAAGTCAAAATTTTTTAGCTTACAGCTTGATGAATTGACAGATAGCCTATTATTCGCTTCTCACACCTCCTTGCATACATTCGATTTTCTAGCAACCACAATATTGAAGAACATTTTGTTTTGCCAAGCACTTTCAACCACAACAACCGGTGAAGATATTTTCAATGTGGTGGACAAGTTTTTTAGAGAAAACAATATTGATTGGGCAAAATGTTTAAGTGTTTATACAGATGGTGCTCCAAGCATGATGGGGTGTCGAAAAAAGTTTGTTGCCCACGTTAAAAAAGTTAGTGTTCAGGCAATTCACTACATGCTACTCCAAGAAAATTTGACGTCTCGTCAATTAAGTGCAACTCTTCATGGCGTTATGAAAGACGTTACTAAAATCGCAAATTTTCTTAAAACTCGTGGTTTAAATTCTCGCCTGTTTCAAGAGTTATGTTTATCATACCAAGCTTTTCACCAACAGTTGTTGTTTCATTTCGAAAGCAGATGGGTGCTACGCGGCAAAAGTTTTAGATCGTCTAAAAAAATTGAAGGAAGAAGTGAAACTTTTTTTTTACGGGAGAAGCACTTTGCGCTTCGCCAAAACTTTCAGGAGGAGAAATAGATTTTACCTTTCTCTTGTGTGATATGATGATAGCGTTGAATACGTTGAATGAATTGACGCAGGGAGAGTGTCGCACAATGATTGACTTTGCAAACAAAGTACATGCTTTCAAAGAAATGTTGGAATTGTGGTATGTGAAAGTGAAAAACAAAAAGTTTGCTTCTCTTCCAATTTTAAACAGAGCCATTGCGGATCTTGATCCAGAATCCGATTTAAAGACTTTAATTTCGTTTGTTCTTTTGGGACACTTTAAAACTCTGAGAAAAAACTTTGAAAAAACATTCCAGAAAACATCAACAACTATACTTGGATAAAAAATTTATTCACCGAAATGCAACCCATTTTTGATGCAGGATTTTCTTCTGGTTTTTAGGAACAGTTGATTGATCTCAAAAACGACTTATCACTAAAATTGCCTTGGCGGAACTTTCCTTACTCAAATTTTGGTGTCAATTTTCAAAAGAATATCTAATCTTGTGTGAAGAAGCCTTGAAAACAATAACAATCCCTTTTCCAAGTTTATACTTGTGTGAGATGGGATTCTCAATACTGTCTTATATGAAAGACAAATATAGAAACCGTTTGGATGCAGAGCATCCCGTGCGTTCGGCCTTGAGTGATGTTAAGCCACGATTTCAAAAATTTGTTGCAGTGAAATGGCGTTGAACATTGTTTAAAAAAAGTTCTGGTGTTTTGTATTGTTTAAATTTAATAGATGTACGCTCGAATTTTTTTGGGTTGCCGCTATTCTTGCAGGAAGGGTTTTTAAACAAAATTGAGTTGCAGGAGAAAAGGGTTAAGAAACGCTGGACTACAGCATGCCAAATTCTAAAGTCTCAACAGTTCTAGATTGTTCAATTCTCCAACCAAATTCTACTTTTTAATCCAGTATGTTTTAGATTTGTGGACTCCTATCAAATGCATTGCTTCACCTACAGAGCACCGTTGTGCATCATACATGTGGATGTCCATGCTCGGGGACAGAAGCGGATTTCACCATTAACTACAACGGTACTACTGCTATGGAGTAGTGTTACATGTTCAATGCGTTGGCTTAGCTACAATTTATCTCAAACTTGTCCTAATCATGGAATTTTGCACCCATTCGCAACATATTTTCAATTTTAACCAAAGCTTTTTGCTATAATCAAAGTATTGCTAAAACAAGTGGAAAAAATGTTAAATCAATTCTGTTAAAATCAAACATGATTTCGTTTATTTTAATTATGTTTTACAAGGTTATACTGTATGTTTACAACGACATAATGCGTAATAGTATTCATAAAAATAATCCCAACTGTTTCAGAATTTTTTATGTTCAATCCAACATTTAACGCAACAGTTCTCTTGTCAGCAATTCAATTCAGTCAGTTTCTTATTGCCCTAAAAATCTTTTAGGTTGTAGTGGTTCACACAATGTACGTCTGTGAAGAATTCATGCGGTCGCACGATGCAACTGTAAGTTACAGCGACTTAATAGTATCTGGCAGTTGTTTTTTAATCTTTAGTCTACAATAGTTTCCTTAGACGTAAAAGAAGCAAGTTAACGTAAATTTAAAGTGAAGATTAACTTTTTTTGTCATCGTACAAGTAGAAGCGAATCGCTCTATGTTTGTAGAGCATGAATGATGTACGGACAAGCTAAACAATTGTACGAATATGCTACTAAAAATTTCTGCACGCTACCAAACTCCACAAAAATTATTGCATCCTCTTATTTGAGGGAATCTTAGAAATTTTCAATATCGAGTCTCCCTCCACTTTGCAAAACTTGCAAGCAACAGTTATGCAAAATTTTACGATATTCGCAGAAACTGAAAAATTAGGCTGATGCAAGAACAGGAGGAGGCGAGTTGAGAATGCATTGATGCCATGGATCCTAACAAAACAGAGAAATTGTTAACCTCGAATATTATCAGAATATTAGTTTTATTCCGTTTCTGAATAGTATAAATAGGTCAACTATTTGATGAATGGTTTGACTTTGATAATGTTTTTCTCTCCAAAAATTGATGCTACGTTGTCAATGCGAAGAATCAGTGAACCGCATTTGAAAAGCTGCTTTATTTTAAAGTGAAGACATTGATCTCCTGAAAAGATTGTTGCAGCTGAAGTTCAACGCTGGTTTGCGCTTCAAGAGCAAGAAGATCAAACTGATGAAAAAAATCCGATTTGGAAAATGCGCTCAATCCAACAAAAGACAACGTTGACAATGTCTTTCCATTTATTTTTTACGCTTTCCGCTACACGCTTTACTTCCGCGTCGGCTTTTAATCTGAACTGACTTTTACAGTAGTTTTGAAATCAAGAGTTTTGCGCCGCTTCAGGATATTGACAGCGCAATAAGCCTCCGACCGATGGCTACAAAGCATTTCGATCCAAAATCTTAAGTGAAGCTCATTATTTTTATACGTAAAAAGCAAACGCTAGGTGCAACCGTGCAATCTTTTTGATCCCAAGTCGGCCGCTTAACGCAATTCAGATAATTCATTTTAATCTTAAACGAGACCCGAGAATTTAAACAGATGGATAAGTAGCCTATTATAAAAAAATTTTTTTGATAATAATGCAATCAAAATTTTTTTGATGTTGAGGGACTGATTGGCAGCGGATGCATTTTTATTAAATTTACAGACTTGCAAAGACGAGGAGTGGCTCAGTTGTTTTTGTACAATAATTTTGACAAGATAATCTAAAATCGCAATAAAATTCATCAAAAATAACCAACTTCTGAACAATTTTATTTTTTAAAGAAAAAAGTTAAATACATTAGCAATCAGAAATCACAAATTACCAAACGAAAACCATTCAAAAAAATAAAGCATACATAGTCTACAACATTTAAAAACTTCTTAATAGAAAAAAAGAAAAATTGCTCCAAAATTCTTTTAAAAAAATTTGGCATCAATGTAAAAAGTGTAAAAATTTAAAACTTTAAAACAACGAAGCACTACCGTGATAATTTTAAATCAAAGCTTCTATTATTGCCATCATTATCATCCTACCAAAAATATACTTCAGAAATATGCAGGTTAATTGACACACTAGGCCAGAGGTGGGGAACCTGCCGCCTCCATGGCAATAGAATTATGTGTCAATGGCTACTGCTGATAAGAGAAAACCTTTTTTTTTAGAGATCACTAGTCGACGAAGATCAAAAAAACCGGGACAGATTCAAAGAGATTAAGCTATTTTTTTTAAGTATTTCAACTTATGCAGCCTCCTTTGTTAAAAATTTTAAAAATTGGCCTTCAATAACAAAAAGGTTTTCCACCTCCGAACTAGGCTATAATTCGAGCCTGTCTAGCTTTAATTTTTTTTTCAGGGCTTCCGCTATGCTTAGGTTTACATAAATTTACGATCCTAAACGAAACTCACTGATAAAAAAGCTTTATCTATCATCTATTTTTAAAAAACAAAAATAAAAAAGATTTTTTTGAAGAGAAGCACTTTTGTTATTGGCTTTATTCAGTTTATTGATTTATTCCTAAATATGGTCCACAGTTTTTCTTATTTTGTTTATTTATACAGAGCTTAATTGAATATAAAATTATTTAAATTTTTTAAACATCTGCGTATGAGACAAAATAGCAATCAATAGCTCTGAAACGATAAAATAGGTTACTTTTAGGGATTTTAAGTAGAAAATTACTAGATTTGTAAATTTAGGGCTACTTAAAAGTAAAAACGTTTCTCTAGGCAACCAGCAGTAATCAGTAAAAAAATGAGTAGCAAGAAAGACTTTGATCACAAGTCGCAAAAATACGATATTATGTAAAATAAAAAGTAGAAATTAGTATGAATGTTGCATTAGCCTACCATATAAATTTAGCAAAAAAGAGTTGCTTCTTTATAAGTAGGCTTATTCATTTCTGAGGTTTCAAGTATAATAAAGTCATTTAAATATCAATTAACTGTAATTAATAAGACTTGTAGAACATAAACATAAAGAAACATATGTACATAAGTAGAAACAAAAATTTGTTTTTAAAATAACATCGTGATCAGGAAGGCCAGAGCTATTTGCTTTTTCCAAAATTCGATTGTTCTTGAGGTGCATTAAGAGGAATGTTTAGTAGGACTCATTGCCGATTTACCACTCAAACTGTTTCTACGCTTTATCATTTCATCTTTCACAAAATTTAACATAAATTTATAAGGATCCTGAGGCTTTTCATTGGCTAAGTTTTCTGTCATTTCTTGAAACATAGTCGTTAACATGTGCTTTTCAAAATATAATTTTGCTCGTTTTTCAGGATCATCAATAACTTCAATTGGGTGTAGAAGTGAACTTATGTAATCGTTTTGACAGCTAGCCATCAAACTTTTTATCTGTTAGTCTATTTAAAGCCTTTTTTTCTATATTAAGCAGTAAAACGTTTTGACAATAAAGAGTTTTGATTCGTTATATCTCTCTCCATACAAATCTAAACTACAGCAGTTTATGTAGTAGGCAAGTTGATTTTTAGTGTTTTGAATTGAAGTGAAAATAATTGGTTAATTGTTACGTAAACATTTAAACTAATTTTTTTAAAGCGTAGATTTTTTTAAGTAATCAACTCACTAAAGCTTAAATAGGAAATAAGTTGGAAAAAAGATCAACTAACAGTTTTTATTTTAAAACCCACTTCGTTGCCTGCCGATGTTTTGTTTTCATTAATTTACTCGATTTCAGTTTGTTATTTAAAAATTTCTTAGCGTTCGACTAACAGCATCATACGAGTATCTATTTCTTAATATCATCGAAGGATAGGAGGAATAAAAAATTAAGAAAGCCGTGTCAACTATTGAACTCAATCAGAAAAAAACAAAAAATTGTGCACTGCAGTTGATTGAGTTTTCATTAATCGCAAAAACTTTCGTGAACTACTGCTCACTTCGTCTGATGCAACAGAATAAAAATAATAGTCCAACACCAACGGCATTAAACGTAATAAAGCGGTAGTTCTTATCCAGTGTGCCGCGAAGCTTTTTAAAAAACATTAGTCCATTGCTCCGCAACCTTTTTTTCAGAGAACACTATTTTGAAAGACGAAAATCATGAAATTCGAGACAGATTCAAAGTGAAAACCTTTTTTTTAGAGAATACTACTTTTTAAGGACGAAAATCAAGATCTGCATTCTGGTCCAGGTGTGTCGCAGGCAAGGCTGCGGAGCTGGAGCTGGATCCGGTTACTTTTAAAATGCCGGAGCCGGAGCCAGTCATTTTATATATGCTGGAGCGAAGCTATAGCTGGAGCCAGTCATTTTAAATATGCAGGAGCGGAGCAGGAGCTAGAGCCAGGAATTTTAAAGATATTGGAGCAGAGCCGGAGCGGGAGCCAGTCAAAGATGCTAAAGCGGAGCTGGAACTAGTCTTTTTAAATAAGAGTATCATATTCAGTTTCAGTATGCAGAGTGTCTAACAAGTACTTTTTGTACTTTTTTGTGCTTTTTTCAAATGTATTCTTTGTACTTTTTTTTGTTTATATACTTTTTATGATAAGTAATTTTAGTTGTTTTTCCTATTTACTAACCTCAGGGAAATTTTTGAATGTTGTAGTCGATTTATAAAACTGAATATTTATATTTATTATTTAGAAGTTATTTCAATGAGTTGAAGGAATATTCACTAATATACTTATTTAATCCAAGGAGCCTGGTAATTCCTGGGACCCGAGTTTCTATCCCTCATGTTTTCTTTTTTAATACTACATATTTCCAGGATGTTCACCAATGAATATAGAATCCCTCAGGGAAAGCAAATAATGAATATAGAGCGGAGCTGGAGCTGGAGCCATTCATTTTTAAAGATGCTGGAGCCCGAACTGGAGCTGGAGCCATGGATTTTTAAAATGCTGAAGCGGAGCTGGAGCTGGAGCTATAGATTTTTAAAATGCTGGAGCGAAGCTGGAGCTGGAGCCATAGGTTTTTTTGCCAGCTCCGCAGCCCTGGTCGCAAGCGCGAAACGGTTGAGAAACACTGTAATAAAGAGGACATACGTATAGTGACACAATAAAATACAAAAACAAGGGTTAGAAAAGACTGAGGTTAATACAATTTAGCAGTACAAAAATTACAGTAATTCAAAAAAGATACAAGTGTGGGAGAAAATGGCACGTGAACTTAAATGACGCTCACGTTTATGGAAATATATGATACAAATAATAGGAAATGAACGAATAATCTTTATTTAAAGTTTTAAACCTTTATTGACGCAATCGAATTTGAAAATAATTTTTTGTTCTTCGACTTTCTGCTGTTGTCTTATTGTGCTTTTGACTTTTTTGATCACTGCTAATCTGAGATTTTCTAACGCGTAATTCGGTTTATTAAAATTTTCGGCTACAGGTTTGTTTCTATTGTGTTTAATGTCGCTCCTGTGTTCATTCATCGTTGTCGTATTGAATTGCTGGTTTCTCCGATGTAGATTGCTTTTGGGAGAGGCTACACGAAATTGCATAGATAACATTAAATGAATTAAGATTGAAATTTTCAGAGATATTAATAGAGACCCCGTTGGGACCTTTTAGTTGAATTGGCATTTATGTTAGGACAGAGATGGCATTTGGAAGATTTGCAGGGAAAGGTGCTCGTGATGAAAATTTCATTTGGTAAAGAGGCAGAGGTAAGTTAAAGCTTGAGGTTTGGAGGTTGATGATTTAATATAAGTGGGAGAGTGGAAAGAATTTTGTTAAGATGGGGATCTTTGTTTAGTAAAGGTTGCAGATTTTTGGCAATTTTGTTGATTGGTTTAAGACAGGTATGTCCAACCTGCGACCCACTGCCTATTCCAAGTTTTTAGATATATTTCTAAACCTGTCAAAGCGTTTTCCCAAAATGAGTTTCGCGAGTTTAGTCAGTACACATTCGAGACGAAAATCAACAAATCTGAGTCTGATTCAGAGTAAAGACTTTTTTTTTAGAGAACACCTGATTTGGGAGACGAAAATTGAGAAATTAGAGTCTGTTTCAAAGTAAAAGCTTTTGCGGCCCGCCGAATTTAACTCAATTTAAAATGTGGCCCATAATAAAAAAAGGTTGGACATTCCTGGTCTAAGATAAGGGTGTTACATAAGGACAAGGGGTATACAATTGAATTCCGATTTAGGTTGGTATTTAAGAAGGGCTTCTAGAGGAATAGAAATGGCCTTAGTTGTTTGGTTTTTGACAATTACAGTATTTCTTAATATTTAGAGCAGTGCTCCCAAACCGGTGTGCCGTGGAAAACGATGATTTAAACAAACTTTTTAAATTAAAAAAAAGCTTAATTTTTTTAAAACTTAAGCTTTACAATTGCAAGATTAGAAATGGCGAACATTTTTAATAACACACATCAAACAATGATAGTTTAATAAAAAATACAATAGAGATCATATGGCTCAAAGGTGAATGAAAAAAGGCTGGAAATTTCAAATTTTTCGCCTTTTTAACCAGTGAAAACTATTTTTCTGTCTTTGCTTGACTATAAACGCTTTTTTTCGTAGATATTAAAACAAAATTAAAAAAAGATTTTTATTAATTAAATGGGCGAAGAAATTAAAATTTCTTGTCGTTTTGGTCATTTCAGACAACAAAAAGTGTTCTTGTATTCGAAATTAAGCAAAAACCAAAAAAATCTTTACTTGTTCAAGGTGCGCCGCAAACTTTTCGAAGTGTTTTAAATGTGCCATGAGGGAAAAAGTTGCCGAGCGCCGGGTTGGAGGAACGTTATCAGCAGAAATCTTGTAAAATTTTTTCAATTACCGTTTGAAGTTATTTTCTTGGCTAAAATTTTCGTGTACAATGTACGGTAATGTCTTTATAAATGCGATCTTTTATAAATGTCAACTTATTGACCAACCCAATATTCTTTAATCAAGCTAACTTTAAGGGTTATATCCCGTAGGTTACGTCTTCCCTGCGCCTTCTTTAAAATGATCCTCTGGTTTCACTAATGTAGACACCTGCAAAGCATAGAATTTCATATACAACTCTTTCTTGATGGTCAAGCGAAAAGGATCTTTTTAGTTTGGTATATTTTGCTTGATTGTTTAAATCGGTTTGGTGCATAATCTTAGGAAACGGTGCCTAACCTGCGACCTTGGGTGATAATTTATGGGGCCGTGCACACATGTCGCGCTCTTGACTCATTGCAAATTTAATCTAACTAAATTCTCTTTTTGCAGCAGCAAATAATATTATAACCATGCTACTTGGGTATAATAATTTTTTGTACAATTGTCGATTTTTTACGTCCTTATAATGTACAATTTTTTAACAGCTTATTGTGAGAATTAGTTAAATTTATTTTGATAGTCTTTGGTACCCGAAATAGCTGAAGAGAAACTTACTATTATATTGTAGCCTAATTTGATTGATTTCTTCTTCTTCTTTCGGCTTCTCCCTACTCGGGGTCGCCACAGCGCGATAGTAATCTCCATTTCACTCGGTCTACTTCATCTCCTTCCCTAGCTCCAACCCTTTCCATGTCTTCTCTCACCAAATCCATCCACCTTCTCCTTGGCCTTCCTCTTTTCCTTCTGCCTGGCACCGCCATCTCCATCATCCTTTTCCCCACGTAGTCTTCTTCTCTCCTTTTTACATGTCCATACCAACGTAGCCTCACATTCCGAAGTTTTTCTCCCAGCTTTGCAATTTTTGCAGTCCCTCTCACATATTCATTTCTTATCTTGTCCTTTCTTGTCACTCCCAGTGCCCATCTCACCATTTTCAGCTCTGCAACTTCCATTTTTCCCATTTGCCGTTCAGTCACTGCCACCGTTTCCATTCCATAAAGCATGGCTGGTCTAACAACACTCTTGTATATTTTACCCTTAACCTTTGCTGATAGCTTCCTGTCGCACAGAACTCCAGATACCTTCCTCCAACTCATCCATCCTGCCTGGATCCTTCTCCTTACTTCTTCTTCACGTCTTCCATCATTACTAACTATTGACCCCAGGTATTTGAAGTTTTTGGCTTTCTTTACCTTTTCTTCTTGCAACTTCAACTCTTCTCCATCATCCACACCCCCAACCCTCATATATTCTGTCTTGCTCCGGCTCACTTTCAGGCCTCTTCTCTCCAGTGCATTTCTCCAAATCTCCAGGTCCTCCTCTAGCTCCCTATGATTGTGCAGTTTATTTGCCAACTTGCAAGACTAAAGGAGTCAGTCGGTAGTACAATTTTTTCCAAATAGTGCTTGAACGAGTTCATTAATTGTAACACTGACATTTTGTTGCACTGCATTTTCGGAAGTAAATGGCCTTTATGAAACTTATTTTTTATAGTACGTTATTTTATATAATTACCTTAACTCACTGGCTATCGTTTAAAACTAATTCTGCAATTTAGCCAGCAACAGCAAAAAGGATGTGTACTAGGATGCATGAATTAGACAGGTCTAGAAATTGCAACCGGGCAGCAATATCTTGGCATTTCCGGAAGAAGGTCGAGGTAATTGCTGGATAATTGCCCTTATAGCGCCTCCGACGCTTTCCTGCGAATCATGAGGATAAATATAGAATAAAATAAAATTTTAATGAGGTCCGCGTAAATTTTTTTGTTTTGAAGTTATAGACTAATTTTTTTCTTGTTGTCTTCAATTTATCAATTAATAAATCCGTTAACCCTTTCGAGCCCAACTGGACATATACAGCATGTCTATAAGTCGTCGACAATTTCATATACTTAAAATACAACGTTAAAAATTTTATATATTTAAGTTTTTTTGCGTTTTTTGTTATCCTTTTATCAATTGTTTTAAAGTTATAGCGTCCTCCAGTATTTTAAAGCAGCCAAGGGAGTCCTCCAGAAAAAAAATTCGAGGACCACTATTCCGTAAAGTTAACCAAATTGACAGCACCCCTCAGCTGGTAATGCACGGTTTAAGAACACTTGAAATCGGTTTGTGGATTGTTGTAGGTTTTTATGAAGTTTACTGACGTTATTATTCATGGGTAACGGAGACCACAAATGTCAAATCGAGAATAACAATTGAGATTTTACTTTATAATCTTTTTCGTTTTCGCTTTTTCGCAACGTCGATGGTTAGCTTGAACTTTTGACTTATGACGTGATGACATAACCGACTAATTGGAGAACAATGAGCCGATTTTGTTTTGAAAACTGTTTGTTTAGGTGAGCTTAACAAAATGATGTTTTTTTTAAATAAAAAATGATAAGTTTAAACGTTACTATCGACCACAAATTGCGATACCGTAAATGGCATTATTTACCTAATTCAACTTTTTTTTGGTCATCTAAAATTTTACGCCTTACACTGCTTTCTTTTAACTTTTATCTTGATTTTCTAACCACGGGAAAGTAACAACAACGTTGTATTTGGGACAAAGCTACTTTCGCCAACGCTAACAATCTTTTTCCAGTTTTTCTACTGAATTTTGGCTTCCTAGTTTACTTTTTGTTAAAATAAAGTCGTTGAGATAATTAACCTAAAACAATTTTACCCACAATTACAACCTTTGAAAAACAAAAGAATCTAAATTTGAAAATTTTTTCGTTAGACTGTCATGAAAACAATGATCCTATTATTTTGGGATGAAAAAATTGCAGAAATGATTTAAAATAATGTTTTATATTTTTCATCATAGTCGATTAAAAAAAAGTGATTTTACACGATTGATTGTCATTTCGAACCAAATGCTTGCTTTCATGATGTTCTAGAGTTTTTTCAGGGATAATGAATCGGTGCCAGCTTTATAAAGCGTTCCTTCTTTAAGGTAGGAACCAAAGCGAAACTTCAGCAATCTATTAAACCACAAGCAAATGGTTTCTTTCATCACCACAAAAGTGTGACGTATTCCCCCAAAACACGCGAACATCGATAATTAAAGCCAGTGATGACCTTACAAAAGGGTGGGCCCAGTGCAAGAAAAGTAGGCGGGGCACTTTTCGTGTTCTGTTACGTTTTTTGGGTCCCAAAAAAAATCTCTACAAAAAAGGTCATCACTTTAAGGTAGGCCACTTTTTAGTGTTCCAAAACAAAGTAATCTCTAAAAAAAGTGTTTACTGTAGGAGGGGCCGTCGTCATTGTGCTACTTTGAAGAAATAGAGCAATATTTTGCTTAGGGGGCCACGTTTTGTAATTTTGAGAGGGGGCACGGTGCGGCCGCTCCGTACTAAAGCCATCACTGATTAAAGCAGTGTTCACGTACCTAAATTTACAAAATCAAATATTTGGAAATTTCATATTTTCGCCAAAGAGAGCTGGAAAATATTATTGAAACTTTCACTTTCTGGCTTTTGTGTTCTAATTCTGTTCCCGTAACTGAAGCCAATTGTGCCGCTTGTTGCAATTAAAATAGGAATGAAAAGCAAATTCTTTCTTTCGGTAAACTTCAAATTTCAATAGGCATCTGAGAAAAGGACTTTCACGCAAGCTTGCAATATACGAGTGCCTATGTGCCCCGCTTGCTTTTTTGTTCAATTGACGGATATCACACAAGTTCCTCAATGACGTAGTTATGCCGTAGTTGTTACAGAGAGCTTATGGACCTGAATACAAGTAAAGAGGGAAGTATATTCAAACTAGAAAATGGAAAGTGTCATTTAGACTGATTATAAACTCAAGGTTATTGACGGGGTTCTTCGTATTCGTTTAATCTGATTTGGACGCTAAAAGATACTTCCAGTAGAAACAATCAATTTGGAAAAAATACGACGAACTAAAAAGGAAGAGTTATCAAAAAGGCTAAACGAAACTTAGTTAATTGTATTAGAGAAAGTCTAACTAACAAGTTTTTTTAATTTTTGGTTCCTTAAAACACCCGATCTATCAATTTTTACTGGACAAAAAAGTTTAAAAATCAAAATCTTAACTTATTTTCTAAAAATTATTGTGAAGGTAGGTAAAACCAAAAATTATTTCTTATAATACTCATTTTCCTTTGTTTATTAGTTTTTTTTATTTAATTTTGGCCCACAAGTAGTCAATGCTGGAGCATGTCAAACAAAAACGTAAAAAATTATTGGGGGTAGCTCTTGGCCAAGATTTAGTGAATTATCTATTTTTTGTTTATTTTTTTATGTTAGTTTTTGTAAAAATAAAACAAAACAAAAAGTTTTTCAGAAAAATGTTTTAGAAAAATCATCAGTTCAGCAGCTCAAGCTTAGTTACTAACAGTTATTCATTTTTAATAAATTTCAGAAAAAAAGTATTGATAAATTTAGCTATTGGTGGCACAAGTAAAGAAAACATGACTTGGTAATGTCAAAGTTAGCTTACGTTGAAAAAACAAAAATTAATAAAGTAAAAAAGAGAGAGCCCAAGGAACCAAACTGAAACTTTTGGTGAAGTGGCAACTTCTTATATTACTCAAATATTATTAAAATTGTAGTTTTTGAAGCTAACCAGAAGGATATCGTCATATTTTCAAAGTGAAAAACGAAAAAATAATTTACCAGTTTGATCAATTTTTTTTTTATTTCAGTGGAAGAAGTTTTCCCAAAGTTAAAGATATTACTTTTGCTGATAGATTTTTGCATTTCCACTACACAGTTGAAGAAGACTTAAGACAATTATAAATCCTGCTATGGATCGTTTTGTTTTTGTACTGCTGCTTTGCTTGGTAAGCAAATTTTAGATCTTTTTGATATTTACAAGTGTTTTGTATCATTATAAAATATAAATTAAAATGTGAAAGGATTGCGCCTCTTAAGACAGAGTTGCTAAATATAAACGTAGAAACTGTCATGTCCGTTGCCCGTTTAACTTATAGAAAAGAATTGACTTTCCCGTAAAATGATTATATACCTGGATTTACAATGAACTCAACAGGGTTTTCAGATAATTTTATAATCTACTGCTATGATCGGGTGTATAAAGAATATCATGCATGCTTATAATATTCTGGGTCATGCATAAAAAATCAGTTTTTCCGCTCCATTTTGAATTGGATGTACAAATTTTTAGAAAGTCGAAATAAGGAGTACTAAAACAAAAAAAAAATTGACAAGCTCTTATATGAGGTGGTTCAATCTCTTGAGCCTGGGGGCCACTTTTTTCAAAAAGGTAAAAGCTTTCGAAACCTAGTGCCTGAATAAATGGTTAAAAACTGTCTGAATTCTTTTGTGAAAACTAAAAAACAAAGTTTTTACTTGGAGCAGGCTTTTCAAAACTGACACAATCATCATTCAATTATGCAAGTTAGACAAACAATATTATAGTAAGCTACTGGCTGGTCCAAATCGTGCTCGCAAATTGCGTGCGGCCCGATGAATAATTTCAAACATTAAGGCTTTTTTTCTTTGATGACCGGTTGATATCTGCAATAAAAAGTTGCTTTTTCAACATCTATTTAAAGTGAAGATGTTTAATTTTAACTTTCAATTGTCTTTCATGATATAGATGCAAGTAAAACGCCTTTTTTGATTCTCAACTGGAAGGCAAGATCTTTTTTTGGTTATCTCTGATTAATTTAAACAGTTTCGATCACCCGCATTATGCAAATTTTCAGGTTTGTTTAAAAGTATTCCGTAGGAGTAAAGAACTTGACCATCTTGTCATAATTAAAAAGTTTTTAGAATTTTTGAAATTGCTATGAATATTGGAGAAAATCGGGTCTTGGTCTCATGCCCCTGGCTAGGTGTTTTGACAAGGATAGTGGAGTCGGAGAAATTTTTCCGATTCCGACTCCACCACATCCGAAAAAACAACTCCGATTCCACCAAGTCTAAAAAAATGACTCCGACTTCAATTCCGACCCAAAACATGCGACTCCGACTTCACAACCCTGACCACGCCAAGCTATTAATAAATAATATGAAAATGCCGGAAGCTTAATGTTTAAAATAGGTTAAGAGCTGAATGAAAATTCAAGTATCTTTTAACTTTTTTCACTCGTTTTCAACTTTAGCTTAATTAAATCTATTGTTTTCTAATGTTTTTCAAGCAGAGATGAATTTTTTAAAGTCACCCCAGATCACAACCACCGGCCACAAACAAGAGTTAACTGAAGTATTTTATTGCAAACACGAGGATTTATTTAAGTGAAAGGTTAGGCTCAACCGCCTGCGGACTGATGTTGGGCGACTCTATTCGTCCATGCACAAATGGGGTCTCGCTCCTTCACCGAATTGCGAGTGTGGAGCCTCTGAGCAAACCGCAGATCATGTACTAACAGCGTGCCCTATACATTGGGCACCACACGGAGCACGAGGTCTGACGGTTTTGGATGACGAAACTCGATGCTGGCTTAATAACATCACTGCCAGCATCTGATATAGGCAATGCAGCAGTCTGAGGTAGTAAAAGGATAAACCCTCGGCCCCAGTCCTGCTTGTATCTGACCTGGAGTGGATGCCCATCAAACGATGACGAAACGATGACGAAGATTTAGATAATTACTTAGAAACTCCTCATATTTTAAGCGGCTTGGTTTCTAAGTAATAAAGTATTTTATTACTTTCCTGTGATTGCTTTATCATCTATTGCTTCTCAACCGCGATAATTTTTCTGTTATTGTTTTTAATTTGTGAAAACCCTAACCTTAACTCGGAGTGGTGGGACGATAACAGGAAAGTTTTGTATTTTTAATAAAAGTTGCTGTAAAAACGTCGCTTAGTTATACTTAACGCCCTGAAACAAAAAACTGAGACGAGTTACAATGACTTCCTAAGTTTTTATCCGTGCTGTTTAATCATCAAATGTTTTTTATAAATCGTACGTTGACCAGAGATTTGTCTCAAAAAACATCTGCGAGGTCAATTCCAGAAACTTGCCTATAAGTTGATTTAATTTTGGAGTAATGGCTATTTTCTACGGTCTTTATTTGCTTTGATACAAATTTTTTCTGTGCCAAAAAACCATCATTTGATCCAAATTATCTTAAGACTAAGTGCTTGTTAAGAGATGCGCTAATGACAATGATCCAGCAGAATTCATCAGTAATATTGTCACCTAGTGTCTTAGTTGGGATTATCGGTCTTTTAATGGCAACCATAACCAAAAAAAAATTAAAAAAATGTTTTTTTTACTGACGTGATTTGCAGTTGACGTGCAAGAATTTCAGTTGGGAACATTCAGCTCTGTCTCCCAACATTTCTTATTCGGGCGATCATTACTACGACGATCCGGTAGAATACTATAACGACGATGGTAAGATTTACAAAAGGATAACTGCTTTTTCTTTTACATATTTTTGACCACATTACGCAGGCTAAAAAACTGAATTAAGGAGAGTTCGAAAATGTTTAAAAGACTCATAGTATAACACTTATGATACGAATAACAATGATATATATAGCCAAAATTACAAAAACTTTTGGTGAAAGATAAAAATCAAAATCTCAAAAGCCAAAAATAGCGGTAAAACTAGGTTGAGGTAAAAAATATTGAATAGTAAACGATCGTTTCCCCGATAATTTTTTGTTTATTCTCAAATTCTTTAAATCGGAATTGTAGATTTGGGTTTTCGGCGTAATTTTTATTTTTTAGTGTTTGATTGCATTTGATTTTTTCTTTGGTTATTTTTTAAGAACAATCAAAAATTTACCTGGTAGTTCACCAATAAGCGCATTAAAATTCATTTACAGCTGTTAGGATGGTTAATAAAGAATTCGAAGATTAGTTTTTATTAAATGATTAGTATACCACTAGCTTGAACCGTACCTTTGATAAAGATTACAGATATTGATGACAATAATTTTTCTGTTTAAACAGACATTAGGGTTGTTTTTTTTGTTTTTCGTGAACCTCGTGAAACAAATTTAGACTGAAGAATTTAAACGTATTTGTTTTGTGAAATCCGAATCCTCATCATCATAAAATCAATTGATTTAATTTACTAATCTAACCAGTTTTGTAGAATTCAAAAATTTTCTAGAATCTCAATCATCGTGATCCTGACTCGCACAGCGACAATAAAGCGATCCTCCCGACCTGCTTCTAGAGATGCCAAGATATTGCCACCAGTTGAAATTTTGCAGTTGTTTTTTAGTAATATAGCTGTAATTTAGAGGTGCTTTCTGAGACCACCAAACATATAAGAAAATGCCTTAAAACGCTTTTTCCAAAAATTCAACAGCATAGCGACAGTCGCAGTTGAACCGAGACCACGTCAAATGCGATTATTACCGCCATCAAATAGGATGCTTTCACGGTCTAAATGACGATTGCGCAGCTATGTATGGCATATAGATGTGACAGAAATTTTGTAGATCACGATTCTTTGAAGCAAGTTGTGGAGGCCAACTATGCGTATCTGATTTTCTTGTTGGGATCACGGGAAAAAGTAGAAAGCGTAATTTATGAGAATATTGATTTCGGACATCCGCGAAATTACTGGAGCCTTGATCAAGCTTATTTTGCTATTGAAACTGCCTTGAACAAAACTGGTAAAATTTTTATTGTTTATACTTGTGTATTAACTATTTGCCAAATTGCTATGCACTTGTTTGAATCGCAGTAAAGAAAACGTTTTTCAAATTTACTAATTATGAAAGATTATAATGAATTTTCCATGATCATCATTTTCATATCATCGTTTTATGGTTCTGAATTGCTTAACAACCGCTGAAGTAGGGTTGGATTATCAGGATAAAGCTTAACCTGTTAACCGAGAGTTGTTTTGCAATCCGATACCCTGGTATAACTTTGGAGGTTAATTGGTTAAAAAAAGTAATGTTAGTAATGCATTTTAATGTGAAACTTGCTTGAACTAACAGATCCAGGCCCTGGAGGAGTCAGCTAGTTGGTATAGCTTGATGGGTTCACGATGCTTATTTACAACAATGGCACAGCTTAAAACAGAAAGCAGCATTTAGTTACATTTAATACACAGAGCAAATTTTATAAAATCAATTGTCTAACAATTAGCGGTTATTATCCTTTACCGGATGGCTAAAATACAAATTTGCGAATATACCCGTTGTCCGGACAGCAAAAATATTGATATTCGAACTATCTCCAGTCGGAAGCGTTGAACCTAGGGTGGTCTTCGAGCAATTTTCCAAACTGTTTTCGAAGATATCAAGGTACTACTGTCCGGTAAAGAATTTTTATTTGCTTTATTTTTATTCTGTGGTATGACTTTAAATTTTATTTTGCTTAGCCCAACGTTTTTTTGGACTAAAAAATCATTAACTTTAAATGTCTTATTTTACTGTTTTTGGACTGATTATTAAAAAACTTGGCGTTCCAGTTCATTTTTTAATGTGTAATTTGCGACATAGAAAATTAAAATTTTTTTTATGCGCTGCGCTAAAACTACAGATTATTTTGAAAGAGTGGTAAGTACATTTTATTAAAATACGTTTTTTGTTTAGTTTTTTTATGGATATTTTTTAAAACTTTTGGTTAAAAATTTGGTTTTGCCTTAGGTACCTGTTCTGCCATATAGCTCAAAACATATAGTCAGCAGATTATAAAAACCCCTGCTCTAACACAATAAATGTTTGGAAGGTGACCGCTCGAAAGAATAAATCATTGTACAGTATAATACGAAGTATAATTCACGACATTTTTTCGATGCCCAAAACTATAAAGATTATATTACGTGATTTAACTTGCTCTCTGATATGTGTTTTTTATAATGTAATCCTACTGTTTTCCGTTTTTATATTTTACACATTTATTCGTCTTAGAAAACATCAATCAAACCACAAAACAAAGAATTGCTAACGTTACGTCGGCCATAATGTGTGAAATGACAGCATACATCAATGACACAAAATTGTACGGCTTAACCAAATCAAGGTAAAAACTTACACCTTACTTAGAACAATACTAATTATAGATAGTAAGATTTAAAAATTAGTTTATAATAGCAGTCAAAAGCCACTTTATTTTAACGTTGAAATACTTTTTCTAATACTGTAATTATAATTTTTTTTGTTTTGTTTAAGCTGAACGGTAGAGCCACTAGAGCAGGGGTTTTCAACCTATGGGCCATGGCCCAGTAGTGGGCCACAGTGGTTTTTTTAGTGGGCCATGGAGCATAAATCAAAATGAAAGCAATACGTATAATATATATGTATAATTAGGCTTGCCATCCGTCCCATTTTTTAGGCATTTTTCTGGCGTCCTGTGCAGTCAACCACATGAAGCCTTTTTTTAGAGAACGCTATGATTTTGGGACAAAAATAGGGAAAATTGACAGCAATTCCAAGTGAAGACCTTTTTTTTTTTAGAGAACACTATGATTTTGGGATGGGAATCTAATTTTGTTGACCAAAGTGGGTTGTGAAGTTAACTTGGGTTGAAAAATAGGCCACGATACAGAAAAGGTTGAAAACCACTGCACTAGAGCGTGTTTATAATTTTTTTCAGTCTATGATACATCCATTGTTTAATCTCTAAGGCTAAGCCTTTTTTTTATTTATCGTTTAATTTTTCATAATTCATATTTCAGTTTAAGCCTTAAATTTAGAGATGCGGACTTGGACTTAGAACTCGGAACGCGTCAACTCGGTTCAAAATAGCTGAACTCAAACTCGAACTCGAACTCGAACTCGGACTGGGACTCGCCAAAAAAGTAGCCAGTCCGGCGAGTCCAACGTGTAGATTTAATGCAAGCAGCGACGATTTGAAGGTTTCGCAGATTACTGTTATCAATACTTTTAAAAAAATTGCTAAACTTTGAATAAAAAATGAAAGAGAAGTTAAAATATAATTTCCTTCATATCATTTCTCTCCACTATTCTAAATTTTATAATTGTTTCTTACTCTGTTGTGCTCAAGGTCGTCACTTTTTTGTAGTACCGAGCGTTAAACAGGGGCGCCCTAATGCTATTTTATCAGGGGGCAGAAAATTAAAAAAAAAAGCACATTATTTTTTTAAAAGGCATTTTTTTTTAAAAAAAGGATTTTACGAAGTTGTGTTTACAGAGTTGCCATTTCATATCGCGACCGTTTTCAGCTCCAAAATCCAGTGGTGACTAAAAAAAGATTATCACTTTTAATCAGTGTCCAAAATCTTCATTTTGTCCCAAATTTTAGGTGAAGTCTAAAAAAAGTCATCACTTTCAATCGAATCCATAATCCTTACTTTCGTCCAAAATTTAAGGTGCAGACCATAACCAAAATAATCACCTTCAGCCGATCTGATATTTTGGTAGAGTTTCTATAATTGTAGGGAAAATCTGACCCAATGCTTCTGTATTTGCGCATCTGCATCCTTCCATTTTGAAAAGAGTAGGGGACATTTTAAGGGGTCAAAAAGGCAGGTGTCAATTGTTTTCTCGCCTACCCGCTTCCAGTGTCCTGGTGTTCAATACTTGTACAGAACAGAATGTTGCCAGTTAGATTTTTTTTGCAACTTATGTCAGTTCTTGGCTGACTTCTTCCATAAAAGTCAAAGGAATAATTCTTAGTTTTAAACAGGGATGGACTCGGGCTTGAACTCGGGACTCGGACTCGGCATTTTAGCCCGGACTCGGACTCGCTCCAAAATTTGACTAGTCCGCATCCTGCTTAGATTAAGCATCATTGTTTTTGTAACTATCTTAAAGTAAACCATTCACTTTGAGTTTTTCTAAAACTTGTTTTCAAAACCCATTTTACAAATGTAGACCTTTATTCTAGCAAAAAAACAGATTTACCTAATTTTTTTGCAATTGGAAAATAAGATCTGCACGCTTTTAGGTTTGAAAGTAAGTGTAATGGTGTGACAATCATTATTATCTTGATTATTACACAAGTAAATTTAGGCAAATAATCGATTGCGCTATTGGACGGGAAAACCGGAACATTTATTTTTCGGAAATGGAAAGTTTCATGTACGAGGGGCGAATTAAGACGTGTATATTAACGGTTTTGAACCTGTGGTGGAATTTGACGAATCTTGATTACACGAATAAGCCTTGCACTTTAAAAGACTCAATGGAAGCTGTCACTGAAATCAGTGAGGTAATTCATGCGTGGAGTTCCGAAAATTTTAATTATTGCGCAATCGTACAACGCACGATTCGAGTAGAAATGTAAGAAAATCAAAGCTGACGTGATGCTCTATTATTAGAATGCGCGTAATCGTCGGGTTGTGGATGAAAATGTAAAGATCAGCCGAAGTAACTTGCTGAAATGAAATGCTGTGCATTTAGGCCTACTTTTTTTATGAAAAATATATCTTTAAAATTGTTTTATTTCATAATTTAAAAAAACTATCTTTAAGAATTCATGAAGATTTTTTAAAGTTTGTGCAATAAATCTACTCCAGAAAAATTGTCAATTAATCTTTAAACTTTTCGAGTAACAATTTTTTCAAAAATTGACTGTCGTAATTTTTCTATAAATATTTCTAGTTCCGAAAATTCAAGCAATTCGCATTAATAAAATCATTTATAAATGCTGAGATCTTCAATTGAAAAAATCAAGTTTGCATTATGATTGTTTTTAGAAAGTAATGATTCATTGAAATGTTAAGTCGACCACTGATGGCTTCAATACGGTGCAAACGGTGCGGCCGTCTCCCTTACAATACATCAAAAAGTGGCCCCCCTAAACAAGATATTGCTCTATTTCTTCATAGTATTACCAGGACGTCGGTGGCATGTCTAAAATAAAGAATTATTTTTAAAGATAACATTGTTTTGATACACCAAAAAGTGGCCCTCCAGATAAAACGACCACTTTTTTTAGACGTCACAATGCTTTGGAGCACTCAACAGTGGCCCCCCCTAAATTAAAGATCGTTTTTTTTTAGACTACTTTGTTTTCATACAATAACAAGGTTTCCCTTATGATACTGACCTTTTTTTAGAGATTACTTTGCCTTGGAACACTAAATAGTGGCCCCTCTTACTTTTCTTGCAACCCCTTTTGTAAGGCCATCACTGAAGTCAACTTAAGTTTATTGCTTGAAAATATTTTTAAATTATCCAACAATAAGAAATGAAAAATTAAAGTTTTGATTTTTTTTGCATGGGTTCCTTTTTTATCGCAACAAATTCCAGGTTCGATATCCTTTGATAGAAGTTTCCGTTCAAATTCTGCAGCTCAAAAGCGACCTGCTGATGACGTTGTCGCAACAGCACGTCATCAATCAACTTAACATTGTTTTGTGCGACGGAAAAAGTCCTCCTCTGTGTCAAATCTATCAGATGATTCTTTGCGATATATTCGAGTAAATTTTCTTTGTTTCTTCTTTTTATCTAAGTTTTTTACTTTTGACTTTTATAAGAGAAAAAAATTGTACAAAAGTTTGGCTTAGATTTTTGAGCCGAGTCATAAGTTTGGATTTTAAAAGTCTTAATTGTTCGACCTTCCGACCAAAAATGAAGAATATTTGTCTTTTCCCAAAAAGCACATTATTTTTTACTGTTTTCTTTCGACAGTGATAGAACTCCAAAATGAAATGATTTACATTTCCGAATTTTTGCCCTAAAAGAGGGAAAAAATTTAATAAATTGTCTTAAAAGCCGTAAAGCTATTTCAGTTTTTGCAAAATGAAATTGTTATATAGCCAAAAGTAGATCTATTTAAACATAATATTGATGTAGATTTTCAAAAACTAAACTATTTACCATTGCTTTTTAATGACGATGCCAATTGTAAGGAGTAACCTTCCAAAAGCGTGGAAAAATTTGCATCACACAATCAACTTGCATGATGGCAAACTCACGCCCCAACTTTGACTTGCACCTCCGCAGCAACGTTGATACTGATTGTTTTGATCACAATTATAGCGATTTGTTTTCCACTAGTTACTATGTAGATACTTGTAAAAAAAACTTGTTTGACAAAAAAAATCATGACGACTTATTTATAATTCACTTTAATGTTCGAAGCATTCAAAAAAATATAGACTCACTAAATAATTTGTTGTCTAGCTTTAAAAACCAACCAGATATCGTAGCTATCTCTGAAACCAAATTACAAAAAGAAAAAATTAACCGAAATTTTAATCTGAATGGTTATATTTTCATTTATAGTGACAGCACGACCAATGCGGGGGTTGTTGGTTTGTATATAAAAAATATGATTAAGTTTGAACTAAATCAATATTCCAATTACCTCTTGCCTAATTCTGAACATTTATGGATTGATATTCATGCAAAAACAGGCCCGATAGTAGTAGGTGTAGTGTACAGGCATCCTATTGCAACGGCCTCTGCTGTAGATAATTTTAAGAATAGCTTAAACGAAATACTTATATCCCTAAATAATAGTAAATAACAATATTATTGCTTTGGTGATTTTAATATTGACGTAATCCAAATATCCACAAACGATTCAATTCGAAGATATGCGGATATGTTATTGAGTTGCACATGCCTCAGTCTAATCGACCTGCCAACTCGAATCAGTCTCACATTAAAGACGTTGCTCGATCACATCTACACAAATAACAGAAAAAGACGAGTAGTATCTGGTGTATTGACGTGTGATTTAAGTGATCATTACGCGACTTTTGCAATTGTCTCGGCAATTACTAAAGTAAAAAAAACGCAAAATAATGACTAAAAGTAAGAGACATGACCAAATTTAATTTAGAAATTTTCTTAAATGCTCTCAGTGACCAACTTAACGTTCTAATAGACAGCAATATAAGCTCGCTTCATGAATTGTACGACAAGTTTGTAACAAAATTTGAAAATGTTGTTGACGAATTTGCACCTATGAGAAAAGCTTCGAGAAAGAAAAATAAGCTTAGATGTAGACCGTGGTTGACTCGCGGTCTTCTGAAATCGATCCGAATCAAAAACAAAATGTATAACAATTTGCGTGAGAAGCCCGACACATCACAAAGTCATACGTAAATACAAAATTTATCGCAATCTGTTAAATCGTTTAATTAAACAAGCAAAAGTTGATTACTATCACAACGTGCTAAAAGATAATAAAAATAATTCCAAAAAAGTATGGAATATTGCTAATGAACTAGTATACAATAGAAAACAAAAAAATTTTGGACCTACTAAGATACTAACAGATACAGGTTGCACAATAGTAGATCCACAGGCTATTGAGGAGGAGTTCAATAAATTTTTTGTAAGTGTTGGAAAGAGGATGGCAGCAAAAATATCTGCACATGATAAGCCACCTGATACACAGAGTAATTTAAATAAAATCAAAAAAATAAGTAATTCGGTATTTCTTTCTCCTTGTACCCCTCAGGAAGTGTTTAATTTAATAACAAAACTAAAAGATAGAAAAGCATGCAGAACAATAGATATCGAAACTAGATTTATTAAACTTGCTAATCCTGTAATTTCTACTTTTTTAAGCGATCTCTTTAATGTATGCTTAAACACTGGTATTATCCAAACTCGCTAAAAATAGCAGAAGTTATTCCTATTTTTCAAAAAGGATGCTCAACTCAAACCACTAATTACAGACCGATATCCTTGCTATGCCAATTTAACAAAATTTTTGAAAAACTTTTACATACTCGCATTTATTCCTATTTGATAAGGTACAATCTACTTAATGACCGACAATTCGGATTTAGAAAAAATTTGTCTACTACTTTAGCAATTTGCAAAATCCACAATGACCTACTACATACTGTAATATTGATCAAGGGCTATACAGTTGTTCTTTGTTTTTAGACTTGAGCAAAGCATTTGACTCTGAAGATCATGCTATATTAATATAAAAGTTAGAATGCATGTATGGATTTCGAGGAATAGCTCTTGAACTGATGAAAAGCTATTTTAACAATAGATACCAATACACCAAAATTTCCAAGTCAAAATCTACTCTGAGAAAAATCAAATGTGGTGTACCTCAAGGTTCATCTTTAGGTCCACTACTTTTTATTTTGTATATTAATGATTTGCCGCTAGCGTCTGAATTTTCAACTACATTATTTGCTGATGATACTTACTTAACCCTATCACATAATAACCTATTCGAACTCGAAAAAAAAGTTAATATTCAAACGCATCATATAAATAATTGGATGTGCCAAAACAAGCTATCACTTAACTACTCAAAAACAACATATCTACTATTCAACAAGCATCTACCTAGTTCAGTCAACACAAACTTTAAAGTACTAATAAATAATATCCTAATAGATAGAAATAAAGTAGTAAAATACTTGGGAGTTCACATTGATGAAAATTTAAATTGGTCGGCACACATTAGAGAACTCTCCTTACAATTGGCTAAGTGTTGCTCTTTATTGTATCACGTGAATATGTGACAACTGAGACTCTTCACATGCTCTACTACAGTTTTGCATACAGCCGTATCCAATATGGTATTACCATATGGGGTACGGCTTCACAAAATCAAGTTTATGAAATCGAAGTGCGGTTAAATAACATACGAACGATTACCTGTAGTAAGAAATTTGCCCACGTCACTAAATTATACAAAAAAATTAAATTTTTTTAAAATAAAAGATGTGTATAAATTAGAACTGGCTAAATTTATGCATAAACTATTCAACAATAAATTACCAGAGGTGTTCCAAAATAGCTTTACCAAAATTGGAAATGTTCATAATTATGAAACAAGAAATAATATAATTATGAAACAAGAAATAATATAACTGCCAATTATTATCTCCCCCGTGCATCAAAAAAAGCTGGTCATAACAAATTAGAATATCGCGGTGTCAAACTTTGGAATGAAATTGACGTTAATTTAAAGAAACTACCTTTGTATACCTTCAATAAGCAATATAAAAACGCACTCTTAAGCAGCTATTAATAACTCGCTAGGTCTCATGTACAATTAAATGCATTATAGCTTATCTTGATCTTAATTATTGTGTTACAATTGTACGTACTAAAAAGATTTCAGTTTAATGTAATACGTTTCTCGGAAACTTTTTGAGTCAGCGAAATTAAAAATCCGTAAAGTCGAAACTAATGTGCTATCAAATTACTTTTGAAAAGAAAACCCCTACGCCATGAAAAGATGTGATCGCAGAACGAGAATTCTCGTTTTACACAGGAAACAGGTCTATTAACTACTATTTACCATTTACGTAATTAAGTCAGTCATTTGTATCATCCTTGTTGTATTGTTGCTTTGTTTTGTTTTGTTTTTCTTTTTTTTCTCTTTTTTTGAACTACAGGGAGCACCTTGACTTTAATAACCTAACGGTTTGTCGGTGCTTCCTCACAAAAAATCGTTTTGTGCTTATGTAAATGTTGTTGCTCTTTTGTGAAAATAAACTGTTTCATTCATTCATTCATTCCAAAAAAGCTTTTACTGAAACTTCTTTGCAATGCACGTTGTTTGTTTTTCGGGTATGCCATCGCGTTCCTTTTTTATTCCTCTTATATTAACAACAAGGTAAAAAAATTTGTAAAGCTACCTTACCATCACCGAAATTACAAAGCTGGTGAACAAAGGAATCGCCCGGCCCAGCTCGATTGAACCCGAAGCTTTTCGCTCGCTTTTGGTGATTCAGAAAAAGGTTGCTGATGTGAGCATTGAGCTGTCGAACATGAACTTTGGCCGAACAAATCATTATGAAGAAAAAGCAGCGAAGGAAATGTTGGATAATTACTTTGGAATTGTTGATTCTACCATCGGATCACGGAGTGTCGAAGTCTGGAAAAAAGTAAGTTTACAATCTCGATTTTATGAGTTCATTAAATTAAAGTTTTGAAATAATGGTCGGATAATTTGTTTTTACTTGAAAACTTTTCGTCCTGAATCGGCCATTAGAGCAATTATATTTTTTTAAAGCAGGTTTCTGCGCATAAAAATATGAATTTTTACCAAGAGAAAATGAATTTTTACCTTACCATTTTGACCAAACTTTTGTACCAAAAAACGAGTTCTTGTTGATTTTTTTTCGTTGCTATTCCATTTAAAAACATTAGTATGCGTATTTGTATGCGGAAATAACTGTTTTCTCTTGCTTAGGTACCAACCAAGGAAATAGTACAACAGTTTGAGGAAATCTTACTTGAAAGCGAAAATTTCGCAGGTTGCACATCCGATAAGATATTAAATGTTGGAAATCGTTACAATAAACTTCGCAAAAAAGCCCTTGACGTTCAGATGAAACACGTGTATTCAAAAGAAGGTCATAAAACTCTTCAATAGTCTAATATGTTTTAAGTCAAGAACCACTTGACTTTGTAATTATTTATTTTAAAATTTAAACATTTTGGTAACAAAGCTTTTTTTGATTTTTACATCAAGATCTCGCGAGTTTTTTATAAGTAAATATTGCGACCATTTATTTTAAAATATTTCTAGAATTAAAACGATTAACAGATGGTCAACATAATTCCACACATTTTGACTTTGGCTCTCTGAAAATCTGGACAAATGATCTTTCAGCAAAGTCTAATTGGAATAGTAAGTCAGCTACGCGGTAGTAGTTAATAGTTCTATACTCGTATATACAACACTAAAACTGCTGCGCTTTAAAACTACCTAGAACTAACCATTGCGTCTATTTACGCGTATAACACTTTAAGCTGTCATTCGGCAGTTTATTTGTTAGAAAAATATTCTAAAAGGTAATGGCAGTTGCATTAACTCTCATTTGTTGTACCTTAAGAAAAACCAAATCAAAAAGTTTTATTTCATTCAATAAAGATTATTTATTTTGTTTTTATTTGTTTTATTTTATCTCTATATTTATCCTCCTGACTCGCTGGAAAGCGTTGGAGGCGCTAATACATAGGGTAATCAATTACCCGGACCTGCTTCTGGAGATGCCGAGATATTGCTGTCCGCTTGTAATCTAATTGAGATACGACTGTTATTTAGAACTGCTTGCCAAGACTGCCAAGCAGGGAAAATGTCATAAAGTGTCTTTCCCAAGGACACAACAGAATGGCGCAAGTAGGCTTAGAACCGACACCATGTCGATTACAATCCCGGCGCTCTAACCACTCGACCAGTACGTATACAAGGGAAAAAACACAACTATTAAACCGGAAACCACATGCTTTATAACTGTTAGAGGCATAGAACCAGAAAAATCTTTAGAAAAGATAGCAAATATTAGTTAGAGCAGAAATCTCCAATTTTAATATTACGAAGCCTAGAAGCCGCAATTGAGTGTCTGGCATTTGTGAACTATCTGGGTTGAAAAGCAACCTTTCATTAGTGAAAACCTTGGTATAAAAAGAGAAGACTTTTTTGGTCTTTGATTGGTTTTACAGTGAAGTTTCCCGTCAAAACTTAAAAATTGAAACAGAAAATTAATTAGTGACTAAAAACAAGATCTTTAAAGTATACTTATCAAACTATTTATTAAAAGAGTTGTTCATGTATATTTTAGCATTAATGGTCTTGAATTTATACGAGTTGAAAACCCCTGAATTAAATTCAGAACGTGGTGAAATTCATGAATGGGCCACCTTGTACACACAACCTTTCCAATTTTTCGCGACCACTTTATCAATAATATCAACTCCACCTTAAGATTTAATATAAAATAAACAGTCTTTTGTTTTTTAGTTTAATGTGAAAAGGTACCTGAGCATCAGATTGTAATGTGCTAATATTACCAATTGTAGTTTTTACAGTGATAAGAGGCAATGGCGTAGCAACGTAACCTGCCGCCCTTGGATTTTTGCACGAACTGCCTCCCTTTAACACCATCAAAACGAAGAGCATATTAAGCTTTACCTCACTGTTGCTGTTTCTATTGCAAGTTGTGAAAGAAGTTTTTCAAAGCTTAAATTGATAAAATCTTACTTGAGATGGACTATGGGTGAAAGCAGGCTGTCTGCTTTAGCAATCCTGCCCATTAAAAGTGATTTCGTCGAGATGCTATCTTTTGAAGATATAATTTTGGAGTTTGTTTCAGTGAAAGCTCGACGTATTCAATTTTAAACTTTTGATAAGAATTAAACTATCACTATTATTTTTGTAATTTGTAGAACTTCATTAAGACACAAAAATAAATAAGGTGTTGATTCACATAAGCGATATTTGGTCAACCACTGCAGCACATCCAGCGCTGTGACATCGCTTTAAAATGCAGTGCCGCTGGATTGTACAAGCCTATTGAACCTGGCTATTTCATGAGTTAATTTAGAAAAATTAACTTCATTAGCATATATGTTTTTAAATTTGTTCATATCTTTTTCGATATTTTTGCTTCGCAACAATGCGTGGGAATCGAAGAAGCCGAATACTTTATTTAACATACAAATTTCACTGAACCGCTTTTCTGCTCCACTCCGAAATCGGTCCATAGCTTCTATCATACATTTCTTGATTTCTTCAACAGCCGAAAGATCTACGTCTTCTGCACGTTTGCCAAGCATTTTTTTCTTCCTTCGGACACGTCGCTCTACAATCGAAATTTTTTGCTTTTTGCAAATCTTGATAGCAGTTTTAATACTTTGCTTAACCAGCGCATCGCGATCATTGACCAAAAAGCAATAAAAGCATTCATCTTGTGGGAACAGTTTTCCAGTGACAAACTCTCCTCAAATATTTTTGAGTATCATAAGATTCTCTTAGAACTTTCATCCAAAATTGTAAAAAAAAAAATCGCTGAATTGCATCCAATATGCCACGAGCTTGTCCTCGTGTATCAATATTTTGGTTTTGATCACATAGCTCGTTTAATGCACTCACTACATCAAGGAAATAATGCTGAAGGGCTTTCACAGTTTCGTAATGCGCACTCCATCAAGTGTCTATCACTCTTTTACCACAATTAGTACATGCTTAAGTAACACTTGCCATCTTTGAGTAGAAGCAGAAAAAAAAGAGTAGACCCTTTCCACAACAGCAAAAAATGTTGCAGAATGTTCAGGCGATGCCACTGCGTAAACGCCTGCGAGGTTAAGCGAATGATTAGCACATGAAATAAATATTGTTTTAGAATTAACTTGTTTTATTCTGCATTGCACTCCAGAAGGGATTCCAGCCATGGTGGAAGCATTGTCGTATGCTTTACCTCCGCACATGATTATGTCCAAACCATTTTGCTGAAGCTCATCGAGAATAGACTTAGTAATTTCATCTGTGTTTTTTCTGTACAGTGGAAAGAAATTTAGAAACGAATCTTTTATTTGTATCTCACTGCTGTCAACTTTTACGTATCTAACGATAAGAGCCATTTGATCAATATGAGAGACGTCGGGAGTACTATCGAGTAAAATGGAAAAATATTTAGCTGCCTTTATTTCCTCCAGAATGAGATGTTTTACCTTTTTTCCAAGAAGCTCAATTAACTCATTTTGGATTGCTGGTGAAAGGTAGGTTGTCATGCCCTTGCTAGAAAGTTGGATAACTGAAAGATGTTCCTCAATGACTGCATTATATTTTGCAAGCAATTTCAAAGTTTCAAGAAAATTCCCCTGGTTTCTTGAGTTAGAGTCTTCACGATGGTTACGTAAAGCTTACGTAGATACTTTATGACTTCAACAACACTATGCAGGATTTCTCTCCATTTTTTTTTCCTTATCCATGAGATCTTGCATTTCTTTATCAGTTGTTTGATGAAGTTGAAGTCTCAGAGCAAGCTCCTTCTATTTATCAAAGCACTGCTTGTGAATTTTTGAATTTTCATGATTAAAAATACATGGATTTAGATGCCAGAAATTAACAAAGGGTTTGGAAACGAATTGAGAATTATCATTTCTTGACTGAAACAACTTGCAGCAGAAACAATATAATTCTGAATGGCTATTCGAATAAAGCAAGCATGATCTAAGAACTTCATCACCGTTTTTTAACGTCTTATAAAACTATTTCTTACTCAAAAAGTTTAACGACTCCTTTTGTTTGTCTCCTTTTTTAATTACTCTAATCGCTAGCTTGAACTGTCCTTCTTTATTCTGATATCTTTCAGGTCCTGCTTTGACCATCTCAACTTTCATGTAATGAGCTATCACTTCTGGTCAAGTAGCCACATCGTTTATATTATCAATTTTATCTAAAAGTTTTTCGTTGATAGGAATAATTTCAACGATCACTTCTTGATTACTTTGCTCAAGTTCAACATTCTTTTCCGTTTCTGTGTGAGGTAGAGATTTGCTGAAGCTGCTAACCTCATCCCTTTCGTTAGCTGAGAAGAGTGAGAACTGTATAAAAGAAATGTTTACAAACTTTAAAATGGCTCCTTCATTCTTTTTCAGCTCTTCTTCCCTGACTTTTTTTTTTCTGAAAGAAGCTCCATTTTCTTTTACTCTTTTTATTGGTAGGCTAATTTTACGTAAATTAATTAACTTAAAAAAATTAGTAACTAAATCTTTTAATTGCAATCTGCAATATTAAATAATACTGTAGTAGCAAATTTGCTGTAGCCAAGCTATAACCTATTAAGTTTGGCGTAAAACTGTCAAATCTTTAATGCTTTTTTCCGAAAACCTATAAGATAAGCTGAACAAACTCTACAGTGCCCAGGCCTACAGCCGACATGACTTCAGCACAGTGATTAGCAATCTATGCCTTCACAAAAAGCACAGTGCGTCACAATCGAAAAAAAGAATTGCTACTAGAGTCATTACATTTTGCCCCCCCTGGATATATCCACAATATCCAATGGTTAGCTACGCCACTGATAAGAGGTCAAAGTTACAATAGGAACGATGCAGTTGAGCTGCACAATGCGATCGCTGTTTATAGCTTTATATAAACGTACGATTTTTTCCCTTTGATGAATATGACCAAAATCACTTTTAGGTGTAATACTGTATAATTAACCGATTGAGAAAATGCACACACAGGGGTAATTTGACCTCTTACAATCTAGGCTAGGCAAATAAACCACTACTGTGCGAAAAGTACAAAGAATCATTTGAATCGACCAATATCACATTGGTAACTCTGTTAACGGTAATATTGTGTACCACCACGGAACTCGCACAGAATTGTAAAAACTGGAATAGCCGTAATTGTTGAGGATCAGAGCGCGTTATCCACCACAAACCGTAAGCCACCAAAAAATTTATTCTACAAATTTTTTCTGATGCAACAACGAACAATTCACGAATAATAGTTTTCTAAAAAAGTTACATATTGATACATAAGAAGTGATACATTAATCGGGACAAACGTTAAAAACTTAATGCACAAATTTAAGATTTGCTATTAAGCCGGGAAATAGTTAACATACGCATTTCAAGCTGCGAATTATAAAATAATCTGCAACGAGCTATAGTTTAACTTTACAATTATATAAAAAAACAACACAATTATATTAAATTTTTATAAAGATAAACTCATCAACTTTTTTCGGCCGAATTACAGAACAATATTTCAGCAGACCAGTTTTTTTTGTTTCTACTCTCAATTCTTGAGAACCAACACTAACAAGGCGCAGAGGACGAAGGGTTCAAGTCTTGTATTTTCGCGCGAAGAAGCGCAGATGACCAAGTGTCAAAGTCATTTATCAATACAAAGGATGTCGCGCACAATTCTATTTTAGCAAACAAGGCGCGAAAATTCACAAATATTGCCCTAATAAAGCAATGGCAAAGTTAGTAGTGATTCCCTGCTCATCTTTCTATAGTAATTTTTTGCTTGCCATAAAACTAACGATTAGTATTAATAAATGTAGGAAGTAAGAAAACTGATTTGTCTAATAGCAACAGTTTCATGGGATCTCATTTTGGTTTAGACGCGCATTAGCGTATGTTTAGATTTTAAGAGGAAAAAACTTAAATAATTAAAAAATTGTAATATTTCGGTATATTTTTAAAAATCTGGTATAAGAAAATACTAAAGCAACTAGAAAGCAGTATTCTTAAGTTTTGTACGATATACGAGGGTCAGTCAATAAGTAATGAGACTTTCTCAATTACTTTGGTGTTCTTGGAGTTATGCAACTGAAATTTTATGTGATGATTATGAATGGAGTTGTCATCTTATTTACAACAAAACTTGTTTATTTTCAGATTACTGTAGGTGTGACGATAAATTGAAATGACTACTAGGCTAGGAAACAGCTCATGCTTGGAACAAAGAGGAGTCATCAGATTTCTGTTGGCAGAGAGTGTAAAATCATGTGAGATTCTGTCTAGAATGCAAAGACAATATGGTCCTTCCTGTATGTCTAGAGCAAACTTCTACAAATGGGTGCAAGCATTCAAAGATGGACGCGAAAGCATTACTGATGATCTGAGAAGTGGAAGACCTGTGGATGTCTCTACCCCAGAAGCAGTACAGGCAGTTGAAGACCTGATCAAATCTGATAGAAGGGTCACTTTAGATGAAATTGCTACAAACTTGGACATCTCCCATGGCACAGTGTACGCAATTGTGCGTGAGAAGCTGCGTTTTTCAAAAGTCAGCTGTCGCTGGGTTCCAAAGATGTTAACGGATGATCACAAAATGCAGCGCCTGATGGCTTCCAGAGCATCACTACGCAGATACAGAAAGGAGGGAGATGTATTTCTATCGAGAATAGTGACAACTGATGAGACCTGGGTCTTTCATTATGAACCTGAATCGAAACGACGATCAATGGAGTGGAAGCATGTTTCTTCCCCAGTGAAGAAAAAATTCAAATCTCAGAAAAGTTTAAGGAAAGTCATGCTCACTGTGTTCTGGGACAGAAATGGGCCGATCACTATCAGTTTCTTGGAAAGGGGCAATACTGTGAACTCAGAGAACTACTGTGAGCTGCTAACTCAAGTGAAAAAAGACATTAAGAACAAACGGAGAGGACTTCAATCAAGAGGTGTGATTCTCCTTCAGGATAATGCAAGGCCCCACACAGCAGCAAGAACCCTAGCCAAAATTGAAGATTTAGGCTGGAAACTTCTAACACACCCACCCTACAGCCCAGACCTTGCACCATCTGATTTTCACCTCTTCGGCCCACTCAAAGAGAGTATGAGGGGAATTCACTTCCAGACTGATGAAGAAGTGAAGGCTGCTGTGAGCAACTGGCTAAGGACCCAGTCCACGGAATTCTATGCCAAAGGAATAGACAATCTAATATCAAGATGGAACAAGTGTGTTGCAAAGGAGGGAGACTATGTTGAAAAATAAAAAAGCATTTTTTGATTACCAGTCATTGCAAACTTGAGTTATTAAAAAAGTCTCATTACTTATTGACTGACCCTCGTATAAGAAATTGGTGTAGGCAATTAGATGCAGCCGAATGAAAAAGTTTACAAAGCGGTTTTTACGAAACATATTGATTAAATTTCGACTGTTTTTATTTATTTTTTCTTTAAAAAAGTATAATACCCTTGATTGAGTCTGTTTTAAATTAAAAGTCATTTAAAACTATTTATGTGTCCCAACTATACCTAATATGTCAAAGCGAAAAATATGGCTTTGATGTGGGAGTTACTATACAGCCATTTTCAACGATTAATCCATACCGCAATATCAGTTTGTTGCAATTACAAACTTTATAACAATAGGCTAATTGTAACAGAAACATTAACATAAAAGTTGATAGCAACATTTTGAATATGTAAACAACCATAAGAATGGTGCTTAGTGTTTCGTAATGAAAAAAAAACAAAAGCTGTACGATTCTTCCACTTTATTTACAAAATAAAAATGCAAAAATTAACGAAATAAAAAAATAAAAAATAAAAATAAATAAAAACTTTGTATTTAACTTACGAATAAATGGTTTTTTTTGTTTAGTTCCCTTGTCTACTTTTGAGTTTTTAAACAAAGTTGATATTTTTTATCAATTAGAGCGACTTGAATTTTTTTAAACTTTTTTGAAAAAAACTATAGTTCTAGGCATAATTAAACGCTAGTTGCTCAACTGCTCTAAGGGATAACCATGAAATATTTTATTAGTTTCTTGTGCAGCAGTAATTACAAGTTCTGTTGCTTTATATTTAACATCAGCAGGTCCAATATTTTTTTTATTCTTTTGCAAAACCTCTGTAAGCTCATAAAATTGACCTGTTAAAAAATAAATAAAAGATAAAAAAATAAAAACAAAGCATAACTACTGCAAATCACAATGTATAGTAAAAACAAAATGAAACTTTAAAGCTAAAAATTTTATAGCAACAAGCGTGAAGAAAGAGTAAAATTTATGGATGCTATGTAAGAAAATGAAGAAAAAAGATTATAGCAGGTAAACTTGCCATACATTCCGTTTTAGCCAAAACAGTCGCAGTTCTAATGCCTTAGTCCAGATTTCCACTCGGGTCAGCAAGAATATCCTATTTTTTACAAAGAGCAGATCCACTCCGACAATAATAATAATAATAATAATAATAAACAAGTTTCTATCCCGCTCAGGCAAATATTTACTTCAAAGAAGTGGTTGCATCAGAGCGGTAGTGGAATTATAAGTGTCAATCTCATCTTTATGCAGCTTGTTTAAAAATTAATTTATATTTCAAATGGAGCATGTGATTAAGAAACCTCCGACAATGTAAGTTTTATTAGTGTATTTGCAGTAAACTTGGCTAAAACGTGGCCTCGACGACATCGACCGTGTCATATTCCAGGCGTGAAAAATATCAGTGAGACTAATAAACTAAAAAACCGTTTTTTTAGAATAGTTTGAAGGAAAGACCTTTTTTCCAGTTTCCGCTTTTTAAAAATTTCTTTAAAACATTTTCTCGGGCTCTTTAAACGTTTCCCCTAGCTTTTCCCGGACCGGCAACAAAAAGCTGCCCCCTAATTGAGAGAAAACTTTTTGTGGAAATGCTCCAGTTTGGAAATTTAAAAAATGGCATCCGCATAGTAAGATGAAATATGCGAGAAGTTGGTGTGAACTTAAAAGATCTAAAACTTTTAAATTCACACCGATAGACAAAAGCTTTATTTTTTTTTAGGCGATAGACCAAAATTTTATTTCTCTGCCACTCTAAACAAGCTTTTTTTTTGTTTATAAACTTTAGTATGGAAGGAACGGAACGGGTGTGCCACTGTACCAGGCCACCTAAAAACACTTTTTATTCTTAACTCATTTCAAGCAATTTTTTTCCTTCAAAACCAAGTGAAGACCAAAACTTTTTTCAATAGCACGAAAACTACGTTAAGTTTTGATAACAGGTGGAAGCCTTTTTTGGTTTTTATTTGGTGCTGAAGGAAAACAATTTGTTTAATTGGAAAAATGGATTCTTATTTAGTGTTGAAGGAAAAAAAGTGAAGAGACAAACAATCTTTGCTTCTACACTAAGCTTAACCTCAGTGAGGTTTTTTAATTTTTTTTATTAAATATGTCTACGTGAGGCAAGATCAAGACAAACAAACGATACAACGATATCTACGATATAATCAATTTTTTTTGCCACATTTTTGCTATTGTCAAGTTTTTAAACAAGAAATAACATAATTTTAAAGTATTTCTGCAAAATTTACTATATTAAGATTTTGTTTTAATTTCAGTTATCGCTCTTTATTACAAAACATTTCATGAAACCTTAAACGAAATTATTGGACAAGAAGTTGATTTTTTTGAAAGCAACAATACGGCAGTGTTACGAAATCAAAACATTCGACACGATATACTAATTGGAAATGGCGGAATTGTGTCACTTTCGGCGAGAACAGACAATCGAAAAGAAAAGTCGATTTCTGTTGTCTACAGGTAAAAAACAAATGAATTTACAAAAAAGTTTTGAGCCGTCAATAAATGGTTGTAAGGATTTGGTGAAAATTTGGCAACCTCATCTTTTCATCAAAAAGATAGACATGACAATAGACGTGACCATAAAAATCCGTTCTTGAAAATTTGTGATTGTTTTTTAATCGTCTATTCTCTGTTTTGTATCTTTTTTTTCATACTTCAGCATATAAGTTTGCATAACCGTCTCTCACTGCACTTAAAATATCTTTCAATCAATTCAATTTTTTACTTTAAAAATGGATTAAAGTTGGTGACAAGAGGTTTTAAGTGATGATTTTGGCTTTTAAAAAGTTGCGTTTGTTTACCCCAATAAATTTTGTTTTTCTTCTTTTTCTGAGCTTTCATCTGGCCTAATGACGATGGCGTTATACATTCAGGATTAGTTATAAATGGGTCAAATCAATAAAGTTAAAAGTTTTTGGCCTTTTTTATACTATCAAAATCGCATTAACGTTTGTTTCGACAGTTTAGGCGTTGAACTTGAAACAACCTTCAAGTGATTACCGCGACATTTTTCGCAAATACAAAACAGATATTGATAATATGATTGAAAAAAATTTGGCTAGGTTCTTCAGTTTTTTTTAGTATTTAACTCCTATTTACTCCGCAACGTTGTCAACAAACATCAATAGGGCTTACAAAAAGGCCATCAAATCAGACTTTAGTAATAGTGAAACATTACCCACATAATAAAATGCATGATTAAACTAAAATTGGGTCTCTTTAAGTGTGTCTGTTCTAAAATCGTCATTGTTTATGTATGCAGTTTTGAACATGTGCGTTGAAGCTGTTATGGTCATTAATTATGACACAAAAGCGTACTTTTCGTAGCGTTCATAATCATGGATTACCAATACCAGATAAATTTGAAATTTTATTTAATTGCTAATTACAAAACACCATAATACATTCTTTAATGTACATTGTCGTTTTTGCAATATTTCAACCAAAATATGTTCAAAATAACTGCAATAATAGGTTAAAAATGTAAGTCAAAATAAAGTGAAACTTAACCTAGACAAAAAGGAAAAAAATTTTTGGGCCAAAAATAAAATTGACCTTAGTTATAAGCTAAAATGTCATATCTGTGTTTTTAGAATGGAGTTTGAAAATCAAAGTCTGTTTATAAATGACAGAAACGTTACTGGAAGACGTTGTTTTTCATGTCGGTTTCTGGACAATTCGGCAAAAATATGGAAGAGCACCGGCTGTTACGTAGAAGAAGTTAATGTTACAGGCTTAACATGCAAGTGCAATCACACAACAAATTTTGCTGCTTTTATGTCCCCTTTTGAAGCAGATTTTAATATGACTAAGAGTCAGGAAAGGGTAAGTGACTCAAGGCCAATGTTAAAGATTTGGTTTGTTGTATCACATCACATGGGTGTTGATATTTATTAATTCTGCTGTTAATAATAGTTGTATTATTAAAATTTTTATTCATCTTCTTCTGATATAAAGAGTTTAGGACTATTATACCACGAAAAGCATTTAATGTTCAAATCTTTATAAAAAAGGAAAAATAATTAAAAATTCGACGTTCTAGTGTACTATAAAATTAGTAAGCCTTCTTCAGGAAAAAACTTTGAAGCGACGCAAAAAAGACATTCGTTCGTATTATCTGAAGCGGCGACGAGCAGAAATTAAAATTAAGATTATTTTACAATTTTTTTAACGGCTGGAAAAGGGCTTATTGATTTTATTGCTGAAAGCATGATCGTTTAAGTGAATAAAAAACTATCTATAAATCTTTTTTTTTAAATCAGTTTTCATGACTGAAATTTTCGAATTACGTATTTCAATCCGTATGATGATCGTGAGAGTGTCAAGATTTGGTTATTGTTTTTATCTTTTAAAAGGGTTTAACAGCATTTTAGGCTAATTTTTATACCAACAAAAACATGAGTAAAGATTATGGTAAGTTTTGATTGTTTTAAATGCCAGTACTAAGGCAGTTTATCTAGCAATAAATTTAAATGTGTAAGTTTCAATGATTCAACCAGCTTATTGTTTTAAAAAGTGTGTTCATTTCCAGAAGACTTTTCATCTGACACTTGTTGGGAGGAATTGTCAGAATAAACATAGGCCGATCCGATCGTGGTTATATAGAAAATGAGAGCGCATCTGATTGCTTCAGAAAACTTTTCTTGATTGATTGAAAATCTTGACAAGACTAATTCTAGACCAATCAAACACGCTCTCATTTTTTATATAACCACGATCGGATCGCTCTATGTTTATTCTGACAATTCCTCCCAATAAGTGTCAAATGAAAAGTCTTCGAGAAATGAACACACTTTATGAAGCTATCTTATAGTTTTGTACGGCGAATCGACTCTTCAACTTTTTGTTATTTTTTAAATCAGATTCATTAACATCAGAAAACAGCTGCCAAATGCCCCCATTGTGCAGTTTCGATATGCGATCAAGTTAAAATTAGCCTATATTAGAGCTGAATAAGTAGAGTGATGCATCCAGAATAGGTTCAAATTTTTTTGAAGAACTTAGCGCAAAGAAATGATTTTAAAAACTTTTTGTTTTGCTTTAGTTGTAAAGAATAACTCCAATTTTGTAATCTTTTACAACAAGTTCTAGATTTTTTATGTACTTCTGATCATCTATTTTTGTGTGCAAGTTGGCGCATTACCAATCATTTTTTTAAATAATCAAAAAGTTGATGAAACTGTGATCAAATTTCTATTTGTCATGTCTAAAAGCTTCGTAAACAGCGTGTTTTGTGATATGTGGCTGTAATTTTTTGCGTTTTTAGAAAGATATTGAGACCAAATAAAAATTAAAGAAGGTCTTGATTTACTCTTTTTTGTGATGGCCACCAAAAGGCTTTCTTATGTTTCGGAAAGTGGTGCAATGGCTTCATTTTCCTTATGAAGATCTGCAAGAATACATAAACGATTGCACAAATGGCAATTACACGTTTAATAACCATATTATTTGATTCTAACTTTAAACTTGCACAAAAACATTTTCAGCACTTGCTGTAATAAACTTAAAAAAAAACTTTGTGATGCCTACAATTGTTGTCTAACCCAGTGCTCAGCAACCTTTTTTCACTCACGGCGCACTTAAGAAACTTCCAAAATTTTGCCGCACGCTTCGACCGAGAACGTAAAAAACCTAATCAATTTTAACATAAAAAAAATTTTTATGACTTATTTTGATGATTTAGAGACCAGAGCTAGAGTTAAGTTAGCGAAATGTCTTGCTGTTGTGAAGCTCAAATTTTAAAAACTTTAAGTTTTTTTTGTAAAAAGGTTTGTTCAAATCACCGTTATTCCGTGGCACATCTACCATCGTCGTACGGCACATCACAATATCTTGTCACACCGGTTGCGGGGTGCTGGTCTAATTTAAAAGCAGTTGTATTTTAAAGTGTATACATTAGGGTTTTCCAAACTGGGATCTGTGATCACTGCACAAGGGGTCCGCGACGATATGACAAAATTTGTCAACATATATACCTGGTAAAGTAATCCATACCATGAAATCCGAGACGTATTTGAAGCAAAGACCTTTTTTTTAAAACCACTTCTTTTTAGGGACGAATTTTTTTCTATTAAAAAGCGCCCCGGTTTGTTTCTTGGAAAGTATGGTATATGCCTGTTTATAACGATTTATTTTTTACGGAGTTTGTGTTATTTATTTTTGAGTTTGTATTATCTTTCCTCGTTAGTTAGGCAGAAAATTGATGTGAGATAAGATTGGGGTCCGTGAAAAAATGATTCGCAAACAGGGGTGCGTGGCCCAAAAAGTTTGGGAAAACTGGTATACATTATATAAAAACAGATGGAGGAAAAATAATAAAATATATTGTAATGATAGACTAATGTATAAAACCAATAAAACGTATAAATTTTTGTCATTTTATAGGTTTTGTAAAAAAGTGAAATCTTACATAATTTTTTTTTACTTTAAAGAGGTTCAAAACTTAATTTGCATTCTCTAAAAACACTTCTGTATTTAGATTAAACCTATAACTTTTTCATCGACAATTTTTTAGCCTTTTAGAGATTTGTCATAAAATGCGCAAAAATACTTCACAAAAGAAAAAAATTTTAAACAAATTTTATCATCCCTATTTACATGTATTTGTGTAACAAAATAAGCTACACTTTTTAGAAGTAAATCATATGGATCAAATAATGATAAACAGAAATACGAAAACGTAAGTTTTGACGAGGCCACATGTTAAGATGAGACGAAATTTTATTAAAATTTGGATAGACTGTTTCACGGTACATATTTGCATTTTTCAAAAAGCATTGTGGCTTTAACAACACGTTTCTCAGTTTGAAGACAACGCCAAAAAATTAAATGCACTATTTATAACAATCGACACGATATAAAAAAAATCATCTATGATTTTGATCTTATCTACAACGTTCTTTTAAAAGTTTATATTTTTAAATAAGTGAATGGAATTTGTCTAAAGAGGGATGTTCGCTTACACTCATAAATTTTAATTTTTTTTTCAGTGGTTGATCATCTGGAAATACTTTGGTTTAAGTATTTCAGCAGTTTGTCTTTTTCTCTCTTTCATTTTATTCACAATTGCACGGCAATATGTTAAGCACGACCGAATGAGAGTGCACCACAATTTAGTAATTGCTTTATTACTTGTCCATTTGATTCAGGTAAAACAGTCGATAACCTTTTAACTTAACATTTATTTTGTTTTTAATATTCTCATCGCTTTTAAAATTATCATTTTTTACGACTTTCCAATTTGCTTTTTTTGTAGAAGTTAAGTTTTCTTGTTGTAAGCTGTTGGTTTGTTTTTAACCAGGGTTCGTTTTTGATATACCGTAGATCAGCGCTCACGAACGCAGCAAAAAGTTTTGTGGTTTACTAAAAAAATTAAAAGATTTATTCTATTTTGATGAAGATTGAAATCAAAAAATAGAATTTAGAGAAATTTTTGTTGGTGGATATGTTAAAGATTTCATGTAGTTTTGAATTGAACAAGACAAAACTAACAAATGTGACATGATCTAATCGTATACAACTCGCTAAACGTATTTTAATTAAAAGAAAGTTTTCCCAATTTTTCCGCTTTTGAAGTTGCTTACTTGATTATTAATTAGTTTTATAAAACTTAATACTTACTTGAGTAGATTAATAAAATTTGTTCAATTGTTTTTTGTTTTGTCATTATATTTACAACTATTTGCGTAATTATTTTTAACTATTTAATTATTTAGTGGATGGTAAAGGTCGAAAATTGGCGACCTACAAAATTCTATGCCATAGCTCAAATAGATATTCAATCTTCCGATGAAATGCGTCATTTTGCGTCACTTTGCGTGGAATTTTTGAGCTGAATTTAAAACAGCTCAAAAAGTTGCCAGTACAAAATTAAAAAAAGTTTTTAAAAAACCCAACAAAACTTAAATTTAATGAAAGAAAATTTTTTTTTTAAATAAAAAAATATAAAAAGTATTAGTGTTTTAATTGTCGCTGATAATATATAAAACTGTTGCACAGATATTTGGCGTTGCTGCAACTCTGCAGCTCTTATATGAACCAGCCGCCACTTCCTGGTAGCACTCGTTCGTGCCGCCTGCTTTTTTTTTCAATACTCATTATAATAAACTTGATTTTGTATGCATATGAATCTAGAATAAATAAAGTTGTTTTTAGATCGGCTCTGAAGCAGCTATTAACTACAATACACTATGTCTGTTGATTACGCTATCTGCTCATTATTTTCTGTTGGCCGCTTTCATGTGGATGCTAATTGAAGGAATTTTTCTCTACTTTTATGTTATTCAGGTGCAGCTATTATAATTATATTTGTTTGTAATCTTATAGCTTTTGTTTATTTTGATAAAAACTTCTGAAATCTTAAACAAAAAAGATCAAAATGTCACATGCTTCCTAGATAGCAAAATGTTAAAGTTTTTAAATATCTAAAAGTGTTGAAAAAATTTCATTGCTTTTCAGCTCATTTTTTGCATAGGTATTTATGTTGTATAAATTGGAAAGTCGAAAATGGATGTACGTGATTGGCTGGTTTGCACCTCTCGTTATTGTCGGGATTTCAGCTGGTTATGGAGTTCCACTTGGCCTTTATGTACAAGCGTCTCGTGTAAATAACTCAATCAAGTGCGAAGAAGGAGAATTTCTTTATCCTCCTCACGATTCTGGTTCGAATGATGAATAAAAATCAATTAAAAATTATTTTGAAATGATATCATAGCCAAAAATCATTAAGTGCAACGTTTTTAAAGTTTCCAACGTGCAAAAATGTTAACTTGCTTTTGTTTAAAATAACTTGTGCTCAGTAGGAGATCGTTCAATGCGGTTGGATTCGATTTAGTTACACAACGTTGCATAGGCAAATTTAAGAATTATTTTTTTACAATCAAACCCTTTTAAACACAAAAATAAAACAGTTATTTAAAATCCTTTATATGATCTTCAAATAGAATTGCCACATCAGATAAAACAGAAATTATACAGTATAAAGTTTCTAAGCATATTGTAAACCAAAAAGTAATATTCTGGTTTACATATGACAAGTGTGGTTTTTTTGACATAACCCAAACAGTTTTTATCAGATGACTTTGTAACTTACTTTGCATCTGCATTAAGTAATCCTTGCCGTGCCTGCTGTAGCTCGTCCATTTCAGATTCAGAACCACATGCCTCAATCAATATATTGTCTAAAAATGGTTCGACATATACTGTGTATTATAATGGGAGTTTATTAAGTTCTTACATTAGACTTAAATTGAACCATACAATATTTTGACAGCATTTTATTTAATGTGTCATCGTTCTTCTTATGGTCGTGCTGGCCTGCAAACTGTTTTCTGTTTTAAGCGGAATGACCGTCATAGGCAAGTCGAGTGAGCCTATTTACGACTATGACGTAAAGTGCCTTTTCCAAGGGTACAACAAAATCACTCAAATAGACTGAGAATCGAACTCACGTCCTTCTGCTCACAAATCAGAGTACTTCCACCAAGCTATCCCACTGACTTGTCACTATAAACGTACGAGAGTTTAAATACTTTTAATCAACAAACTTTTATATAATATGTTTATGGGGTTTATATTTTCTAACTAAGCAGCTGTGATATTCGGCCACTTTGCACCGGTTCGAACAACATATCAGCATCTCGGAAAACTGCTAAACTAATTGTTCAAATCGAAGTAATTTGATGCGAAAGTTAAACCGAGTGACAAATTTTTCGATTCGGCCCGGGATAGAATGTGTTCGTAACTTTTTTCATATTACGCCATTGCTAGTAAGAGTATGTATCTCGTCAATGAAAACTTTAGTCTTAATTTATCGAGTATTTTTTGCTATAAACATTGTAGACGTTTAAAAGCGAGATCTTTAGATAAAAAGTACAGCACTTGTTGGCTTAGTGCTTCTTCAGGCATGACTTGGGCTTTTGTCGGTCCAGCATTGATAGTAATCGCCTTGAATACGATCATTTTCTGCAAAGTTTTATTGGTAAGTGCGAAGGTCAGCTGTTTTAAATTAATTGGTCAGAAAGATAATAACATTTTTTGTTGAAATCAAGGTTCTTGTAAAAAAAAGCAAAAAAGACTTTGGAACATTTAGCCCGTCTACGACTTATAGCTACGAAGCTAAAACACGATTTTCAAATGAAGTGAGTATGATCCACTACCTTATATTAAAAAAGCGCAATGCTTGAAAATAAAATGTTTAATTTTGGCTTACATAAAAGAACATGAAGGAAAAGAAAAAAAGCGCTGACATAAAAAGAAAACAAAATTTATAATCAAGGTCTTAAATAGTCAGAGAACTATCCGATCCATAATCAAAAATAAGCACGGCTGATTACCAAAAGTAATGGGGCACCAACAAGTACGAATTGTAGTTGTTTTGAAGCTGTTTTTATTGGCAATGTCAAGTAAAAATCAAAAAAGGTCTTCCATTAATGTTTACTCACAATTTTTTTTTTATTATTTTTATTTTTATCTCCATATTTATCCTCCTGACTCGCAGGAAAGCGACGGAGGCGCTATACATAGGGTAAGCAATTACCCCGACCTGCTTCCGGAGATGCCAAGATATTGCTGTCCGCTAGTAATTTAGTAAAGATATTACTGTAATTTAGAATTGCTTGTCAAGACCACCAAGCAGGGGAATGTGCCGTAAAATGTCTTTCCCAAGAACACAACAGAATGGCTCATATGGGTTTTCAACCGAGACCTTTTCTTTCTAGTATAAAACCTTTTTTATTTGGTCTTTACTTGACGTTGGGAGCAAATTAAGCTCTTTTTTAGAAGTGCTATTGAAAGCTAAAACAATCTCAATCGAAACTAAGCGCTTGACTCCCAAATACATACGTTTCTTAAAAATAAGCACAATAACAATCTCTAAGACAATGTCCATAAAAATAACCACAAATCTGGAAAAGAAGCACGAATGTAATCCTGTATATCATGGGCAGCTCGCGAGTAAAAACGAAGAGGTGCTGCATTAGAGGCACAGAAAATTTTTGAGGGCGAAAAAAATTTAAAAGAGTTTTTTTATCCAAAAGGCACTCTCAACAAACGTAAATTTTAAGCTTAAGCCTATTGGAGAAAGTTTTTATTGAAAAAAACTTAGTGAAAACCCAAAAAAATAAATAAATAAAGGTCTTCACTTTTCTGCTGCCATGTTTTTTTACTTGGCCCGCAAATATTTTTGGTTTACTCAAAAAGGCGAAACGTCCCTGTAGCAAATGAAGACCTTTTCTATTTCACCGGCCTTTAATTTGCACTAACAAAAATTTATACGGTACCTTGAAAATCAAGTGAAGACCTTTTTTTGATCTTTTCTAGAGAAAAAATATTTCTTGAGAAATTTTTTTAATTCGCTTAAGTTTACGTTTGTTGAGAGTGTTTTTTAACAAAAAAGTACCATTTTTCTAAATTTTATCCCCTCGCTAAATAACTGTTGTCGACTTGGGGCTCTTTTCGAAAAAAATTAGGTGACCCCTTGTCTAAATCGATATTTATAAACTTTGTTGAATTGAATTTCGGTCAAGATAATACGAGGTAAACGTAACCACATGTTTTTGTCTTACAAATTTCAAAATCAATTGCCCACTATTCCCCACTTTTGGCGCCCCTTAATCTGCCATCAGCAAAACCAAAGCTACAAACACAATTTGTGTTAATTTGAAGTATTTTAAAGCTTATTGCTAACTAAGGATTTTCACTAAAAAGCTTGAATTGGTCACGCTTATGATCAGATCGAGTGAGGTGCGTTTATTGCACCAGCTCAAACGTGGGTAGGGAGCTATTTGACAAAACCGTTTTGGCGCGGCCGTTTTGGCGCCAGTCTATTTGAAACTAGCAGGAAGGTTTAAATATAACAGTATAATTAATCACCCTAACCCTAAACCCTAAAATTTTCAAGATTTTACAAATAAGAAAACGACACATTGCCATAATGGCTGGCGCCAAAACGGCCGCGCCAAAATGGCTTTGCGAAATAGTACCATCTCGCTCAAACGTACGTTTAATCTACTAGATAAATCTTCAATAAAATGAGTCATTTTGCGTTACCTTGCGTGAAATTTTTGACTGAATTTGAAACGGTCGTTTCTAATTCGAATAAAAACCGATTGGAGTGAGAATAAAAAAAACTAGTTGCTCTAAGAGATAAAAAGAAAAAAAAGTCGCGCAAATTGTTCGCGCGGGCCCAAAATGGGCCCAAATTTTTTTAAATCTTTTTAATTTGTCAAGATGTTTAAGAAGAATTTAGTTTTTTTTTAACTAACTACTTTCTCTCAAAAACTAATCCTGTATCTCCCTAAAACTAACTCTCACTCCAATCCATTTTTCTTCAAATTAGACACGACCATTTGAAACAGCCTAAAAAGTTTCCAACTCAAAATTTAAAAAAAAAATTTTTTTAAATCCAAAAAATTTAAATTTAAAAGAAAAAATTTGAGAAAAATGTAAATTTCATTATAACTATTAATGCTATAAGCGTTGCTGATAATATTTAAAACTGCTGCACAGATATTTGGGATGTTGTAGCTCTGCAGCTCCTATGGGCGAGCCATCATTGCTTGTATATATTACCGTTGCTTTTTGTTTAAAGCGATTTTACTTTTTATATTTAGAGTTTTACACAGAACAAATCGATTGTTTCCCTGATTGGTTTTACACAGAACAAAGTAATTGGTTTCCCTGACTCTTATTGCTGCTTTCTACAGGAATTCTCATCTTGTTCGGCCCATCCAAAATCTCATATAAACAATGAAGAGACTAGCTGGAACAGCGAATCCGTTCATACTGTTGCTTTGAAACGTGTTGGAAAGTAACTGATTGATAAATTCTATGAATTAGCGAATAATTTATTCTCTAAGTCAGTGTTTCTCAAACTGTATTCCGCGAGCTCACTTAAAGTGTTCCGCCGAGCTATAAACACACAATTTGCATATGCTTACCATACGTCCCGATTATGAGGCCTTGTCCCGGTGTCCCGCCCGTTAACCATTATGTCCCGGAATTAAGACCTTTTTTTAGAGATCACTACTTTGGGACGATTTTTTTCTTTTAACGAGCGTCCCAATTCTTCAATATTAAATATGGTAGCGCTAGGTTGGCAAGTACTTCATAATGATCTAGCACAGGGGTCGGCAACCCCCGGCACGCGAGGTGATTTTATACGGCACACGGCGTCGTGAACATTTTTCAAAAACACGTTTACGGACCTTTTTTTTTTTTAGAGATCACCCTGATTTTGGGAGAAAAATAGGGAAATCGGAGATGAAATCAAAGTGAAGACATCGGCACGCAAACGTATATTTTGACATTGAATTTTACAACTTGGCACACTGGAAAAAAAACGTTGCCGACCCCTGATCTAGCATAACCTTTACATAGTTTTTAAAAAGTTTTTACATTTTTATTTCATATGTTACGGTCTCTTTTAACATTAACTTTAAGCAGCTTTAGTTTTTTTGACGTGCAAATCTATTTATATTCTTGACAAATATTTTTTGAATTAGTGTACCGTGTGCTAAAATAATAAGACTAGGAGTTCCGCAAATAAAAAATTTTGAGAAGCTCTGCCCTTAGTTGTTTTTTGAAATTTTTTTTGCAAACGTAAATAACCCAATTAAGTTTTCTGAGCCAAGGGTGCCCAACCGGTGGCATTGTCCACGACCACATGCGGCCGTCCACATCACACACTTAACTTATTAAAAATTAACCTCATTAAATTTCTCTCTTTTTCGCAGCAAATGATATTATCCGTATGTTATAACCATGCTGCTTTGGTTCACTTTTTGTAAAAATTGTCGACATAGTCACGTCGCCTTACGATTTTGTTAGAAGCTGTTCCTATAATAGCACCTAAGCGCTCGTTTCCACTACAGGCGTTGGTGGGAGTATTTTTGGTTTATTTTATAGATTTTTTTTGCTTCTCTTAGCGCTTAAGCTTGAAAAGAAATAAAAAAATCAATGAAGCAAACAAAGAATACTCCATCCAACGCTCGAAGAGGAAACGAGTTCTAAAGATTAACAGCACTGGAACCAAACCTTATGCTTTTTCGATTTCGTAATCTTGTGTTTTTTTATCAATTTTTGGTTGATTCTTAGGTTATTTTTTTATCAAAACGATGTTTATTCGATTATTCAGGAAAATTTTTTCAGGTTATTGAATAAAAAATTGCTCACAACATGAAATTAGTCCATAAAAAATTGCAAAAAGGGTAATTTTTTGTTGAAAAAGCACTGCTAGAAAAAGTTTACTAAAAAAACAGGGTGAAGATAAAAAAAAAGTCCTTTACTTCCGACAGTTGCGTTCAACCCTAAAAATGATACGTCAGGGCGAAATAGAGACCTTTTTTGTTTATTTGCTTGGTTTTCACTATGTTTCTTTACTAAAAATCTTACTTAAAATGTTGATTTTGGTGTGAAAATAGTCTTCAAATTGGCATAAAATGGAAAAATTGCTTAATTTTGTAAACTTGTGCTTTTGTAACCAAACTTGCGCTTGTTAAAAAAATTTTGGGCTTTTTCTAATTTTGCTGTGGCAGCATTGGTGAACTGATTTTGCACGTTAATCTGAGAGCATGGCCTAAGAATGAGATGGCCTAAGACAGTGGTTCCCAACCGGTGTTTCGCGAAACATTTTGGAAAAAAAACTATTTCAGGAGGTCGAATTTTGCGGTTTTTGTACGTGAGATTCGGAGGGAAAGAAAAAGCGTGAGTTCAGGCGGAAACTTTTTTTTAAAGATTACTATGATTTTGGGACGACAATTAAAAAATCATTGACAAATTTTCAGTAAAGACCTTTTTATTATTAACTGATATAACTGGGTGTGCTGCCAAAATTTAAATAGCTGAATAGTATGTCGCAATATAAAAAAGGTTGGCAACCACTGGTCTAAGAACTAGGACCGAAACAATCATTAATACAATGTTTTGCGGATTGTGTTTGAACGTATTTGTTAAAAAACTATGACGTTTCGTTTCCATTACATTTGTCGAGTAAGACTATAACATATAACCAAAGGACTGTGCACCACTGTTCTAAGCCTTTTTCAATTAGTTTATTATTCATTGCTTTTTGGATAAATCAAAAACCGTTTCCGATTACGCCACGGAAATTTGAACTTGCCTCCTGGTCTTACCGATCTGATATAGTGTTATCAATGGCTTACTGAGTCGACGAACACAAAGACTTGTGTTACACAAACATTTTGAGGGGTCGGATTGCCTTATGCTTCGATGTATTTATCGAGTAGAACAAAAGGTTTGTTTCAATTTTTTTGTTTCTTGCTAAAAAATTGCTGAATTTAGATATTTTCGAAGTTTTACTTTTAGCTCGTCACCGACAACGTGCCCTATTCGATGCAGACATTTTAAATCAAATTATTCAAGTTCTTCAATGAATCTTCCGGCAAACACTTCTTTGGCTGATGTAAAAATCGCTCTAAAAAGTAACCAAAATTTGCTATTATTATTTATTTTGTTCTATATTTGTGAAGCAATAGGTTTTGTCAGAAAGAAACTTTGGTGGTAATACAATAGATTAACTTTATCTTAGTTTGATCCAAAATCTTTTGGCTTTTAAGGGATGCTTCAAAAGTTCCGAATTCCCAAATCTTTTGTAGGCCTAGCTATCAAAATATTTATTTTTGTTTTGTATTGCAACTCTCTGTTTGTTATTTTTAATTCTGAACAATTTCTTGGCAGCGTTTTTGAGTGGGGTAAGAGTGCGGTAACGGTAAACGAGATCAACACGGTTGCAATTGGAAACCTACTCGCGTCATTTTATTGTGTCCTTTGAGAAGACATTTAACAGCACTTTCCCCAACTTGACGCTCGTAACAAAGAGCTTTTAATTTTAGTCATATCTCTACTGTGTATAAGTTGTGCATGGTCGCCGTACCTTTGAACAAAGCGATGTGATGTTAATAAGAAAAGGAAAGCAAAAAGAAGATAATTAATACACACATCCGAGCCATATTCAGAGAATGTTGTATAATCATGGGTGGGAGAAACAACAAACTCAAAGACCAAAAGGGTCTGGACCAAAAAGGGTCAGGCAGGCAAAGAAACCCACCAAAAGGAATCCTGCCACGGGTCAAAAGGACCATTTCAAAAGCATATGGCTGGACAAAAATTTATATACGTAAAATAAAACATACAAATAGCAAACAAGAATAGGTGCAAAAGAAGTAAATTATGTGAATTTTCATCGAACTGGACGGGCCGTAATGATCTGAATGTTGCCTTTGAAGTCGCATCGGGCTTTTATCACTTCAATTTCTTTGTCCAATTAGGCGGAGTTACCTGTAATAATAAAAAATGTAATACTTTTTTTAACACTTTTTCGGCACGACAAAACTTTTTGTTTCATGTTCTTTGTTAAATAGTTTTTTCATGGCTTACTTGAAGATCATGGCCTACATGAAGTCACATAAAAGCAATTTCTAAGCGGCCAATAAAATCGCCGAGAGAGAAAGCTTGCTGCATTGAGTGTGCGCGTAAAACGAAAGCAACGTCTTTGGCATACTTCCTCATTTTAAATAATATGTAAGTCATTTTAAGATGCGTGTAAGTCGAAGCACTTTTGATCTTTTTGCGAGATAGAATCGCAGCAAACAAATTCAATAAATGATTTTAGACACATGGAAAAATTTGAACAATTAGTAAAGCAAAAATCATGGCGACAGTAAATATGAACAAAAGTTTTGAATTTTTTACAAAGCTCTCACCAATTGGTCGAAAATTTTTTAAATAATTATGAAAGTGAAAGTTAACTGGCTTGTTCGATATCTTTTTGTAAATGTTCTAAGCTATATTATTAGCCTTACACAATTTTTTTTTCTGTACTCACAAATGTCGATTAAGACCTCATTGCAAAATTTTTGCAAAACATTATTATGACAACCGCTGCAAGCAATCTTACAATCACTTAACAATTTATTGGAAACATATTTAGCACCGTCTCTGATTGCAACGTCAGGAAGCAACTGAATTCTAGAATAGGTAAAATTCAAACTCCAAAACCGGTACAAAAAATTAAGCCAAAGTTGGTACAAGTATTGTTAATCCCCACATGAAAAAACTGATCGACATGGTCTCGGTTCAAAACCTGCTCGCGCCATTCTGTTGTGTCCTTGGGAAAAACACTTTACTTCGGAACACAGTTTTTGATATTTGATTTTGCTTCGCATATATCTGTGAAACTGAGACCTGTATTAAGTTGGATAATCTATTTGGATCCAGAAACATGTTAAAATCATCACCAATTAATTAGCCTTAGGTCGATTTAAAACCTTCAAACCAAAATTTTCAGGATCCAGAATGCTTTATAACTATTTTTATGCTTGAAGTATTCTTGAATTTATTAAGTCTAACTTGAAATATATTTTTTGTTAGCATCAAAAGCATTAAATAATAACAATCCAAGTGATACTTTCGCATTTTGATCAAAGTTTTTTTTTATTTCTTGATGATTATTGTGTCTATTTGTAGCCGGCTGCCCTGCCGGAGTTGGAGTCGAAAGGAATCTAGATTGGGGATAAAAACGTGGTTTTAAATCAACATGCCGTATCTTTTTTTATTCTGCAACCTTGCTTCGTACCGCCTGTTCTAAAACTGCTTTTCTATTAAACAAGACAAGAGAAGACAAGAAGTTTATTTTTGTTTGTTCAACAAAAAAATTTTCATTAAACACAGTACATGACACATTTGAAGAAAAATATTAAAAAAAGGCAAATCAAATATAAATTTATTTTAGTTTTAGTTAAACAAACGGGACAATGAAAGACCATAAATGGTCATCTAGTCAAAAAACAAACAATAAAACTGTATTGTTGATTAATAAACTAATTCTGATCAATCGGAAATCGCACCCATAAGTTTACCTTTTAACAAGCAACTTTATCGTAACTGTTGATTTTTGACAGTTTTATTTTCAAAATAAAACAATGTTTCAAATTATCGCGAACACTTTGCAGGTTTTGCGGTGCTCTTACCGTTGCTGGGCATACCATGGATTATTGGATTCTTTGGCAACACAAGCTTTGCTCTCACTTTCAGTTTTATTGTTTTGGTGTCATTTCAAGGACCAGCCATTTTTTTTATTCATTGTCTTTTTAATAAAGAGGTAGAGTTTTTGTAATTTTGGTTGTTTTTGCCGCGTGGCAGAAGTGCCTATTTTGGCTTTCATTTTTGCTTTCATATTTTAATAGTTTTCTAACTGCAGCCATCGATATATTCTAACCTTTATAATTTCGCTTACCACAAAAAAATAACTTGCTATTTCGGGAAATTGCATCAAAAAAGCGGTAAACTGGAGATCTTTTTTTAATTGCATACCAATTGTTAAACTGATATATTTTCACTCGGGAAAAGTATCTTTTAATTTGAAAAAATAATCTCCTCAGCATAAATAGTAAAGTTTTGTTAATTTAATCACAAGTTGTCGCTCTTCAACTATAGGCTTACATAAAAGAAAGCATGCTAAGCTTAAAAGTATTTTGTAGGTAACTCGTGCTTTCCGCCGCTGCACTGACACCTACTGGACGAACAGTTATCAAAAAAAATCCAAAAGCAGTAGTACCAAGAGCCTGAAGTCCGTTTCATGTAGAGGGAAGAAAAATAAGAAAGGAAGCACAGTCGTCACAACCATATCAAGATCTACTAATGGTTTTTTGTAAACATAAATTTTGCTATCCGAAAAACAAAAATAAAACTTTGAAAAGTTGTCGGAGCAGAAACAACTTGATTTGCTGCAGTAATTTTAATCCCTGAACTGGCAGTTCGTTTTATTCAACTGCTTTTTGCTTATCTATTATTTGTCATGGAAGCAAAAGCTATACAAGATATTTTGATTTGTTTTAGAAAAAAATTTACTCACACGGATAGGTCAAGTTTTAATTTTTTATAATGTTTGTTGTAAAAAACTTTGTTCCTCAATTCGTGACATAATACTAAAAATATTTTAAATACATAAAAAAATTGACAAGTCGTCGATCGATATCAGTATCAGTATCTTTTATTACAGTTCCGCCGTAAAAATATAAATTGAAATTAAAAAATTTGTAAGCAGAGGAAAGCAGAACATAAAAAAGAAGGACAAAACGATAAACGTTAATTATGGCATACGGTCAAGATTAAAAACAAAATTTTGAGAATAATTGTTCTATTTGTGCATGATTGCAGCATTTTTTAAGAAAAAACAGAAAATGAAAAAAAGAAAAAAAAACAAAAGCAAAAGCGTCATCAGAATCGTAATTATGTAGACTCTGTTGTGTTCGTGGAAAAAAGCCATCTGTGTTATCGATTTACAAAAACCTACAACGGACATGTAAATTTACATTAACTTTAACCTTTAGATGCATAAGGTCTAATTTATAAACGAATGCATAGACGAGATATAAACGAATACATAAGCTTTAGCCCTTTAGATGCATAAGGTCTAATTTATAAACGAACCCTGTCAATATACTGTAGACACCTTAAAAGTTGGAAATTCTTTGACCAAGTAAGATTAAATTAGCTTGACCATTTCAAGCACAAATTAATTACGTATGCGATACAATACTTTATGATATGACATCATCAGATGACAACACCTGATTACGTTTGTACTTTCATGTTGGATACGTTGTTTTGAGTAAAAGGATGACGATGCATTGTAGTTTTTGTTTTACGTTAACTTTATCTGTTTATCCTTGCAGAAATCCTTTTTTTCTGCTAACTAGTTATCAAGCCATTCAAGCAGGGTTTTTGTATTGCAATGTTTCAAATACAGATGCAAATGGCAATGTAACCAGTAGCGTATTTAGAGGGGAGAATTGTACCATGCCCCTCCCCCCCGTTAAAGAAAATCAGAATCAAAGTGAAGACCTTTTTTTAGAAATCACTTCGACCTTTTTGAGACGAAAAACCGACAAAGCCGAGACATATTCAAAGTGAAGATTCAAACTAAAGACCTTCTATTTATTTTTTTTAGAGATCACTATATCACTATGTTTTTGGGACAAAAAACCGACAAAATCAAGACAGATTTGAAGTGAAAACCTTTTTTTACCAATTGAAAATTTTTTTCCGCTAAGCATATTTGATTGCGGTTGTATGCCCCTCCCCTCGTTTAAAAAATTGTCGGTACGCCACTAAATGTAACATCCATTATTTAAATTAAAGTGTCTAAATATTTATTTTAATTGACTAAAACAACCTGAAAATAGGTTTTGTTCAGGGTCAACAACCTGAATATCTAGATCAGTGATTCTCAACCACTGAGCCGCAACACTTTTGTGTGCCGAGAAATTCTAAAAATGTGCCGCCAAATTTTAGATATAGTATGATTTAAAAAGATATGAGGACGATATGAGAGTCGCATTGTCATTTTTACGGCTAAATATAAATGAAATTATCAAAAAACATCAAGCTCAAATTTCGCATTAAAAGTATTCTTATTATTAACTTGTAATTAATCCTTTAATAAACGTCCTGTTATTTTTGTAGTACATATTATCAGTGGTGGATATTGGGTGAGGCGAATGAGGCAGTTGCCTCGGGCCCCCCTCGAAAATAGCACATACAATTTCAATTCGCTGCAGATGATTTTTAAAGGTTATGATCAAGTCGGGACGAAAAGTGGGAAATGCAAAGATCGATTCTAGGTGAAGACTTTTTTTTTAGAAAACACCTTGATTTTGGGACCAAAATAGGGAAATCAGTGATCAAATTGAAGCAAAGACCTTTTTTTTTTAGAGAACCTTAATTTTGGGAGGAAAATAGGGAAATCAGAGATGAAACCGAAGTGAAGACCTTTTTTTTTTTAGAGAACACCATGAGTTTTGGAGAAAAAAGTGAAAGCCAAGATCAAAGCTCTTTTTTTAGAGGACATCAATTTTTGAAAATCCTTGCCTCGGGCTCCTAAATTTGAATATCCACCACTGCATATTATTTTATTTCGCATATTTAAAATTATTATCATAAACTAATTTACGCAGTGTGTTATAGGTAAGTAAATAATTTTTAAACTTATCTTTTTCTATGTGTGCCGCCAAATTTTGAAATCGTTAAAAATGTGCTGCAACAAAAAAAAAGGTTGAGAATCACTGATCTAGAGGAAACGTTTTCTCTTTGCGTTAAAATTTTTTAATTCCGTATCGAACAACTTTCATCTTTTTTAAGACTCAGAATTGGTGTTTTTGGATTGAAAAAAATTAACACCCAATTAAAATACGCTGGTATTACCACTACGTATTTCATTAAACTTCCATTCACACTACATTTTTGGAGTCTAGATTTTACAATCAACCACAATAAATTTAACTGTGCTTTTTGTAATGATTGACAGAAGTCAAGGTTTAAATAGGAATTCGAAGCAATGATAATTGATAAATACCGGTACTAAAAAATCAATTTTTCTGATTTTAGAATAAAAAGTAAAGCCAATATATTTTAAAACATTGCTTATTGAGTTCGTTTCAGAATTGTAACTCAATTCACACCTCCATTTTTTGAGTTGTTCAAGTCGTAAGTTTGAAGATTCAGTGGAGATTTTTTCCATGAACAAGAATTCCATCTTTCAAATAAACAAAGGTGCTTTTGTTTTGAAATTTTTCCCCGTGAAAAATTATTTCGGCGCCCCTAGTCGTTATCGACTGTTTTTAGCATTTTGAGCAACTCTTGTGCTTTTTTGATCAAGTCCGTTAAGTACACAGTTTATAGTATGGGTGGGTGTCCAATCTTTTTCCCATCGCGGGCCAAAATTTGTTCAAGTAGATTACTCGGAATGAAGACCTTTTTTTAGTCTTCATTTTTATTTCAACTCTTATAAATGAATACGGTATATTATACTATGTAATTTCAGATACATTTATGGATTGTCTTTGCTGAAAACTAGAATTTAAACTTCAAACTTAGTCGAAGACCGAAAAAAGAGAACCCATCACTTTCGGACAAGCATTTTCGATCGCAACTTCTTTAAAAATTGCAGTGCTATTTTTTTTGGTTTATCAACTAAATTTGTGGTTTGAATTTTAGGCCTTTGGGAAGTCATAAGTCTAATTGTATTGTTAAAGTTAAAGTAAAGACCATATAAAAAGTTTTTACTTTAGTTTCCCCAAAAAAATATCGTATGGTTTTTCCAAATGAAGCAAAAAATCTTTCTAAACCTAAAATGTTTTCTATTCCTAATTTTCTTCAGCGGCAGTGCAATAATTCAAGCTTATTGAGCATCAGTTTGTACGGGTCACTATTCGCTGTACAGCAGGCACGTCCTGAGCGTATGTGGGACGCAATCTAACTGCCAAATAAGGTGATGGTTTTTTTGTCCTTACGGTACTTAAGATTTCAATGTAAAACCTTACAAATTTTTTTGCCAGGTTCTAAAATTTGCACTTAGGTTGACTTTTTTTTATAGATTTTACGTTAAAATCAAATTGGACAGAGAGATTTTTGTTTTAATCGAGGTGGCAAAAGTCGCCCACCAAGGAAGTTTTGTAATCCTTTTGGATAAATTTAATTTAAAAACCGAAGTTAGTCGTATGGACAAAGGCCAACATCCAATTAGTTCTTTCAAAAAATCCATGTCGTTTTCGTAAACAAAATTATTTCTGAACCAATTATTGTGATGTTGTATGAAGCATCTGATTAAAAATTCAAATGAATTCGCGGGCCGCGAAATTGACACGCCTGGTAAATAATATTTTCTGCGCTCAGTGCTGTTGGTCTTGGTAAATTGAATTGACGCGGTAGTTTTAAAAACCATATCATATTGGTAAATATTTTTTTTTTATCTAATTGCTATGTAATACAATTGCTAAGACCTAAATTGTTAACTGGTTTATGTCACTGAAAAAGACAGAATTGCATTAGTGTGAACAAAACGTAGAAGAGGATTCAATCAAACACTTCCAAATGAATTTTACAGGCTTTCCAGAGAACAAAAGCATTGGAGTAAAAAATTACGATACAAATAGTCCAAGAATAATTTTTACAGGGTCCAAACGTACCCTGCATATGCATTTAAGTAAATAATTTACTTAGGTTAATTCAAATTCCACACAAAACAGAGCGAAAGCATAGAAAAGTTTTTTTTCGATCATTTTCCATATACTGATGTCTAACCAGAAACAACATATTGCAGCCTGTAGGTTACATTTTTAACTTTAATCAAAAGTAATATTAAAGGATAAGAAACATTTAGAGAACAGCTAAAAAACTTTCATAGACATGATTCAAATTAAAGTCTCAACAAGCAGCTCTGAACTGTAGTCATATAATTTTATAAATAATGAAACCAAATATTAAAACTCTAACCGCACGGGTTGGGGTTCCTAAAATAATGGGGGAGGGTCGCTTGACGGTTGCTTTATGTTAACGCCCCCGATCCTATCCTTGAAACCAGGAGAGAAATAGGTTGACATCGGAAAGAAATTGAATTTACCTCCTGGTTTCATCCATAACGCGCTAACAATTACTTACAAAGTAAAAAGTAAGTTTGGCCAATCGAATTTGAAACAGGATTATTAAAGGTGACGGGATCTTTTTAAAGTGAAACTTGCAGAAGAAAAATTTCTTCAGTGCAATCTTAGCAGATATGAAACGCTAAAAAAAATAATACAATTGAACCATCTCGATGACAATGCAATGCAACGTTTACTAATGTTTTATTGCAAAACCATTTGCATGGAAATCTATATTAGTTGGTTAGAATATAGTAAAAAAAATCTCATCGCTTTCCATGAATATTAAAGGCAACAACGAAAAACTTTAAACGACTTTGGTGAATGGCACTCATTCAAAGCATTCCGATATTCAAAGCTATTCATAAGCTATTCAAAGCATTCCGACTCGGAGCATTTTTACATTCTCTAACCATCCACGTTCAAAATTTTAGTTATTTTTTTCAAGTAACACATCGTAAATTGAAAAGAGTTTTATTTAAAATTACAAACCTTTCTGCCTGCTTCGGTGTAGCGTATGAATGCGCCAGCAAGCTACAGGTAATATAAATAATACTACACAAGATCGATTAAATAGATTCCATATAATTCTACGACTGCAAGCAGAAGACGGAAGAGATTTTATAACAAACAGGATTACACTCTGCTGTGTTGCTAGCACCAGCTGTAGACAAACTTTATTTGCTCGATAAAATTATTATTTTTGAAACAAGGTTGACTGGGCGACTTGTCACATGACTACGGAAAAGGTGAAGCCAAAAGCAATTTCGGTGATAGCTTGTGCTGACTGTCACTTTTTACGTGCAGCAAATTCAAAGCGAAATTCCTGCATATTGAAGTAAACTGTTTACTGGCAATTTGTTTTCGTTCTTCACATCCGAAAACAGCTACAATTTGTAGTAAGATAAATTACAATGAAAGAAATGATTCTAGATGTGACGAAAAAATAATTTTACCAATTATTTAAAAAAAAACTCGCGTCTTCAAGCCAGTACAAAATATCATGTTTATAGCGGTAAAAGCAAAATTTACCTCCAAACCTCTCGTTTCGAAGACACCACAGTCGGTGAAAAATCCAACGGGCTGTTGAGCCATTCAGAAAACAGTTAAACATACGAGCAAACAAGGAACTCAAAGTCAGCATGCGTCAAAATACGTATCGAACAATAACCAGAATGTTCCAGAACAATCTATACAGAAACGGCTATTCTAAACTTGTGATAAACAAAGCTCTAAAACGAGAACAAGGCTTTAAGCGAGAAAAAGGAAATCGCTTCAGCAGAATTTCCAACTTCAAAACGACTGTAGAACAGAAAAAGTAAAATGGAGTAACAATCTATAGTTTAAGATCAAATTCGCTTAAAACATTCACAAGAAAAGTATATTTGTCCAAACTAAGCGTTTCAATGTATTCATTGTTGGCAAATTTCTTTTTTTCTTGATTTTCAATGAAGCGCTCCAGTGAGCTCAGTCGATTTTGACGTAAGTGTAAATCTTTCGAACAAAAAGACTGGTACCAAGATAACCGAGCGCACCTAAAAATCAGTCGATGAATACATAATATCTATTTTACATAAACTTAATTCTATCAAGCAATTATTAGTTGATTCTTCTTGAATAAAACACTATACCGAGGTTAGTCATTTGACGGTTAAAACTTAGTTTCAGTTTTTTAACTGATTTTGCTTTGAAAGGTTAAAAATTGTAAACAAAGCTATAGACTCCTTTATGACTATCACGTTCGATCAACCTGAGTTCATTATAACGTTTAACCTATTAAAATTCTATTTAAAAAAAATCATCTTTGCAGACTTCCAAGTCAAATCTGCATAAATCTGAGATTCTTTTTGAAAAACTTTTAAGTTGAAACTTTTGAAGTAAAGCTACAGGCGAAACGCATCTAATGATGAATCGTAGAGGTAATGCGACAGGGTATAATTTGTATGAAGAAACTTTTTTAAACTAGGCCTTACTAAATACTTTTAAGCTTCTAAAGTCAAAGCAAATCATACAGCGGGTAGCGGATGCTGAAAATTCAAAACCGTTCATGGAAATTAATATTTAAAAAGTTGAAAACGATATTGCCCGTTTCCATTGAGGCAGTGCTTCGCAACCGGTGTATCTCGGCACACCACTATGCAACAAGTATGCAGCGGAATAACGGTAATCTAAACATATAAAATAGAAAACTTTTGTTTTTTTGAAATTGTTTTTTTTGAAACTTTACAACTGCAAGACGAGAAATGGAAAACCTTTTTAATGGTACCGATCAAAAAACGACAATTTAGTAAAAAATACAATAAAGCAGTTCATTCGCTGAAATGCGAATGAAAAAGACTGAAAAATTTAATTTTTTTACTTTTTTATAAGTAAAGATTTCTTTTTGGTCTTTTTCTTGATTTCGAACGCTCTTTGTCTTTAATATCCTAAAAAAATTTTAAAGAGTGGGATGGGAGAGATTCAGAGTGTGGAGAGATTCTGTTTGAAAAAAGATTCCCTTTGCAGATAAAAGGAAAGGTATACAAAAGCTATTAAGATCAGCTATGTTATAAGGAAGCGAAACGTGGTGTTTGTGAGAAAATTGCGAGTGTGGCGCCTTTGAACAAACCGCAGACCATGTTCTAACAGCGTGCCCTATACATCGGGCACCACATGGAGCACGAGATCTGACGGTTTTGAATACGAAACCCGATGCTGGCTTAATAACATCACTGCCAGCATCTGATCCAGGCAGCACAGCAGCCTGGGGTAGTAAAAGGATAAACCCTCGGCCCCAGTCCTGTTTGTGTCTGACCTGGAGTGGATAACCTCTTCAAACGACGACGACGAGAGAAAATGAAGTAGCTATTTTGAAAAGAGCAAAAAGATCTATAGTGAGGGCGATGTGCAGTGTAAATTTGGTGGACACGAGGACAACTGATGGACATGTTGGGATTAAAAGAAGCAGCAGATAAGCTGGCAAGGGCGAATGGTATGAAATGGTATGGTTATGTTTTAAGACGACCTGAGAAAGATGTTTCGATGAAGGCAATGGTACATGAATTGGATGGAAAACGTAAACAGTGCCGACCGAAAATGAAATGGAGGGAACAAATTGAAGAAAGCATGAGAAGAATTGGTTTATGGAAAGAAAATGCCGTAGATCGGTATAGGAAGACTTGCGAATGTTGTAAGATGCATCCGGCCACCTACATTCAGTGGGGAAATTTAAGCCGAATTAAATTTGGATTGTTATTGTTGTTGAAAAGATCTCTAAAGAATCTTTGCTAGTCAAAAAAGACATAAAATTGAAGTTTTTAGCTTTTTTTCGAAGCGTTCAAAATCAATCAAAGACCAAAAGAAGGTCGAGGGACGCCGCAAAATTTTGTAAGTTTTGTGAGTGTGCTGTGAGTGAAAAAAGTCGCAGAGCACCACTCAAAAAGACGATTTGATTTTCACGATAGTCCAATTTAGACTTAACGACGACCATTAATCCGCAGGTGATAGAGAAATCAAAGTATAATTATGTACATTTAGACAAAGGAGATGTAAAAATACATTTAATCGTTTAAAGCGAAACATGATTGTCGTTAGCTTTTGCATGAACCGAAAATACAGATTTTGTCATGTAATGATCAAATAATATATTTCCAATGTAATCTTTCGAACCGCAGAAAAAAACCTTTCAAGAAATAAATGGCAACCCTTCAAACGCGGTTGATCGGTCGTGTCTATCTCAAGAAAAGCCGATTGAAGTGAGAGTTAGTTTTAGGGAGATACAGAGTCAGTTTTTGAGAGAAAGTAGTTGGTTCAAAAGAAACTAAGTTCTTCTTGAGCATCTTGACAAATTTTTAAAAATTCCAAAAATTTTGGACCCACTTTTTGCATTGTTTTCGTTTTTGCGCGACGTTTTTTTCTCTTTTTATCTCTTAGAGGAACTAGTTTTGTTTCTTTTTACTCTCATTCCAATCGGTTTTTCTTCGAATTAGACACGACCCGGTTGATCGGCAATACATCGAACGGCGTCTACATACGTCGGGATGATGTGGTTTGTCAATGCCCGTGGGCAAACAGCGTCATCTCAGCCGCCATCGAGAACTAACAGGTTGGCTTTGCAAAAACTTGCCGGTTGGGTAGCAGTTGATCTTGCAGCTCTGTACTTTGTATTAGGTTGTAATAAAAATAATGGCTACTTGAAGTACTGCGTTTTGCAAAGCCATTTTAACATTGATTGTTGTTTATTCTAGGTCGATTTTAGTATACAAAATAATTGATGTGTGCTCTTAAAAATTTTTTAATTTAATTTCAGGCAGAAAAATTTTTTAAAGCATTAATGCTCTTAATAATGAACACAACAAAACTTGAACTTCACTTATGTTGCACGAGTTCAAACATGAACACAATACCTCCAAAATAGATATTGGCAGCAGTTTCCAAGACATTGTGCCCAAGTTTGAACTCATGCAACGTTAAGTAAGCCAAGGTCATATTTATTGTGTTCATCATTACGAGCTTCTATGCTTCGAAATATTTTCTGCCCGAAAGTAAAAAATGTTTAAGAGCACACATCAATGTATACCAAGATTGACTTACATAAACAACAAATACTATGTTAAAATAGCTTTGCAAAACGCAGTGCTTCAAGCGGCCATTGTTTTTGTAACAACCTAATACTACGCTCATTCGGTGATTACATTTTTTTTCGGCGACTGTTGTAAGAAAAAAAGCACTAATCAAAAGTTTAATTTTTCTACAATTACAAAGGCGTAATTAAATTGCGACAAAGAAGCAAAAGCACAAATAATTATGAGTCGTGTTAATTCGTTGCATCATTTTAAAAGTATTTAATTTAATCGATACAAAACACAAACAAAAAGCTTCTCGAGAAACGACGCTTCGTAAAACGAGCGACAGAGAAACTGACAACCGCGCAATTCAATAAACGATCGAGATTTCGGCCACTTACCGCACATCAGGCCGAGGCTTATGCTGAAAACGGCCATGTATCCGAAGTAGTACGTGGTTTGGAATAAGCCGTACATCCTGTGAAAAAGTAGTCAAGCTTTATTATTCGCAATTTTGACAATCTTGCGTGCTAGACTGGTACATCTACCTGGTTTTAAAGAAGAAATAGTAAAAGGAATAGATGTAGACGTATACTGACGTAGAACTAGCAGCGAGAAAACTGGTCCATTGCCTGAAAAAAAAAATTGCTCAATGTAAAACAGTGGCAAGATAGCAAACAAAATTAGAAACGTTAAAAGTTTGCAGAAGTGAAAACGTCTTAAAATCAAGCGAAAAATATTTTAAAATCGTTAAAAACTAGTTTAAATTGTGAAAGCTCAAGTCAAAGGTTTACTTACCATCTGTAATCTTCAGCATTGAGTAGAAAGTAAGTGCAAACGATGGTCACACATATAGTGACGATAGCTAAGATAAGTATGACGAGAAGCGTGAAGCCGTAGACGTAATAAATCTTGTAAGCCCAGAACGAAGTAAAGATGAAATACCTGCGCGAAATAAAATCAATTTTCAAGTTTGAAATTGAACCCTTCCCGCTAAACTGCAAAACACCTTTCAACTGGAGCAAAGCGAGGTTGTCATAACCGGCAACTTACATTTCAATAAAAATGGATCCGAAAGGCAAGATCCCCCCGAGACAGGAGATGACTGCTGGTTCCATGAACCAGCGCTTGCTTGGTATCGGACGAGGAACGGCGTTGACGCGACAGGGCGGAGTCGATCCGCCGGATATGTTTCGGCCCAAAATGGTTCCGATTAAATTGAGCGGAAGAATGACGAACAAAATAATGCATAGCATCGCAACCTGGAACGGGAGAAAGTCAGCATTACACGGATTGCTCCGTAAATCATTCCTAAGAATCGACTGGAAGAGTTGATTGCAAGAAAGCAACGAGGCGAACTTCGAATTTTACTTTCATATTTGCCAGCTCTGCTTGCCTTTTGCGTGCAGAATGACAAACTAGAAACGAAAATGCTTTGTCATCAAAACAAAACAAAATGCTTTGTCATCAGTACTATTAATATTTAGAAAAAATAGAAGCAAACCAAGAACTTCTAAATCAAGGACATGCATTGTCTATGTCCAGACTTTGCTAGCGAAGGCGATCATCTTTACTGTATAAGTGCTAATGTATTACTGAAATCAATTAATGATTGGTCCGTAATTGCTTCAGACAAAAGCATTAAAACGTTTAAACGCATATTGAGGGATAAATACCCAAATATGTGATACCATGCCCACAGAACTACCCTTGAGTGAAATACCTGAAACCTGCCATATACAGCGCTAAATAGACATAAATATTTAATATGACATGAAAACTTTCACACATAAAAATTACAGTTATAAGAAATAAAAAAAACTTTTCAATTGCTAATAAACTTAATCGGACAAGCGCGCTTTCTTGATTGATGTCTGGAGGAGGACGGCGTTCTTTTGCTGATCCTTTTCCAAGTTATGCAGACCTTTCAAAAGTACATTTGCCACGTGTCGTCTGAGCTTGTCACTAGTGTTCAGGTTATTGTAGTCCTCCATCACTTGCAGAATCATCATGAGTCTCCTGCAGCAGCAGGCCCTGTGTCTGGCTTTGGTGATAAAGGCAAGTCCACATCGCACAAGGTCAAAAGTGGTTTGGTGGGGGATTTTCAGGGAGCCTCGTGAAACTTCGGAGATAAAGGCACTGACTTCTGTTGAGACTAGTTCATCCTCCTCATTGAAGATCAGGTGTTCCTCACACTTTTTCTCCAGCCACCCTGCCACATAGGCTGCACTGCTTTCCTCATGGATAGAGAGTGAAGGCTCAGTGCAGTCCTCAATGAAAGTGGCGTCCTCAGCATCGATGGCACTAGTAACACACGTGTGAGCCATGGTTTCCCCATTTACGTCCAAGGTCTCCAGATAAGAAGCGGCATGTCTAGCCAGGCGTTTTTTGCAGGCAGTCAAGACATCCCCAGAAGTCATAAAAGCATTTGCACCAGTCGATTGCCTGTACACAGAAAATTCACCCTCTATCCTGTCACTCTGCAGCTCACGAAGAAGTACATACTGGAAGCCAGCATGGGTCAGGAGGTGTGCACAAATGGAAGTCAGGCCTTGCATGGTCTGCACAAGTGCTTTCTTAGTGTCATGGGTTACACACTACTTTCTGCCTTTTCCGTGCCCAGAAGGGGCTTTCTGGAAAATCTGTAGATAATCGGACAAGTTGGTAGTGGTGTGGTCCTGAACATGCCGGTGGGGATCATTTAGCCTCACTTCTTGATGTTTTGTTGACACATTCACAACATTCCACCAATTAAGCACAAATTGAATAAAGTCGGCTGTGTCGCCACACTTCTGGAGCCTGAGGGCAGCTTCAACTTTGTCGTTGAAAACTTTCAACACGTACTGGACATTCTGCAGTTGAAGTTTTGAAGGTCGAACAGCAGCATCTGTCAGGGGAGATGTTTTCAAAAGGTTTGCCTTCTCAGCATCGTATAGCTTTCTGACGTCGTTGAAGGAACCAGTGACTTGGTTGTCGAAAGTCATCTTTTGGCAAGCCTCTGAAACAAAAGGAACAAACAGTAAAATCATCTCATGCTGGCATTTTTTGTTTTGGTGCTGCAGTATTCATTTCATTTTTTTTTCTGTCACTGATTAAACAAAACTTTTTCACGTAAGAACTACATGAAGATATAATTATTTTGTAAGTGCTTTTTCTTAGGCTATTTTAAGTAAAATCACGAGTAATAATTGTTCGCTGTTGGTACTTAAATTTTTTTGCAAATCATATTTTTATAATAGATACGAAGTCTTTGCATAGATAATACTATTTAAATTTCTTATTAAGAGCAATCAAAATTGACAAATCTACTTATTGCGCAAAAAAACTCTCACAAACAGAAATGTCGAAATACAGCAAAACGCAGTCCAATGCATGAATACCAACACAATTAAAAATTAAATAAAAAAATCACGGAATTGTTATTCTTTTTATTCGTCAATTAAGTTCCAGTTATAATCAAAGATTTTCATTTAAAATAAAATAATTTTCTTTTAAGCTTTTTTTCAAAATTTGTATTAAAATGTTACATACAGCAAATCAAAAATAGTGTAGACTCACCTGATATCCAGTTGTTTCTTATGCACTTCAATAGATGCACTGTGTCAAACAGTAGGTACCAACTCCGTGTGTTATCTAAAGGATGAGTAGCAGTGGCAGGGTAATCCGACTCTGATGGACGATCGAACATCTTGCAGTAAAGCTGGTTGATCTTGTGGTTGTCTGTGATGGACCCAAGAACAGTGCCTCCAGCCTGTTCTACAACCATGGCAGCCTGCTTCACCACCTCAAATTGAAAAGAAGCTGTTAATTTATGGACAGGTGTAACAGATACCATGATGCTGGGGCCTCGATGAAGACACTTGGACATGACGCAAAGCATTGAAGTGGCTTTTGCGTTGTGGTCATTCTTGGCCATGCCACTGAGGACTCCTCCGGAGAAGGCTACTGTTGGCCGAATCTTCATCTCGTCAACTAAGAGAACTACATTTTTCTGTTGAGGCTTTTGAAGTTTGGCAAACGTCTTTGATAAAATGTCCTTCACATTCACTGAAGAGACGACAGCTTGCAATTTTCTTCTACTTGGCAAAACTAGATACTCACGGAGTACTTCATAATTGCAGTGTGGAAAAGATCCCACAGCAAAGCAGTAGTCTTTTACAGTAAAATTTTTGTTGACTAGAAGCTTCAAATTATTGATAATAAAATCGATTTTTTTGCCTTTTTTTTTGTCTTCAGTTTCTTGAGCCTGAAGCACAGTAACTACTTTCTTCAACACTTTATCCAGAGGAATTTTATAGTTAAAGCAAGTATGCACAACAGCATAAAACTGTGAATAGGAACTGAGGCCATTATTGGGGTTCAATATAGTTCCTAGGGGTACGCGAATTCCACTCTTGTATGCAAAACACGTAAGAGGAGAACATAGCGTTGACTTGTTTTCAACCAGAACAGTCATTTCGCATTCACGAAAGTCAGACGACATAAAAAGGAAAGCACACCTGTCAGATCTTCGGGTAATCACAACATTGTTATATTCCTTGTGAAGTTTCTTGTCAGGTAGAAATTCACTGAACGACTTGATCCTGTCTCTGGCCATAAAAACGTCAAGTTGTTTGTCTACTTGCTTTGCAGGGCGAGGAGGGATTTGGGGGGTCGGCAGACATGAAGCAGGTACATCAAAAATGCTAGGTGCAACAGCTGGTCTTGTTGTTCCACCTGGCAGTTTCTTCATTGGAGGATTTTGTGGCCAATGCTTCTCACAAATAAAAAAAGATTTAGCATTTGCAACATTAAAGTCTTTGCGAGGAGGAATCACAGCCAGCCACCTCTGCCTCTCAGGATCAAGCCTGGGCAGTTTGAATATTCTACGTTTTGATAAAAGGTCGTAGTTTCCTCTACAATTCACAATTCCACATTTATTCGGCATAATTACGTAAATTAATGCTCTTCGAAAAAAGAGAAAAATAATTATCAATATTACTCACAAACCTTGACCGGTCTGACCGGCCGGTAAAAACCGGTCGAAACCTTTTGTTTTTTGACATTACAAAGTATATCATTTAAAACAATTTTATGGATTGTTTTGTTTCTAAAGTTATTTAACAACGCGATTTCTGAAATGGAGAGTCGTCCGTGATGAAAATTTACCATGTCGGCCGTAATGAAAATTTAGTACCGCAGCGTAGTTAAATCTAACCTATTCTTTGACCTCCTAACCCTCACCCCTATAAGGGTGAGGGTTAGGAGGTAAAGGTATAGTGGGTGTAAAGGTATACAGTAAGTTAGGGTGAGGGTTAGGAAGTCAGGAGATAGCTTTAACTACAAAAAAATTTTCATCACGGCCGACTCTCCATTTGAACCCGATTTCTTAGTGTGAGTAAGTTTGAAAAAATTGTAAAAAGTGGTCAATATGCATGGAAAATTCACTTGTCATTTATTCAGAATGATGGGAAAAAGTTGAGCCCTCGACAGTTGAATATCTTTTTCTAGTAGTAGTAGGCCCTAGAGCCCTAGGCCTACGACTCAACTTTATCTTCTTTATGTAAGTCGTATTTACTGTGCGTTCTACACTTAAATAAAACAATGATTGATTGAGGAGGTCACCTAAATTTTCTGAAATTTTGATAGCTTTGAAGTAACACTACCTGACTACATTTTACGACCACTTGCAGCGACGCCGTTGATTTGACAAGTAACAACCCTTAAAAAACAGTCAATTACCAATCAGAACAATGCGTTTATCTGCCGGCCAACCGGAGAATGGTGTCGCCGGGTCACTAAAATAGCCTATTATCTTAAACAGGCCTAAATAGGCCTACCTATTACCTAACACTCGCCTATCCCTATGCCAACCAGTTTTGACACTCCACCTAACTTTCCTCAATTTGCTATAAATTTTAATGCTGTTCTTATTTAATTTTAAAAATCATTAAACGGTATTTCTTATTATTCTTTTTAATTATAATGAAACTTGAGTACACCTTACTAGGATTAAACTGCCTCGGTAACATACATTTAAATTTTCGTAAATGAACCTACCATAGTTAGCATTGTAGATCACAAAGTCTACCCTATGATGTAACAATAAGCTTTTATCGGCTGTGCAAATTAATAGAAAAAACAGTCGCCTTCGCTAGGATTATCTGAAACTAGCGCCTGCATGTCCTTGATTTAGAAGTTCTTGAAGCAAACATAAATGTCGGATATTGGTACGAAGCAAGAGTATTGAGGGGCTTCATCAGAATGTAGCTTTCTCATTCCACACCACATTTTTTGGAAAATAAATTACTTGATTTACTAATTTAAGATAATATTATTTCGATATCCAAAAGCTTCCTCTCATAATGGTAACAATCGAAAAAAATTTGTCGGCAGCGTGGTCGAGTGGTTAAAGCGCCCGGCCTCATGACCAACACGGTCTCGGTTCGAAACCCACTCGCGCCATTCTGTTGTGTCCTTGGGAAAGACACTTTACGGCACATTCCCCTGCTACCACCAAATTATAGTCATATCTCTATTAAATTACAAGCGGACAGCAATATCTTGGTATCTCCGGAAGCAGGTCGAGGTAATTGTCTACCCTATGTATTAGCACCTCCGTCGCTTTCCTGCGAGTCAGGAGGATAAATATAGAGATAAAATATAAATATAAAAATAAATCTGATGTCACAGGGCCACTTTTATTTTGTTTTAAAAAAGTTTGTTTTGGCTTAAAGATTTTGATCGATTGTTGCAGTTGTTATTGACAAATCTTGGTTAAAATGTTGCACAAACGTCAATTTGCATTAATTCTGTATAATTGTACTTAATCTCAATTAGTTTTGTAAATTAGTGATCCACGATTATGAACACTGCTAAAAAGCGTTCCTCTGCATAACAATAAGATACCAAGAACATCAACGTGACATTCACGTGAATCGACGTAAATCGCAAACAACATTCACGCATCAGCAATTAAGATGTGGATGTGAACGTTTTTACAACAAACACACATAAAAAGACACAACTCCATATTAATTACATAAATTAACGATTTACTTTTGGAGGAGCTTAAATTGACAGACAATTCGTAAAACCAAATAGATCAGGGATTTCTGTGGTGAAAACTGCGCGGCCATAGAGTGGCGTGTAAATGTGGCGCAAAGTGGGTAGATTATTGTAAAACATGTAGAACTTATACTGCTGAAGCACGAAGTTCTACAAGTGACCCTAAGGGATCACAGCCTGAAATGTTTAAGAATGCCTAGTATAGGTTGTACAAACAAAATATTCTACTCAAAAAATTATAAAAATAAAAATCGATTTTTTTGTAAATTAAATTTGGTGAGGTAAAAACTAGAGAAATTATGACTTTGTTTTGACCTAGAAAACTCATTAAAATGACTCCAGAGAAACTGGAAATTTTTATTCTGTAACTGATATCGTGCAACGAGTTTTTAAAAATCCCAGGACTAACAAACATGTCCAAATTGGATTTGTAAACAAACAAGTATGCATCAGAAGTGAATCAAAAGTTGACAGGGCAAATTAAGAGTAGAAGATTTAAAATATAACAGTGTAAAAGATTCATAGCTGCAACAGAGAAACAGACGCAAAAGCAACTTCTGGCATATCAGAGCAAAAAAATGCCTATGTTTTTTGCACGGTACCAAGTAACCGGCAGAAGAGAAATGCCACCCATGCATCGTCAATAACGGACACGAATCCTTTTCCGAGCCGCTGAGGATCAAGCCATCAGTTCAAACAGCACTATCACTACGGTAGAGGGTAAATACAAAAAGGGCGACTTAATCACGAATGTTCAAATCAGTGCGAAAACAAGGAGCCGAAAAGGCGAATATAGGTGAAGCGAGAACAACACTTGACCGCCTCCGACAACGTTAAGCAACAACTCACCATCGTTCCAAAAGGAATCGCGCGAGACGCGTGGTAATACATTGCTATGAAGTTGATAAAGAAGGCCGTTCCTGAGACCAGGGCCGGCAGCAACATGGACCCAATTACCATTTGCTTGATCCAGAGTCGGCCTGTAACAACGTGAAACGTCATAATGGCGTCCAGTAGACAGCAATTAAACGCGAAGGTCACTCACCTCCCATCCGGGCATAGAGAGAACCCCCAACGTAACCGTTGACGGGGGAGAGTGACGCGAACACGAAGACAGCGGTGCTCACGACCGTACCACGTCTGCATTGAAAAGTTATGTTAGTTAAAAAAAGCTCTGAGGTCATATTCGTCCGCCGCACAGTTTTAGCCTCTCAATCTCGAATGGATTTGCTTGTAGACAACATTTACTCTTGGCTGATCCGTTGTTAGAGATTGAATTAGTCTTGCATACGACACGAAACCGTCATGGCAAACCTCTTCGCAAATTCATGTTCAATTTTGTTTTCGGTTATATCTTGGAAAGAGTGGGCCATGACGCGATCCGAACATTCTAGCTACAATCATTCGTTGGTTTTTGTAATGGTGCAAAATTAAACCGAAAGTAGCCACAAATTTATTTTTAAACTTCTGATTTCTATACGCACTAAGCAACATTATAACACGAGATTAAGAAGAGTTAGATACAGCAATAAGGAAAAAGAGAATTCCATCGCAAAATTGCAAAGATCATTAACTATTCCTTTCAAAATACAGGGTGTCCCACAAAAAAGTTTATTTTTTAATTTTTAACTACTTTTGTTTTAGAGCATTTGACTCTTTTATTTTTTCAGGTTTTATTCTATGGTAATAGGAGTTTTATACCTGAAATTTTGAAGCCTTTATCTTAATCATGCCTTTCACAATTGAGTCCAGTGACCTTAGCCCACTGGACTTTTTTCTGTGGGGCTACGCAAAAGATAATGTCTATAAAAATAAGCCTACCTCTATTTCCGAACTTAAACAAGAAATAACTACGTTCATGAGAGCCATTTCCGCTGACACATGCAAAGCAGTAATTCAGAATTTTGCTGTGAGAGTAAGGGAATGCCTTCTGCGCCATGGCGATCACATTGAGCATGTTATTTAAGCAGCATCATCAAAATATATGACTATTTTTATGCTCCAGTAACATCAGCTAAGTAAAATGGATAACGACAATTTTGATGGCAAACAAATCTCCAACACATTATTTATGCACGGTGAAACTTTCATTGCTTCATCTTTACAAGTTTTTGCGTTACAAAAATTTTAAAAATAAACTTTTTTGTGGGACACCCTGTACGTAATTATTTTATTAAAGTCGCGCACGAGAAAGTCAAGGTCGATCACCAAACCTCGTTGCAACAATGAAGTAGTTTGAACTACGACTAAGAAAATGAAAAGCAACGGCTGCGAGATTTCCGTCAGCAGCGCCGCACTTACTCCGTGTAGAGATCGCCGATCATGACAAAAAGCACGACCGCGAGCGACGCGGCGAGAATGTGCGATCCGGAACCGACAAGCGACGCGAAAAGCAAGCGATGCGGAGCGGGGCGGAAGACGTCGCCGTGGATTTGCTTCCAGCCGTACTCGTCGCCCAGATCTCGTTCCTAAACGATACGTCACACAACAGGATGACGTCGACGTCGGGAAGCCACGACACGATCTTGCAAAAACGAATAAAAGCCCGTTTACACTACGAGCGTTGGTGGGAGTATTCTTTGTTTGTTTTATTGATTTTTTTTCTTTTCTTAGCGCTTTAGCGCGAAACAAAAAAATCAATAAAATAAACAAAGAATACTCCTACCAACGCTCGTTGTGGAAACGAGCTCAACTCCAAAGACTACAGCCGTACTATGTCGTCCAAGTCATCGTCCTTGCTGTAACGAGCGTAGTCCTTTCGCAGAGTCCTCATCAAAATCATGGTCACAAGACCCACGAGGAAGATGACCATCATGAAAGAGTTGAATATCGAAAACCAATGTATCTAAAACAATGACGTCATTTCAATCATTTCTTCCATTTAAGTTTGACCTAATTTAACAATAAAGTTTTTTTCGGTCAAAAACTGAAGAGAAGTAGTGCACTATCAGCGATAAAATACAAAACCAAATAAACGCATCTAGTTGCGCATTATACGCCGACGTCTTTCAGGGTAGCAGGGTACAAGCAAATATGCAAAGCAAATATGCAAAGCTAAACGGAACTATCGTCAAGGTTTTGTGATAATACCATCGTGACGCAGAAAATCTTTTTTAGTTGAATTTAAAAGTTTGGTGGAAACTTTCGCAATAACTCAATGCCATGGCAAAAGGGCACGGAAGCGTATTCGAACCCACAGCCGAGCGATCAATAATCCAGAGAGTCATTCAGCGTTGCATTATGGAGAGACTGTTAATTGAAATCATGAAAACAACGAAGTTGGTAATCGAGAGGCACAAGATCGAGTTAAAACGTACCCGGTGTTGGAAGAATTTGGGGTCGAGGTATTTTTCGTAGCGATCGCGAAAAGGAACATCGGACAATTTCCATTCAACCTGTACCAACGAAAAAATGTTTTAAGGTCTTCAAATAACACAAACTCAAAGACTTAAAAAGTATTAACAAACATAGTATAGTATCTAACGAAAAACAATGGACTGTAAACAAGCAAGCAAAAAAATTAATACAATCAAGGCATCAAAATTAAAAAATCAAAATTTCTTCGTAGCCAAGTAAAACAAGTAAATATTTCCGCTTTCCTACCACTCAGTTTAACCAAAGTTGATGCATCCCACTATTACTACCACCGACGCGTTAAGTGTACAATGTACGAGGGTCAGTCAATAAGTAATGAGACTTTTTTAATAACTCAAGTTTGCAATGACTGGTAATCAAAAAATGCTTTTTTATTTTTCAACATAGTCTCCCTCCTTTGCAACACACTTGTTCCATCTTGATATTAGATTGTCTATTCCTTTGGCATAGAATTCCGTGGACTGGGTCCTTAGCCAGTTGCTCACAGCAGCCTTCACTTCTTCATCAGTCTGGAAGTGAATTCCCCTCATACTCTCTTTGAGTGGGCCGAAGAGGTGAAAATCAGATGGTGCAAGGTCTGGGCTGTAGGGTGGGTGTGTTAGAAGTTTCCAGCCTAAATCTTCAATTTTGGCTAGGGTTCTTGCTACTGTGTGGGGCCTTGCATTATCCTGAAGGAGAATCACACCTCTTGATTGAAGTCCTCTCCGTTTGTTCTTAATGTCTTTTTTCACTTGAGTTAGCAGCTCACAGTAGTTCTCTGAGTTCACAGTATTGCCCCTTTCCAAGAAACTGATAGTGATCGGCCCATTTCTGTCCCAGAACACAGTGAGCATGACTTTCCTTAAACTTTTCTGAGATTTGAATTTTTTCTTCATTGGGGAAGAAACATGCTTCCACTCCATTGATCGTCGTTTCGATTCAGGTTCATAATGAAAGACCCAGGTCTCATCAGTTGTCACTATTCTCGATAGAAATACATCTCCCTCCTTTCTGTATCTGCGTAGTGATGCTCTGGAAGCCATCAGGCGCTGCATTTTGTGATCATCCGTTAACATCTTTGGAACCCAGCGACAGCTGACTTTTGAAAAACGCAGCTTCTCACGCACAATTGCGTACATTGTGCCATGGGAGATGTCCAAGTTTGTAGCAATTTCATCTAAAGTGACCCTTCTATCAGATTTGATCAGGTCTTCAACTGCCTGTACTGCTTCTGGGGTAGAGACATCCACAGGTCTTCCACTTCTCAGATCATCAGTAATGCTTTCGCGTCCATCTTTGAATGCTTGCACCCATTTGTAGAAGTTTGCTCTAGACATACAGGAAGGACCATATTGTCTTTGCATTCTAGACAGAATCTCACATGATTTTACACTCTCTGCCAACAGAAATCTGATGACTCCTCTTTGTTCCAAGCATGAGCTGTTTCCTAGCCTAGTAGTCATTTCAATTTATCGTCACACCTACAGTAATCTGAAAATAAACAAGTTTTGTTGTAAATAAGATGACAACTCCATTCATAATCATCACATAAAATTTCAGTTGCATAACTCCAAGAACACCAAAGTAATTGAGAAAGTCTCATTACTTATTGACTGACCCTCGTACATGCAAACCTTCAAGTGACATTACAAATTTACTAAAAGGCAATTTTTTTCCGCGTAGTAAAGAGAGCGCTGGAAGTTCCCTTCTATTACTTATTATTTACCATTCTACATATTTAGATAGCATACCGTTGGTTTTTTTTTACTTTTTAAAGCCTAAAGGTTTTTTTTTGAAGACTTTCCAGCTAAATTAGCTCTAAAGATTCATAATTATAGTACATTTTTTTTTTATATAAAAAACAAACCTGATATGTGAACTGAATGTTTTTATTTGGCTCTAATTTCACTTTATTGTCACTTGTCAGGTTTATATCAACAATTTGATTGCCATTGTATCCGATCTCTAATTTCTTGTGAGTCCACAAAAAATATTCATCCATTGTTTCATCAGCTTCTCCGACTATGCCTGAAAAGAATTCATGGGATTTTAAACTTGGCAACAATATCTTTGCGATAACAAGCTATTCTCAGCGGCCATAAAAAACAACATTTTTATTTATGATGACATTACATTCAACATATTCTTTTTAATTTTTTTTTTTTTTTTTATCTTTGTTGTCTTACTCAAGATACTGAATATGTCTTTCCTCATCTAAATTAAATTGAGTACTTTATGAAATTCATTTAACAGGTACAGCTTTTAACAGCTCGGTTAATATATATTATTTATGGATTAATATAACAACATGGCAATGCAAAAACCCAAAAAAATGCATAAGGACTGTGTTACTTGCTAATGTTGGGGTATCTGTTTTATTTAAATAGTAGTAGAAAAACCAGCTTCTTGTCAACCTCCAGTTAACTGTTTTTTTGAGTTATGCTTATGCACCAATTTATAAAATACTTCAATTATGCTTGTAAGTGATTTTGGCAATATTTTATTCAAACATCATGCAATAACACATATAAGTGTACGACATACAAAATATGTACATATAGTAGAAATATAACGTCAATTACCCCAAATCGGAAGATCGTCCATGTACATCTGATACCAGTAATGATTTTTTACGGCATAAACAAATGCTTCATACTTTTTTTGGTCCAAATCGACATCACAATATTTTCTTTGAAAAACATTATCTAAAAAAATGTTTCTTGAAAAATCGAGCGCTCATTTATGCAAGTGAACAAAGATAGTTTTTCAACTCTGTACTTTTTCTTTTCTTGCATGCAATATTATTAAACAATTACTATATATACATGCATGTATGTATAGGCAGGGTTACTATTTCGTGCTAATTTCTAAGACTTATGTTTATTTTTAAAAATTGTCTTGGGAAAATTTTTAATGTGCTTATTTTCAGGGGTGCCAGAAGCTGAGGGCAGGGAGTACTTGCTTATACCAAACAATTTTGGGGTAAAAAATGAAGATTTTGGACACTGATTAAAAGTGACAACTTTTTTTTAAAGATCACTACGTTTTTTGAAATAGAGATTTTGGACACTAATTGAAAATGGTAAACTTTTTTGGGGAGGGAGACAAAAGTAGAGTTTCAGTTGTGCTTATTTTTTGGTTAGTTCAGATGGTGACCCTGTGTATAGAAGAAGTGGTAAGATTGACAGTAAAGAGCTATATATATATATATATATATATATATATATATATATACATACACCAGTTAAATTGAAGTTAAGAATTCTACCACAACACTAGTAATCTTTTTTATTAAATTGTCGGCTCAGAGTTTTAAAAAAGATGTGAAAAAGAATTAACCTATATTAGGATCTTTATTAACTTTTTTTTTGTGTACCATTTAAAAAAATATGGTATGGCTCTACTGCAGTGATTTCCAAAATTAGCCCAAACTACAAAAAAAGTTACACTATATTTTGTACAAAAAAGTATTCATTCTAAAAACGTAGGAAAACAGCATGTTTTACTAATGAAAACCCAAAAAAAGTCAATGCAATAATTAGTAAAAATCAATCTGATGAGAACTTTTACAATTAGTACAGCTATATGCAATGAGGTTTACTTTTGGATTGGTCGAGTCCTGAGATTGAGTTAGCAACATGGTTGAGTGGTTAGAATGCTGTGATTGTGATTGACATGGTCTTGGTTCAAAACCTACTTGTGCCATTATGTTTTGTCTTTGGGAAAGACATTTTATGGCACTTTCTCCTGCTTGGTGGTTTTGGCAAGCAGTTTTAAATTTCAGTCGTATCTTTATAAAACTAATAAAATAAAATATTTCAATTGGACAGCAATATCTTGGCATCTCCAGAAGCAGGTCAGGATAATTGCTTGTCCTATGTATGAGCGTCTCCATCACTTTCCTGCAAGTTAGGAGGATAACTATAGAGAAGAAATGAGATGAAAAGATTACTTACAATGTTAATCATAATAATCATAACACAACTTAGACAAATATGATGCGACAATTACTCATCCATACTGCATCAATACAGCAAATACAACAATCTATTATCTAATATTGCTACAATTTTATGAAAGTTTAGATTTAAAAAAAAAAATTGAAACTTTATTGCATTGCTTACAGTTACAGTTTGAAAAAATTATATTGCTTTTGGCTTATCTTATCTTTTAAAAACAATCCGAATTTAGATTTTAGATTTAGACTTTAAAAAATTTAAGTGTATCGTGTATGATAAGTACACAACATTTCAGTACATTTATTAGCAAAATGCATTTAAAAAATGAGTACTGAAGTTGTATTTTTAAAACATCATTATCTGGTTTTTATCACAAATGCTGTACATAAACAGGAAACTTTAATTCTTGCACATAATTGAAATTATTCAAACATCACAGTGTCTTCTTGATGGATTAGCAGTTAAAGAGGAAATACTGGCAGAATCATCAACTCTTTGCAACTCCATACACATCATACAAAAGCTTTTGTGGCCTTACAAATCACAGATTGAAATTTTGTAAGTGGAAGTATTTTACTAGGCTACTTTGATGATCAACATCATGCAATGGCAACCTGATGAGTCCAAATAAGGATGAAGCAAGCCTGTTAGTGCTTGCTCATTGTTAAATCGTGATATAAATTTATTTTCACTATCAATGCAATACATAATTTTTAATTTTTTTTTAAGCTTAAAAATATGCAAAAGTAAATAATATTATTTAAGGAATGTAAATTCAATAAACTTCTCGCATAAATATACCATTAAACAAAAAGCACATTTGAAATCAATATTAGATACCTTTAAACTTGATGTCTAAACCACTGTACTTTAATTCAACACCTTGCAAAGCATCACCAAGATTTTCATGATGTCTGTCAAGTTTAATCTGCTTTTCTCCCTTGCAAAAAGGCAAGCTGAAATATCATAAAAATCAAAACCATTAACAAACATATTAACAATAATTTGTTTATAACAAACCTAAAATATTCATATGTTTCTTGGCGATTGTGATAGGGTCCAACTGTATTCATCCACAGGTATACATCTTCACCATCGTTATACTGTATGAAAAAACATATAAAGCTTAATATCATTATCTTTAAAATTTTTATTACAGAACAAGAAGAAACAAAAAAAACTTTTAAAAAAGCATTAATAAGATGTTAACATTTATAAATAAGTAAACTGCTAAAAACTCTATTTTGGTACTAAATATATAAGTAAAAATACAAAAAATATACATTGAAACTCCAACATTTCAATTATTCAGTCACACTAAAAATTATAAAAAATAATCCAGAAACTTAACAAATTTTGAAGCAAAGTGCTCAGCTACACCTTTGAATTAAAACAATTGTCAGCAGCATGGTGGAGTGGTTAAAGTGCTGGAATTGTGATTGACATGGTCTCAATTAAAAACCTACTTGCCATTCTCTTGTGTCCTTGGGAAAGGCACTTTATAGCACTTTTTCCTGCTTGGTGGTCTTGGCAAACAGTTCTAAATTTTGGTCCTACCTCTATTAAATTTCAAGTAGACAGCAATATCTTGGCATCTTTGGAAATAAATTGGGATAATTGCTTACTCTATGCATTAGCGCCTCCATTACTTTTTTATGAGTCAGAAGAATAAACACAGAAGTAAAATAAAAATAAATTCAAATAAAAAGCTGGAATATGAAGGTTTGAATAGAGCAAAAGAAAAGGTCTAAGAATTACTCAAAGCAATTGATAACAAAAAATGCTACAAGTAGTAATGGCATTTGTTGTCTATTATTTTTATAACAATGCCGAGTTTTCTTTCATGCAATATAAACAAAAGAAAATCTGAATTTTATGGAAAACTTATCTATATTTTTTTCAATAACTTCTTTCAAAAGCAACTTAACAAAATAGTTTCTGAATAATTAGGGCTTTTCCAGGTATACTAATAATAATGACAGCACAAAGACCCTTGAAGGGGTTAAAAAGGTTAAATGCAACCAAAAAAATTTTTGCATTTTTTTCTAATTTAAACTTTTTTTAGTTTGTTTTTTTAAAGTCTATTGACATTTCCATTTTTTACATTGACAACCAGAAGGACATGCTACCTTCCCATCATAGCAGCAGCGTTATCAACAAATTTGTGGGCCACTATGATAGTTTGTACATTGGTTGCACATCCTGTTGCTTGCCAGAACATATTAAACAGCAAATCCCCAAATCTGTCACTAATCTTCCCACTCTTGGAGCTGCAACAGTCTTCCTTGCCTTTGCAAAGCTAATGATAGCTCCCAACACCACCTTCTTCCTGAATCTTCCATAGGCAAACATCATTCAGAGAAGATGAATGTGCTCTTTCTTACAGTGACAAATTTTTTATTCTTGTTTAAAGAGGTTCTACCTTTCATCTTTCATTATAGAGGCTGCTTTTATCAAAAAGATTTTGTCTATGGTATGAAGCTCTTTTAAGCTTTCTCTCTCTGGTACTTAATAAATCAGTTCAGCTTGCTTTTTATCATGACAATTTCTTATGATGATAAAAAGGTTAGGAAATAACTTTAATTCTACTTGCTATTTTTAAATTTTGTACATCCAATTGTTCCTTATTTTATTTATAACTTCTAATTATATTTTGTGTGCATTACTCTTGTATGTTTTTTAATATAATTTCAACAAATGGCCTTAGTTTTCCTGCATTATAAGAAAACATGTTTTTTGAATTAATTCGAGGGAAAGCAAAAATATAAGCACTTTTGTGTGTGTGTTTTTTTTGTTGTTCAAGAGTTAGTGGTGATAACAAAACATGGAATAACTCACAAAGTACTGATCAAAAAAGTGTTCTGATTTTACAACAAAAAAAGAACCCAATCAAATAGCAGGAAACTTAAAGAGCTATCAACCTCTGATTCACTGATTGACAACCATGCAGTAATCTGAGTTCAAAGCTAATTGTTTGTTTTTTTTTATTAAATATTGCCATTATGCTATTCCTAAAACATCAAAAAATATTAGAACATAAAAAATAAATTTTCAAGAAAAAGTAATTAAGTATGCAGTAGTCAAGATTTCAAAATATGTTGCTTTCCTTTTTTAAAACTAGGTTGCAATATAGCTTAACACAAACCAACTAGTGACAACCATTTAGTGCAAAAATGAATAAGGTAAAAAATTTGTTAATGCAATTCTCTTCAAAGAGGTAATTTATTGATAATTTTTTTATGCTTTTGAAGTAATTTAAAATGAATCATCCGTGCTTGAAATGGGGTGATTCACAATAGTTTTAAACTTGAAGACAATTTTAGTAGAAATTTTGGTAAAAAACTATTGTTTACTGCTCTCTAGTGTTTAATTTATTTTATTTTATCTCTATATTTATCCTCCTGACTCGCAGGAAAGCAATGGAGGCGCTAACACATAGGGTAGGCAATTACCCCGACCTGCTTCCGGAGATACCAAGATATTGCTGTCTGCTTGCAATTAATAGAGATATGACTGTAAAACCATTTAGTGCAAAACCTGTAGTTTTTTGTATTTATCAGAAAAGTATATGGTGAAAATGTAAACAGGTATCAGCAAAAACAAAATGCCCATTTTTAAAAAAAGGGGACTGGACACCAGTTTCATTTGATTTGGATCAGTACTTTGTGAGATACTCTATGTTTTGTTATCACCATAAGTCTTGCACACTCTTGCACAAAAAAACACACATAAAAGTGCTTATATTTTTGCTTTCCCTCAACAAAATTCAAAAAACTTTTTTTTAATCATGTAGAAAAAGTAGGAACGTCCATTAAAAATTTTTTTATTTTGATTAAAAACAGCATACTCTGGTGGCAAAACACCTTTAAAAACTGTGTTTTACTCTTTAAAAAAAGGATTGCTTGGTATTCAAACTTGGTCTGATCAACAATAAAGTTTACAAAAGTTATTTTTCTAATCTAACTTCACCAACAAAAAAGGTAGGCTTGATTATGCACCCTATTGTATGTCATAGTAAATACAGCAATAAATAGAGTATTTTACAAATTAAAAAATTAACACTGAGTTTGAAAAATTTGCCCAATATTTTATGATCAGGATTGATATCAAAAAAGCAGAATCACAATTTTAAGACCAGAGTTAATTCTTTTTAAAATTTTAGTTTTAAAAATTGCACCTTGATTATGAAGCTCATTGAAATCTAAATGTTATCAGAAAATTCTGGCATGATTACAATATTACAAACTTATATAATTTTTGTACAATAACAAGTTAGTAACACAGAAAATTTCTTAAGCAACTATTACGAATTAGTCAAAAAATTGAAACATTTTTTGTAGTGTATAAAGTAATTACAAAAAAGCATTGATAATTTCAATTTATTAATTGCCCTCTTAAGGAGTTGCACTGTAAGTATTTTAATAAAAAATCTTTTGAAATCAATCTTCAGTTTTTGCAAAAAGTTGTAGTATTTAAAAAGATTAATTCTCAAATAATTTTTATGTGTTTTAAAATGCTTTTAAGCTTTAATTAAGCATATCACAATTTTTATTTTTTTCAAATTCAATAACTTATAGATTACTAAATGAATCTTAAAAAAACTTTATCAAAACTCATTTAATCAAGGTCAGGATTAAATTAAAATTTTCAACATCAGTTTTAGCATTACTTGAAGTCTGATTTTATAGAATTCTAATTCTGAAATCCTGAAATAAAGAATCCTGAGAATAGTTATAAACCAGAGGTCTGCTAAAAGCAAGTCACCACCCAAAGTTAAGCTGCAAAACATAACACAGTGGGTCACCAAAAAATGTAAAAGATAATTGACTACAAAAAATGTTTTTTTTTTTTATTATGGGTGAAAATTTTATTTGGAAAAAAATGGTTAAGTTGTGAGAAATTTAATGATGACTCTTGGGATTGCCCTGAAAAACATTAATGGACTACTGCTGTAAACTATCAATAGCATGTGTAAGTCATTTCCAAAAGGAACAATACTAAATTTCACTCAAAAATAGCAAACTTAATATGGCTGATTAATAAGCAGTTGGTCAGGTGGATAATTGTGTTAGTGCAAGATAGAAATGCTAAAATGACCAGCATCTAATTTAACTTTCCTAGATTGAGGTGTGTCACTTGTAATGACAAAGGTTAATACAAGCAAACTTGTTAGAACAGCTTATTGCAATAATACTCTTGCAAGCAGAAGAATGCAAGCATAGAGTAATTGATGGTCAATTTAACTGATTTCCATTGTCTCCTTGATAAAAATATCAAGTTCTTAAAAGCACTCACAATGAATAATTGCAATAATGATTCTGCTTAATACAAAAAACTGATTTGCAGGCCAAGACTATACAAATAAGACAACAAAGGGTAGTATTGTTATCCAGAAAAATATAAAGATAGAACTTAAATCACAAACTTTTATTTAGCAGTATTGCATAAGAATTGTGCTAAATTGTGAGACTGAAAAAAACAAAAAATTTTACTAGATTTTACATGAAGGCATGTAATTATCCTTCCCTTAACTCCTTGCAAAAGCTAATTCTATGCAGATAGGTTTACTATGAATTCTTACAGTTATTGTACCAATAATTAATAACCAAATTATCAAGTATTTTTAAGTTCTTTTTGTCAAATCAAAGTTTATGAAATGCATTACGGCACGCTTAAAAGCTATCAAACCTGAAAATATATCTTAATTAGTGCAGACAACTTCAGCTATTTGCATTATCAATTTACCAAGATTTTTTATGCATATAACACAATATGTGATAATCTGAATCTCAACCATCTATATCAAAACAATAGTGCTATGTCGTAATGTGAATTGACTAGCATTGAGTGAGCTCTAGCAATTATGCTACATCACAATGCAAACTAACTGATAACAATCAGGCAATAAAAAAAGGCGCCATAAAGATAGGGAGTTTGATCTTGATGCTGGAAGTAAAAAGTATGCATCTTTTTTTTTTTATTCTAATTTTGTAGCTGCCAGAGTTAAAAACCAAGTGTTTGCTATTCTGCTTTTGTTGTTGCGGGAATTAAAAGTAAGAGATTGCAGCTGGTTTGTCAGAATAAACAAATTACAGATACAGTATCCAAGACTGTAAACTTTACAGCTACAACTTCTAATTTGGTTTATTTTGCCAGTTACAGCCAAAAGTTGAATGAAAGGTTAATTTTGTCATCTTGGCAAAATCAGTCATTTAGACAACAATTGTTTAATTGGATTAATGGCCCATGGATTTTAACATCTTTTGACTAGAGTGCTTTACACTTTTGAAGATAATTATGTGATCAAGCAATTTACAAATGAAAACAAAATTTCTATTCAAATATCTGGTTTATGAGAGTAACCATTATGCAATTAACCATACTACGAGGTGGAGTCAAAAAGTAATACAATTTTTTTATAGGAAACAGATTTTTTGATAACTGTTTTTGAAATGTGGTATAGATATTAAGACATTTTATACTTCTGAGATTCAATTGCTTTTTGTGTTTTTGGATTTAAGTAAGCAGATATATATTTAGCTGAGTTTACAGTAAAATGGCAACTATGTTGGAAGTTTATATGAAGCAAAGGGCAGTAATTGAACTCCTTGTTGCTGAAGGAGAAACTTTTGTTAACATTCACAAGATATTGCAAACTGTTTACAAAGATGAAACCTTGGATTATAGCAACATGTGGAGATAAGCCCAACGTCTGATTAAGAATTTTGAAAATTCCAAAAAATTGAAAAATGTAATCATAAGAGACATGCCTTGTTCTGGTCGTCCACCAGCTTCTGTTAACTCAACTAATGAAACAAAAATGGACACTTTAATTGGAGCTGATAGGCATATAACTCTTGATGAGTAGGCATCAAGCTTGGAGTAAGCCATGGTAGTGCTCATAGCATTGTTGATTTTCTTGGTTTTTTAAAAGTGTGTGGCTGCTGGATCCCAAGACAGTTGACAGATGGGTCATTCCATTATATTTCAGCCAATTTTAAGATATCCAAACACCATGACCACTTGGATTTTTTTCATATCTGCATATGTGATAGTCATCTGAAAATGATTTATATAGTATTTGAAATTTTTTAAAAATCTTTTATGGTTTTAGAGATATTGCCCTTTAAAGTTTTGCATTTTTGCCACTAGTGGCACTGTTGTGCAATTGTAAAAAATTTTTAAATGTTTAAAATTGCCATTTCTAATTTAAAATTGCTGAACAAAGGGTCTATTTATATGTTTTAAGGGGTGAGGAATTCAAAATTTTTGTTAAAATAACAAAATGAGCACTATAAAAAAAGTTATCAGCAGTTTTGCTTTATTTTTGACTCCCAATTTGAACTGCCTGCCCCACCTCCATGATTGATTAGTTTTTTTCTGATTTATTACTTGAAGTAGAGTAGTTCTTCAACTTTTAGAATATAAAATTATCTAACTTGAAACTTTTTTTAAACTAAAGTTATTCAAAAATTTGCAACCTTACTATTTTTGATATATTTTTCAGTGAACTGACATTTTCATATGAGATGTTCAGATAAACATTGAAAGAGACATGCATGCTTTGTTAGTCAGTTGCTGAAATAAATCATAAACACTCCCAAACAAAAAAGAAAAACAACTTTATAATATATGAGACAGAAATTAAAATTTAATTTTACCTGACTTTAAGGATGCCATGGTGTTACAAACAAGTTCAATCATGATATACTGATAAATTTTTGTACAATAAATTATAACAAATTTTCAGTATGTGGATATGCTAGTTTAAAAGAAAAGATCAAGTAATTATGAATATCTATTTTTTAGTAATTGCTATTGGCTGTTCCAGCAGGATTTTCCAATAAGTGCTGTTTTGACAGTTTTTTAGTCAGATGAAACCAAAAGTTCATTTCACATTAGTTCTTTGTTTAGGCAAAAAGAGTTTTTAGGTAAGCATTTACTAGACACTGAAAATTCCTGAATGAGTAAAGATTTTATTAAATTGTTAAGTACTTAGAGCAGTCTTATGACAAGAAAAAAGCTTGCATATAGCTTCAAAGTCTGCATTATCAAGTTTGTATGTTCGTCCAGATTGAGATGTTAAAGACAGAGGAGAAAGCAGTTTCAAAATGTTATCATTGGAAACCCAGCAAATGTCATCTCTTTGTGGCCAAAAGAAGTTTCTTGTCAGGCCATGTGGAGACATAAACTTGATTTCTGCTTCCATTGAAAGACTTTCAACAGCAACAACCAAACCAATCCACCAATGATGGTCGTACGTAACTGCAAAATAGTCTTGATTATTTGGGATGATTGAAGTTTGTTAGGATTGAAAAAAACTATGCTGTCCACTTATCTCTTTATCTTCACCAATTCTTTTAAAAGAAATTATTCCTCTTTGCACAGTATGTCCAAGTTCATATCTGGTTTTCAATTTTGTACGTACTTGGGTTAAATCATCTTTGGGTATGTAAAATAATTCTACAGTATTCATAGTATTTTTGCAAAATTCATATGCTTGCAATGCAGTAAAGATGGGATTGGTTTTTGTTCTTGACAAACTTTCAATAGTTAACTTTCTTTTTATGGTTCCTCCAAGCCCATCACAAGGTGATTTTCCATGGCTAGTAGCAAAGAAGTTCCACACAGCATCAAATCCAACAAAGTCCTGTTTATGAAATGTCAAGTTTAACAAATTTTTGTAGTTTTTATATTGAGCTGAACAACCATCTGAAAAATACTGAATGTTAGTGATACTAGGGTATAATAATTGAAGGTAATTGCAAAGTAATTTCTGTACTTGATACACAAATCCAGTGTCATTTTCCAAATCATTTGAAAAAAAAGCCATTGACTGAACTGCTACCTTTTCTTGAGAATCCTTGTAATAAATTATGATTGGATGTATGGTGCATTGTTGCTCAGTCCAGTGCCATCCTTGAACTGCATCCTGAACCACCATAGAATAATTTTCAGCAAAATCTGCCAACACTATGCAGGTTGAAAATAAAAGATTTTCTTTTAGTATTGATAGATACTTTGCTTGTGATTTGGCAATGTATGAGTGTGCTGTTAATAGATCAATCTTTTGGCCAAAAACTCTATAAATTCAAATTTTTGCATTACCATATTAACAATAGTTGTTCTATCAGTAGATTCCCATTGTTGAAAATTTATTTCTTCCTCTGTATTATCTGGAATAATTTGATAAAGATATTCTATAAGATTATTCTTTCCTGGACAATTTGGACAACGATGAATCATACACAGCTTATTTGTATTATCACAAACTACTTTCCTAATGAGATCTTTATAATTTAAGTTTAATGAATAGCATGCAAAGATTGTATTCTGATGGATGGCACACACAAACATACAGAATGGGTTCCAGAAGAACCAATTGTCTTGCACCACTTTGGATGAAGAGCACAAAATTTCGAAAATCCAACTTTAGAGTCTTGAAATTTCTTTTTAAATGCAACATACAGTTCTGATAGGTTGCTTAATAATAATCTTTTCTATTTATGCTACTTGTAGCCAATGCTCACATATTCTTTGGCCCCAGGCATCTCCCTTGAAAACTCATCATCCAAATAAAATGAAATCACATTGTTTATGCTGTCTTGATCAATTCCTTTTCTTACTGACCTTTTAGGTTTTGATAACACACCTTCATTTTTCTTTAGAGTCATTGCTGTTTTGACTTGGTAAGTAGTAGCATTAAAAAACTTCACAGTTTGTTCTATTGTCCAAGATTTTGGCTTAAGTGTTAAAATTTGAATTTTTTCATTTAGGAAAGTTGTTTGTTGGAATTTAGTCTTCAACTCAAACATAAGCTGATCAAAATCTTTTTCATCAGTGCTTCTTGTAATTGATGGTGTGCAACAGATGGCTATATTTACTCCTTTTGTAGAAAAAGCCTTCAAGCTTTTTTGTTACTTTTTCTATTTTTTGGCTTGCATGAAAAAGCTTTTGGCGCTTTGATTTTCCTGTGCTTTTAAAAGATGATACTTTACATGCAGCAAGGGAGTCATCTAACAAAGTTGAATAATTTTCAGCAGATGATGATTCTGAGGATTCTCGTGCATCTTCTGATAAACTTAATTCTTGCATACTTGCATCTTCTGATGCGGAGTTGTAACCATCCAAAATATTTTTTGTATACATCCAACATTCTTTACACAGTTTTTCTCCTGGAATCAAACAAAACTTTCCTTCCAATTGCTTAGCCATTTGCAAGCTCACTAAATGTGTTCCATGTCATTGTTTTCTTTTTCTTGACTTTGCATGAATGTCAAAAGGGTTATTACAATTTTTTTGCTTTTTATCAAAGCAAGTCAAGTATATACAGTAGTGATGGTAGCAAACTTTGGCACAATTATTTATAACTAAGGATCCATCTTCCAAACAAGACTTGAATCCAGCTCTCCAAAACAAAGTTGAAATCTCATCCTTGAAAAGTTCACTTAGCTGCTTATATCCCTTTTCTTTCTTGTACCATGCTTTATGACAAGAACCTTCAGGCACTAGCTTTCCAATTTCACAAATGCCTTCAACCTGTTCCGTGATTGTAATTTCTTGCAAAACTACAATTTAATTACAAGTACTTATTATGCGATTCTAATAGATCAAATTAAAACCAAATTTTAAGCAAATGGCTTTTTAGTAATATTTGAATAAAGTAAGTTCTGTCATAATACTTGAAAAAAACTCATAAAAATATAATTTCAATTGTCATAAATCAGATACTGTACCAGTATATAAAATAATTTTAATTTAATTTAAAACAGGCGATTGTCAGTCATTTTCTAACAGTGCACTTTATGGTTTAAAATGATATTTTTTTCTGATGGCTATCACTATTTATTTTAATACTTAGATTCAGTTATTGCCTTACTATCTATAGTGTAAAAAATTTGCAATACGTATTACAAAAATTAACTGAGGATTCAAATTTTAAGCTTAACAGGAATTTCTTACCTTCCTAGCTATACCAATAATATAAGTTCCCAATAAACATTTGAATTTTGTTTTGAAATGAATGTATTGTTTAACAAATAATGGTATTTATACAGATAATAGTGCAATTGTCGTGAAATAAAAGACATTTAAAAAGCATGTAATTACAGAATAAAAGCAATTAATCAAAAATAGTAAGGTTGCAAATTTTTGAATAACTTTAGTTTAAAATAAGTTTCAAGTTAGATAATTTTATATTCTAAAAGTTGAAGAACTACTCTACTTCAAGTAATAAATCAGAAAAAAAACTAATCAATCATGGAGGTGGGGCAGGCAGTTCAAATTGGGAGTCAAAAATAAAGCAAAACTGCTGATAACTTTTTTAACAAAAATTTTGAATTCCTCACCCCATAAAACATATAAATAGACCCTTTGTTCAGCAATTTTGAATTAAAAATGGCAATTTAAAAAAATTTTTACACTTGCACAACAGTGCCACTAGTGGCAAAAAACTTTAAAGGGCAATATCTCTAAAACCATAAAAGATTTTTAAAAAATTTCAAATACTATACAAATCATTTTCAAATGACTATCACATATGCAGATATGAAAAAAATCCAAGAAGTCATGGTGTTCCTCATTTGCTGAAATATAATGGAATGACCCAGATGAGGACAAAGCTGAAAAGAGGTAACTGCTCCACAAAACTCCGTAAACTCAGTGAAAGAGACAACACATTTTTTGACAGGTTAATAACTGGAGATGAAACTTGGGTACATCATTATGAACAAGAATCCAAAAGCCAATCAATGGAAAGGCCCCATATGACGTCTTTAAAATTAAAAAAGCTCAAGGCACAAAAGTCAGCTGAAAAAATCATGGCAAATATCTTCTGGGATGCCCAAGAAGTTATTCTTGTTGATTTTTTACCAAGGAGAAAAGCAATTAATTCTGAAGCATATATCCAGGCCCTAAAAAAACATAGAGCAAGAATACAATGAGTAAGAAACAATTTGAAAATGAAAAGTTTTGCATCAACATGACAATGCCTGACTACACACAAGCATCAGAACAAGGGAAGCAATCACTTTTTTTGGGTGGACAACAGTGCAACATCCTCCATACTCCCCTGACTTAGCATCTTCAAATTACCATCTCTTTGGTGCAATAAAAGATGCACTGAGAGGCAAAAATTATGGTAACAATGAAGTAAAAATTGCTGTCAAGAATCGGCTTTGTAAGCAATCACTTGAGTCTCCAGTGCAGTGGTGTTTCTCTGTTAAACTGGAGATTGTTACCCAAGACATGCTGCAGCATGTTTAGAAGGAGCCAGAGTACTGACTTTATGTGTGCCACACTATAGGCAATGCAACATATTGAACATTTGCAAAACCTTTCATGGAATTCAGGTGCCTTTATATTTCTTATTCAAATTTACAGAAATAAATCTTTTCAGCTCAACATTAACCCTGTTAAATTTCATTTGATTTAACTATGTAGTTTCTGTAATATCTATGTCTGTAAAGACTGTAATAATCCTAATATATTTTTTTCTTAATTGAAAAAGCAAGCAGTTTTGTTCATTGTTTTTCCTACTTTGTTCAGCAATCACCAAGAATTCTTTTTTTTAATAAAATTCTAAAGTAAATATTTTACAATTTTAAGCAAAACAAGTAATTTTGTTTAAACTGAGCAATTTTATTTTATTGTATCTGTGTTTCTGAATATAAAAACTGTTAACCCAAGTTTTAACAGTTAAAATGAAGAATAAAAAAGTGGCTTTGTGATGATTTTTATTTGAAAAATAAAAAAATACTCTGAACCTCCTTTTGAGAATATATTACTATAACTATCTGTTAAATTATTCAATTTTCTGTGACTCTATGTCTTTTTAAAATAATAAATTTGTAGTATCGGGTTAATTGTATAATTCACTAAGTAGCAAGTCCATCCAACAGACTTAGTTAACTAAGTAATAAATATTATTGTTAATTTTGTTTCTTCTATGATGTAAATCTAAGCGTTTCTCTTTTTTCTCAATGCTGATTTTGTTTCCTTTGTGATATTTGTCTTTCTCTTTTTCTTCTTTGCTTTGGCAGGAATTGCCTGAAATTGTTTGTAGCTAAGGTGTAGTGAAGCCTCAAGTTAAAAGTTGACTATAGTTTTTAACTTAAGAAAATAAGTTTTTAGGTAAGTTTTAACATCGTGTTTATTTTCTATTTAAATAATAATCAGTATAATTATAGGTAATTGTTGGATAATTTGCATTGACTAATGGTAAAGATTTACTTTGTGGGAGTACTGCACTGTGCAAGTTATAGTGCAGTTGATATAGCAAAACATTTTGATCATATAAGATTTTGATGAGTAATTTTAATGAATTTAATTAGTGATCTTTCACTGTTACTAACTTCATAACTTTACTGCTGTGTAATTCAACCATGTTTTTTATATAGAACTGCATTTGGATTTTTGCATTTGAAATTTAAACATGCAATTTGTTTTTGTTTGTTGGGAAGAAACTGCTGGGGGTGTTGTGAACCAAAAGCACATGTAATAAATATTTCCTTTGCAAGTGTCTGGTAAAAACACCTGTGCAAAGATAATAATGATAATTGAAAGACAATACAGGGTGTCCATAAAGTCTTTCGACAATTTAAAAAAGTTATTGCAAAGGCAGTTGATGAGATATCTTACATGGATTTGTTTTCTATTAATCAGTGTTTATTAAAGTTTTTAGTCAAACTAAAATTTAAGTTTCAGATTAAATTTTTATATGATTAATAAACATGTTAATAAACCCATGCAAAATGCCTACTCTTTAAGAGAAGGCACAATTTTCCCAGATGTTCTTGGTCACCTACTTCTAACTGTATCCAACACTGACCCTGTCTCTACAAATTTCTTGTGCTATTGATAGATTGAAGGACGTGGTGGTGAATTTTTTCCATATTTAGTTCTGTATTTTCGCTGAGTCTGAACATCTGATTTTGTCTCAATAAAATCCCTGATACACATTGTGTCTTCTCTTGAGGAGTAGCCATTTTGCATGGGTTTATTAATACGTTTATTAAACACATAAAAATTTAATCTGAAACACAAAATTTTAGTTTGACAAAAAACTTTAATAAACACTAATTAATATAAAAGAAATCTATATAAGATATCTCATCAACTGCCTTTGTAATAAATTTTTTAAATTGTCTAAAGACTTTATGGACACCCTGTATATTATACTGACAAATCTGGTTAATTGCATAGCTTATTTTTCAAGCTTTGTTATGCAATTAACCAGACTAATGCGTTTTTCTCAAAGTAGTAAAAATACCCCCTTTTAGCTGTAATTATTGCTGAATTATGTCAGTATGTGTATCAGTTCATGACAGGCATTTCAGAATAAACTCATAGAATTACCAGGGAATTATATTAATTTCTATTTTCTTTAAATCCTGGTGGCATTATGCTTGGTTTCTTCATTGCTTCAACAAGGATAGCAAGCTAGTGTCCTGCTGTTTACATAAGGTCTGCATTTCCTTGCATCACGTTGTTATGTGTTTTTTCTATTCTTACTATGTGAGCAAGTGATGTAAAACAAAGAAAAAAGTTGAGTGCATACACTTTCTCAACTTACTAAAACAAACAAATTAACATTGTAGCAAACATTTATTGTTTAATCAAATGAAATATTTTTTGAGTGTCGCTTAATATTTTTTTGTATCCTATTTTAGATGTCATTTTTTAAATGAAAAAATGTGTCCATATCTGGCCCTTCACACTACAAACATTGTTGAATTGCACAATAAGGGTCACATGTTGTTTTTAATTGAGAGTGTTGTTGCTTTAAGAAGGGTTGTAGAGTTGGAGTTGCCAGAGTCGTATGTTTTAGTGAGGAGTCGAAATATGAGTTGTTTATCAATTTGGTAAAATTGGAGTCATTGTTTTAGGTGTGCTAGAGTCAGAGTCATTTTTTAAAATGTGCTGAAGTCAAAATTGCTTTTGGAAGCTCTGTTTTATGCTAAATTAGATCTCCACAATTTTGAAGTCAGAGTTGTTTTTCAGACACTGTGGAGTTGGAAAATTTTGAATAGGTGAAGTCAGAGTTGAAGTTCGAAAAAATTCCTTCAACCAAACAACCCTGGTTTTAATCAGATGATGACAGATGTCTTAAGAACACACAGTAACTTTGATCTCACGATGTTCAATGCTTGAGCAACTTTGATCTCACAATGTTTTGTATCAACTGCTGTTTATTTATGAATGTGCAGCAAGAGCATTGTGCATATGTCAAGGCTGGGGTGTCAGCAAGAAAATATGCCAACACTGACACTTTAAAGAAGTTTTCATCCTTGCCACAAGACTCATCAGGCTATTTTACCATTGAAGTAGTATACAGACTAAATAGAAGAATATAGCTTATAAATATTAATTTTTTTAAAAAACAATATTAATTAATCAATAATTATATATCACAATTTTCAAAAATAATTAAGGAAAAAATTTTGCTGACCCTGACACCCCAGCCTTGGTGAGTGAGTTCACAATACGTTTTCAATTGGTAATTACTTTCATTGATATGCAGTACTATTCAATTAATCAAATAAATAGCATTGAATTTCTACTCAATTAAGTGAATTATGCAATAAACTGATATGCAATTTACCAAAGTGTTTTCTTAGAAAATGATTGACTTTAGTTTGGGATTTCTGTTTCTTACGTAATAAAGCAGATTATGCATTTATCTAATGCAATATCCCAATTTGTCTGCAATAAGAATTTAACAACATCTGGAATTCAGAAAGCAAAAAATTGTTACCCTGGCCAGGTATTCTATATTATAAAAGAAGAACTTGTTGTTAAAAAGAAAAATATATTTAAAAGAAACAACAATCCATTGGCAAATAATTAATTCGCAGTAAATGCAAAGTTGTATTTTTAAATAAACAAAGCTTTATGAATTTTATGGGTTTTATTACATTTGTCATTCTAATTCAGTATTCTTCATTTCATTTTATTTGTTTATGGAAGCTTATAGAAGTTAAAAATGTTTATTTAAGTTCTTAAATTATTTTGTTAGATATAAAGGTTTGCATTAATGAATGTAATTGTTTGATAAATATCATGTTTTAGTTAAAAAAAAGTTATTGATTTAATACAAACACTGTTAAATTAAATTTACAAATTTGTAAAACAAAATTTATAATTAAAAATATTTTTAAAACTATCTATCTCTCACCACATGTGTATCTTCATCAGCTACACAGCAAAAAACAAAAGAGATTAATAAAACCACAAGATTATAATTTTTCATCTTGTAATAAGCTTACTTTACAACAGAATCATACTTTATACAACTGTGAAAACAATCTATTATTAAAATTTTATTACACAACAAACATTACTTTTTTAGTTTGTTTAAAGTTTTGATTCTAGTACTCATATGCTCTTATAATATTGCAATTATTTAACTATAATAAAATAAATGCATAATAAAATAATTAAAAAACACACATTACTTTTTTAGTTTGCTTAAAGTTTTGATTCTAGCACTCATATACTCTTATAATATTGCAATTATTTAACTATAATAAAATAAATGCATTACAATGAGTGGTAGACAATGTTCGAAAGCTATCTTTAGGCAGATGACCAATAAATAAAATAACAAACAAGAAGTCTAGCTAAATAAGCTTGCAATATGTATGCAATAGAAAAGAATGAAACAAGAATAAAAAAAGAATGAAACAAGAATGAAAAATTGTTTTTTGATTGTGAAATCAAGATACTGACATTTACGCCCGCTTTTCAAACACCAATGTGCATTTTTCTAAGTTTTGTCATGAATTTATGCACAATTTTAATAATGCTTTTTTTATAATGCAACAATCAAAAATTAAAACCAGATAAAATGTCAAGAAAGGTCATAATTGAGAACATATAATCACTCAGAAAGTACATAATTCAAACAGCAAAACATACGCGGTAGTAAATAAATTTGAATTTATTTATAATCTTCAATTGTGCACCAGTTTTACTACACAAACATGACCTAACTGACTGCAACCAAACGTTTAAGCAAAAAACTGCAGTTGACACGTTAGAAGTTGGACAAAATTGCAAGGATTTTTTTATAGTTTTTTATTTTCAATTTTTAACTTCTTTTAAAACTTTTTACCAGGGGGTCGGAATCGTTTAAAACAATGTTACGGTTACGGTTCAGTTTGGGCAACTTTTATTTTTAGGGGTTGAATTCCGGTTCAACTACGGTTCGGGTTCAAAAAACGTTAGCGGTTAATATGAATTTTTGATTGATTTAATCTTTAATTTTTCAGTGTAAAAAAAATTTTCTTTGTCCGTTTTTACCAACAAACAAACGATGAATATGACTTTTGGATCGCGGCCGTAAACATGATTTTGCTTCGAAAAAGGGAGAAATTTAAGTTAAATTTGCAACGGAATAGCGCTAGTAGATTTTAAACTGCGACCGTCCCAATCACGTTTGCCATTAACTGCTATAAATGTATTTATCTGTTCACTGTTATTTTTCCGTTACCTGCTAAAAATCTAAATTTACGTTCTCAGAGTTTAGAAGTCCTGCAAAGTCGCCTTTTAAAACCTCCGCGTTCCTCCCTCTTTATTGCGACATTTATTATCAACAGTAAGTATTTTCAGCTTCTGAATAGGTTTACTCTAGTTATTTTAGAGACTCTGTTTTAACTTTCTAATCTAGCCGTAGTTTTTGCTTTGCTGTTGTTTAAAAAATTTAGTTGATATTTGCTTTGAGCGCGTGGGTGTAAAAATGGGCTCAAAACCAAGTGACGAAGAATTGTTAGAAGCAATATTTAATAAATCGGACAGTAATCCAAGTAAATTTTCTGACAGTAATATTGACGGAAGCAGTGATGAAAGCGATTAAAGCAATGACACGTGTCCTTCTAAACCTAAAAAAGGGCATATCTCAATTTCTCATGGGACAACAAACAATTTATGAAAACAGTTCACACGTTTGATAGTTCTAATATATGCACATGCACACACACTTTGATAGTTCTAATAGTGGCCTGAAAATAAATATACCAGATAAAGGATCTGTTATGCGTCCCGTCAATGTTATGTGTGTTGGCACACATCAAAAAGAATACAGAAAAGGAAAGAGTGGCGGTATGAGAGCGAAAAATGCAACGTAGGACTCCGCAATTCCCCATGCTTCAAACAGAACCATAGGCTCAAAAAGTTTTCATTTGAATAATTTGTATATGTGTGTGTCATGTGCATATATATATATACAGTATATATATATATTAGTGGAAACACTAAAACAGAAGAAACATTTGAAATTAAAAATTTTAAATCTACAACAGCCTGTTTCGCCAAAAACGGCTCACCAGATGGAATCTTATTCAAATAGAATATAATTCCACTTGATGAGTCGTCATGATTCTATTTGAAGAAGAGAGAGTTAGAGAGAGTTTGTTTACTTTTAGCCAATACACACACGCAAAAGAAAATACAACTTTTACAATAACAGAAAAAAAACTCATTGAAGAGAAAATAAAAAACTTTAACATAAACTATGGCAATCAACAATGTACAAAGGCAGGGAGCATCGAAGAACCGTGTGGTTATCAAGTCAAAATGTTCCCTGAGAAAGAAGATTTCACCTGATGAGCCGTTTATAGTGAAACAGGGTGTTGTGGATAATAAATTTTTAATTTTTAATTTTTATTCTGTTTTGTTGTTTTCATTAATAAATTCTGCTCTAGCTTTTTAGTTATTGAGCTCTGTGCCGCGACGTAAGGCAAACAGATATATTAATACGGCACGTTGTTTGCACCAAAAAATTCCAATCTATCTTCCTCTCCTAAGATTCTTTCCTATTTATTGATAATTCAGAAATCAGTTTTGTACATTCTGTAAAATATCTTGGGTTGCATATTAACAGCGGTCTTGCTGATGACATTGACATTAAAAGGCAAGTTAAATCACTCCATTGCGCAGGGAATAAATTGAAAAACCAATTTAGTAAGTGTAGCTTGAAAGTAAAAAAACTATTTATTTTAACATTTTTGCATGCCTTTTTGTGAAAGCAAATTGTGGTGTAATTATCATAAATATAATTTCAGACAATTACGTGTTGCTTACAATGATTCTTATACAATTTTGCATCGCATACCTCGATGTGTTAGTGCTTGTAATTATCAAGTGCAATCAAATTTTAAAACCTTAGAAGCTCTAATTAGAAAGCATATTTTTTTTCTTTCATTAATCGTTGCACAAACTCTCGAAATATTTTTATTATGTCATTGATGTCATCTGATTTATGGTATAAATCGTATTATTGTCAACATTTTGTGTTAACTTTGTTTTAAACTTGTCTTTTTCAATTGTGCGTGTTTTATGGTTTGATATTTCTTTTTTTTTTTTTTTTTTTGTGAATGTATGTACACGGACCTTTTTGCGTCTGAGATAAATAAATAAATATATTCTAGCTTCCGAATTGAAATTGTCTTTCCCAAGGACACAACAGTATGGCGCGAATAGGTTTTAAACAGAGATCAGTAATGATCATAATTACGGCTCTCTAACCACTCGACTACGCTGCCGACAACCAATTACCAGGATATACATTTTTTAAATTACCAATTGTAAACAATTATCAATAGCCCTATTTTCCTTTTTTTAAAAAAAGAAATAATATCCGAAATTCCTACACTGGCAAGTTAAGGATCCTTTAAAGTATTTTAAGAAAAATCACCTCTGAGTTTTGACCTGTTCAAAATTAAAATACGTACACTTAAGGTCAATATTTATGTTTAGTTTTGCCGACTCTGTTTCCTACAAGTTACATTAATGATCTTGGTATTTTTTAAAATATCAGTTTAGCAATAAATGGATAAAATTTTTTGGTCTTAGTCTTTGGCGCAGTTTTACAGTTATTTATTATCGTGTTGCGTACAAGTATAGTTATATGTCAGCACGCAAAAAGTCAAAAAATAAATAATTGAGTCAACAGTGTGTTCAGCTCATTAACACCCAAGAACTCCAGGCAATAGATTGAGAAAAATGAACAAGTTAAGTCTAAAGAGCAGCAATTCACATCAATCAATTTTACCTAATTGCCATTGTACTGTTGTCAGCCTTTCTAAAAGTTATTGAATGAGAACTGATTATTGTGAGGGTTATAAATTTAATTTTTTTAGTTGGATTTAATTTTTCGCCAGCTGAATTTGACACCAGCAGTGTAGCCAATTTCACTACAATATAAAGTGATTAGTAAATACTGTTATAATATATGGTTTAAGTCTATATGATTTGTGAAATATTGTTTATATTTTAAGCATAATTGCATTATAAGAGACACGTACAACTTTTGAGACATAATTCAATTAAATTTTTTGTTTGCAGTCTAATAAAAAAGGATTATTTAATAGTAATACAGATTAATCTGGTTAATTGCATAACCTATTTTTTAAACTTTGTTATGCGATTAACCAGATTATGTGTTTCAAAATAGTAAAAACATTTCCTTTTAACTGTAATTTTTGCAGAATTTTGTCAGTATGTGTACCAGTTCATCATGGGAATATCGGAATAAACTCATTATAGCATTATCAAAGATTTATAAAAATTTCAAGTCTTTTCAAAAAGTCACCATATGTGATTTTTTTGGTAAAACTAATCTGGAATTTCTTTTTCAGCACCAGGATGAAAAAAAGAAAAAATCAAGAAAAAAATGACCTTTCAAGAATTGATAGTGACTGCAGGGGGATCTGGGTTAGTGTCACAAACAGAAATCACTTACAGTGACTTTTTAAAAAAACTCAAAATTTCTATATTCTATAATTTCTGTTTTCTTTAAATCTTGATGGCATTACATTTAGTTTCTTCATTGCTTATATAAGGTCTGTGTTTCCTTGCACAAAGTTGTTACACTTTGTTCTATTTTTATGATGCCAGTGTTGTGATATTACAAACCTGGTTTGTGATATTTCAAACTTTTTAACAATTTTGCTTTGAGATGATTTTTGCTTAACTTTTTCAATGACAAAAATTTTGTCAGGCAACAATAAATCTTTCCACTTTGTCCTGTTGTTGTCATTTTTAAATGTAAAATTCTACCTTTTGTATCACAAACTATATAGCATTGAAGTGAAACCACCTTGTACATTTATAATTAAATAAGCTGTCACTGTGCAATGAGGGTCATGTGCTGTTTCAATTGGCAGTACTGCTTGTGCAACTTTGATCTTGTATTGTTTTGTATCGATTGTTGTCTACTCATAAATGTGCAGCAAGAGTGTTGTGTGTATGTGCTCATAATGTGTTTTCAACCAATGGTTACTTTCATTAATGTGCAGGACTCTTCAGTTAATTGAATAAATAGCTTTTAACTTCTGTTCAATTTACCGGATTATGCAATAAACAAATATGGGATTAACAGAAGTAATTTCTTAACAAATGATTAACTTTGGTTTAAGATTTTTGATCCCTACGTGATGAGATGGATTATACAATTATTTGATATGCAAATATCCAGATTCATTTATATACTAAAAACATGCTCAAGACAAACTGTAAATCCACATCTGTACCAAGGGTGCATGCTGATTTCATTAACAACTAAAAGCATTGGCATGCATTTATGTTATATTATAAACCAACTTTACAAATTACTTATAAAATAATATAATTTGCTGATTTTTTTAATGATATAAGTTTTAATGCAATGATCAATATCAAAATAAGCTCAAAACATAGCACTTAAAAAAAGTTTTGTTTTATTTAAGGTGTTGAAAAAGGAGAGGTCAGAAACTATAGTATTAAACAAAGAAAAACATTTTTATGCCTTAAAAGTTAGGTTAAGAGTAAAACCCGTTATCAAAGCTAAAATACGTATAAAACCTGGTGAAGAATTTCAATAAAAGTTTTGAAATATTTTGAAAGTCACTCAAGGGTCCCATTATACAGAAAAGGTTTAAGTGCAATGTTATAAATCATGTTGCTCATTAAACAACATTCTTTACCTTTTTGTCTATATGGTCACACTTTCAGCTATGGGTTATCCACTATCATTAGAAATTTATATTACAAAGAGTGTTCAGAAAGTATTGTAACTATACTTTTCAAATTATGCATCATTAGAAAGTATATTGAATAAATATTTTATTGCTGCTTTTCAATATAATCTTTAGTCTGCTTTTTAAACCTTTTATTGAGAAGTGTTCATATTTTTTAAAGCAAGACTTTTTGGCATGAAACAATTTAGCAATAGCAGTTTCAGCAGCTGAAGAAAAGAAATACTTGCAATTGCAATCAACTTTCAACATCTGAATAACATTTATAAGCACTAATGCCAGGTTCAGAAAGAGTCAGTTGATGTTAATAATAAATGTTTGAAAAATTAATATTTAGAATTAGTAGATTTCTATACCTGTTTGAAAAACATAACCAAAGAAAAGCTGTTAAAATTGCAAATAACTTAAAGCAATCAAATAACTGAATTACTAATAACAAAGGACGAACATTTAGAAATAATTGATTTTTTATTAAATTATTACATGTAAAGTAAATTAAAAATGCAATCAATTGCAAGTTTTAGTTTTTACTTGCTGTAAATCTAGATGTCTAGTTTGTTCTAAAAGTTAGATAGAAATTTTTATTTATATTTTTTGATGTGCTACAGCTGTTGAGCTGTAGAATTTAACCGTTTGAGTTTTTTTTGATGTTGTGACATAACTTTTTACATCTATCGTTTAAAAGTTGATGGTTGCCAGGTTTGTTTTATATGAGGAATATCCAATTGTTATGTTGCTACAGCAGTAAAAAACCTTTTTACCTTTATGACTAGTGAGATTTTTGATGTTGAGTTGCAACAAAACTTTGCACATACTGAATTGCCTATAGCAAACTGTTTTGTATTCTTGCTTTCATCTTTTTTGTATACTTAAAGTTGCCTCTATGGACATAAGTCCACCACTGCCACATTATCACATTTACATTATTTGTTGCTTCTATGGGCATGAAGTCCTCCTTGATAGATGCTATCTCTGACTGTGGTCCCAACTAAAAATCTTATGTGCAATCACTATTTTTTTTAAAGGTTTTATTGTGACAATATTTTAGAAGTTTAAAACAAAGTTGAAAACAAACTTGATAAGCAGCTTCAAATTATCACAATGCTTATATATTGAGTGTTGATGAGAATTATTATTTTTTTTAGCTTTTTTACATACCATTTAACTTAAAAAGCTTGCTAAGGCTGATGACTTTATTTTTTTCAATCAATTGTAACTCTTTACAGATGGTGAATTTTGCTGCTAACAGCATAAAAAAAACATAAGTTTTAAAGAGAAAACTGGCATGTTTTTTCAACTTTTTTCTGTGATGTCACATTATCTTTTTAACCCTTTTGTCAAAAATGTGTTAAGAAATTATAATTAAAAGATGATTTATCACTTTTTAATTCATTACAAAGACTGCTTTTACTAAGTTGTTTTTGTCCATCATTGATGTACTTCACTTACCTTGTTGGTGTAGTGTAGTGTAGTTGCTATATTTGCCTTCTGTTTATCTTCAAAGTTGTTTCTGTTTTCAATAATACAAATTTAATAACAACTTTTTACTTTTGCCAAAACCAATTTATGTTAATCAAACCAGTTCTATTTTCTGACCTAAAAGAGATAAAAAGATTACTTAAGACTTTGAATTGCTAGTTACAGTTAATTTTTTTTTTTTTGATCAGCCAACCTTGATTGCTGTGCAATAATCTGTAAAAAAATCACTTGCTAGTTATATTAATACTCCTTGTAGATATAGTAAAATTTTTGTTTATTTTAATAATTTGGCTTTTGTTTTTTACAATTTTATGCTAAGTTTTTTTTTTATTTAATCTTAAAGGTTTGAATAAATATAGAGTTTATGTCCAAATTGCCACAGTTTTCAGTTATTTGTGAAGTCATTCATCTCTTTGTGTTAAAACTTCAAAATTTTACCTACAGTACTGCAATTTCTATTTTTGTTGGTTGATGATAATTTATCTCAACAATGATGATTCCCATATCTTGGTTTTATGTACAAGTAGTTTGGTTTTGATTTAAGATGTTTCACAAGTCATTTGTCCAAATTTTCTTATTTATTAAGCATTTAGAGTTGGAAACTATTCTGAGTTGAAGTACAAAACTCTGTTAGGTCTTTGCTCAAATGTCAATTTCAAATTTATGTGCTTTTGTTATGTGATCAAAACACATGAATTTGTGAACCCAACATTTTGGGAACTAGAGCTAGAATTTCAAATGTACAAGTAAATATTTATTTAGTACACCATATAAAACTTTTCAGCTGATTGTAATTAGCTCAACCTAATATAATCAAGTAATTAGAATAATTTAATTTGTATTATGTGTCTACTTAAAAGAACTTTTATTTGCAATTACAACAGTTTCGTCCCAAAATTTGTGGAAAAAGTGTTCTTGAAAAGTAAATAAAAACCTTCTACTTCTCTTAGAAAAAAGGCTCTTGCTCTTTATTTGTTGCTATTACATCTTATAAGTTTTTGCCATATTTTTAGAATATGATACACTATGAAAACCTAATGTGAACGAAGTTTCCAAATGTTACTTATGCCAAAAGCAAAAATAATTTTATAATCATTTCAGCTGCTTGTGATCGAGTTGTTATCGGGCTCACGTTGTCTAGTGGTGTTGTCTCCTGTGTGGAAGACCACATGTAGCAAGTTCGATTCGCAGTGAGATATGCATCACTGACGAGCTCTAATAAGAGCGAAACTCGAGTCTGGTGCTTCTCATTTTTAAGGAGTTTGGTTTCTAGTACAAAAATAATCTTTAAGGACTTGGTAAAAATATTAAGAAAGAAATTTATTTTTGTTTCAAATCCAAATAGCAATAGAAATTGTTTTATTTTTTATTTTATTTTTATTTTATCTCTATATTTACCCTCTTAACTCGCAGGAAAGCAACGGAGGCGCTAATACATAGGGTAAGCAATTACCCCACCTGCTTCCGAAGATGCCAAAATATTGCTGTCCGCTTGAAATTTAGTAGAGATATGATTGTAATTAAGAATTGTTTTTCAAGACCACCAAGCAGGGGAAAGTGCCGTAAAGTGTCTTTCCCGAGGACTCAATAGAATGGCGCAAGTGGGTTTTGAACCGAGACCATGTTGATCAAAAGCACGGCGCTTTAACCACCGACCACGCTGCCGAGGAATTGCGAATTTAAAATTAGAATAGTGAGGGTTTGATACCGCCATATGAACACCAGGGCTTAAGAGTACACAAATGAAGTAATAATTATTTTTTAGAGCAACACGACTAGTCGTGTTTTAGAAAAATTTAATTCTTAAGTAAAAATGGCTGCTGCCATCGCAAGACGCTGTATGCGCGCTTTTCCTGGCCTTTTCGGTCGTTCCAGTTACTCTTCTGTCGCATCAGACCACGTTGCCCACGAAGAGAAAGTGTGTACCATCATTCCTGGAGATGGCATTGGACCAGAAATATCTGACGCTGTTATGCAAATTTTTGACGCCGCTGGTGCTCCTATTGTGTGGGAAGAAAGAAATGTGACCGCAACTAAAGGTCCCGGGGGTAAATGGATGATACCGCAAAATGCACAGGAGTCTATTAATAAGAACAAAGTTGGTTTAAAAGGACCTCTGGCAACACCAATCGCAGCTGGACATCCTTCCATGAATCTTTTACTTCGGAAAACCTTTGATCTTTACGCAAATGTTCGTCCTTGCGTGTCTTTGGATGGATACAAAACACCGTACGATCACGTCAATCTTGTCACAATTAGAGAAAATACCGAAGGCGAATACTCGGGAATTGAACACGAGATCGTCGATGGCGTCGTCCTCAGCATCAAGCTAATTACTGAAGAAGCTTCTCGAAAAGTTGCCGAGTTTGCTTTTGATTACGCTCGCAATAACGGACGAAAAAACGTCACCGCCGTCCATAAAGCAAACATAATGAGAATGACCGACGGCATGTTTCTTAAGTGCTGTCGAGAGGTAGCTGAGCACAATCGCGATATTAAATTCAACGAGATGTATCTCGATACCGTTTGCTTGAACATCGTCCAAGATCCGACGCAATTCGACGTTCTCGTCATGCCGAACCTCTACGGAGACATTTTAAGCGATCTTTGCGCCGGTTTGATCGGGGGCTTGGGTGTGACCCCCAGCGGAAACATTGGAGCGAAAGGCCTGGCGCTTTTCGAATCGGTTCACGGAACGGCACCCGACATTGCTGGAAAAGACCTGGCAAACCCCACCGCGTTGCTTTTATCCGCCATCATGATGTTACGTCATTTGGGAATGATGTCACACGCCGGTCGCATCGAGCAGGCGTGCTTCGACGCGATCAGAGAAACGAGTTCCCGAACCAAAGATCTCGGCGGCGAGGCCACTTGTTCAAAATTCACCGCAGAAGTGTGCGCTCGGGTGCAGGACTTATGAGATCCTTGTCTGCTTTTTTCAGAAAAATTTTTTGCACGTTAACTTGTACCATGTTCCGCGTATTTCTCTTTCAAGTCGATCTGCTTTATGTTTTTAGCAATACTTGAAAGAGGCAAGGCCGCTTCTGCATTACTTGTATTATTTATGAATCTCTTTACACGTATGTTTGTATATGTGGTATTAAAGTATACATGCCGTGAATATTTTCTATGTCAATCGTTTGTATAGGCATCAAACGAGGAGTTGTGTGAACGTAATTGAAACAATTGACGCGCATACCGGAGCCCATCGGTGGCTGGATTCACAATAAAACTTCAGATTAAAGACTATAGTCATTCTACGTTTTTCGATTTCTCATCGTAGACATTACGACAATGCAGCCGGCCTCGCATCATGATTCTAGAATATTCTACCTACATAGGAACCGTTTTTGATTTTTATAACCGGTGCCACAAAGTAGAATTTCATTTGCTTTGTGCATTAGAAGCTGTCCTTATACGGAAGCACTTTGTCAAGCGCAAAGTTGAATAGTGCAAAGATAACGTTTTCTACTGCTTCGTTTTTGCTTACTCTATTTATTTGTCGTCTCTTGTAGGCCGACAATCTGAGGGTAACTCGCGTGCAGGCTGCGGCTAGTTGGGTTGCAGTCAGTTGTCCCTTTCAACTATTCCGCGTAAAGATTTAGTGTCGATTGAAGTAAAATTCTTCTTAAATAGATTTTATACAGGGGTGGGCAAACTACGGTCTGCAAAGGTTTCAAAACAAATAATTAAAAAAATTATTAATTATTTTTGTCTTCAACCAAATTCTTGGGATCATTGCTTTAAGCAATGACTGATTTTTAAGTACAAAAATCAAGAAATCCGAGACAATCAAAATGAAAACCTTTTTTTAGAAATCACTGCATTAAATTAAAAAATTCAAGACAAATTAGGGCTCAAAAATTAAGAAACCAAAGACAGATTTAAAGCGAAGACTTTTTTTTTTAATTTTTTTTGTAGAGATTATTACAAACAAATTCAACTTCTAAATGCGGCCCGCAAGCTAAAAAATTTGCCCACTCTTGTTATAGAAGGATGACTTTTTTTGATTTTGACTTGAAAGTAATATTTTTGTTACCCAAAACGGCCCTTGGTTCAAAAAAGTTGGACGCCCCTGCTTTAGGATAAGCCTTCAATAACTGCCAACTTGAATTCGGTACTCCTATTCTTGATCTACTTTTGCCCTTTTTCCAACTATTTTTTCCCTCTAGAATCAGCTGCATTACTTATTCCTGTAGTTGTATTCCTGATACTTTTTTGGTCTTTAATATTTAACATTGGTATTATTTTTTCTTTAGTTTCTTGTTCGATGTATATTGCCCTCGTACTCCCAGTAGTCTTGTACCGGTACATAGTTTGATAAACCCTACAGCCTAGGTTTTTAAACTGGGAGGACGTGAAAGGTTCATAGGTGGGCGCGAGCAACTGGCTGCAAACTAAATTTGTTGGCAGCGTGTTCGAGTGGCTATAGCGCCGGGCTTTTGCTCAACATGGTATCGATTCAAAACCCACTTGCGCCCTTCTGTTGTGTCCTCGGGAAAGACACTTTACAGCATTTTCCCCTGCTTGGTGGTCTTGGCAAGCAGTTCTTAATTACAGTCATATCTCTATTAAATTTCAAGCAAACAGCAATATCTTGGCATCTCCGGAAGCAGGTCGGGGTAATTGCTTACCCTATGTATGTATTAGCGCCTCCGTTGCTTTCCTACGAATCAGGAGAATAAATAGAAATAAAATAAAAGAAATAAATCATGGCCGTACGTGGCGCCCAATTTTCTAAAATTTGGGAAAAATAATAATTTTTGGACAGTGACAAGAAAATATTTGGGCGAAATCAAGAATTTTTGGTAGCGACAGATACGAAATCATAGGTGAAGACTTTTTTTTAGACAGCACTTGAATTTTGGACAAAAATTATTAGTTATAGGCCTGGTGTTCTGCGCGATGAAGGTATAAACATTGATCTTGTTGAAAATCTATGTAGCCTATTAAAATTAAAACTACTCGCAGACCTATATTAAGCGCTCGAAAAGCGCGAATTAAGAATTTTTTGGAACTGCAATGTCTTTGCCTCGTCGTTATACATCACTAGGTAGCAGTAACTATTTTATAAATTTTCATGGGGCGAAAAAACGCCAATGTTTTGATTAACCCCGTGTTCCAACTAGCCCCGGTACTCTACCCTGTATGTTTTGATGGTTTTTGATGACAAAAGCTAATGTTGGTTCTATATCATTGCTGCCAGCATCTGTCCCGGTAGTCCAGCTGCCTGGGGTAGTTTATTCTTGGATAAATCTTTAGCCCCAACCCTGTTTGTGTTGGACCCAGACTTGATGGCCTTCCATACTACAACAACAATAGCCTTTTTTCGGTCTTCCCTGTAGTAAAACAATTTTTATGAACTGTCAAGGTGCAACTCTAAAAAACGTTGCAATTTATGTTATCAGTTAATTACTTTTAATCAACTTTCATTTATTCAAATTCCTCCCTCATCAATTATTTCTTTTTACAGATTACAAATTTATTCCTAGGGAGCCAAGAGCTCAATCTGAGAAACACTGAGGTAGATATGGTTAATTTTAATTGCAATACAGAGTGCTCAATAAGGCAGTTAAAGCTGAATATTTTTGAATCAACTATTAAGCAATTAAAATATAATTTATTAAAAAACTCAATAGTTTGTGTTCACCCAAGTGCAATCATCATCATATTAAAATAGAATTCAATATTTAGCATATCTGTACAAAAAAATATCCTGGTAAACCTGTGTTACGTGGGAAAACCAGGATTTTATCGGAATCATTCTATTAAGTCCCGGTAAACAAGGAAAAAACTTGTAAAATACTGGCCTACAAATTAACAACCTTGTTACGTCGTACGCGGAAATATTTGCCACGTTGGTACTGCTACGGGTTTCAAACGGACGCGCCTTTTGTTCTTGCGCTGAATAATCAGCGCTGCCTTTTAATGCATTCTCGCACGGCTGTTTGGCATCGAGTGATGCCACGTTGGATTGGGTAAGTGTCGCTTGCCACTTTGTATTCGGACAATAGATTTTTCTTTTGGTACTGATGATTATACGCTGAGTAATTGAAAAAAGATCAAATTTTTAATAGCAGAATTTCGAATCGATTTTTGCTGCTAACAATTATTAGTCCCTTTGGACATTGGCTACTTCTTGTAGCAATTGTAGCAATCTTGTAGTCTTATTGAATCTGCTGATTAATTTGCTCGTCCGCCCAACATCGTCGGTAAGTCAGTGGGCAATGTGTCTACGCGCTAAAGTTAATTTATGTAATATTTGTTTGTAGAAAACAGTGGCGTGCGGTGACCCCTGAGACTGATCATGCAATTGGCATGCTAAAATCGGGTCATGCAATTGGGTATTCTGTGGGTAATCAATGAGTAAGACATGCAATATTTTACTGGTAGGAAAAAAATTCTGTGTGAGATTCTAATTTTTAGTCCTAATATCATGGTGTTCAAGACCAATTTTTGTCCCAGATTCAAGGTGATCTCTAAAAAAAAAAGGTGATCATTTGAAATCGTTGCCAAGTAATGCACTTTTTGTCCTAAAAATGCACTAATCTCTCAAAAAAAAGGTCTTCATCTCTGATCGGCCTCAGATTTCATCCCGAACAACTAATATTTCTCATTAAATTCAACAATATCTACCTCATCGCGCAAAAGTTCGTCATGCAATCCCTAAAAATTTGGTCATGACTTGCGTGCCCTGACCGCACGCCACTGGTAGAAAACCGCTTTCCGACTTTCAATTATTGTTTTGTTCAATAAAATAAAACCATAAAGTTTGGTGCTGGTCGTGAGGCGCGTTTGTGAGGAGCTGGACGAGGACGAGGCAGTTTTTCGACTCAGTCACAAAACCATAAAAATGGTATACCATGAAAAACTTGCTCATTTTTCTAAAATATTATGTGACTATATACTCAATATGTAGCTATATAATTCAATAGGCAGCTATATACGTAAAGGTGAATTATCATCACACTTTTATAGCAACGCTTTGTAGCCAATATCAAAATTGAGTTCTATTTGAGCAGAATTAGTTCAACTGTATCAGTAAGCTAAACTTGTAAAAATTTTTGATATTTAATAGTTGCGTTTACGGTTAGGCAAAAAACTCATGCCTTTGCAATTCCCTAACTTGAAATGTAAGTTTGGAAAAGTTTTCAGTCCAGGACAAGGACACTTTTAGTAATTGTGTTTTCGACTTTCGAAACCTTCCCTTGACAAGTTTCTGCGTACGCCATTAAGTGCTACAGTTTTTTTATCAGTGGTCGGCAGGGTGGTCGAGTGATTAGAGCGCCGGAATTGTGATCGACATTGTTTCGATTCAAAACCTATTCGCGCCATTATGTTGTTTCCTTGGAAAAGACACTTTTCGGCACTTTTCCTGCTTGGTGGTCTTGGCACTTGGCAGGCAGTTCTAAATTTTGGTCATAGCTCTATAAAACTAAAAAAAAAAATATTTTAATCGGACAGCAATATTTTGGCATTATTTTTTTTTTTTTATTTTATCTCTATATTTATCCTCCTGACTCGTAGGAAAGTGACGGAGGCGCTAATACATAGGGTTGGCAATTACCCTGACCTGCTTCCGGAGATACCAAGGTATTGCTTCTTCTTCTTCTCCTTTCAGCCTTTCCCTTCAGTCAGGGGTGGCCACAGCGTATCATCATTCTCCACATCTTTCTGTCTTCAACATACCAAGGTATTGCTGTCCGCTTGTAATTTAATAGAGATATGACTGTAATTCAGAACTGCTTGCCATGACCACCAAGCAGGGGAATATGCCGTAAAATGTCTTTCCCAAGGGCACAACAGAATGGCGCGAGTGGGTTTTGAACCGAGACCGTGTTGGTCACGAGTCCGGCGCTTTAACCATTCGACCATGCTGCCGGCATCTCCGGAAGCAGGTCGGTATAATTGCTTGCCCTATATATTAGCGCCTCCGTTGCTTTCCTGCGAATCAGGAGGATAAATGTAAAGATAAAATAAAAAAACACATCGCTCTTAGCATTTTTAATATTTCAAATTCTCTTTGTATGCTCTGGATTAAAGTCACTGAAATATATTTATTGACTATGCTCTGACTCTCAAAAACGGCTGTTTGTAGACTAAAAAACTTTGGTTTTTGATTGGCCACTTCTTCAATCAAATCAACTGGGAAATGTTTTTCACTAGTAAGTTGAAATGCGTTGCACAATTTTAATGATTATGTATTTAGCGAATGGATTTAGCTTAGCTGTTGTAGTACAGCAGAAAACAATTAAGTTCTATAGCTTGCAAATTAATTGCGTGTTATTAGATTAGGGTATCCAACTTAAGTTACAATTTATGGTTTTGTGATACTGTGACATTTAAAATTGCTTTATTTTTTCTTCTTGACTAATTAAATTTTAAACTTTAAAGTTTTATGTACATAGATAATTTTTAACAAGCATAATATAAATATTTCATGTCACAAATGTACATTGGAAAAAATATGTTACATGTATGCCAGTAAATGTTACCGAACAATGAATATTATATGCCAATATTTAAAAAAAGGGCTCTTTTCGAGAAGTCACCATAAGTGATTTTTGTTCGTGAAACTAACTTGGATCTCTTTGGTGGTTACTATTGCTTCTTAAGAGATTCTTTTCCTCTAGCCTTGTTTTATATTCCATCTTGGTGCCATGGGAAGATTCCAGGTTAGTTTCACTGAAAAAATTACTTGGAGGACTTTTAAGAAGTCAACATAAGTGATTTTTTAGGTAAAACCAACCTATAATTCCCCTTACAACACCAAGATAGAATAAAAAAAAAAGGATCTTTTCAAGAAGTGATAGTAAATATATATGGGATCTGGTTTAGTTTTACAAACAAATATCACTTTTGGTGACTTCTTGCACAAACCAAAAAAGCTGGTTGTAGATAAGTTTTTAATTTAAATTTAATATCTGGTATTTACTTTTATACTTGTAGTAGTAATTGTATTACTAATTTTTTGCAGTGAATAATTTTATGCACTTTAAAAAAAATTAGTATTTTTAACTGTAAATACCAATAATAATGTAAGTTTTGTTGAATATTTAATTGGTTGATTAGTTTAACCAAGTTTTCCCTGTTCATTTTGCACATGGCTGATGTGATGGAAGAATATCAATCTTCATTAGAAGACCTCACTTTCAACTCCAAGCCACACATCAATATGTTGACCATTCTGGCTGAAGAAAACAAGGGTCATGCTGAAAATATTGTTCGCCTCATTGAAGCTCAAATTGTTAAGGTTGTTAATATTTGATTTTTTTTGCTATTTATCAATTTCCAAATATTGATAGCAGTATTGTTGATGATTTAACAGTTGATAACTTGTGTTATGATTTCTGTGCTGTTCATTTGCAATTTTTTAATATATGAAAGTTATTTTTAATATAATGATTGCATAGTTGTGTGAAACAAAATTTTTTAAATACATTTAAAAAAAAATCAAAATGTGAGATACTATTGCCAATGTAATCAATTATATGGTTTTAATGCTAAGTATATTCTGTGATAAGTTTCTTTTGTTGCTTTGTTTTTGTTTGAATTTGTAATATTTTGAAAGTACAAGATTTTAACTGAGAAAGGTGTTTTTTCAAATTGTCTAGATTAGTAGTAATGTTTATTTGGGTATAGTTTAGTTCGTAAACCAGCCATTTAAATACTGTAAACCAGATATTTGTGCTAATACGTTAATAAAAAGAATGCAACAAAAAAAAGCACGTTGAATTAAAATTGATAAATCCTAAAGTTGTAAATCTGTTTAAAAATGTTAAGGTTGTTCAGTGAATGAGCAAGATGAATTAAATATTAAGCAGTTAGTAAGAATCGGAATAAAATTAGGTTACATTTGATTTCATATCAAATATTGTTTGGCTTTTGCACACAAACTAGTTGAAATAGATATTTCCAAATTTAAATTAAGTTAATGAAAAACAAGATTTGTATATTTCTATAAAAAGAATTTTTGTGATATAAATTTCAACTGAAAAAAAGTTATAGTAGATGGCTAGTAGCAAGTGCTGTTTTATTTGGTCAGAAAAGATAATTAAAAACTTTTAATGTTGTTCATATTATCTTTTATTGCAATGTTTTTACAATCATTGTAGTAAGCACCAATTAAACGCTATACACAGTAGGAATTTCAACACTTTACTTCACAAGCAGGCAACTGAAAAACTTCCTCTCTTGTATCTATTGGATTCCATAATTAAAAATGTTGGAGAAAACTACAAACCTTTGTTTGCTCGAAATCTAAGCTCTATCTTCAAGCGGTCTTTTCAAGCGGTATGGTTATTTTTAAAACCATTTTAAATTATCAGTATAAATTAAAGTTTAAATTTAAATTAACTTTTTGTTGTAAAAAATTGTCTTGGCTTGTTTTTTATTGAATTATTGTGTGAACCAAACTTAAATTGACAAGTACTTATGAAATAAGAATAATGTTTGCAATAAATAGTTATTTTCTTTGGGTAATAGAAAAAACTTCAATTTCAGATAGGTTTAAAATTTTTGTTCAATCGCTTATAATTGTGTATTTTATATAAAACAGGAATTTGCTTACCAGTAACCAATCATGACTCTATTGATAGAGTTTTTTTAAAACATGCAATATTTATATGTTGTTATTATTAACCCTCCACAGGTTATTCTTTGTGGTGTGGTGGTGTTATTCTTTTAATCAGAATGGTGGCCCTGGGTCTAACAGACCCAAAGAAACTTTTTTAAAAATCCAATGCTTTTTTAAAGACATTTAAAAAAGTTTTATATTAGACATTTATCCAATTTAAAAGCAATTTTTGTTTCTTTGCATTCAAAAGCTTGTATAATTTTACATAAAAATAAATAGATTATCACAGAGCTATAATTCAACAATTAACAAAATGAAATATTTACCAAGATAACATGAGAATTAAAACGATTTTTTTAAAGTAATAATTATCAATGCCTTAGGACTATATTGTTTGTATTGTATTTTCCAGTTGATAAGCCAAATCGCCAAATAAGCTGAGGCTAATTTTTAGGTTTGAAAACTAGAGCTTTTGCTTATTACCACCCAATAAGCCAAGGCCATTTTTAAGAAGTGACAAGTTTCTTTAAAATAATTTCTTTGTCTTGTTTCAGTCTCAGCATGCATGTTAATAGCCACTGGTAAAATACAAGTAAACTGCTAAATTTCATTTATTATTTGAAGCACATGAAAGACTTTCATTATATGTTTTATTTACAGGGTTTTTCAAAAATAAAAAGCAAGTTAGCAAAAATATAAATCAAGTTTGCAAAAATAGATGGCAAAAATATTTGAAGATTACAAAACTGGTGCCTAGTACAATTGTCAAATCTTGACAATTGACTTTATGAACAAGTTTATCTCGATATTTATCCTCCTGGCTTGCAGAAAAGCGATGGAGATGCTAATACATAGGGTAGGCAATTACCCCAACCTGCTTCTGGAGATGCCAAGATATTGCTGTCCATTTGTAATTTAATAGATATTTAACTGTAATTTAGAAGTGCTTGCCAAGACCACCAAGCAGGGAAGGTGCCATAAAGTGTTTTTCCCAAGAACACAACAGAATGGCACAAGTGGATTTTGAACCAAAACCATGTTGATCATGAACATAGTGCCATTTCGCACCTTCACTGGTCATGTGAGTCACAATGCTGTCTTTTGACAACCATGTTTTCTAACAAGATTTACATGTAAAGCATGGTAATAGCAATTTAGTCATTCATTTCTTTCAGGTATCAAATTCAGGTATTCAACATTTTACTGTAGATTAATTGTTGGTGCATTTATTGTAATAGTGAAACTTTTGCTGAATTGTTTGCTGAATGTCATCAAAAGAATGTTTTTACACCAAACACTGTCCTAGTATTAGATAACATCTGGTTTTACTACTCTAAAATAAAAATGTAATTGGAATCTATTATGTAATGTAGCGATAATGTATTTGCTGGCATATACATATTGAACAATTACAGTTAAAAAATAATATTCTAATTGTTCTTGAGAGTTTGGGGGATTTCAACAATTATTATCATAGTTTCTGGCAAAAAGTTGATGAAATACAATAGACAAAAGTAAAAAAATTCAATAAATATTTATTAAATATATTGTAATATAAAGTGTTTTTTATTTTTGAAAAACCCTGTAAATATAAAACTAGCAATTTGGCTAATAAAGTGAAAGAAAATTTGCTCTTGAAAAACACTTAGTTGCAGTAAAACTGATTTTTCTAAGATTTTTAGTCACACTTTATTGTAGCCATTTAATTGCTTACATAAATAAAATAATTGTGAGGTGAAGCTATTTTTTTTAAGCACTTAATGATAACTAAAAACACCAATCACACATATCATTAACTCTCTTTTCATGCTTTATTTCTAACTGCTAGACAAAATTCCCACTCAAAGTTAAGTAGGTTTATAATGTCACTGTGGTTATTTGTCAATCACTATGTCAATTTTGGCCTTCAGTATTTTCTGGTTCAAAGCTGATGATCGGCCAATAAGCCAACCCCCAAAAATCAGGTCCAGAAATTTTGTTTATTAGGCAGAAAATAAGAGTAAATTTATCTAAATAATTCTATAATTTGTGACAGAAAAGATTAACATATCATTGATGGCATTGGGTCTCTGAGACCCATTCATGTATTTTTGGTGCCTTAAAATCAATCTTTTAAAATACAATTTTTTTTATCTTATAAAAAACCAAACTTTAAGATACTGAGAATTTAACCATGAAAACTTAAAAAACAAAATTACCTGGGCCTCTCATCAGACTTGTGGAAGGTTAATAATTTTGCCAAAAGCTTTTGTGTGTTAAAAAAATGTGTTAATGTAATAGGCTGATGATAAAAGCAAAATGAGCATGTACAAGCTGCGTACTACCTGGGACAATTATTTTCCTTTGAAGAAATTGCATGCTCTGGACATGACAATTAAAGCCCTTGATTCCAACTGGCCTGTAAAACCATTGCCTGCACATCTTGATAATGCAGCTACAAACATACATGTAAATCCAAAGTTTATCAAAAAAGTAAGTGTTAAATCGTTAATCTTACAATTTTAAACCTAATTTCTTCAACATTTATTGATTGACACATTGACTGTCATGTGCATTATTGGCAGTCCACACTACTTATCACAAAAACGCATTGTTTTTGACTTTACAATAAAGCAATAAAAGATTTTTCAGTAAAAATGGTTTTAAATTTTGTGAGTATTTTAAATGGTAAAATACATGTATCACAAACAATGTCTTTATCTAATCAATATGCTTATATTAATTATTTTGTAGCTTCTTATAACATTGGTACTTTAATGAAACTAATATATTTGTATGGAGGTAGTAAACATGTAAAAAAACAAATGTAGGTTATAAATTTTTTTATATTTGAAAAAGTGAAAAACTGTATATTGTTGGCAGCCTGGTCGAGTGGTTAGAGCATCAGGATTGTGATTGACATGGTTTCAGTTCAAAACCTACTTGTGCCATTCTATTGTGTCCTTGGGAAAGACACTTAATGTCACTTTCCCTTGCTTGGTGGCTTGGCAGGCAGTTCTAAATTTCAGTGATATCTTTATAAAAATAAAAAAGCCAAAATAAGAAATTTTAACACGACAGCAATATCTTGGTATCTTTGGAAGCAAGTTGGCATGATTGCTTGCTTATGTATTAGTGCCTCCTTTGCTTTTCTGAGTCAGGAAGATAAATATAAAACAATAAATTTTTTAAACAAATTTATAAATAAAAAAGTTAAATTATTAGTAAAAAGTTATTTAAAATGTTGCCCTATTAATTTTTAGCATCTTCAGTTTTTAAAAAAAAAAAGAAAACATTTGTTTGAGATGCAACATCTATCTTCTTGTTCTTTGAAAATTTTGTTATTAAAATACAAACAAACTTTCAATTGTGTGTATTATGATGTTTGAATTGGTAATAGTCCCAAAAATTTCATAAATGTGGAATATTATTTCATGAAACAGAAAAATGATAAAAAACAATCTTTTACACCACAAATTTTAAGAACATCAAAAAATTAATACCATAAAAAATTAATCATTAGGCAAAAATTTGAAACTTAGTTTTTTAAGCTTGTATTATTTGTATATTCTTACTTAAGTGAAATTTATGCTTTAATTTTTACTGATTAACAATTAAAAAATGTTTTTTCTCATGCAATAATGTTGCATGTTTAATTAATTTTTGAAATTTTTGCAATTAGTACTAATTCACAATTAATGCTTTTGTGTATTTCATATAACATAACTTTGAAAAACAACAGAAAAAAAAATATTTGCAACTGCCTGTTTTCAGAAACTGAAGTTGTTGCCAATTGATAGTAAAATGTTTTAAATGGCTTTTTTAACTAATATTTTTACTTTTTTGTAATAAACTTTGATGAATTTATTCATCTTTACAAATTTTATTTCCATTTTATTCATTTAAAAAAAACATTGGTTAATATGCCTTAAATGTTTTTAAATACATTTTAAAGTGTAAATTTAGATTTGTGGTTTGAAAGCCAAATATATAACATTATTTAAACCCTTTCTTATAATTTGTATTTGATATTGATGGAATTTAAAATAAAAAAATTTGATTTTTATAATTGACTCATGGTTTAATTAATTATGTTGTTAAATTTTATTACAATTTTTAGAATGAACCTGGGGCTGTTGCAATACCTTCAATATCCAATGCTGGCTCTGCAACTTCCTCAAAGGTAATATATATAATTCATTATAGTTCTAATTCGATTTCTAGAATTAAAATTATGAATACATTTTGAACTTGGCCTAATTTTAGCTTAAATTTTTTATTAATTTGTTAGCTTAATGTATTAAAACCAATAATTTTTAAGAGCATATTACCAAATTTTTGTTTTAAAAAAGCAGTTTTTTGTCAATAGATTTACAAAAATTATATTTTAAAAGTTTTTAAAGATAACAAGCAATGAATAGGGGAGACTGGGTCTGGTTGTCACAAATTTCAAACTTTATAATCTAGTGAATAGTTGGTTAATTTTCAAAAAAAATTTCTTTTTTTTAAAGTCTTCAGCTATAACTTTTTGGTTTTTTAGCAACAATAAACATGTTTTTAGAAGGTTTTAGAACAGTCAAAAAAAGTGTGACAACCTGGACAAATCTGTCCTGGTTGTCACAAGCATTGGGGTAAAAATGTCACAGCTATTTGTGAGTCGATACTCACTCAGTTGCTTATAAATTTTGCTATACCCCAAGATCAAACAAACAATTTATTGATAAAAAACAATATGAAAATATTATATACATGTCAAGTAAAAAAAGCACTGTATTTCTTGTCCAGTTAGCTGTTTACAAAAATGTTTTACTTTTGCTTTACAGTTGAGAGCCAGATACAATTAGATAAGATCAGAGTTACAGTAGCTGTGTTTGAGGAAGGATAAGTAACCAAATAGGCATGCAATCTGCACATTTAGTTACACAAAACAGCTTGATTTTTTTTTTAAATAAAAAAATCAAACGTTTTTACGCTCATCTTGAACTAGTTACACTGAGGTATTAATTTCTCTTTGGTTCTTCATCAGCATCACAGTTAGGACACACATAATTTTGAGAAAAAAGAAAGCATTTTTCATGTGCCCAATTTTTGCATGAGAAACACTGCACCCAAATCTCTTTCGACTTGCTATTGGAATAAGCGTCCATACCTACCAGGCAATACCATTCTTGTTTAGCAAGTGCAGTTGGTTTTCTCTTTTTGTCTTGTGGGTGAACTATTTTTATAAAACGAATTGTATTGTACATTCTTAGGTAATCACACCTTTTTACAGGATTTTGCTTGTGCGATTGCTGTTTTAACTGGGGTGTCAGTCAGGATTTCTGACTTTCATTTTTGTGACCTTTTTCTTTTGCTATCATTGAGCTTTTGGAAACAGACAAACTTGAACTGACGATATACTTTCTGATCTACTAAACAATGGACTGCTCAGTGCTTCCGATCCTTGCTTGGAAAGATTTACAGCTGCATCTGATGATGTAAAAGGTTGCTGTTCTATATCAGCAGCAGTGCTATTTGCAATCTCGTTATTTCCAAAGAGCTAATCTTTTAATAAGTTTTCTTGAATCTTGTTGGAAGTCATTCCTGCTTCTCCAGCTGCTGGCAATAAAAGGTCATGATCAGTTACATATCCTGGCAAAAAGTCCAAGTCAGAAAATATTTGGCTGTTAAAAGGATATATCCCGGTTGATTTAGAGCTGCTTGAATATTTGATGGCGTTACAGCATTTGTATATGCAATTGCAACCAAAGCTGGCAAATCATAGATGGTCATTCCTTTACCGGAGTTATTAAGATGCCATTCATCAGCTACTGTATTAAAATATTTTTTAAATGGTCCGTATATAGATCGATCTAACAGTTGCAAACAAGTACAGTGTGGTGGAAATAAAAGCATTACAATGCCATTTTCTTTAGTGAAGTCTAGTCCTTTAATGCATATATGTGATTCGTGATTATCTAGTAAAAGAAGGAAAGGTTTTTTGTGGATGCAGTGAACATGCTCAACAAAGTGCTTTAAAAAGTCCAAAAAGTGCTCTTCTGTCGTCCATCCAGATGGATTTGCACATCCTTTGCTTCCAGGTGGTGCTCCATTAAGGAAATGCCTTTGAAATTTTACTTGGGGAAAATAAAGTGAGGAGAAATAGAATTTCCACTTGCTGATATGGTGCCTACTACAGTATTAAGTGTACCTTGCTCAGCCGATGTTATATCCCTTATTTGTTTTGTTCTATGTCTTCCAATAATTCTATCAGGCTTACGTACAGTAGTTATGCTTGCTTCGTCCATGTTCCAAATGTCCAAAGGCTGAAAGTTATGCTTATTTAAAACTAATTTCAAATTTTGGAAAAAACAATTAACATTTTTGTTAAAGCTACTTGCCCTAGCTAAACTTGTACTTTCTGGAGTGCGGAGTGACAATTGGCAGTGTCTTTTTAAAAAAGATGTAAGCCAATCAGGACCAGCTTGTTGTTTATCATACCAACTTTTTGGTATTTCTATACTGTTAGCTTTAGCAAATCTGTAAGCAAGTTTTTGGCATTCCTTTGGTGATAATCTAAAATAAATATCTGATGCTCTTAGAAGATACTCGACAATCATTATTTCTTGTGTATCTGTAAACACTTGCCTGTTTCTGGTGTACCCCCAATGGTTGTTGAAAATAAATCTTTAATTTCTTGGTCGGAAAATTTCTATAACGTGAAAGTGTTTTGTAATTGATACCAAAACTCTCAACAGTTTTTCAAATACTCTCTCTGGTACTTTTAATGTGTCAAACTGCTCAATATTTCATCAGGTTTAGCTATGCCTCGTTCACTTTTTCTTGTATAATTACGCAGCATTATTATAATTACTGTACATATATATATATATATAATAATTTCTGACGAACACTTTTCTGATGAACACTGACCAAAAATTTTGAAAATTTCTATATATATATATAAACTTTCTTAAACAGTAAAATGAAAACATGATATTCTCACTGGAAATTTAAAATATTTTTACAATTATTGGTTTTGTGCATGTTAAATTTTGGAGTTCTCTTAATTGGCCTATATCTCAAAAGCAAACCAGCAAGAACAATTATTTATTTTTGCACAACACTTTATTTGATATCTCAAATCTCCCAAGCTGTATATGTGCTTCAACGTTTCTTAATGAAGCAAACACTATTTTAATAGCAAACACGGAGTGCAGGAATTTAACAATTTTTTCACTGCCAATGTTAAAAAGTGGTGATTTCAAAGTAGTCTTACACTTATTGTAATAAATCGGTCTCTAATTTCTGCTTTTAATCTTTACATAAATTAAACAACTGTTAGGCATATTAGGCTTATATAAATTTAACATTTCAACGTGATGAGCTACATTTTTAAAAACACACCAAAACAAGGTAATTAAACAGTTTGTTTAGCATGGGGTTGGTTGTCACAGTGTGACAACCTTCACTAATTTTTTTGTGACAATCTGTACAGACCTGCCATTTTGAATTTGACTAAACCTAATTTAAAAACTGTACTACCAGCTAAATAAAGACTTGTTTTACAAAAGTGCCAATGCTTTTATGCCTCCAATGACACATCGATGTTGATAATATGTCTATCCTAGTTGCTTCTATTCTTTCTTGAACAAAAAAAAACAAACATTTGAATTTTTAGCAAAAAGTAGTATTTTAAACTTTATTCAAACTGTGCTTACTCAATCAAAGTCAAAGTACATCTGGCAAACAGAGAGGTAAAGACAAGTGATTTAACATTAAAGTGATTATTGCACAAGGTTGCAAAATACTCAAAAAATTGAATGTGACAACCAGGACAGAGGACAAACAGACCCGGTCTCCCCTACTGTTGTATGATTGTAACAAACTTTTAAAAAATTATTTTTACTATTAATTTTTTGCTGACTATTATGATTATGTTGACAGCATGATTGAATAGTTAAAGTACCATGATTGTGATCAACATGGTCTTGGTTCAAAACCTACTTCTGCCATTTTGTTGGGTTCTTGGAAATGGCACTTAATAGCACTTTTTTCTGTTTGGTGGTTTTGGCAGGATGTTTAAAATTTCAGTCATATCTCTGTAAAACTAAAAAATCAAAATCAAAATAAAAATTCAACCAGACAGCAATATCTTAGCATTTTTCAGAAGCAGGTCAAGATAAATTTGGAGATAAAAAAAAGTTAATAGAATTATGTCAGTCCTGTCATTGGATTCCTAAAAAAGTAGTTGATCTGAAAATTCATGTAAAAAATTTCTCTTCAAGTTTTTTCAGCATTTTAACTAGGTTTCTATGGTGTAAGTCTAAATTATTACATGAAGTAAATATTCTATGTTCATATCTCATAGGTTTTTTGTTAGTTGTTCTTTAGATAAACATTTTTAGAATGTCATAATTAAGGTTAGGTTGTTAAGGTTTTAGTGGTTAGTTAGCTTAGTTTGTGTTGCTAAAGTTAGATTAGGTTAGGTGAAAAAGATAAACTTTTATTTCAGGAGTATATCACTTAACACAAAGTTTTTATACTGGGGGTCCATAAACCTTTTAAGGGTCTGTAGCAACCTGTTCAAGGGACTTATAGGTTTTTCCCATAAAATAATAATCTGCTATTTACATTCCATTTTATCCAAAAGCATCCTTAAGATTGTAAAAATTTTCCAATATTAAGTGCATTACCCAAAAAGTCTTAACTCTCTCTTGAAGCATAAAGCTCTCTAAAAAGTTTAGTGTGGATAAAAAAGGCCATTAATTGAAGTTTAGCATAGTTTTTTGTTGAATGTTACATGAAGACCTTTTTAGTTTAATTTTTCATCTTTATTTAGTTTTCAGAAAAATTCAATTATTTAATTTATTCAATAATTTTCATTATTGGTATGCAATAAGATAAAAGTCAAGTGCTTTTTGATGTTTAGTGTTTTATCTATTGCAGTTTTAAAAAAAGGTAACTAACTGGTAAACCCTCATTATATTATAAAGTGCTGTTTAGACTGTTTTATATTCTCTTTTTATGTTGTTTCATTTTTTTTCTAAAAATTCAATTGAACATGTAAAAAAGACTTAATAGCAATTCTTTTGTGCTTTGCTTTACAAGATTAATTTCTTAAAATAATAGACAGGGTGCATAACCAATTGGAGGACACCTTATGCACACTTAGAAGAACAAAAAATGATGCTGTTAATTGTTGAAATTTTATTTTTTTCAACCAACCAAATAAACATAATATTAACTTGTGTTTTATTCTGTATATTCTCTTTTGACTTCTATCACCAACTTGATTTGAGTCCAAAAGCAACTGCTAGCTTTGATCAGATGGCCTTTATTGCCTTTATGCTTCCATCAGAGAGGATTTGGTGTTATGGAGATGCTTATTAATTGCCCTTTCAATGATGCTTCACACATATTAATCCAAAGGATTGAAGTCTGGTGAGCTAGGAGGCCATAACCTTGCCTAAGAACATATGATTTGTATCCAAGGTCTTGATGAACAACGTTCCTTATTGTTTCTTCTGTCACTTGAAGGTCTTTGGTGTCACATTGACTTTCCTGGATTTTTGTCAATCATGCCATGTACTCTTTTGACAAATGCAGGTGTTTTGAGTGAGTCAGAGTGTTGACAATGCTGTTTTCTCTTACTCATGGCCAATTCATCTCCATTGTTTTCTTTCACCTCCTTTCTAACTTTGCAAATGAAAGATCTGGTGACTTTTAGAAAACTTGCAATTTTTAAATTGCTGTGTTCTGCTTTTATAGCCCTATTACAGTGTGTCTTTTCATTTAATTAGTTATATTATTATCAGCCATCATGTTTTCTAAAATAAAAAATACATTAATTATTCTATTTTCTATTAACAAATACATACAAATGTTTAAAACAGTGTTTCTCAAAACTTTTTTTTTGACCCAAAATCGCTAAAAACAACGATTTGCAAACATGACTGTGACCCAAGTAAATTTGACTGAGCATGGTGAAAACATAGTGATCTCTAAAAAAAAAAGGTTTTCATATTTGATCCGTCTCAGATTTCTTGATTTCCATCACCAAAATCTAGTGTTCTCTAAAAAAAAAAGGTTTTCACCTTGAATCTGATTTTGATTTTCTTCATTTTCTTTTTAAATTTGTAATGACAACTCAAGAAGGTTCTTCACTTAAATCTTATGTGCACAGATCTTTTTTGTTTACGTGAGATAATTTACAAGCCTTTGCAACCCACTCACATAACCTTGGCGACCCATGGTTTAAGAAACACTGGTTTAAAATAAGCCGCTTAAAGATGAGAAGCACCAGACTCGAGTTTCACTCTTGTTAGAGCTCGTCAGTAAGCTTGTCAGTCTTTAAGCGGTTTGTTTTAAATTAATTCTAAATCCTCATTATTCTTCAAATATAAAATATAAAAGTAAAATGTTATGAAATGAATAAGTATATTTTAATATGTTGAAATAATCTTATGAATTCATTATAGCTTTTTGCATCTTTCTCAACTTGTTATTTTTTCTTAATAAACAGATTTACTAATGTATAATCAGCAGCTACTAATTTGTATGTAAATCTTAGGCATTGCATTGTATTAAAATTCTTTTTTACACAATTTTTAAATAACTTTCTTGCAGATGTAATCGCAAAATAATATTAAAGATTTTATATTAGAACAGTTTTAAATTCTAGTACAGTATTACCTTTTATATTTTGCATGATGATTTTATTCAATGTATTGCAATGAAAATTATCGTATTTAACTTTAATAAAATTCTATAATCAATTAGATGTTTTATTTTTTACTAATTAATGTAATTATTAATGTGGTCTTCTAGTCTTCTAGTCATGATGTTGACAAGATTCGACAACAATTGATGCGTCAGCAAAAAGAATTGCTCGATTTACAACAAAAAAAGCTAATATTAGAGTTGGAACAAACTAAACAAGAGCTTGCTGTTAAAACACGCGAAGCCCAAAAGAGCACTAAGAAGATTCAAGTAAATATATGTTTTTTTCTGCCAATTAAACCTTTTAGTTGGATCATTTAGTTTGAAATTACATTAATAATTTAGTTTGAATTGCTGAGCAAGCTACCAGCTCTTGTCAATAAACTGTTTGTTTTTTCTTGCCAAGATATCAAATATAATTTTTTGCAGGAAAAAGTTCAAAAAGATCCTAGAAATCAAAGTTCACTTGGTGGGATTGGTATGGAATAAATAAATAATTTATGTGTATAGTTTGTTAAGAGTAGGGTATTTAGTAATGTTCTTGTTTTGAATTTTTTTAAAAACCAGCTTCTGACTCCCTTTTTATTAGAGTAAGTAAAAATAATCAAAGGTTTTGTTTAATTTTTGTAATGCCAATAAATCATTAAAACAAACCTTCTTAAAAATTTAATTCTACGCTTTTAATTTTTTTGATTCTTAATGCTTGGTTTGATTTTTAATTAGACATGGAGTTTTGATAGACCTTACTGGTTTTTTCTTTTGACTTGATTCTTGTTTTTGTATTTCTTAGTGTTAATGTTAATGAAAACTAATGTTTGTTTTAATATAAAAGTTAACTTTACATTTTTAACAAAAACAGTGGTGACTGCTTTCAAAGTTAATCTTTTTGAATAGCTACTATGTATTGTTTTGGAAAAGTATTAACTCAAATCTTTTTAATAAAAAGGATGAAATTTAGCATTTTTTCTTTTCTTTACCTATCTTTATACAGACTCTGAATTGCAATATCAAGTTTCAACAGGTTAAACCTAATTTACCTAAGGGGGGGGGGGGGGTCCTCAAAGGACTTTTCCTAAAATTTATTCCTGAATATTTTGGTATTTTACTTCAGCAAATCCGATGGGTAGTTTTAGTGTAGCAGGCTGTTTTTTTGACTTACCTCTTGATTTTCGTATACTTTTTGTGTGCAAAAATCATGAGATAAGTCAAAAAGCGTTTTGAACGTCTTGCTGTGTTTGTCAAGATTACTGCCTCACGTAGTAGTTATTTATTTTTGCAGCAGACTGACTAATCCGACTATGTTGCAAAACAAAGCAATCAACGAAAATTTGAGAACCTTCAACTTTATGCAAAATAAGAAAAGACAAATAGCAAATATATTAAAAGTAAAGACATTTGACTAAACTAGAATAAATTTTCTCCAACATATCAAAAAATCAACTGGGTAGCTATTTTCTGTTAAGAGTATTGGACATGTAAACTTAAGGTCCTCCGAGGACCCCCCTTAGGTAGTCGACAGAAAAAAACAGCCTAGGTAAATAAGGGTTAAGCTATATGTATTTTCGGCAGGCCTAGGTCACCACAAATTGTCATTAAGTCAATAATCTGTTGTATAATAACCTTTTTCATCACACAACAATTTGGACGAAATCCAAATTTATCAAAAAAAATCATTACTTGTTTACGGGCTCCTTAAGAAACTGTTCTCTAGATTTTAAAGTTTGGTAGCCAGGGTTAAAGGAAACAATAACAATTAGACAACATTACTAAAATGGCCATGCACCAGTTTTACGTTAGATTGTTAATGTGTTTTAGCTACAGCTGAAGGACCAGATATAGATATTGGTTAAACTCAAACCTACACTGCATATACTGTCAGAAAAAATCTATCATGTTCCTTCAAAAACATTTCCAATAAGATATTTAGCCAAAGTTACCGACTTATGAATTGCTTTCTAAACTAGGCAAGCCGTATCCACAAATCCACACCCACTCTTTCCCGAAAATTAAAAAAAAGAGAAAAAGCATGATTTAAAAAATCAGACTGCACAGCACGTTCAAAGTTCCAAAATAAAAAACAGCTCTCTGAAATGTGACAAATATGATTAATAGAAAAGTAGATGAAAACGACTATTTCATTGACATGTACGTAACTTCAAAAAGAATTTGTTGCATCGGACAATCAAAGGTTAAGATGTTAATTTTCTTTTGCAATGTCAAAAATGTTTTTCTAAAATATTTGTTACTTTGGTAAATTTTTTTAATCCTGTCATTGGCTCAATGCTCATTGCAGAAAATTGTTTCATCACTTGTTCAAGGTGCTCTATGAAGTTAATACGCGTATATCTGTAGTTGTGACGTTTAAATTAAATACTTATAGATAATTGTGTAATCTCTGTTTTGTGAAACTTTTGTTGAAACATTAGAAAAGTTACTCAATGAATGCATTTCTGAAATAGAGTTTGTGATGATTTCCTTTTAATAGTAGATGAGTTTAAATTGTATCATCATAACAACTACTTTTTTCAGGTGGTCTTCGAGTTACTTTATCAAACAATAAAGCTTCTGTAAGTTTTTATAGCTGCGATTTGGCATGTGTTACCTTTTTTTATGCACCATACTGTATTTTTTTAGCCTATTAATAACCAATCTGCATCGACTCCTAAGGATCCTAGAATAAAGCAAGCTTCTGCAGTTCTTAAAAAGGTTTGTTTTGGTTTCATTTTTTCAATGCTCGTGTTTTGTGATTTTTTGTCTTGATACTGTTTCTGTACAATCTAACGGTTTGCTACTTTATTGCTTCAAGGAAACGCTTTCCGTTGCAAAGCCAGATGCTTCTAAAGCTAACGTTAAGAAAAAAACAGTGGCAACGCCAGTCAAAAAAGATAAGTCTGTATCGCCAAAAATTTCGCCTTCCAAAAATAAACTTCTCGCCCTTTCAAATCAAAGACCAGATGCCGTGAAGACAAATGAGCCAGTTCATAAAAAGGTAAGAATCTACGAAGCAAGACTTCTCAATGGCACACTTTCGGCGGTGAGCCGTTTTGATGGATTCTTTTACAGTGTGAACTATATAACCGTAGACCCACCTTTGCACGTAATGTACACTACCGAAATAAATTTATATTTTATCCAGGATTTTAAACTCTTAAATGTTACATGTAAAGTCAATTAGAAATACATTCATTTCCAAATTTTTTTTTTTGAATCGGAATGCCACATTTGTTCTAAAAGTAAAGATAGAAATTTTTAGTTGTATGCCTTCGATGTGCTACAGCCGTTGAGCCATAGCCAATTACAGCGTTTGAGATTTTTTACTGTTTGCATCTTTTGTTTAAAACTCGACGGTTCAAGTGGCAATTAACAGTTTGGATATCGCGATTTAATGCCTCTAACATTAGTCTTTTTTACACGACCCGAGCAAATCTCTACTCCGGCGAGACAGTGTTAGATCTCACAAGTTTGTTGTAATTGTATGGATATCTTTGCTCCAGGTGCCTAGTTGCCCTTCTGCCGCTGAAACGGTTCGCTGTCGAAAGCGTTCTGCCGAAAAAAATTGTGTACCGAGAATCTACGATTATGACGTAAAATGTTTTACAAAAAATCAATCTCGTTCAAAACGGATTCTTTGTTGATTATTTAAAAAAAGCTGCTTATCAAAATTAGATTCAAAAGCAGTTCATTCCAAATTATTTGCCTTACCAAGGATCTGCTTGATCTTTAGTTGTTAACCCAAACAATTAACTATATATCGTTTATACATTTTTGGATTTTGCTTAGCGATTTGTTTTTTTTGAGGTTTAACTTTTTCCAGACAAAAGAGAGAATCGTTGATAACAAGAGCGTACCTGCCGTCGACAGCAAGAAACAGAAACGTTTGAACCGTAGCAAATCTCCGAGCTCAAATCCGACTCCTCCCAAAATTCCGCGCATGTCTGGTGTCGTGGACCAGTAAGTGTTTATTGCTATAAGTGAACCACTCTTGTCGCTGATCAATGTCCTTCTAGATCTTCTGAAAGAAGAAAGAAGTCAAAAGAGCCCATTGAGAAATCGGAGCAGTATAAAAATCAGAGAATAAACAAGATTAAGTTCGAATCAAAAGATTCTTCTCGGTAATTTGTATAGCTGTCGCAACGTTTCTACTACTTACAAATCGTCCGAAACAGGTCAAGTGAAAGTTCATTATCTCCGCGTTTCTCTCCGGAGCCAGAATCCGATGACCACCTGCAGCCGGACATCCCCCCTCCTCCTTTGCCTTTTTTAAAAAGTAAGTTGTTGTTTTTACACTGGTCGTTTTTTTAGAATTGATAGCTTTGTTTTTTTATCGCGCCTGCCATCTATTTTATTGCAATGTTCTTGTCACGCCTGAAGCAAAGTTGTCTATTATTGTATGGTGCGCTTCAATCTGATGGTGTCTGTTAAGGTTATTCCTTGGGATGTTTATTTTAAATTTTTGAAACAATTTCAAGAATAGGAAATTTTTTACGTTAAACAGTGTGGTTAGTATTTGGGTGGTCTTTTGCAGGAAATGACGGCTTGAGAAGGCGCCCTAGTTTTGATCCAGACTTGCATATTCCAAAAGAATTGACTCTTAGTCATCAACATGAAATATTAAAGCAGGTGTGTCTTCATTTTTTTGTTTAATAACTTCATACAAATCAGGTTAACCTTTTTCATTTAGGCTGATCATCAACTGCAGACCGGGCAATTAACTCATCGTCAACACCAAGAGTTACTAAAGCAGCTGCATCAATTGTTCGAAGTTCAGAGAATGAAGAAGCTGCAGGCTGCAGGTTTCCTATTTGCTAGTCACGTGACCTCGGAGCTCTCGGCTAATGGCAAAACAAATAACCTCCCATGCGTTCAATGATTTTTTAAAAAATTCTCCATGCTCAATTGTAACCTTGGTTTGTTTATAATTATGTGGCTTGGTGCTTTTTAACCAGGCGGTGCGCCTTAGTGGCTTTGATAAATTAAGAAGTGTCGTGAGCATTTCTAGCCAGCTTTTTCCTTGCCAAAAATTACTGTTTATTCAAAATTTATCGGGAAAGCTTGTATCGGTTTTTGTTTGAGAATCGACTTCTTGTATAATTCCTCTTCGGCCAGAACTTGAAATGCCAAGCTAATACGGGCTAAGCGGAATGAGTCTCGTAAAAAACAATAAAAACCAATCTTGTAAAAAAACAATTGAGAACCAGTGTATTGATTTTTTAGATGAACGTCATCACGACCAGGGTCGGTTACCTTTAGATCCGCGACAAACGAGACGAAATCGAGCTGAAAAGATGCCTTCGGATAAGCGCGAAATGCCTCGCCCTTCTGATGATCAGTCCCTACCACTTCAAAACGACCAAAGCCGACACAAGAAACCTTTTAAGCGCGTTCGCGACTCGAAAAGACGGTCACCAGATGGTCCGCTCAACCAAAGGGATCCTAACCAATTCCGGAGATCGCATCCTCCTGATGAGAGCCTTCCACCCAACAGAAGGCAACCCCTCCATCGACCTCCTGGTCCTTCTCCAGGGCCTCGTCTTCCCGGGCCTCGTCTTCCCGGGCCTCGTCTTCCCGGGCCTCATCTTCCCGGGCCTCATCCTCTCGGTCCAAATCAGGCGAGAAAACCTGTTCCGAAAAACCAACGCCGTCCTTCAGAAGCTCCACGCGATAAAAGGGGAATGCCATATCCGGGGAGAGGAGGCTCGATTGAAAATAGACCTCGTGGAAATCGGCGCCCCGACTCGTCGCCGGGCGAATTGGAAAGGCGTCTTCCAAATCGAGTAACCTCATCCAGAGGCAGACCCTCCGAGCGAAAACCACCCCCAAATTATCCTATAAAAGATAACAATAAGACTACTGATCAACAGATCTCCAACCCACCAAATGCCAGTGATATTGGTGACATAGAACCTCCTCCGCGTCCGCCTCTCTCCCCACCCCCTTTCTTTCGCAAGCACAGCAGTAGCACCCCGAGTGAGAGTGACGGTGGGTTGAGCGGAGAGAATCTGAGCGAACAGGAACAGCACAAGAGCCTGCGACAGTACGCGCTGAGCGACTCCACTCAATCGAAGGAAGAGACGCAATCAAGGAGTTCCGGCCCGAAACCAAGCTCGTCACTTCCTGTCGACGAGAAAGCAGGCCCAGAAGAACCCGAGGACTTCATTATAGCAAACATGCCCGTGGAAGCGTCTGAGGAACCCAAGCAATTAGAAGAACCGGAAGATTACATTATCGCTGGGATGCAAGAGGGATCGGACGAAAAGAAGTCGTGCGAAGAGCCAGAGGATTACATAATCGCGCAAATGCCCCCCGGGGCCGAGGCTTATCATAATCACTCGATGGGGCTCAAGCGAAATTCGGATTCAGAGAAGGCTTACCTCGATCACATTAAGAAGATAAAGCAGTCGATTTACAGTAATGAGCTTAAAAAGTCGCGCCGTAAGTCGAGTCAAAGCGATTCCGCGAGCATGACCGACGAAAGCGCTTCGGAGAAACCTACTTCGGACCTTTCTAAAAAAGAGGAAATAAGATCACCGTCTCTCCCTCCCAAGAAACGAAAGTACTTCGAAACTGAAAGCTCTAAAACGAAAGAAACAAAAGAAGAAAAGCAATCAATCAAAGATGACAAAGGTGATACCAAAGAGGAAAACCTTGAAAAAAGTGCTTCTAAAGTAATTGAGGAAGAGAAGAAAAAAGAAGAAAAGAAAGAAGAAACAAAAACCAAAGAAAACACTGAAAAATCTACTGAAAAGTCGGAGAAAGCCAAGGATAAAATAGATAAAACTGCCAAATCTATTGAAGAAGTGAAACCAAAGCCGAAGGACAAACCATCGCTTCAACAAGATTCATCTAGTTCCAAGGTACAAAATAAGAAATTGCGCTCCAAAGAACAAGAGCATGCAAAAAAAGGCGTCGAGAAGCGTCCCAGAAAAGACGTTACCGAGAAAAGATATCCTACGAACAACGACGATACGTCGTCGGTTTACGTTATTGAAGATGAAGATGAAGAGCAAGAGAAAACAAAACCTGAAAAAAGCTTGGAACCGAGGCCGCCTCGAAGACCGATGAAGCGACCTTTTCCACCTTCTGTTCATTCTTCCGACGACTGGCGGCGCAAGTAAGTAACGCTATTATGACGTCATCGTCGATAGTCGTAAGAGTAGCAAGCTCAATTTGAAATTTAACTTTACGGAAAATAATATTGATTTAAAATATTACAGTGTTCTCTATTCGACTACTGCAGTGGTTCTCAAAGCGATTGATATTGACCCCCATGGGTTGATTGGGTTGATAAATGGCCAAATGGTCGATGAATGACTGAGGGGACTACTTCAGCAATAAAGCAAGAGTACCTTATTTGCAAAAGTACTAAGCTAAAAAATGTATTGAATCTGAAGACTGTTTTGGGGTTTTTATTTGTTCTTCCATCTAATGAAAAAGCATATTTGCACGAAAGTGAAAACCAATAATACATTACATTAGTTAAAAGAGTGTACAGGATTGGGGTCAAAAAAATTTTTGTTTTAATCGGGGTTGACATGCAAAAAGGTTTGAAAACCACTAATTTAATATTTGCGTGTGGTTAGGGATGGGATAAACAATCTAAAAAGCCTTTCGTTTTCTATTTTTTATTTAGAATGACATTCGAAGAAGAGGAGGAAGCGAGAATTCAAAAAATGATGCAGGAGGAACAAGAAAAGTTGGAGTGGGAGCATAATCTAACGAGAAAACTCAAGATGGAACAGTGGAAGGAGGATCAAATGAGGTTATTTTCATTTTTTGTCCGTCTTCGTTGAAATCCGTTTTTAATTCGCTTATGTCACTGATTTAAGAGCAGCGTACTATTGTATTAGTGCATTTGTATCGAGACACGATTCTTTTCACGATCTCTTGTGTTGTTTAAAAGCAATAAAGCTGTTAATATGTTTACATTGTTACTAAATGCGCATCGATGCCTCATAAAGCGAGTAAAAATTTGTAAAAGTTTTTGAGAAGGTTTGGGATCACTTAAGCACATTTATATGATTTTTAATCATAGTTGTTTAAGAAGTCAATGACTTTTATGTATCAAAGAGAAAATCGATTTACTTTTTATTGCAGTGGTTCCCAAAGTGGGCGCTACCGCCCCTTAGGGGGCGTTGGCGAGGTTTAGTGGGGCGGTAAGAAGAAAGGGGGCAGTTAGGGGGCGGTAATAGAACAAGGGGGCGATAGGACCAAATGAGAAGAAATATACATGAAGGACGATTAAAGACCTTTTATAAGTGATCTTGCAGCAGTGTTTCCCAAAGTATTCAATACAAGATCGATTCAGGGTAAAGACCTTTAATTTTTTTAGAGATCACCATAAATTTTGAAGAAAAATAGCAACATTACAGATAAAATCAAAGTGAAGACTTTTTTTTTTTTTAGAGATCACCAAAAATTTGGGAGAAAAATAGCAAAATTACAGATAAATATTCTGTCGAACATTCTTTTCACTTAAAAAAGAAGCGAGGGGGCGCTGGAAATCGAGCTAAAAACCAAGGGGGCGCTTGACTGAATCTGACTGAAAAAGTTTGGGAAACACTGTTTTATAGCCTCAAATAAAATTTCCGTTATATTTTCCGATGAATGAGATGTAGAGTCGGTTTTTAAAAAAGCTTGCCCGAAACTTTTTTCGTCCAACAATTTTTCATTGTTCACCATATCTTCGTAAAATTAATTTCATTTCGCAAGTTAATCACATACTCAGTTTTTCTTTTTAGCGATTTCTCCCCCCACTTATTTTTTTTCGTTTCTATATCTGATCAGGAGAGACCATCGGCTAAGAGGTGGTCGAGGAAGAGCCCGAATTCGATTTCCACCTCCAGGACGCTGGAAATCGCCCCCTCGCGATGCAAGGGAACCGGAAAGTTTTGACATCGCGAGAGGCAAAATCTTTCATCGAGTCAAGAACTTGCCTCGATCTCGTCTTCGACGGCCCGAGGATGAACCCCCCCACCCTCCTCCTCCTCCTCCTCGATTGGTGTGTGCGATTCGCTGCCGCCACGTTGCTTGAAATTAGTCGGTTTTCTTTATCTTGCAGCGTCATCCGTTTCCGCCGGAGGATGATTTAAGAATCCACCGACATCGTCCTCCCTCTCCTGGAGCGATTCATCCTCCTGGATGGGATCCCAGACGACCGAGAACACCTCCTGGTCGTAGGTTCCCCCCTCCTTTCCACGACCCACATGAAGATCGGTTAGACTGGGAAAGACACCAGGGAAGGGTTCCCCCAAGAGGTGACTTAGTTGTTAAGCACGCTTTGTTCGTACTACTTTATTTATTTTATTTACTTTATCTTCATATTTATCCTCCTGACTCGCAGGAAAGCGACGGAGGCGCTTAAACATAGGGTAAACAATTATCCCGACCTGTTTCCGGAGATGCCAAGATATTGCTGTCCGCTTGTAATTTAATAGAGATATGACTGAAATTAGAACTGCTTGCCATGACCACCAAGCAGGGGAAAGTGCTGTAAAGTGTCTTTCCCAAGGAAACAACAGAATGGCACGAGTAGGTTGTAAATCGATACCATGTCGATCATAAACACAGCACTTTAACCACTCGACCACACTGCCGACAATACTTGACCATTAGTGTGTCCTTAGTAGAATAAAATTGCCAAGATTATACTAGATATAGATATAGAGTATATATATGGAGTATATAACGATTTTTTTTGTTGTCTCAAATAATTAAAATTTAAAACTGTAATGTCATGTTATCGTGGAAACAGATTGATCTTAATTCAAAATTTTATTTTTAGTTTTGTACAATCGTGATACGAGAAAACAATTATAGGATCATGGTTATCACAGTCATCCTAACGTCTGTCCGTCTAAATTATTAAAAAATACTGTTATTATGATTGATCAATCAAAAATATGATGTTTTGAAAACTTAATGCTTTGCAATTAGGAAAAATACTTAATCGTTTGTTTATGAAAGGGCGTCTTGTTTACCAGCAACCTTGTTCTGGATCCGAGCAACACACACACCAGTGACTTGCTCATTTGGTGTTGGTTTTATAGTTTAGAATTTGTTTTTTTCTTTCTAGACTTGCCTTTCCATCCCGACGAGAGACATCGATCCCCTCCACCGATCGAGGTAGTTGTGACGTCAGATTAATGTATTAAGACAGTGTTTCTAAACTCGTTGAAACACGTGGTCCCCTAGACTAGTTTAGTGAAATTCTGTGGACTCCAAGTCTAAAATTTTTTCCGAAAGTCAAGTTAAGACAAAAAAAGTTCTTTACGACATAGACTACACCGAACTTTTTTTCTTCACTTTCGAAAAAAATTCAATGCTTCAACGCAGGGTTAAGACTTTTGGGGCAATGCGCTTATTATTTGCAAGTTCTTACGATTATGGGAATGCTTTTGGATAAGGTGGAATCTAAATGGAAAATTATTTTATAGGTAAATCTTGTTGACTCCCTGGATAGGTCGCTATGGACTTCCAGTTTAGAAACCCTGTATTGAGGCGTCATTTTGCGATTTCTTTATCATGGTCATTTCCGGTTTTGAAAACTTAAATTTTTATTCAATCGACAAAGACAGGAATTTTTGCGATTGTAATTTGCGATCAAAAAATTTTCGTAACAGTGACTTGTTTCGTCCTTCGCGCTTTGTTTAGAGTCGATCAACCTCTATGTCATTGCAGCCTCGTCGACCTCCCAATGACCCCCCCACTGTGCCCGCCATCAATCAAGTCAACGTGAACAAACTGCTTACTGACCTGGTAACGATGGGAATTATTCCTGGTAACAAGAAACCAGAACCCGATAGTTCGAGTCCCGCTCCCGCCCCACAAGTCCCCGATGTCTCAGTATTGCCCCCCCCTGAACCTTCGCAAACGGTTTGTTTTTTTTTTTGATTTAAGATTTTTCGATTGCTTGTGATAATTTTCTGGAAACCTACCGATTGTTAATCTTTTTAACAATTTAATAAAAAAACGATGAAAAATTTAGACTTCACCTCCTGCTGGAAAGGATGGTGAATCAGCACGCAGCGTCTCCCCGTTCATTGAGGAGGACTTGATGGTCTTGGATCCAGACGCTGAAGTTCCAGTCATCAACATTAACTCCGATCTCAAAGTGTAAGTTAAGAAAACTTATTGATCATGTAAATTAGTGATGCATCACTTTGAGTTTGATGATTTGTGAGGCAATCACCAAATCAGGATACCACATGCGTTTCAAAATCACATGAGTGATTCGTTTGCGATAGCGCTCTTGTCCATTGAAAATGACGCATTTTATTCACTCCCTTGTTACGATTGCAAGCAAGAAGCACAAAGTTTTACAAAGATGTCTGATCGCTTGTTTCATATTATATTATTTGTTTTGTACAATATCCCTTGTAACTTTTGGCTATTTCTAATATTCAAAAGTGCTACTTGTATCTTCGGCCTTCAACTACTAAAAATTTTACTAAAATTTTTAACATGTAGGTCACTCAGTTGTTGTATCCTGCTCATTTGAGCCAGTTTTTGATTAATTTTTCGATGCTTGGTTTATTTGCTTTCAAAAATAACTTTTGTAAGTGTTCCAGTAAAATAAAGTTGTAAAAGAAAGAAAAATTTCAATTGTTTAAACTCTAACCCAGTGTTTCCCAAACTTTTTCAGTCAGATTCAGTCAAGCGCCCCCTTGGTTTTTAGCTCGATTTCCAGCGCCCCCTCGCTTCTTTTTTAAGTGAAAAGAATGTTCGACAGAATATTTATCTGTAATTTTGCTATTTTTCTCCCAAATTTTTGGTGATCTCTCTAAAAAAAAAAAAAGGTCTTCACTTTGATTTCATCTGTAATTTTGTTATTTTTCTCCCAAATTCATTGTGATCTCTAAAAAAAATTAAAGGTCTTTACCCTGAATTGATCTTGTATTGAATACTTTGGGAAACACTGCTGCAAGATCACCTATAAAAAGTCTTTAATCGTCCTTCATGTATATTTCTTCTCATTTGGTCCTATCGCCCCCTTGTTCTATTACCGCCCCCTAACTGCCCCCTTTCTTCTTACCGCCCCCCTAAACCTCGCCAACGCCCCCTGAGGGGCGGTAGCGTCCACTTTGGGAACCACTGCTCTAACCCATTACAAAATAAAAAAGTTTTCTAATAAATTATTGTTTTTAATATTAGGTAATACGACTGTGTTTACTGGTTTTGTTTACCTCACTAATTTTAATTTTAACCCTAATCATTAGAAATAACATGACGAGAGTAGGAACTGAACCGAGACCGTATCGATCGCGGTCGGATTCAAAAAGTCGCTACTCGGTTACACTGTCATCTGTAAATTCATGCAAATGCTTTTAATCTTTTTTTCCGCTACATCTTTGATGTGAGATAGACTACCTTAAGAAAAGGCAATCCTACTAAAAAAATTGCTTTTGCCCTGTTTTTATTGGCAAAATCAACTTGATTTTCCCCAGACGTCACGACGAGATTATCAAGCGAATTTACACTGGCATCCAGTGTTCCGCCTGCGGTTTGCGTTTCACCACGCGACAGACCGATCTCTACGCCGACCATCTCGACTGGCATTATCGTCTGAATCGAAAGGACAAAGAAGGAAGCAGCCTTACCCATCGGGAGCTCTATCCAACTGCAGGGGTATGCTTTTTGGATATTTCGTACCTAAATTTAAATTCGACCAGCAATTATGAAAACTTACATGTTATATACTTACATTTAGATGTTATTTTTCGTTGACGCAGGTTAAAGTGTTTTTGCTTGCTTGCAGGATTGGATATGCTTCGAAGAGATTGAAAATCCTCAGGAACGTGCGAAGAATTCCTTTTTTGAAGAACTGGATAATCCTGATAATATGCAAAAAGTCGACGAAGAATATACTGTGCCTTTAACGGGGAAATCAGGAGAAGATGTAAATACCAATCTCGTTTAAAATTTATTTCCTCACCATAGCTTTGTTGCTCTATGTGCTGTACCAAAAGCTAACCGCTGATGCGACTCTCGTGCCGGAGTAAATGCATCCTAGATTCAACAGCAAATTAAAAATTTGAAATGCGGAAATATGCTATGCGAATTGCATGATGGGAGCATATGGCACCGCAACTTTTCACTGCCTGCAAAATTCTCGCCGTTAAATCAACTGTTGTTCGATAAACTTTCGTAGCCCTTGAAAGTTCTATTTTGCGGAACATTATCACGATGAAACACCAAGGACAGTTTAATTGAAAAGCATAAGTGAGTTTTTACTTCAAATTAAGTAAAAAAATCCCAATAAAGTGTTTATTTTTTTCCTTCGAGCTTTTACAAATTAGGGCTCGTTTCCACTACGAACGTGGAATGGAGCATTCTTTATTTCTTTTTATAAATCTTTCCGCGCTTAAAATTTTAGCGAGCGCTAAGCGAAGCAAAAAAAATCATTAAAACAAACAAAGAATGCTCCATTTCACGCTCGTAATGGAAACGAGCTCTTGCTCTAAGCACGAGTAAATACTCGTTTCCACTGCGAGCGTGGAAAAGAGCATTCTTTGTTTCTTTTATTGATCTTTCCGCGCTTAAAATTGAAGCGAGCGCTCAGCAAAGCAAAAAAAATCAATAAAACAAACAAAGAATAATTTTTTCCACGCTCATAGTGGAAACGAGCCTAAAGGCACTGTGCAAATGCTTTTGTTTGATGTTGCGGGAATCTTGTTTGCTTGATGCACTAAATGCTTACAAATTAAGTTTTTGGCAGATATGCAAAGTGTGCAAAGAAGCTTTTGAAACCTTCTACAACGAGAACGACGACGAGTGGCAGTTTGCGAATTGCCTCAAAGTCGACGACGACAACTTTCATCCGAGCTGCTACGGCGATTATCAGGATCAATTGACCCCTTCGGTATGGACGGCGACGCTTACAATAGTATAATTACAATATTCTATTCCGCGTTTCTCTTGATTATTTGCGAATTCTCTCAGGATTTTGATAATACCGATCTTAAAAATTTAAGCGTGTAAAAATGAAGTCAATAATTTAAAAACTATTTTTACTATTCCAAGAAAGCTTTCAATGCTATACCATACCGTCACCATAAAAGCATTAAGTTATTTTTTAAAAAATCCTTGTTGTTTCAGACACCTTTGTTGTCACCTACAAGTGAGGATCCAAAGGTGGAATTATCCGTTAAAGAAGAAGGTAACTTGATTCCTCCTGCTTCATGTGAAGTAAAAACAAACTCCGAAATTGCTGATAACCCTCCCACTGAACCTATGGCAAGTTTTCTTTATAGTGATAAAAAGAATGTTTCCCTTAGTTACGGAATTATTTCTTGTTACAGGACACTGTCATTCTTGCCGATGCTGAAAAATCATCTAGCTCAAGTAACACTGCCGAAACGAGAGAAACTGATAGTGCTCGAGATGCCGGTGAAGACATTGCAGCTCAAGGAGCGACCGAAAGTGTTGTAAGCATTAAGTAACGCTTAATGTAAACCAGCCCTCTTTAATCTGGGTTTCATGAAACAATCACATAAACTTCGTGTACTTAAAAATTACGCTGGATTTCCGCGGACGTTCATCAGCAAGCACTCTTCAATCGATCTCTTAAAGATTCGCTGGATTTTGTGAAAACACTTTTAGTATGTTTCTTTTTAAGGTATTTAACAACGGTTTCGAAACAAAGAAAACCTATTTTTTATGCACAGGAAACAAGGTGATAAAGAGAAAATTTTTTCACCTGCAACCAGAGCCAAAATAGATACTACACTAGGTGAAGACCTTTTTTTTTTTTAGAGAAAAGATTCTGCGAAACTCAAAAAAGGTAACTTAAGGGTTTCGTTACAATACACCAAAAAGTTTGAAAAGAACTGCTCTTGATGCAGACAATGTCTCGCGTTGAAGTGAGGCAAATTGCATCGAGTTTTTTGCTGCTGCAAGATAGTTTTTCTGTTTCAGTCCTTCTCATTCACTGGTCTGCTTCACATATTTCTAAAAGCAGCATTGGCAACTCTTGAAAATACCTTTAATCAATTCACAAAGCGATGCTATTTTACAGAAACCTGCTGAAAATCTCGAAGTAACTTCCGCTTCCGTTGTCACTGGTGCTGCGCAACCGGAACTATCTGTTGCTGCTGATGCAAGCAGTGAAGTCACAGAGCTTGCCACCGAGGCGAAGCAAGAAGTTCCGTTGAACAACAATGAAAGTGAAACCGAAGCAAAGCCGCAAGGTGATTTTTTAAAAATGTTTCAAAACCTTGTCCATTTTTTTCTAAATCCTGTTAATTGCACGAAAATTTCTTCGTACTAAATTTTAATTAGTCGGTCGAATGCTTTCTGCACAAGCATCTTGTAATTTACTCAGATCAAATGCTATTGGTTGTTTGACATAATGCGCACGTGTTAATTGAACTTTTCTATTAGATTCGGATGATCTTCAACCTCCTGAGGAGGATTCTGTCGAGAAATTGCCGCCAACGTCGTCAGAAGGTCGTGACGAAATGGCGTCGATGGGAGATTGCGTCATTGTCGATAAATCAAACACTCCTGAATTATGACAATAAATCTATTAAGTTTGAAGACCAATTTTTTTTCTCTCGGCTTTTCCTTGTTTGCGTTATGTTAACTTATTTTGCGGTTACGGTTGAGTAGTCAACTTACTCGTGGATAAATAAACGTTAATAATAATTTTGTTTTGTCGTTATTGTGCCAGTGGCTTGTAGTCACAGCCAAAATATGGTTTATTGCTATCCGATAATTAGTTTTCTTTTGAGTAGAAGAAAATGTGAGCCAACAGGTATGCTTTGATCGATCTATCTTAAGGGGTCGTAGTAGAAGACGTCCTGAATTGATATTTTATTGAGACGTTTTAGACCAACGGTGCACAACCTTTTTGTTATTGCCGGCCGCAATACAAAGTTAGTTTTAACTTGCGGCAGCCATCGAGTCAAGAAAAATTCGGTACTTTCCTTTTACACCAAAATTATAGTGATCTCTAAAAAAAAGGTCTTCACCTGAAAGTAGTCTCCAATTTGCTGCTTTTTGCACCAAAATCAAGATCATAGTGACACAGGGCTTCAAAAAACGCAGGTTGTGCACCCCTAATGTATGCTCATACGGCCGCCAAGCTGTATATTTTGAATTATGTTTGACGGCCGCATTATTTCGCAACGAAGGCCGCAGGTTGTGCACCGTTGTTTTAGACTAATTGAACTTGTGACTAAGATAAACTTCGAAAATTTTGTTGAAAGTTTTTAAGAGAAAAACTGGATATAGGCCTATTTACAGTTTTTAATTGTATTTCAATAAACCGTAAAGGTTGGAATTTTTGGTGTAAAAACTTAATTTTTTGTCGGCTGAATTAAAAACAATAAGTTGCCCGAAATATAACTTGTTCCAGAAAAGCAGTTAAAATTTTCTTAACGTGTTCTGAGTTAATAAAAATGATTTTCTTGACAAACTTGAAGTAGTAAAATATAAGTTATGAATTTATACCAAATTCATGTTAAAAAGTTTTTCAAGCAACTGTTTACAAAAACCACATTTTTAATAAAAGAAATATTTCTATTTGATTATAGGGCCCCGCAATCCGCATAGCCGTTGCGTACCAAGCGGCAAGAAATTTCCAGATTTGAATTTTTTTCTGGCTCGGAGTAATGAGCAGTCGGCAGCGTGGTTAGAGCCCCGGGATTGTGGTCAAGGTGGTTCGGTTTCAAATATATATATATATAGTAGTAGTAGTTTGTTTTTATTCGCACCCAAAAGAAACAATTGATAATAATTGAAGACAAAATAGACAAAAAGACAAAACAAAATAGAGCAAAATAAAGCAAATCTACTCAATATTCAAAATAAAAAAAATACTTAGCCTACATAAATAGACCAGGGCCTAAATATAACAAAGAGGCATACATAAACATAAACAAAGTCGTTAAAACAGGTTGTTTTTTGATTTTACACGAAAAAATACATTAAAGTTTTGAAAAGGTGCCCGGTTTCACGAACATACGAAATGGATGACGTCATAATAAACATACAAACAAGCTCATGAATTCGAGGCGTAACGATTGCCAGCAAGCCACAATTATCAATTCGTTTTTTCAAATTTTTTCTGTTTCGCGGGCATCAAAAAAGTACTAAATTACAATTTAAGTTCAGAGTTATTACATTTAACAATTAATTTAATTGGCCCTAACAGCTTGTTTCGCACATTATAAGCTCGTCAGAGGGATATTTGAAAATCTGAAAAGCAAATACAAAAAGTCTAGTTTAAACAATATGATTTAAAGCTGGCAAAAAAACATAAAACGAAAAGAAAAACGCAAAGCTAGTTCCAAATGTTTAATTAAATTTTATTGTTAAAAGTAAAGTTTTTCTTGTTACTTTAATTGCACTTTGGTTTCAAAATAATGGATAAAATTTATTAGATTGAAACATAGACTCAACACAACGTGTTAAAAAAGCTTTAAAGAGATAAAAGATTTCAACGTATTATTTTATTAGTTTATTAAATTATTTATACTTTTGAAAAAATAGTCCAAGCATCCAAAAAAACTTTTTTATCGACTTTTGATGGTTTGGTGAAATTTTTTTCATTTTTTATTTTTCATCTTTATATCTATTTTTCTTGACTCGCAGGAAAACGTTGAAGGCATTATACATAGGACGTTTGTCAAGCTTTTTTTGTTTCTCATTTCTTATACAGTATTTTACCAAATCAAAGTGTTGCAGCCATGCTTTCTACCGTTTTGTATTTCCACTTTTTAAATATCTTATGCATGTTTTAACGTCTGACGTTATGCTGGTTTTTCCTTTTCTTGATTTTTTGTAATATTTATGATTTTTTATGTGAACTATTTAATAGTGATCGAGAAAAAAATAAATGAATGAAATAATTATCCCGACCTGCTTCCGGGGATGCCAAGATTTTACTGTTTGGGTGTAGAGATATGACTGAAATTTAGAACTGCTTGCCTAGACCGCCAAGCAAGGGAAAGTAGGCTATCGTAAAGTGCCTTTTCGAAGGACACAATAGAACGGCTCGAGTGGTTTTTGAACCGTTACCGTGTCTATCGCAATCATGGTGCTCTTAAACACTCGATCTAGCTGCAATTAAAACAACTTGCCGCTTTTCTGCATAAACGTCTCTTACAAAATTTCGGCAGTTTAGTATGACTTTATTAGAAATCCAGAATTCAAGCTTTATATTTTTTAATTAAATCTGTTTCGTATGAGTAATAATAAAGTAAGTCCAGTATTTTTGTAAGCGCCAATTTGTTTTTCTTCCAAAAAAGTTCCGTCTCTAATAGCACTTACTTTCGGCAATTTGATGATGCGCATCTCCACCGAATGCCGGTCATTTCTTCCACGATAAGGAATTTTTTTTATGTCTCTTCCGCAAGCAGTGCATTGTCGTCGCGTAAATAGCAACCCATGCTGTCTGCAGCAAGCAATGGCATTCTGAGTGTCACTGGTTGCGATGAATAACTCTTTAAGATTAAGATTTGAAATTGGATAGGTATTTCTCGCCATTACTTTTTTAACAAATTCATTTCACTCCTTTAAAAAGAAAAAGCTGTTGTACATAAAAATAAGTAGTTCATCGCCTCGGTAATGTTGACGTTTGACATTGGTCATACTCCCCATAATCTCACAAAAGCAAGGAATAATTAAGTGACATCATTTTATTGCTTTTTTAATTAAATAGATTTTTTAATAATTAAGCGACATAAATTTTGCCATTTATTAACTTGTAACCAAGGAGCTTATTTGAAATTTGATTTTTTGTATTATGCTTTATTATTTTATTTATATATTTATTTTATTATGCTTATTTGAAATCTAGTTTATTTGAAAACTTGGGGGAAAAATGTGACTCCAAACCTAGGGTTATCATATCTGAATAGGTGCAATCCCTGACAGACATACGCGTACCAGCCAAAAAAATTTGGAGGGGCGATAAAGTTTTGGCCAAATTTTGTGACATTTGCCGAATCATGATTTTCTAGTACTTTACGGATAGGACAAAAAAATTGTTTGAGATTCTAGGAAGAAGACAAAAAAAATGTCTTCACTTGGAATCAGTCACGGATTTTTCAGTTTTCGTCCCAAAATCATGCTGTTCTCTAAAAAAAAGTCATCACTGTCATTCAAGTGCAGTATTCCTACTAAAGTTACGTCCTAAACCTGAGATTGCGGCCGCTCCGTTCGCAGCGTATTAAAGGCAACTGCCTCATCGCCTCACCTAATATCCACCACTGATTGGGGGGGACACGTTTCCTTCGTTCCTCCCTTCAAAATAGGTCCCTACTTGCAAGTCTTCTGTGAAGGTCTTGCAATAGTATGTTCTCCCAGGAACAACCGTGATTTCCGATTTATGGGGGGCTTACAATACAGTCAACATGCGATATAAGCATTTAACAGTTTAAATCCATTTCGTAGACCCGGTTACTTACCCAACCACAATTCATGTTGAATCGATGTGAGAAGTAATAAATGATTGGTTTGCAAGGGTCAACGGTCACGAGGCGCTGAAGCGCGTGACGTCAGCAGGAGGCGCGCATAAACCTGTGACGTCAGAACTCACTAACCCTAGGTTTCAAACTATTGAAACCCTAGGGAATAATCTAAGATCTTGCCAAAGATAGCGAACCTCTCTGCCCGATTGACAGCGGAAATGTCTTTGATTGCACAGCGAAGTTGTCTCCTTGCCTAGGTTGGCAGCGAAGCTGTCTTTGATTGCACAGCGAACCTGTGATGTCAGAACTCGTTAAATATTACTAACCTAAAGAAGAGAAGCTGTAAATTCGTAAAACCTCGCTAACCCTAGACTTCAAAACATAGAAACCCTATGGAATAGCCCAGTGATCAATCCCCGAGCAACGCAGTTGCCATCTTGCAGCGAAGCTGCTACCCTATGGAATTTAATAGTCCTGAGATCAGTGGCGACTCGCCCATAGGAACTGCAGAGCTGCAGTACCCCCTGTTATATTTGTGCAGCAGTTTTAAATATTCTCAGCAACGCTCAAAAAATTAATAATTGTAATAATTTTTACTTTTTGTCAATTTTACTTTATTAAATTTAAATTTTTTTAGTTTTATAAAAACATTTTTTAATTTTAAATTGGCAATTTCTTGAATGAGCTTGTGGCGACCAATCAGCTGGCGCGCGCGAAAGACTCATGTGACAAGAGACGTCGGTGCGCAAGAATGCGTGAAAACGCTTACTATGATTTTGTACGCGCGGTCTTTGTTCGAGCTTTCATTATTAAAAGTGCATTGTTAGAAACGGGTCATGTATCGCGAAGTCAGATAGTGTGATTAGTAAGTAAACACTACATTGGTGACCCCGACGTGGTCGGCTTAATCAAAACTAACACCTTGTCAGTGTGGGATCGCGCCACAGGGACATCTTTCTTAGTAGATACCGGCGCTGACGTTTGCGTTTTCCCTGCTTCCCCAAACGACAAGCGCAAACGTACCCCTACAGAAAACCTTACAGCGGCCAACGGTTCCGAAATCAACACATGGGGACAACGTGTTATTACTTTTATTCTCGGACAAGGAAAGCGATATCGTCAGAAATTTTACTTAGCCGACGTCGCTCGCCCTATACTAGGCGCCAATTTTTTTTACGGCCAATAATATTGCCATCGATTTATGCGGACGCCGACTTGTCGATTTAAATCACGGCCATATTTTCGCTGCACATACAGAGCGCACACCGAACAGTCACTGTGGTTTAGTTTTGGGCGCACCTAGCCGCTTTAATCAACTATTGCTACAATTTCCACAAATTTTAGCCCCCAGTCTACAAAACCAGGTGAGTAAACACGGTGTCGAACACCATATTGTCACCAGCGGCCCACCAGTTCATTCACGACCTCGGCGTTTAACTGCCCCAAAACTAGCTCTAGCCCAAGCCGAATTTCAACAATTAGAGCGGGCAGGCATAATTCGCCGTTCCAATTCACCTTGGTCCACCCCCCTACACATGGTGCCTAAACCCTCTGGGGGATGGAGACCGTGCGGCAATTATCACCGCCTTAACCAAATTACCACCGACGACCGTTATCCACTACCCCATATTCACGATTTCAACACACGACTGGCTGGAGCAAAGATTTTTTCCAAAATAGACCTCATTCGTGGTTATCACCAAATTCCTATGGCCGAAGATTCAATTGCCAAGACCGCAATCGCCACTAGTTTTGGCCTCTGGGAATTTCTTCGGATGCCTTTTGGGTTAAAAAACGCAGCACAAACCTTTCAACGACTAATGGACAGCATTTTCCAACACTTAGATTTTGTTTTCGTCTACCTAGATGATATTTTGGTTGCTAGTAAATCACCGGTGGAACACTACAATCACCTTAGACAGATTTTTACACTGTTGTCCTCAAACGGATTAATAATTCAAAAATCCAAATGTATTTTTGGCGTTCAAGAACTCGAATATTTAGGACATCTTATCACAGTCGAAGGTGTTAGACCTCTCCCGAGCCGCATTGAGGTTATCCGCAATTTTCCCACGCTAGATTCTCGTTCTTCTCTTCAACGTTTCTTGGGCATGATAAATTTCTACCACCGTTTCTCCCCACAATCGCCTCGCAGCTTGCGCCTCTGCATGCCGCATCGTCTGGCCGAGGCAAAGAACTTACGTGGACTACAGAATGTCAGAAAGCCTTCGAAAACGCCAAGGCAGCGCTGGCACATGCTACTTTACTACATCATCCTAAGGCAAACGCACCTACCAGCATAACTGTAGATGCATCTGACTTGGCCATTGGAGCTCAACTTGACCAATTGCACAATGGTTGCTGGGTACCCATCGCTTTCTTTTCCCGAAAATTGTCGTCTGCAGAAAAGAAATACAGTACCTTCGACAGAGAACTACTGGCAGCGTACCAGGCTGTACGCCACTTTCGGCATTTCGTAGAAGGCAAGCCCTTTACCTTGTACACCGACCATAAGCCATTAACATTCGCATTGTCCAACAATGCTGACCGCTCGCCCCGTCAATCCCGCCACCTGTCGTTTATAGCCGAGTTCACCTCTGACATACGACATGTGAAAGGAAAATTTAACGTGGTAGCCGATACACTCTCAAGAATCAACACTATCACAGAGCCTCCCATTGACTTTCGACAACTAGCAAACGACCAAGCAGTTTCACAAGAAATTGCAGCGTATCGAACCTCAATAACCAACCTTTTGCTTCAAGATATACCATTCGGCGACGTCTCCCTCCTTTGCGACATGTCACTTGGGAAACCTCGTCCTGTTCTTCCAAAGGAATGGACCTACAGAGTTTTCCAAGCTATACACTCTTTAGCTCACGCCGGACCACGCCCCACTCAACGGGCAATTGCAGACCGCTATGTATGGCACGGCCTTAAACGAGACATTCGCAGATGGTGCCGAGAATGCCAGAGTAGCCAAGCAGCCAAAGTGCATCGCCACATCCGAGCCCCACTCTCTCATAGGTCTCAACCAACAGGGCGCTTTCACAGCATCCACGTAGATTTAGTCGGTCCACTTCCTCCGAGCGAAGGAATGACATACCTCTTCACCATTATCGACCGATTTACTTGATGGCCCGAGGCCATTCCCCTCCCCGACGCAAAAACACCAACCTGCACAAATGCTCTCATACGAGGATGGATCTCCCGGTTTGGAGTACCGGCAGATATCACATCAGACCGAGGTCCACAATTTACTTCATCTTTATGGTCAAACTTAAATAAAATGTTAGGCATTAAACAACAACACACCACAGCTTACCATCCACAAGCTAATGGAATGGTAGAACGCTTGCATCGACAACTCAAAGATTCTCTCAAAGCCCGCACTACATCTCCACATTGGATGGAACACCTACCTTTCACACTCCTTGGTTTACGAACAACTTGGCGTGAAGAACCGGGATGTTCTCCCGCCGAATTAGTGTACGGATCTACTCTACGCATCCCCGGCGAATTCATTGACCCCACCCCACCCCTTTCTCTACAACCTTCAATCACATTTCTTCGCGACCTGCAAAAGTCGATGCATGAAACCCTTCCACCACCCCCGACACACCACTCATCTCTTACATCCTATTACCCACCCTCTCTTGGCCATACAGGTTTCGTTTATGTACGAATCGATAAACACAAGACACCCCTGCAACGACCTTATGAAGGACCATACAGAATTATCTCCACATCTGAGAAATTTTTCACCCTCGACGTAAATGGACGAACAGAAAACATTTCAGTTGACCGTCTCAAAACAGCATACCTGGCCACAGGAAGATATCCACCACAACTCAACAACCAAGAAGAAGACATTTCGACGCCTTCCTTTTCGTCGCCGCTCCCTAATAAATCTCCAGGCATCACAACTACACGCAGTGGACGATCAGTTCGACGACCGCCACATATTGTCAAAGACTATATCGCTGGTATACAAGAGTCGTACAACAACGCTGGGGGGGGGGAGCTATGTGGCGACCAATCAGCTGGCGCGCGCGAAAGACTCATATGACAAGAGATGTCGGTGCGCAAGCATGCGTGAAAACGCTTACTATGATTTTGTACGCGCGGTCTTTGTTCGAGCTTTCATTATTAAAAGTGCATTGTTAGAAACGGGTCATGTATTGCGAAGTCAGATAGTGTGATTAGTAAGTAAACAGTACAAGCTGTTTTAATGCAGCTCCAAAATTTCAAGCAAAATGACCCAAAATTACGTAATCCATCAAAGCTTCTTTTACGTAAATTCAATATACGTTAAGTGCAGCTCATTCTATCAGAACAAAGGTCATACTAATTGAGCCGCCAGCGTTTTTTGGCATAAATATTCGTAGTTAAAATACTTGCGTAGTTGAAAACGTATAATAAGCTTCAAATTAAGATAAATTGTTTTTTACAGATGTCAGATTATAATTTGTTTGAAAGAAATAGCGTTCCTTATTTAAAAAAACAAAATTTACCATTCTTAACTTTAATAAAAATACTGTATTGTTATTAAAAAGAAAGGTAGACCGATTCCTAACTTAACAATTTCAAAATCTGGCTCTAGTAGACGAAAAGGTTATACTGTATTCGTAAATGTAATAATGATATATATAAGAAACATAATTGGATCTGTGGATGCATACAAACAAATGCCCTATATTGCTTTCCTTGTTTGCTATTTGGAGGCGATAGTGCTTGGACAAAATGTGGAATTAGTGATTTAATGAACTTACAAGCCAAAATATATAAACATAAAAGTTCATCTAAGCACATGAATAATGTAATTAACTTATCTTTGTTAGATCAAATAAACATTGCTACTCAATTGCACACAGGATATCAACTGTATGTAGCCAACCACAATAAAAAAGTAAAAAAAAAATAGACAGCTTTTATATAAAGTTATTGATTGTGTGAAATTTTGTGGTAAATATGAACTGCCTCTTAAAGGGCATGATGAAAGTAGTACTTCACACAACCCAGGAGTATTCAGGGGATTAATCAATTTTATTTCTAAATTTGACTTAGAGTTAAACTCTCAAATTAGTTTTTGTACACTTTTTAAAGGCTTATCAAAACTGTTTAAAATGATATTTTGGAATCAATTTTACATGTCTGTAAACAAAATATTGCAAAAGAAATAGAAAACACTTTTTTTTTTGGGAGTTATGATCAATGAAACTACAGACATATATGACAAGTCACATGTAGTCATTGTTTTTAGATATGAAGTTGAAGGAAAGCCTGTGGAAAGATTTCCGGGGATTTTTCAACCCAGTAAATCAAGTGACAGCCACATTATCCCATCTACTTTTAGATCAGCTTAAACCTTTAATTGGCAGTTTTTCAAATAAACTAATTGTACAAACTTATAATGGTGCAGCTACTCTCCATGGTATTAATAATGGTGTACACGCTAGAATAAAAAAAATTTGTAGCTATGCACATCAACTAAATTTGATTTTGGAAAAGGCAGTTTCTCAAAATAAAAGTATTAGAGTATTTTTTAATAGCTTGTCAGGTATTCTGGCATTTTTTTCAAAATCTTCACAAAGAATGTCTGTGTTAGAAGATATATATGCTGGGCAGAAAGTTCCTTCTCTATCCATTACAAGATGGAATTTTAAAAGCAGGACAATTAATGCAGTTTATGAGATGAAAGATGTATTGATTTAGTGCTGCACAGAACTCCAGGTAAGCCAATCTAAAGAAACTGGATGTGCAGCTTATGGAATAAAAAGAATGTTGGAAGATCCTCAATTTCAATTTTGGCATATATTATTTTCAAAAATTATGCGTCATGTTGAAATTTTGTATAATGAGTTACAATCAAGAAAATTGATGCTACTAAAGTTACTACTTGCTTGGAAGCATTTAAATCAAATATTCAGAAAATAAGGAACAGTTTTAGGAACACTGTTGTACATTCACTACAAGGAAAAAGGAGAGCTGAAGATGACAAACTCTAGCTGCAAAAGAAGTTTGCAATGTGATTTTATTTCAGTGTCAAGAAAGATTTCGGTTTACTGGCCATTTAGAAGCAAGTAGATTATTTGTTACAAATGACTTTCCTACTTATACTGCTAATTTCCCAGTTGATACTCTTGATCATACAATAACGGCTTCTCCTATGTTAGAAAAAACAAGTTAAGAAGTGAACTTGAGATTATTTATAGCAGAGTGGATTTTGGTACCTTCAATAGCCTTATTGAATTTCTCAATATGATTTATACTCTTAATTTGATTTCAACCTTTTCAGAAGTTGTAAAGTTGCTAAAAATTCTTATTACTACTCCAATGACAACAGCAGAGAGTGAAAGATGTTTTTCTAGTTTGAAAAGAATTAAAACATTTCTCGAAAGTACTATGAAAAATGATAGGCTTACTGGTTTAGCTATGACTTCCATTGAAAATCAAATGATTACAGAGACAAAAGATTTTAATAAAAAAAAAATCATAAATCATTTTGCCCAAATAAAAACCTGACATATGGATTTTATTTTTAAGTGAAGGTACAGATTGCAGTATTGCAGTTTTTGATGTTAACTATTAAAACACTGCAATTTATTGTGATTTTATAAAATTTAAATTTTAAGCTGTGCATACCATATTATTTTATTTTTTTGCATAGATTTCTTTTAAAAAATATATAGTATTAAGTAATTTGTATTGGTGTATCATTATTATCTTTCTGATTACTAAAATTTCTTTATGATGTTTTTTGGACCTCCTTAGGTACTTACATTGTATTTAATTAGGATTATTTTCACCAACGGGTCAATTAAAATTATTTTTTACTAATTGGTTAGATATTCTTCAAATCTTAATGCTTTGGTTCAAATATATTATACTAATTTTAAACATGTATTGTTGCTTATATTGATTTAACATATTGACAAAACAATTTCCAACAGCATTAAAAATTCGAAAAAATTTTTGCTTTAATAAAATGTTGACCTTATATTTAAATTATTCCTATTTAAACCAGTTTGTAAATATTGATATTATGTTTTGTAGATGTGATCTGTTTAGTCATACTGTTGTTTTAAATGTAATTACCCGTGATACTTTTCATGCTATACACTTTTAATGTAAATTTCTTGGATTTATCATTTGCTTGAATTCTTTATAATCTGCTACGAAATTTTGTTAGAATTCGAAGAAATTATTGTGAAAGTAAGAGAAATGGAAAGCGCAGCAAGAGACATCCGTAAAAAGTTTCAAGAAATTGCCGCATCCGGACTACCGATACCTTTGTCGTCGCTGTTGAGAAAAGCAATTGTTAGCATAAAAGGAGGTAAAGTAATGTTTTCAATGAATCAACTCGTTCAAGTCGTTGATATGTTGATGGGAAATCTTCCCCACATTCTGTTTCTTTCCAAATCCGAAACGAAAGAATATTTCGTCTTGTTGTTTTGGTCCACCAACATAGACGACGTTGCTTGCGAAGTGCAGAAAAACATTGAAATCATAAAGCAAGAAATAGTTGTAAATTAGTTTCAACTGCGCTGCTTGGTGGAAAATGTACCGGCTGTAAGACGTCAATTCCTCTATCTGGTCAACAACTACGTATGTCTGAAAGTGCAAAAAAGACGACGTGTGCCACCTGCCACCAGACAATCAGAGTCGACATTATTGCAAGCACGCCTTGATGTGTTTTTTATATTTTAGTAATAAACGAAATATATATATACAATCAGTGTTGTGATAAATCGCTAATAAAGCGAGAGATAGAACGATCGTTTTCAGCAAGGTTTGACATAAAATCAGATACAATAGCATACAAATGTAAGGTTTTGCGATTGTAAATCCAACCCGACAAAAAGTAGGCGTCTATTAGGGTGGAGTGAAAAAAAAATTTGAAAAAAGTGTAGTTCTTAAATCCTGCCAAACAGGCTAAAACTTCAAAAAAAATTGGTTTTGGCGAGTTGCTACCTTTGGGGGGCTAGCAACCCCCCAAAATGTGTTTTTGGGGGTAAAATTGACAAAAAATGTCGTAACTCGGTAACCGCTTATCGTAGAGGCATGATTTATGGCTCAAAATTTGCAGAATCATCATGTTTCTATATGTGCTAAGAGAAAGTTTTTGTCTATTTCCACAAGAAAAAAGTTATAATCGATAAACCGTTTTTTATGCTCAATACTCGAAAATTGCGCTGTATGGAAATAACTTTGATCTAACATTTGAAATGATATATGTCTACTGTCTATGTAACACTGGAGACCGACAAAATTAGGGGTTAATCCATAACTGTCAAAATATTCTCCTCGACCGCGCTTGTCGAAATAAACAGCAATCCAATGTTCTCCAGGTTCACTACTCGGGTCTGAGTTAATGACGTAAGCAAACAGGAAAGTAAGTTTTTCCAGCTGATCCAAAGCACAGACTTTTTTAAACACGATTTTGGTTTCCCAGCAGTTCTAGAGCAAGCGTTCGATTTGCAAGGTGTTCATGCCGTGCAGTCAAAAGCAACGTTTCTGTCTCGATCTATCTACAGTAGGTTGTCGTGTTCGGCAAATACAATGACCGTAAGAGTGCGCACGGTAGCAGTGACAAAATGAATTTGGACGCATATGTTGCCATGCTTTATCAACTTAAATCCTTCCATGGGCTAAGTCGTTCCATGGGCTTTGTGGCCTTGATTACGTGCATTTCTGGTGGTTTGTAGAAACTCGGTTTTACTTCAGCGCATATTTTACAAGAAGCGGTCATTTTTCTTACTTCATCAAGCGAATAAGGTAAGTTTTTAGCGCGAACATAATGATACATTCGGGTAACCCCAGGATGGCATAGATTTGAATGAACTTCATACAATTGATTGAGCAAAATTTGAGCACAATACATTCGAGACAACACATCAGGTGCTGTATTAAACTCACCCGCACGATACACGATTTCGTAGTCGAACTGAGAAAGTTCTATTCGCCAACGCAATATTTTTGCATTTTTAATTTTTCCGTGATTCTTGCTATCAAACATGAAGGCAATCGAACGCTGGTCTGTGATTAGTTTGAAACGACGAGCTGCCAAAAAATGGCTCCACTTGCGGCTGCTTCCACTATAGCAGCCGCTTCCTTTTCCACGCTGGAGTGTTGAAGCTCACTTTTAGTCAGAGATCTAGAAAAAAATGCTACGGGTCGATTATTTTGATTTAGAGTAGCGGAAAGTGCTACATTAGAAGCATCTGTCTCTACAACAAACTGTTCTTTTTCGTCAATGACCCCCAGAGAGACGTCCACCAATTCTGACTTCAGAAGTTTGAAGGTTTCCAGAGCACTGCCTGTTAATGGAAAACAACTGTTATTGATTAAAGGTTTAATCTTATCGGAGTATTTTCCAATCCACTGGGCGTAGTAAGCAAACAGTCCTACAACTCGTTGCAGCTCCTTGCTGTTCCGTGGCGGAGAAAGTTTTAACAATGTCTCGACGCGTGCCGGGTCAGGCTTCAAAGAACCGCTGTTGATTTGATAACCCAGCAAGTTAATACACTCAGCAGAATAAACACATAAAAGAACGTGACTCATTTTCGAAGTGATATAAAATTTAATAACAAAACGAAAATGACGAAATCGTTCGTCTGCAAATAAAAGAAATAAATAAATAACACGACTCAAAGCTAAACACTACTAAGCTTACTAAGTCTGAACACAACTGTACAGGCAAATGACAAGGCAAAACACAACTGTACAACAAACCCCATTGTTACGTAATAGTACGAACTATCAAGCATTTGTACATCCCCCCCAAGTTCGTACTATTCCGGCCAGGTATAGTTATGTAGTTGATCCCTTGATCACCCATTGACCAGAGGTCGGATCCAATTCGACAGCAGGTCGTCGTAGGCAAGAGGACCGTCTAGGGATCATTGATTTGTTGTTTTCGTGGGTGTCAGGGTCAGTCTCCTGCGAATTAGTGTCCGTCACAAATGTGGAGTGTGTGGTTGTAGGTACGACATCATGGACGTCTTGTGGTTGCCCATGATCTATGGCCTCAGATGAAGTTGCATCAGTAACGTGGGTGGACGTGGAGGGTGGGTATTGAACGTGCGTTTCATGTTGGGGGGGCACTGTTGATGGTGAAGAAGTTTGCTGGGACTCGGCAACATCAGGTATTATACGAAGGAATCGTCGATTGCGCCTGGTTATACGACCGGATCCTCCCACTTTAACATTATATTGGTCGAAGTCCAATGCTTCGACCACGATGCCGACTTTGTCCCATTTACGTGGGTGTGTGCCTCCTTGATTTTGGATGAACACGCGATCACCACACCGCAGCGGGCGCAATGAGCGTGTACGCGCGCTCAATGCTTCATTGGTCCGTTTGGCTCGAACTCGAAGGGCATCTTCTTTAGCTCGCCATGCTTCGCGCCAAGTACGACGAATAAAGCGATTAGAAAAAGTAGCAAGCCGATTAACGAACGAAAAAGCGTCTCGCAAAGGGTGACCAAAGACGATTTCAGCTGGGGATAAATCGCAGTCAGGATCCGGGGTATTACGCAGTTGCAACAGGGCGCGCAGAAACGAATCATTGTTCAAATCCCCATTAGGGCTAATATTGGACATGAGAAGTCTTTTAGCGGCTTTGACTGCAACCTCCGCGCGGCCGTTAGATTGGGGGAAGTAGGCGGAAGAAACACGGTGTTTAATGTCCCACTTGCGCATAAAATCCTGTGTGACAAAGGCAGTAAACTCTGGGCCACCATCTGAGGAAATTTCTTCAGGCACTCCAAAAGTGGCAAAGTATGATCGAAGGAGGCGAACAAGTGCATTTGCGCCAGTGACGGTGGTCCCAGCTGGTGTACCAAACACATCTGACCAACCGGACAATCTGTCTCCAACGATCAAGAAGTGCCGTCCTGCGTAATCAAAATAATCCGCAAAAATTTTTTCGAAGGGCGTGGTAGGTGGGTGGGAGGGCAACGGGGGGGTTGCGGCTTGCGACGGCGCATTTCGGTTGCAATGAGCACAAGAATCGCGAATATTGTGAATATCTTGAGTCATCCCCGGCCAGAAAACGGTTGCTCGCGCACGCCGTTCCATGGCCGACACCCCTTGATGGGCGGCGTGCAATGTGCGTAATACTTGATAGCGGAGTTGCGGCGGAATCACAACACGATCATTGTATAAAATAACGCCGTCAGATATATAAAACCCATCGCGATATGGGAGGTATTGACGAATACCTCCTTCCGGCGGTAAGTTTACATCAAAGTTTGATTGTATGGCAGACAGTAGGTCATTGAGTGCAGCGTCACTGGCAGTGTGCCGGGCAATTTCATCCCAGTTTAAAGTCAACTGATCACGCGTATTTTGCCGCACCGAAGCAAGAAGGGCTTCTTCGAGAGAGTCACGCTCGGCACCCGAAATGGTAGCAAAAAATTCTTATGTGGCTGGGTGTCGCGATGCAGTACGTTGAGGGCAGGTGCAAGAATGATTTTGATCGCCCGGTGAGGCGCAGCCACCAGTAACAGTGCGCGTGAGGTGCGCATTAGTGATGGCAACAGGTTCACCAGCGCATTCCTGCGTCTCAGCATAAGCATGTTCTCCCAATGATGGAAAACTGGGTGATAGGACCCCCAGGGTCGACAGTGTTCCGTGCGATAAAAGGAGGGTCTGAATGTCGGCGCTAATGTAGACCATGGCCCGGCATTGCACAACATAACCGTGACACGACAGTCCTTCAATGATGGCGAAGAACGCTCCCACAATTGATATGGAGGAATGATTGGCGGCCACCAGGTTGGATGCAGGGGTCAGGATGTCAGATGGGAAGCCATACTTTACAAATTCGTCCAGAGACCATACATTCACTTGGGCGCCGGTGTCAGCGATGGCGGTAACATTAGTAGCACGGACTGATGTAGATTCGCCATGAGCCTGAGCGCGATCGACTGAAATCGTTACGTGGACCTTGGGGTGCTCTCTCATACGTGCTGTTGCCCACTGTCCATCTTTGAATATATAATGGGGGCCTTGCATGGTGGCATTTCTATGTACTGCAGACAGAGGCGTGTTGCACTTGTTTGGCCTGTGCCTCGAGACTGGCCTGTGATTTGTTCTTATCGAACTCAACTGAGGGTCAGCAGGCGACGTGACTTCAAGAGTTTGTAGACCTGGTTCCGGTGGTGAAGGACCCACTTTATGAGTGAGTTGGCGTCTTCGGCGTTTCTGTGACCGGTAGCATTCAATACACAAGGTATAAGGTTTGGTATTCCAACCACGAGCCCCTTTTTTGTAGAGCTGAAAAAGTTGCTGGCAGAGAGGACAACGCGACTGTTTTGACCGATCAGGTAAATTGTGGGATTCCCTGCATGGGGTTGCATTACGACATGCTCTGTGGTCTGCGTCATGTAGGCGGCGAACGGCTGACACAGATGTGACCTCGGTCGGGGGGACGGCGTTGCGAGCCATTTCTTTGCTTTCAACAAGGGCAACGATCTCGTTGACGGCGCGTGTGAGTATATCCGCGCCGCCAAGAATTTCCCGGCGAATCTCATCGTCAGCAATGCCATTCAGCAAAGTATCCCGAATCATGTGGTCCGTATAATTGATTTTTAAACCACAAGTACAATCAATTGTGAATGCACATGTGTCTGCTTTGCCGCGCACTCTCGCTGCAAATGCGCGAAAAGGTTCGTCTCTCAGTTGGCGCATCTGCATGAGATCGGATCGCAAGACGCCAGTAGCTACTGGGATAACTGCAAGTCGACGCATGGCGGATAGTAACTCCTGCAAAGGCTTAGAGACAATCTCTGCATCTGATTTTAACAAACTATCTCCTAAGCTCTGACTGGCACACTGAAAGAGTTGCGCGGTGGCTGAAGCTTCGTTGATGCCTGATCCTTGCCTAAACATTTGCCAGCGGCGAGTGAATACGTTCCACGCTTCTAAAATCACGCCTACGTCAATGCTGGGTCTTGTTAGTTTTGGTCCCTCTGAGGGAGCGCGAATGGAATTAGGCCCAGGAGTAGCATGACTAAATGCGTGGCTCTGTAAAATAGCGCAAGCTACAGCTTCTGGTGCGTCTTCGGATTGAAAAGCGCAACCCGGGTACGCACAATCTATAACAACCATTTTAACAAAAATTAACTAGCCTTAACGATTTCGTCATAAAAGAACGTGACTCATTTTCGAAGTGATATAAAATTTAATAACAAAACGAAAATGACGAAATCGTTCGTCTGCAAATAAAAGAAATAAATAAATAACACGACTCAAAGCTAAACACTACTAAGCTTACTAAGTCTGAACACAACTGTACAGGCAAATGACAAGGCAAAACACAACTGTACAACAAACCCCATTGTTACGTAATAGTACGAACTATCAAGCATTTGTACAACACATTTGTCTTTATTCAAGGTTAAATTACAATCTTTAGCTACCTTTAAAAACTTTTCTAAATTAGCATCGTGTTCCTCCTGTGTTTTCCTCCAACTGTGATGTTGTCCAGATAAGCGTACGTACCCGTGCATTTGTTGCTTTTAATTATTTCATCAATAATCCTTTAGAAACATGGGACTCCATTCGTCAATCCGAAAGGAATTCTTTTCCATTGCCAAAGCGATCCTTCGGCTTGAAAGGCGGTGTACATTCTATCACAGGCAGGTATTTCAACTTGGTGGTAGGCACTAGACATGTCCAATGTCGAATAGATTTTGTACTGCGCAACTTTTTGAGCCATATCATGCATCTTGGGCAATGGATATGAATCGACAAAGGTAAATTTATTAATTGTCCGACTGTAATCGATCACCATTCGTTTTTTGTGATTATTTTGAGTGACCACTAGCGGTTGAGATCTCCATGGCGAGTTACTTGGTTCGATAAGACCATCAGCCAACAGCCGTTTTATTTCTGAGAAAATGAAAGATTTGTCCTGCCACGAGTAGCGTCGCTCTTTAGTAGCAATAGGTCGACAATCATTGTGAAGATATTGAAATAACTTGACAGGAGTTGATGTTTTTACGGCTTCCAAAGCACCTAATTGTAGTGTAGGTTTTACGCCTCCGAAGTTGATGTTGATGCTTTAATGTTGCGTCATAAAATCTCTTTCCAAAATAACGTCGGTTATGAGATTTTTCAGAACAGTAGCAGACACGTTTTTGTATTCTTGACCCAGAAGCTTTAAATTTACTTGACACATTCCTAAATTTTTCGAATAAGAATCGCTGGTTCCGAGAGTAAACTTGTGGCTTGATTCCGTTAATTCTAATTTCAGCAATTTGCTAAGATTTTCGCTAATGTGGGTTAACGTTGACCCTGTGTCGATCAGAACATTTGCACTTCTGCCATTAATAGTTACTGGCACGTTAACTCTTTTATTGGCTTCTTCAATTTTTTGTGTCTCATTTATTGACATCAAGGTGGCACATGTATTTTTAACTACTGAGTGACATGAGCAACACACTTTAGCAAAATGTCCAACTTTTAAACACCGAAAGCACTGTACCTCTTTTGCTGGACAAAATCTCCGAGCGTGATAAGTGTTTCCACAGTATTGGCACTTCCTATGCCTTAATGCCACTACTGCGTCCGTGCGGGGACTACCTTTTGCAGATTTTACTGAAGTAGTGCGAGGTTCTGATGAACTTGGGATAGCATTGTCGAATTGAAGAGAATTATTTCTGACAGTGTCTAATAACTGAGCCATTGCCAATGTTGCTTGCAAATCCAACTGTGGGTTTTTTAAAATTCGCTGACGTATATCAGGTAGTGCTAGCCCACTAACGAACGCATCTCTCACCTCTTCTTCTTTGTGCTGAATAGCAGATACTGCTGCAAAATTGCAGTCCATGCTAAGAGATTTTAGTTTCTGAAAATAATCTTCAAGTGATTCTCCAGTTTGCTGTCGGCATGTCTTGAGCAAATACCGAGCGAATATTGGAAAACCCACAGTCTTCCTGCAATCTTTGCAATGGGGGTCTGCTGCAAACACTTTGGGATGAAGATCTTTAATGTCCATACTGTCTTAAGTTGATTAAATTGAATTGAACCATTAATTAAAACAACACATTTCTTGTAATTTAGGTTTAATCAACTTAAGACGCTGCAAAGAAATATAACACAATTAAATACAAGTTAACAATAAACTTTACATAAAGAATAGCTGAACTGAGAGATTGTACAAAAGAAGCAACTTAAATAACTTGGTTAAAAAGATTATTTCTTGATTACTGACTGTAACAATAAAAGCGAAACAATTTAACTAATTACAGTCTTTTGGTGAGTATCTTTACTTTTTTTTGACATTTCACAAAAAATTTAATTGTTGACTGACAAATGACCAAAAACCAAATACCAATAGCTACTGTATTGTTCTAAATTATCATACCGGTACGTATTTTCAGTTGTTTTCAATTTTAATTAGTGAAAAAGCTTACTTTATTGCTTGTTTAGAACACTGGCACCTAACTTATCATTTTTAATTTGATTAGCAAGTCCCTGAAAATTTGGATAGTATATTGTCATGGCCATGCAAATTAATTTTGTTAAATGTCTATTTGTCAGTTTAGTTGAGGTAAACCATTTTTTTATTTTAAAAATACAACAGTATTGGTTCCAGTGGCAATTTTTTTTTTTTTTTTTTTTATTTCATTTTTACTCACAATCAACTTGAAATTAATCATAGTGCATGTAGAAATAAAGATTGTGAATAAGGAAGCAGCGACTAAACAAAGTACGTTATTACAAAGCAATTGACTGTTTAGTCAGAAAAGCTGCAAAAATAAATTGATGTAAAAGAAAAGAACTATAAGTTTATCATGTTCACTTAAATATACCAATATTTTTTTTGTTTTTATGGTTGATAAAATTTTCAAATTAGTTTATATTTCTAAAATTATGATGTTCAAGTGACTGTTGTACATATAAAAAAAGAATCTTTGGTTAGTATTGCTAAATACAAAAATTGTATAAATAGTGCATTTTGCTTAAAAATATGAAAAGTCAAAAGATAAACAATTTTACTTTTTTTCAACTTGATAATACTTTTGATATTACAAATAAGCACTTTTTTTAATTAATAGAGCAGGTCAAGACCTTTTATATGATATTTTACTTGAAAAAATTGATGCATTACTTTTTTCACTCTAACATTGAAAAGTAATATGATTTGATTGAGTGATTTTTGAAATGTATTGTTGTAAAAACATGCACAAAAGCATTCATGTTTGTCAAGAGTTTTGAAATTATGTTGACTCTCAATGTCATTTTGGATTAGCTCTTCACCAAAGTTGAAGGATATAACTTGTAAACTAATTAAAATAATATAAATCTTTTGATTCTAAATTTGTCAAGTATTAAACCAACATGGCTTTGGAACTGCTGAACTGATTTTGTGAAAATTGTTATCGTTTTGCTCAAAAAAGCTTTCTTTGTAACAAAATTTTTTATCAAAATCTGAGATGGTTGGTTACATGGCCTAGTTCAGGGACATCCAACCTTTTTGAAGCAAGGTCTATTTTTGATGATCAAAAATATTGAAAAGCCAAGTAAATGAAAGGCTGTTGCTTACTTTTACAAGTAAAAGTGTTTTTTGGTCTTAGCTTTGCATAAAATAAATTTTTTTAAACATTTTTATTTAGGTTACACCAATTCAAAAAGTACTGCATGAACCACAGGTTGGAAACCCCTAGCCTAATTGATTTTAAAAAGAATGAATCATATATAATCAAGTAAAATAATTTTTTGTATAATAATTGAACAAGTTTGCACATTATGAAATTGTTATATTTTAAAATAAAATCATTCTCCTAAATTTTTGTAAATATACTTGTTGCTTTAATTGTATCTTTAATTTTACTTTTAGGTTTTATATATATCAATCATTTGGTAATTGTATAAATTATTAACTGTAAAAATATTTTGCATGTATCCAGTATAAAGCAATGCTTTAAGTTTGTCAAGTAACATGAAATTAAGTGATGGGGGTATCTAAATTATGGGAAGTTCTATCAGATGCAAGCATCTCTAAATGTAAACAAGATATTAATGAAGATGTAGTTGCTGTTGATTTAGCAACTTGGATATGTGAAGCTGAAGGAGTTAAAATGATGCATAATACTGTTTTTAAACCTTATTTTAGGTATGTAAGCTTCATTTTGCTTTTAATTATTTATTTGTAGATAAAAGCATAAAACTAAGTCAAAGTAATTGCTTGTAGTTTCTGTTATAAAGCGTACAGTACATTTAACACTTACTGATGTGTTGCAAATTATGAAGATAAATATCAATTTTCATTTTAATCATGATGAACCCAAAAATATTTTGCATGTACAGGGTGATTCAGCAAAGTGTGCACAAATAAAAACTCATCTTTCGGACTTATAATTAGGTCAAATGAAACAAGTCATATGCTGTGAAGATAGTAAATTTAATAAGCTTTCAGAAAATATACAAGTTATTCAATATAACCCCCTTTGTTTTTGATTACTTTCCGAAGTCGTGGCAGAACCTGGGCACATGTGGCACGCACCACTTCTGGGTCAATTTCGTCCCATGCCGATGTCAATTTTCGCTTTAGAGAGTCCAGATTTGGATGAGAAGTACGGCAGGCTTTTGTCTTAATAATATTGTCTTAATAGACCATAATTAATAATATTGTAATAATAGACCATTATTAATAATATTGTCTTAATAGACCATAACCCAAAATCCATAGGGTTCAAGTCTGGTGAAGACGGCGGCCAAAGCTCTTTCTCCCAAAAACCTTTGAAATTGCATCGACACCAAGCTTGAACTGAGTTGGCCGTGTGGGAGGTTGCACCGTCCTGTTGAAGAGTAACTCCTTGTTCTCCGACTACTTCTTGGACCCAGGGAAGGACTTTCTCCTCCAGCATTCACCTATAGACGGTCTGGTTTATCTTGACCCCTTCTTCAATGAATATGAGAGGAGTTTTCAGCCCTTTTGATGTTGCGCCTGCCCATACCATTACAGAGGCGGGTTTTTGTCTTCTGAAAGAGCTGCGACGCTCAACTGGGACCATGTTTATGTCTGGAAGCCAAATCCTGTCATTTTGATGGTTATGGACAGCTTGAACAGTGAAAAGTTTTTCGTCTGTCCATAAAACTTGAGGCTGTGTGCCATCGACAAGTTTCTTGACCAAAACCTTTGCTCTATCGAGCCTTTTCTTCTTAGTGGCCTCCGACAAGAGATGTCTTTTGGTGAACTTGTATGGGTAGCTCTGGAGATCATCCTTGAGAATCCTTTGCATGCTGGACACGCTCACAGAGTAGTCTTTAGCAAGTTGTCTGGCACTTCTTGCAGGATTTCTCCTCAACTTCTCTCTGACCTTTTTGATCAGTTTCTTCGTCCTTACGGTTCTTTCAGGGTCACTCCTGATTCTTGGAGCACAAGTCCCAGTGTCCTTGAACCTTTTCACGGCTTTATAAACTCCTCTACGGCTTACAACCTCTTTCATCAACCGGAAAATTTCACTTGGTGGGAGCTTCTTCTTGCAATACTCTTCTATCACGTCATTGATCGTTTTACTCATCGTTTATTTTTACTTCAAATAATACCAGATTTTAAATTTTAACTCTTAAATAATAAGAAACTGAAATGTTAATAATTGAAAGTTAATAATGGACGAAATACATGTACATAAAACTAAGAAAAATATTTGTGCACACTTCGCTGAATCACCCTGTATAATTAAGTTGAACCACAGTTGTATTATAGCATAAAAGTGTGATATGAATTGGCTCCAATCAGAATTCCATAAAGTCAATTTGATATATTATATAATTTAATAATTTTTTGTTCGACTTTGATGTGGATAGTAAATGATAAACTTTGTAATAACTGGGCATTAACCTTTTTTTACTTGGAAGTATTAAAAATCATATATGATTCACCAGTGCATTTAAATCGATATGTTGGTAAAAAATACAAAACTATTTTAACTCATAATTATCCACAAATTGTTTTCCAATTTGAAAATAAACATTTAAAAACCTCAAAATGGATTACTTTATTTAACAGGAACTTACTGTTCCGAGTGAAGAGTTTAATTTGTTCTGGAATAAAATTAGTATTTGTAGCTGATGGAACTCCACCAGAACTTAAACGAAATACAATTAAAAAAAGACTTGGTTTCAGGTTAGTTGAAATTTTCAATTTTTGGAAAAATACTTGAAAAGATTTTTGAAAAGCAATTATAATTTTAAACTAGCTGCTTAAAGATGAGAAACACTAGACTTGAGTTTTGCTCTTATACGAGCTCTAATAAGAGCGAAACTTGAGTCTGGTGTTTCTCATCTTTAAGCAGCTTGTTTAAAATTAATTCTAAATTCCTCATAATTCTTCAAATTCAATCATAATTTGTTAGTTTTTAAATATTTTCTTATATTTAGCCATAAAACTTGCTCTAATTTTCTATATTTAAATCAATATCATTAAACAATGCATGATTCAAAGTTTTCAAAACATTTTTTCAACAGCAATGAAACTAGTCATTCTGCGGTTTCAATGAAAAGAAGAGGATTGAATTTTAAACTACAAGAGGTCAGTAGAGAAATATTTAAAATATTTTAAAAGGATTAAACTTTTGAATAAACATTTGGTGGTACAGAATTTGAAGATTGCTTGAAGTAAAAGATTTTTCTTCCCAAAGCTTTTCATCTGACACTCTTCAGGGGAAATCGTCAGAATGAAGCAGAATTGAAACCGAACTAATTTATAAAGGAAGAAAGTAGAGTTCTCATTGGCTGAAAGAGTCAACCAATGAGAGAAAAGATTAAGAAATTTTCAAAGAGTATACGAATTCTTTTTGCTTACACAGAAGGGGATTGAGAGATTTAATGAAAGTCGCTTCAAGAGCAGAAAGGTGAAAGGAAGAGCAACCTCGAGCGAGAATAGAAAATTTTTCGATGCTGTAATGGAGGGCACATTGGGCGTTATCAAGAAGATGTTGACCAATGGCGGATTCGTGAAATTGTTGTGGGCGTATGTTGTTTTTGCAAGAGCGGGAAAGACTTTGGCGGTTGGCCGAGGTACGAGGATTGGTGATGGATTTAGGAACGTGTTGTTTAATTCGCTCTTCTAGCCGTTGAGACGTGCGACCAACGTACCGACTATCGCAGTGGCACAAAAACTGGTAAATAACATTGCTGTGATGATGGGAAGGTAACACGTCTTTCTTAATCGCTGGAAGGAGCTGTCGGGTGTTGAAAATAACACGTGGTTCGACGGAGAAAAAGCAGCGTTTCACAGCAGACGTAATCTGCTTTTCGAACCTCATCGAGACGTTTCCAATCCATGGGATGTGTAGGTAGACAGGGCACTTTTTTACTGTGTGGACCGGGTTAGAATTTATTTGTTGAAGTTTTCGCTTGAAAGCCGAATTGATTACACGTTCCGGGTAGCCATTTTCCAAAAGAATTGAACGAATTTTGCCAAGCTCTTGGTTCAGTTTACTTTTAGAACAAATCATAAAAGCTCTGTGAACGAGAGTACCAATTAGATTGATTTTCCGTTTCTGGGGACTGAAAGAGTTCCAACGTAGATATTGGCCAGTGAAGGTAGGTTTCCTATATACTGAAGTTAGAAATTCTGAATCATGCCTTTCTACTAACACGTCAAGGAAAGGGAGAGAGTGATTAGATTCCTTTTCATAGGTGAAGCGAAGTGAGGGATGAAGCATCTGCAAACGGAGCAATGATATGAAAAAGATTCTACTTTTTATGGCTAAATCCTGAGAAGTTTAACTTATACAAGATTTTGAACTTTTACAATAAAACAAATGTAACTGGTTTTACAACTAAGAGCATGGTTAGTAGTTGGCAGGTAAATCATATCGAAACATCAATATGAACATAAAATTAAGATTGCAATTTTATTTCCTTAATTGTCATAACAACTTAGATTCATATGTAGTGTTGCAACTTGTTGGAAATGCTTGGAATTCCGTGGGTGAAAGCTGAAGGAGAAGCCGAAGCAACTTGTGCTGCGTTGAACATGGATGGATATGTTGACGCTTGTGCAACTTCTGATGGCGATGTTCTTTTATATGGAGCTACAAAGATATATAGGAATTTAAATACCAAAAAGGTGATTGAGTTTTAGTAATCTATTAGGTTGTTACAAAAATAATGGCCGCTTAAAGTACTGTGTTTTGTAAAACTATTTTAACATTGTATTTGTTGTTTATTTTAGGTCAATTTTGGTATACATAATAATTGATGTGTACTCTTAAATATTTTTTAACTTATTTTCAGGCAAAAATATTTTTAAATAATATAAACTCTTAATAATAAACACAAAAAAACATGACCTTTGCTTACTTCTGTTGCATGAGTTCAAATTCAGTCACAATGCCTTTTAAACTGTTTCCAATATCAACAGAGCATGGGGAGATGGGTATACAAGTGATTGGACAGTACGAAGGTGCTTCCAGAAATTTCGTAGAGTAGATCAGAGCCTTGAAGATGAAAAAGGCAGAGGCGGGTATGCAGTCTTGACAATGAACAATTGCAAGCAATTGTAAGCAAATTGTTGAGCAAAACCCTTGACAAAATGCCAAAGACCGTCTGTGACTGAGACTGAGACCCTTGCTGTCAGCACTGCAACAGCACTGCAACAGCACTGCAACAGCTTCATTTACAGGGTATTTGAAAGGAACCTCAAACATTTCTTTGGCACTTTGTTGTGAATTTTGCTCAACAATTGCTTGCAATTGTTTATTGTCAAGACTGCATACCCATCCTCTGCCTTTTTCATCTTCAAGGCTCTGATCTACACTACGGAATTTCGGAAAGTACAATGTCAAAATAGTTTTGCAAAACACAGTACTTCAAGCGGCCATTATTTTTGTAACGACCTACTAATTAACATGTTTTTAAGCATAATGTATAAAATGTTTAAAAATGTCATTGTAAATAAATATCGAATGTAGTGGTAATCTATAATTCTAATTGCAAATGTAAATTCATACTGTGTTTACAATAAATTTAGATCTGATACCCAACAATTTTTTGTGTTTTTAAATGTGTTAAATCAAAATTAATTTTTTCAGGACAGTTTTGAGTGCTTTGAAATGTCCTACATAAGAGAAAAATTGAAATTAAATAGAGATGATTTAATATCCCTGGGATTGCTATTAGGATGTGATTACACAGACGGAGTGCCTGGAATTGGTAAGGTACATCCATCGTAATATATTTCAAATCAGCTGTGGTTGCTATTTTTAATGCTTCTTACTGTTCGAGCCAAAATTGTTTCAAATATATTTAATTTTTTAAACATTTTTATGGAAATCTTCCAAAGCAATGTTTTTTGATTTCCTAAGTGCTTTTTTGAGATTTGTTTATTTTACATTTTTTATGTAAATATTTTGCTCAACTTTATGTATAGGGTGATTCACCGAAGTGTTGACAAATACTTTATTCCATTATTAACTTCGCATTACCTCTTCAGATTGTTATTACATGTACTTTATTCCATTATTAACTTCGCATTACCTCTTCAGATTGTTATTATATATTCTAGAGTAAGTTTTCAATATCAATAAGAATATTTAATCTAGAAAAGTAAGATGGCAAAGACAGTAAATGACATCGTTGAAGGGTATTGCAAGAAAGGACTTCCACCTGCGAAAATTTTCCGGTCGATGAAGCGATTTGTGAGTCGTGGAGGTGTTTACAAGGCTGTGAAGAGGTTCAGGGAGACTGGAAGTTGTGCTCCAAGAATCAGAAGTACTCCTGAAAAACCCATCAGGACAAAGGAACTGATTAAGAAGGTCAGGGAGAGGTTGAGGCGGAACCCTTCAAGGAGCGCAAGAAAACTGGCTAAGGACACCTCTGTAAGCGTGAGCACCATGCAAAGGCTTCTCAAGGATGATCTCCATGTCTACCCGTACAAATTTACCAAGAGGCAGCTCCTGTCAAACGCCACTAGAAAAGGCTTGATAGAGCTAAGGTTTTGATCAAGAGACTTGTTGTTGGCACGCGGCCTCAAGTGCTTTGGACAGATGAGAAGCTTTTCACTGTCCAAGCTATCCACAACCACCAAAATGACAGGATTTGGATTCCAAACAAGGACATGGTGCCAGTTGAACGTTGCAGTTCATTTAGGAGGCAGAAGCCTTCTTCCGTGATGGTTTGGGCAGGAGTCACTTCAACAGGCCTGAAAACACCTCTAATCTTTATCGACGAAGGCGTGAAAATTAACCAAACTATCTATCGTCGGATGTTGGAAGAAAAAGTCATTCCCTAGGTTCAAGAAACAGTGGGAGAGGAAGGAATTACGCTTCAACAAGATGGGGCAACCTCCCACACAGCCAAAGCAGTCCAGCATTGGTGCAAGACCAATTTTAAAGGGTTTTGGGAGAAGGAAGTATGGCCCCCTTCTTCACCCGATTTGAACCCAATGGACTTTGGGATTTGATCCATTCTGGAGCAAAAAGCCTGCTCAACATCCCATCCAAATATCGAAACCCTTAAACGAAAACTGAAGGCGTCATGGGAAGAAATTGACCCAGAAGTGGTGCGTGCCACGTGCGCCCAAGTACTTCCACGTCTTAGGCGCCTTGTAAAAAACAAAGGGGGCTACATTGAATAACTTGAATTTTATGTGAAAGCCCATTAAATTTCCATTCTATCTATTAAAAACTTGTTTCTTTTGTCCTTATAGTAAGTTGGATAATTCAGTTTTAATTTGTCAACACTTCGGTGAATCACCCTGTATATACGTTGTGTTATGTTTCAATGCTCACTTCAATTTCAGCTTTTTGTTCATGAATTTTTTAGCTTGTTTCTGATTATTGATTTTGAAACAAACAGAGAGAAACCAAATACTTTATAATTAATCGATAACAACAACTTAATTACCATTTTTGTTAAGGTTTCTGCCCTAAGTTGGCTAAAGTCATCGGCTGTAAACGAAAATTCACTGGAAAGATTGAGAAAATTAAGAAGTCAGGAACCAGGTACAAAGAAACAACCTCATTGTAGTTCTTGCAAGCACGTACGTGTGAATCCGGTTGTATTCGAGAATTTCCTTAAAAAGCTTAATGTTTTTACTTAGATCAGGGATGTCCAACCCGTGACCCATCTAAAGGTTTTGGGTGGCCTGCGTAGTGATTTCTGAAATGACCTAAACAAAATAGGATAATCGTTTTTTTTTGTTTGTTTTAAACGAATGCTAAAATGGTTTTATGCGAAGTGAAGACCATAAAAGGGCTTTGAGAATTCAATTACGATCAATTATGTTATTTAAATTTTTGAACCCTATAAAAATTGTTTTTGTTGCTGATAATTAATTTAATGCATTTTTGGGAAAGTCAAGTTAGACTTGGATGACCTCATCTTTTTACAAGGAGGTTTTGAAGAATTATGATGGGTTTAAATCAAAATTAGTGTTTTTGGCGTCATATTGAATTTTTTGTCTTTAATTAACTGCTTAATCAGTAAAGTGTTTAGGAGTAAAACGTTTTTGACGTTGAACGTTATTTTGAAGTTTTTAACGTTGAATTAAGGTTTAAACGCGAAGACAGGCGGTTGTGTGTGTGGAGAATCGTTTCGAAAGAGCGAATCAACCTCAAAACCTTGCGCTTGTGCTTTTCACGTGATGAAGACAAAATCCAAAGCTAGTGAAGTTCAAAACAAGCTGATCAAATACGCTAAAATGGTTCGATTTGCTTTTGCATTTGTAACATATTACTTGCTCTACTTACTCGCGTAGTAAGTATACATAATTCAATTATCAAACTATGCAATGTCTTGCAAATCATATTAATTTAAACAATACTTGTCATCTTGTTCTGTTTTTAACCTGACTCTACGCAAGCGTTTCTCTTTTATTATTAAGGTGATTTTCGGCGTGACCTGGAATAAATTTACGTATTTAGCATGATGAATTTCCAAACGAATCGGTCATAGCGGAATTTCGCAAGAAACGCTCACTCTCAGGCTTAGATCTTTCTCGTCGCTCTCCTAAATTGCGTGCTGCTTGCGAATTGATTGAGTCCACGTTGAAATGGAAAGATCGTGCCAACACCGTTAAAATGTTGCTACCTTTACTCACTCATTGGATTTTGAACAAAGACAGTAAGGAAAATACGCAGATAATCCCGACGAGGTACGTTGCTGAAAAATTGCAAGTTCAAAATGCACTGGTTAATTTTAACGGTTGTACAGGATTACAAAAAGTTGCATTCGTAACGGTGTTCCTATGTATGAAGTGGAATGGAAGCTGCTGGGGATGCCTGGGTTACATGATCAACTCTCGACCGAACCAAGGGAGCTTGTTCGAAAAACATTTCCCGATCTTGTTAGTCAGTTTGAAGCAAAACAGTTGGAGGACAAAGAAAAGAAAAAAGCAGAGAAAAAAGCTAAAAGTAAATTTTAGTATTTAATCAGTGAAGGTTTTTCAATTTTTGTAAAATTGCGCTTACCACTTCTTCTGGTTTCTGAAATCAGTTTTTCTTCTACTGGCCATGATAAGAGGATTCACTTCGTCGATCTAACTAATTTTTTTTCTTCAATTAGCTCGATTCCGAGCATTATCTTAAGCAAATTTTTTCCATTTGCTCCTTTAACTTTCTCTTTGGTCATTCTTTACATAATAAAAAAATTAAAAAGTAAAAGAGTTTCGGAGCATAAAATTTGGAACGCTTAACTAATTTCAGAATATAGTGGTACCTCGAGATACGAAATTAATTGGTTCCGGCTTGGCTTTATCTGGAAAGGCATTTTACATGTAAATTGCCTAATCCGTTCCAAGCCCTATGAAAACACTCATTAAATTTTATAATAAGGGTAAAACGAGAATGAAATAAGAGCCAAATACAGTAGTACCTATCCTAACCGTTAATACTGTACTTGTAAATGCAATAGATATTAGAACAGTAGATAAACAAACACTTGATGCATGATGGAAAATATATTTGGCCAATAGAAAAGCAGGATCAAATATATTCGGCCAATAGAAATGCAGGATCATGGTACAATACTGTACTGAGCATCATGGGGAAACATTCTGACCAATAGAAGAACAGGATCTAATGGCGCCAATTTTAAATTTTTCCTGCTCGTGTTTTTCGTGTCTCGAAATTTTTTTCGTATGTCGGGACAAAAAATCTTCGAATCACTTTTCGTATTATGAAACTTTTGTGTCTCGAGGTTCCACTGTAAAAAGTAAAGCCAATATATTTTGAAACTTTGTTTTATTCAGGACGTTTCGGAATTAGAACTCATTCCATTATCAAATGAGTTTAACGCAGTTGATAATGGAATGAGTTCTAATTCCGAAACGTCCTAAGTAAAACTATGTAAAGAGTTTGTTTACATTTTAACGCCATTTTTAATAATTTGCTCAATTTTACTAGTCTTTACAATAGTTTTGATTATCTACTTGATCCTAATTAAAAAACTCTTTATGTTTATCTATTAATTATTAAGTTCTCGGACTGAGCATCCAGCAAATTTTGTAATCTTGGTGTAATAGTGTTCAATGTTTGTGTCAGTGACGGGCTGTGAGCTGTTTTAAGGTGTGTGCTCAAACTGAAATATATAATTCAATGGTAAATTTAAACCAAGCCAAAAAAAGTAACCTAATTTTTTTGGTTTTGGTTTGAATTTACCACGGTATTATACAGGGTGGCCCAAAAGTAGATATACAGTTATAAATTATTTTTTTCATAGATGACTGTGAATGGTGAGAACTACTTGGAAATGCTTCATAAAGTAGTTGTGCCAGAAATCCAAACCAAACCTAATTTTTATGAACTGTTCTTTCAGCAAGAGGGAGCATCTCCACATTATGTGCTAAGAGTAAGAGATTACCTTAACAAAGTCTTTCCACTGCATTGGTTTTGAAGAAGAAGTAGCATTAAATGGCCACTATGCTCCCCTGACCTGACACCAATGGATTTCTTTTTTTGAAGAGGTATTGCAAAGAACAAGGTGTATGAGAAGAATCCCAAAACAGTAAATGAATTAAAAAGATTACATTTATGACGAATTCAGAGAAACTGATAAAAATTGAAATTAGTGCAGCACTGTGTGTCAGAGTGTTCTGGACAGGTGTGAAGAATGTTGCAATGTTGCCAGAAAACATTTTGAGCACCAGAGAGATTAAACAGTTTCTGTCTAATATATTACTAGCATTCTTAAATTTAAAAAATGCCTACATGAAAACTACAAACCTACTTCTGAACCTAAACCATACATTTGATAACTGTATACCTACTTTTGGGCCACCCTGAATATTTCAGTTTTAAGCGCACACCTTAAAACAGCTCACCGTCCGCCATTGGTTTATATCAGGTCATCCCATAAGTTCTGTCCGAATTTTGAATAAAGAAACAAGTAACTAAAATCTATTTAATCAAAATTTAATCAGAATGTACGTTCTCTGGTTATATCTATGACTTTCTTCTATCTATTTATAAGCTAATTAATTCCATTACTGTAAAACGTTTTTGCTAAAACTCTCCATTCTTAAAGCAAAAAACTCTTCAATGTCAGTTTCGACCCTCTCATGGATTTTGAAAGTTTATTTCGTGCAAATGATTCTGTAAATTACAAAAGAAGCAATATTTTGAAAGGAGTAAGGTTGGAAGAAAAGGTAAATGAAAAGTTTTCTCCCAACCAAGCACTTCGATCTTCTGCGATGTGATTTTTATGAAACATCAGTCTTTTTTGATTCCCTAAAACGAGTCTTTTTTTCTTCAAAGCTTTGTTTAAACGCTCTAATTGCTGACAATAGACGTGAGCATTGATTGTTGCATTAGTGGTACCAATTCCAAGTAAATTGCTCCTTCGCAATCCCCCCAGATAGAAAGAAGAACCTTTTTATATTTCATACCATTAAATTTTATTCAATTGTAATGAAGTTAAATTCGGACAGAACTTATGGGATGACCCAATAGATGCATATCTTTTTTTTGGTTTTTATGTATTGTTTTCATATGTATTAGAAACAAAAACCACCGATTCTAAAATTTCGGATTATTTCGCTAAAGAGAAAACTCGGCGTCGTAAAAAAGAATCAGAATCACCGCATTCGTCAGGTAGGCGCCACCAAGTTGATGTCGTAACAAGGAAAGTTCGCTTGATCAGTGAAGATCCCTGTAGCTCTAAACGACTAAGTTTATATTTATTTATTAAAATTCTTGTAAATTTTATATGAGCTTGTTTGATATTGTATTATGTACCCAGTTGCACTTAGTTTATTTTCTGCGTTTTATTAAAGTTTTTCTGTAATTTGCTTTTTACCGCAATAGATCGTTTATTATCGTCGCTGTCTCGCCTCTCGATTTCGGGTTCTATCGACGAAAAACCGCAAGGCACTGTCATATCCAGCTCTTTATGTCCATTGTTTGAAAATTCTGTTCAATCGTGTGCAATTAAATCTAATCGCGAAAAAGACGAGATTGATTCCAGGCGCTCGTCTTCGGTTATTATCGTTGAAGATTGGTCAGTTTCGGAATTTTCGCGTGATATGTTTGATTATGACTCGGACGTTTGTGATTATGACCAATCCATTTCTGAAAAAGAAAATCGCCACTTTTCTGAAAATTCATTTGCAGGAAGCGTTGAACCTGCCAGCCCTGTGTACATGTCCTTGGCAGAGAGAATTCGTTTAAAAAAATGACGTTCCACTTAATTTGCTTCTGCTTTTAATTGATATTTTAAAGATTTTTGTCATAATATAATGTGTATTGTATTTGCTCTTAAAATATTTGCAATTGTATTACATTTTGTCCGATCAAGAAACCGTGATGAATTTATTATAAATAAGCACAGTGTTACATAACTTGATAATTTACACAATGAGTGAGACACTAGTAAAAAGCAGACACCAGTTAAATAATATAATAAAAAAAGTGCAAAATGTTATCGAAAAATTAAGGCAAGAACCAAGCATGTCTAATAACTGCTTGCTGCATGTTATGGCTGGCTTAGCGATGTTTGACTACCGACGCGAACATCAAATTCAGATGAACCGTTCCATGATTTCATTACACGGCCATAATTTTTCAGGAATCGTCGTCTTATTCGATCGTGCGAGAACGCATCGACGATCGCGACGACGAGAGTTTCTCGCGAAAATCCCAGATGATAACTTTTTTATCGTGCGATGCCGTTACGATCCGCAGAGAGTCGGCGCACAGAGCGTTGATCTGACCGGTGTGCTCGTCGAGCTTGTTCACTTCGCTTTCACTAAAACATGACGTCACAATACAAAGATGAAAACGCGTTTACCGAGGGTGAAGAGCACGCAGGAATGTTTATTTACCCGAATACGTTCCAATACTTGAGTCGGCCATCTTTGCCGCCGGTCATAACAACGCCTGACGTAGCTGTTTCGTCTTCCATTCTCAATTTCACAGCTTCAATTCTAAACGACAAATCAAATCTCACATGATCGAACATTAAACGGTTACAAAACATTCGAATTTTATTTTCAAAACAAAATTGATTAATACAGTATAATAAACAGGTAGTAGTAGTAGTAGTAGTTTGTTTTATTTGCATCCAAAAAAACAATTGATAATTAAAAACAAAATAGAGCAAAGGAGCCCGCGACAACATGACAGAATTTGTCAAACATAGACTAATAGACTATACACTTGGAATGTAATCCATACCATGAAATTCGAGACTGGTCCAAAGTGGAAAACTTTTTTTTTTAGTAAACACATTGATTTGGGGACAAAAATTACGAAATCGGAGATTGATTTCCAAGAAATAAATTTTTTTTCAGAGAACACCTTGATTTCAGGAGAAAAGTAATGAAATTGTGGACTATTTCGAACTGAAGACCTTTTTTAAGAGAACACCTTGTTTTGGTTTCGTTTGATGTGCATGGTCAGTGGTCACCGCACCAGTGCATTAACAAAATGATATATGACTAAAAACAAGTAGAGACTGTTCCATTGAATTACATAATGCCAATACTTCACCTTTTTATTCATCGACCCAAATACAGTCAACTTCGGATATAAGGGATGCGGATATAAAAGATTTTCGCTCATAAAGGATTATTTCAAATGGTCCCAATGATTTTCAATGTAAAATAATACTAAAATATTCGCTTATAAGGGATCCGGATATAAGGAATTTTCGCTTATGAGAGATTAAATTTTCAAGTTCCAATCATAATTTTTTAGTGTTTTAAACTGGTTATAAGGGATTAATTTTTTGTTCTGATAATGAGTCAAAATAACCAAAAGCGCGCGTTCCGATTTCAATTTCGCGGGCTTTTTGGAGGGGGGAAAATGTGTAAAAAGTTTGAAAAAGTGTGTTTTGTGCGTTTAAAACTTGCGTTTTTAGGGTATCGGATCGAACTTTGCGTCAGTTGGTTATAAGGGATATTCGGATATAAGGGATTAATTGAGCTGATCTCGGCGGATCTCTTATATCCGAAGTTGACTGTACTAAATTTAAAAGTTTATTTAGCGACCTTAATGCACTTGTACGTCTTGGAAAATCTAATCAAACTTTGATCTTGGACAACTTTATATCTGAAAATCAGAGTTAGGCACCAGATTTGGATCAATTACAAAAACAATTGTAATTAATTATATTTTTTCATGTAATTGTAATTGTAGTTTTGAAAAATTGTAGGCCAAAATACAATTACTTTTTACTGTTAACAAGTTTACAAAGTTTTACCACTCTTAATTGCTTGGACTCTTTTTAACCCTTAATAAGGCAGTGGTAAACATGTTTCGTTTACAAAAAATTTTTTAAGGAGTGGTAAATAGGTTGCCAATAAAAATGCTTGTTTTAAGAAAGCATAGTAATCAGTTTGTAAGATGAAACTCCAAATATTCAGTTGGCTTCAAAAAAATGTGTGTTGACATTTGTGAAAATTTTTGATTAGTTCAACTGGTAAAATAAGAAACATGTTTTATTTTTATATACATAAGATTTTAATATAAGATATTTAAAAGTAAACTTATTTTTTAGAAAGAAAAATGTTTATGAAGTTAATTAAATGTTTTTTTAACCAAATGTTTCTAGTGTTTGTGCAACACTACTATCATCAACTATCATCACCCCGGAAATATATTTCCCATGACCTATAAGAGATATATTTGCTAACATTAAAAATTAAAAAGTACAGTTTTTTCTTAATTATGAAAAAATAATAAAAAAATAAAAAGCAATTAATTGCTTGGGCTAGAGTAGCAACGAGTTAAAATAGAAAATAAACTTAGTTTGTTGTTGCTATTCAGTTTTTTCCATATAGCATAAATATTGGAGTTTCGCAGCTTAGGCCTTTTGCTCTAAGTTTTTCAAGTTGATTAAATCAAAATGTAAACTTATGTTGACCTGTGTCTAAAATATTCATTTCATTTCTTTTGCAAAATATTATTGAGCTAATTTATTAATAAAGCTAGACCTTTTATATAACTGTGGTACTTGTATTGGTGTATTTCCTATTTCATGTCAATGTTGCGAGTTTAATTTATTGAAATTTTTTTTTTATTTCTATATTTATCCTCCTGACTCGCAGGAAAGCGACGGAGGCGCTATACATAGGGTAAGCAATTACTCCGACCTGCTTCCGGAGATGCCAAGATATTGCTGTCCGCTAGTAATTTAGTAAAGATATTACTGTAATTTAGAACTGCTTGCCAAGACCACCAAGCAGGGGAAAGTGCCGTAAAGTGTCTTTCCCAAGGACACTACAGAATGGAGCAAGTGGGTTTTGAACCGAGACCATGTTGATCATCAGTCCGGTGCTTTAACCACTCGACCACACTGCCGACAATTTCCTTTACATTTTTCACAAATAGAAATAATTAAAATTTAAAAGGAAAATATTTCTGTGCCATTCCAAGACTAAGTTTAATTTAGAAGTAGTTGTAAAAAAACTGAAGTTTAAAGTAGAATTTTCTGCACAAACATAGATTCCGATGATCATACAATTGTGATGCTACCAGTAATTCAACTTTTTCTGTTCTATTTACTCTACTACCTAAATCAGTCATGTTGGGCAATGGAGTAAAGCTGGCTCAAACAAACATACATTGTGCATGTTTTTTGGGTGGTGTTAATTTAATTGAAAAAGTTTTTTTGTCGGACTCTGCGTGGTTCGAGTTTCGATTCTCCACGTGTAGTCGTTTATATATTTTGTCAACTGTACGTTTTTCTTGTTTTCTTCCATCTTTGAATAAGCGCTTAGTTATTAAGAAGTGTTTCGAGTTTTCTTTGTAGTTGTGAAAGTTTATTTGTTAAAGGTTGTGTATGGTGATAACGGTTGGGTTTTGAATTGTTCGCTGCGAAATTGAAAAAATGGTCGTCATCATCTCCGTCACCATCATCGTATCCAAATCCAATTTAAGTTCACAAATATCATCAAATTATCGCTTAGAAGAGGATTGCCAAAATTACCTCAAAACCAATTCTCGTTACTTTATATTGTGTTGCAAATCCCAAATTACCAAATTTATAGCTGACAATAAATTATATTTTAATATCGGGGCGTGACAGAATAAAGATCAAGGCGAGGGACGAGTATTTTCAATCAGCGAAGATTCAGCAAGTTGATTCAATTTGTTCGAAACAACAGATAGATTACTTGTTTTTGTTTTGAATCTTTAGTTCGTTCGTTTTTTTAAGGTTGTAAAAAGAAGTTGCTTTTTCATTGTGAACAGTTAATGATTTACAATAACAAAGATTTTTCCAAAAATTTGCTGACTCTAAAATTTTAATTGTAATTTGAGCTTTTCAGTACGAAGTAATTGTAATTGTAATCTAATTAAAATTTTGTAGAAGCAATTGTAATTATAATTGTAATTAATCGGTAACGTTGTGATTGATTCATTAATCTGTAACATTGTACCATTCACCCCTACTATATATCAGTGTTTCCTATTCAGTAATCGTTAATCGAAAGACTTTGCTATGGAACTTAAGTTGATGACCCAAATACATGAAGTGGCGACCTTAGGGTAGATAAGCACGGTATTAACAAAACAATCAAACAATGCAACAGCTCATCACCTTTGCTTATGCGCTTTAAAAGATCGCACTTTGCTTCCTTTTTCTGGATCCCAAATAGTGACGTTGCCTCCGGAAGAGCAAGCCAGGAGACCATGGCTGAAACTGACCGCCATGATCGAGGTCGGCTCGGCCGTCCATATCACCCGGATACACGACCCGGATGCGACCTCCCACACCCGAATGCTCTGAAATGGTCCGAGGAGTCAGATTGTCCGTCAGAACTAAGTCAGATTAAACAGAGTGGAGTGTGGCGCTTTCTTGGTTTGTAACAAAACTTTCGATATTGCGTAGAATAAGTGCTGTTCTAGATTAGTTTGGTTTAAACCAAACAGTTAATTTATTAGGTGCTTAGTACATATTAGAAACACACTCAATCACGTAAAAGCGAAGCTTATAATACAAACACATATGATGTCGTTCTAAAATACAACATTGATTTTGTTCTTAGCCTTACAAAAATTAGCTTGAGCTCTGGGCTGAGAACTTCACAAAAAAAGCCGGACAATAGGGTGCGCAGAGATGTGGGCGGCTGAGAGGTGACATAACACCAGGGCAAATTTTCATTAAAGAAAAGACTTGAAAAGTCTAGTGAAAACTAAATAAAGCCTTTACAAAATCTCCTTTCAATGAATTTCTGCATACAGAATTAGTGCCTGAAAATTCAAGTCTCGAGTGGTTTATCCAGCGAGTGACGTACCTTGTCGGCCGATCCCGAAAACAGCTTGTCCATGGCGGGGTCAGCATCGATGCTGAACACAGTTGAAGAGTGACCCTTCAACGTCTGAAGCAGCGTACTGTGACGTATATCCCATACTTTGATCTTGATTTAAAAGATGCTGATAGAAAACGAACACATAAGGAGAAAAACAACTTGCTGAACATTTTTTCATCAACAGCCAGCACAGGAACAAAAAAAATATTTAATCGAGGACCATGCTGCAATGCTCTACTTCATTTGTAGTATTCTTTGGTGTTCTACTACATAATTAAATCATCTTCATATTAATTAGACCTACTCAATCAAATCCATCACCGCTTCTTACCCACAATGCAGCATATTTCTTTGTAAGTTTATTTTTAACATAACTTACCATTCTGTCTTGTGATCCTGATGCCAAGTACTTGTTCTTGCAAATCATGGTCCAGATTGGGCCGTAATGACCAAAAAATGTTCGAAGGCAACCCATTTTGGCCGGGCTGAGTCCCCAAATTTTGACCGTTCGATCAAACGAACCACTCGCCACTAAGTGATCGCTCACCACAGCGACGGCCCAGACTCCTTTCTACGAAGAAAAATTAAATGGCGTTCACTAGCTGGCAGCTGCAAAAAGAATATCTTCATACATTTATGTTTAAATATTATTCTTCTCAGGACACGTTAATCTTTCTGGAACTTTCAAGCGATTACCTTGACCTGCTTTCTGATATCCCAAAAAAGTGCAAAAAGGTTAAAATTATTTTATTTGACTTTTTATTTTTTACAAAGTTATATAACTGTAGATTAAACCTGCTTGCTAAGATTAAACAGAGGAGAGTATCATAAAATGCTTTTTCCATAAATGCAACGGAATGATGAGAATAGGAGTTGAACGCAACAGAATAGAGAAACGCAAACGATTTAACTCAAACAAAGGATTGGGACGTTATTACGTTTGACCAACGACAGTCGAACGATGATAACGCGAGTCAGTATAAAAACAAAAAAAGTTAAATTGAGCTGAGACCTGATGACCGACGAAGAGGTGAAGTAAACGTCCGTTGCTAAGATTCCAAACTCTCACCGAGCAATCCTTTCCTCCACTGACAATTACTTTCTCACTCATTGCCACGCACAGAACACTAAACAAAACCAAGTCAATTTAAAATAAAGCAAGATAGCCGTCTTTTATTTTTATTTGTTCGCTTCAGTGTCAGAAAATTTAAGTTTTGGAAGTTGAAGGCTGTTCAGGTTTTTCTACCAATCAAATTAAATAAATAAATTGAATCTTTTGTTTTGAGTAGAAATTTGGAACAGATATGTGATTTGCAAATTTTTAAATGAAGAATAAAACTTTCAAAGCTTAAAAAAAGTTTCAAAACGGCCCAAATTGAAAGGGTTAGGTTTGGAACCTTCATGACTTCATTAAAAACTGAAATTTTGCAACTATTTTAACTGACCTGTCTGTGTGGCCAACAAGCTCAGTTTTAACGTAGTTTCCCCGTTTCCAGTTCAACTTGAGCATCCTGTCCTTCCTGTAAGCCGACCGCCACCCTCCTACGCGTGGAGTCGTGATTGCTCGGAGGCCGAGCCTCGTCTCGATGCACTTTCTCTTCCAGATTACGTTGTGCTGACACAAGAATCTCCACGTCCTCGAGACCTGCGCGGTTCGTTACCATCTTGATCCGGAGGATTATTTTGTATTTCAAAGTAGAGACAAAACTTTATCTTTTTCAACACATATATGTGGCCAACTTCAGGATTGAAGGAGCCATGAAAAAACGACGAAACGAAACCGAAAAGTAACTCAAAGCGCATCAATCCCGCGATCGCCGGGTTCTACGGTGTGACTGTGATTGGGTTAAAGCAGCGCTTCTCAAACCATGGGTCGCGACCCAAATGTGGGTCGCTAAGATTATGCGGATGGGTCGCGACCCAAATGTGGGTCGCTAAGACTATGCGGATGGGTCGCTAAGACTAAGCGGATGGGTCGCGAAAGCTTGTAAATTACCGCACGTAAAAGAGAAAGATTTGCGCACACGAAATTTCAAAAGTGAAGACCCTTTTTTAAAGAGAACATTACGATTCTAAGACGAAAATCGAGAAATTAGAGTCAGATTCAAGATGAAGACCTTTTTTTTTTAGAGAGCACTACGTTTTTGAGAGGAAAATCAAGAATCGAAATAAGTTTGCTCACGAACAAATTTCAGCTCACACATATAACAGCTAAAAATTAGACGACCATTGTTGGCTTACATAACAATTTCGTTTTGTTTCAATATGCGCTCACTCAAATTTATTTGGGTCGCAGTCATATTTGTAGATCGTTGTTTTTAGCGATTTTGGGCCGCAGAAAAAAAGGTTTGAGAAACACTGGGTTAAAGCTAGAGCATTTTTCAGAGTCTAGCCAATTTGTTTTTAATTTTCTTGCTCTTTATTGTATGGCGGCAAATTGTCGTAGCACGCCATATTGTTATGGATAGTGAGCTGAGGTCCCGAACCAAAAAATTCAAAGGGATTTCCAATTTTAAATGATTTCAAAACAGCTTGAAATAAAACTCAGTAACAAAAAAACCATTTCAAGTTTTACGCTTCAAATACTTTACTTAATCAGGTTAAATAATTTTTGGTTTATTTTCTTTGACAAAATGTCCCGCAATTAATTCGAGAAAAGAAATAAAAATCTGACGTCAAACATTTCGAATTTCGTCATTGCATTTACGGTAATAAAGTTTAACCCAATGAGAAAACATGAAAATGTATGAGATAATCGTCGCTTCGCAGAACAAAAGATATGATTTCTTACACGAATCAACGTCAACACGATTGATATTTGACCAGAAAAGATAGTTAAAAAACTCTACCTTGGAACAATTACTTAAATCAGCAGGTGAGAGAAAAGACAAAATAAAGTACGCGATGAAAGTAGGAAGGTTGGCAAGAATGTCTTTGTGGCGCCGAATTGAAAGAAACGAGGAAAGAAAGTAAAGTTGTCGAGCGTCGAGCTTCATCAAGGCCAGCTGGAGAAAAGTCGCTCTTTTCGAACCTAAAATTGAAACGAGGTTGATTTTCGATTAAAACGGCTCATTGTGAATGAGTGCCGCGTTTAAAAGTGGTCAACGAAAAACTGTAGACAATCGTTCAACGTAAAACAGCAGTCAGTTTCGAAACGTAACTCGTACCAATTTTTATTTGAATTTAATGTTTGTTTTTGTTTGAGAGTGGGCCATACGTGCTTCAAGTTGGAAACATTACAAAAGAATTAGCCTCTTAGTGTCTTTTCAAAGTCTTTTCATTTCAACAGCAGGCGCTCAGAAAAAGCTGTGAACCTATGGTTTTCTGATAAACCAGGTGCTTATGGGATTGAGCCATGTTTTTGGCAAGAGTGACTGTATGCATTACACATGTAATGAATACTGATTAATATGCGTAGATAAAGGGTTTTGAACGAGACAAGCAATGAACATATGTAGACGCGATCAAATTGAGCAAGTTAAACGTGTAATTTTGAAATTGAAAAATTATTGTAGATAAGTGACTCATTGTAAGAAAACTTTAATTGAAAGAAAAAAATGTATATAAACAACGTTTTACTTGGGAAATATCCAGATTAATTATGTTTAATGTAAGTTAAGTAGGTCTCAAGAGTTCGGTCTCTGCGGGTCATTGTGGTTTCAACAAACACCAACAATTTTATTTTTTTATCTATTTTATCTCTATATTTATCCTCATGACTCACAGGAAAGCGACGGAGGCGCTAATATATAGGGTAAGCAATTACGCGACCTGCTTCCAGAGTTGCCAAGATTGCTGTCCGCTTGTAATTTAATAGAGATATGACTTTAATTTAAAATTGCTTGCCAAGACCACCAAGAAGATGAAAGTGCCGTAAAGTATCTTTCCCAAGGACACATCAGAATGGCGCAAGTAGGTTTTGAACCGAGACCATGTTGATCATAAGCACGTCGCTTTAACCATTCGACCACGCTGCCGACAATCAAAACTTTAGTTCTTACCTTCCCAAGAAGAAAACCATTGAAACAAAATTTTTGAATGGGGAGGAAAAGTGGATTGGCGGTCCTCCCTGGCTACATTCGTTTGCAAGTGACGTCGTACTTGCATCGCTCTTCTCCTATGACGCAATCAATTGCTTAAAATTTTCATAATTGGATTTAAATAAAATCAGAAAAAAAATTGCTTCTTGATTCATCAGGCTAGTAATAAAAAGTAAAGATATAGGTAGGTCTCGCTGCTGTCGGTCAAAGGTTTTTCAGATTTAGTAACATTTTAGTTAAGAGAAACTTTATCTCACAGATTTTTTCTATGAATATACCCTACTGCAAAAAGTTTTTTGCAAATAAACCTTAAATCGCAACAACTTACCAGTTCGCGGTAGGATCGTCTTGCGTGGGTTTGAGGTGGTCGGTAGGATTCATGATGCTCAAGCGTCGATGTAACGACGGTAGCCTCAGATAGGTGTCGCTGTTTGGTAAATCAAGTTGAGGCAAGGGCACTTTTTCATGATTAAACTGCAATTTGAAAAAAAAATTCAAAAATGAAAATCGTTGTAATGAGTGGAGCCATTTTTACTGTACTTTGATTTAATTTTTGAAAATTTGGACTTTAATTTGAAGTTACGATTTTAGCTTGTAATTTAACTAGTTAAAGAAACGGCAATTTATATTTGTTTAGAAAAGTAATATTGCATGTTGTCTTCAGTAGTAAAATAAAAATATCAATTTGTCTCGTAAATTAGTGTTCCACGATTACTTTACAAACACTACGAAAAAACCGTTCTTTCGCATAACAATTAATGATTAAAAAAACTTCAACACGCATTTGCAAACTAATTCTATGCATCAGCATTGATTCGAATGTAGAATGTTTTCATAGCAAACTCACATAAAAGGACAGATTTTCAGATCAATTACATCAGGATAATGATTTTTCAAATCAATTACATCAGGATAATGCTTTTACCGAATTTTAAATTGGAAGACATTTCTCAAAACCACAGATCAAGGATTCCAGAGGAGAGAATAATCGAGAATAAAGAAGAATAAACAAGAACGAGAATAAAAATCACGTACTCCGGAGGAGGGACTTAAAAATTCTTCAGGACAAGGGAGGAGTTGGTGGAATATTGCAAAACATTGAACAACTTATATTGCTAACTCAGAACTTATGAAGAGAAGAAGGGCGCGAAGTTCAAAGAAAGACGCTTAGGTGTTACAGCCCCAAAGTTTAAAAATCCCTGGTATAGATAGCAGAAACTACACATTCAAAGTGTTTAGAAACGCTTAAAAAATTATAAAAATAAGCAAGAAATAAAAATTTTAGTAAGTAAAATTCGACGAGGTAAAACTTTTGAGTTAATACAAAACTTTAATATAATTTTTACTGATAAAACTTATCAATAAGGCTCTTGGACTGTTCAAACTAAAGTTAGTGTAAATTCGAAGATGTAACAAAATTCAGGAAAAAAATTTGACTTTATTTACTTTGGCGGGTCCTAGTTACCAGAAACTTGGTCGAACAGACCGCTTACACTCGCTTCAGATTTCCAGTTCTCGACGTCTTTCTCATTGCGTATGTACACGCTCTGAACTCGATGATATTTCTGAATCAGCCGATTCTTCGTCAGTCGATCCCGGGCAGCTCGGCTCTTCTCGGTGCTGAGCGGAGAAAAACTTTCCAGCGGAAAGCGTTCCTGGGCTGAGAAAACAATTGAAAAAAGTCCAAAGCAATCACAACGGCGGAGAAATTGATCAGATTATTTCATTCAAGTCGGTGAGGTCATAATTGGTGGCGAAAAAATCGTCAGATTTTGGAGGAAAACAAAAACACGATAGTGTTTCAAAAAATAATAAATATTGAAAAGTTTTTTTTTGTTTTTCTAAAGATCTCTATTTACATCTAAGAACTTAAAAATTTAAACTAACTTACCTTACAGAAAAACTAACCTAATAAAAAAGACATTTTTAAAGAATTTTTTTAAAACAACGGTTTGCCTATTACTGGCTTATTTTTGAACAAATTGAAAATAAAGTACTGTTTCACTTAATCAACCAGTTATATTCGTGAATGGTGAAAAAGTTGAAATGGTATTTAAAACAATATTTCCGTGGACGGAGGTCTCCGTACACCTCTGTCCACGGGCAAACACCGCATAAAACAGATAGATGAAGATAAGCATACAGAAAAATTAATGTAGAATTTTGATTTGGTTTGCAAATAACGTCATTAAAATAATAATTAAAAGATTTTTAGAGACCACGACAAATTTTATTACTGGCTATTTGATCGTGTACGCTTATTGGAAAACTAGAGGCGAACGTTTTTACCATTGGCGCTGTTAAAAGTGCGTTGTAAAATTAACATTTTGAATCCGGTTAATGCAATAATAGCAATTCCAAACAAACTTTATTCAAAATCTAATCTTCTTTTTCTTATGGCCTTTCCCTTTAATCAAAGGTTGCCGCAGCGTATGATGTTACTCCACAGCGTCCTGTTTTTAATGTCCTTCCTACTCGCACCAACTTCCTCCATATCCTTCTTCACTACAACCAAAAATCTTCTCTTCGGCTTCAGTCAAGTTAAAATTTTACCGCATCAAATCTTACTCTTCGGCCTCCCTCTTTTCCTCTTTCCAGGTAACTCCATTTCCATCACCTTTCTTCCTACATACTCCTGGTCTCTCCTCGTGACTGACTTTACTTGATTTGAAATTGTATATATTTATGGCAGGCATACGCTCTTATAATTATTAAATATACATTCAAAACCTAATGCTAGTTTATAAAGTGAACTTTAAAAAAACTATGAAAATAAATTTGTTTTTAAGTATATTAAACCAAATTTGTTTGTAAAAAGTTTAAACGATTTAATGAATAAGTGGGTTATAATTTACTAAAAAGTACTCCTGGTTTAATCAAATTATAAGCAAACTGCACCAAACCGAGGCTGAGAAATAGAACTTTGCTCCTGTAGGCAGGTTAATTAACTGGTTTACAAGGATTAGTTAATTGACAATTTTTCACAGAGAGAATTTGCTGCTGCCCTTCAACATTTAAAACCAGGTAAAGCTCCGGGTCCTGATTCCATCTGCCCCGAGCTTATACTCCATGCTGGAGCTGCTTTGAAGTCCTGGTTACGTGACTTCCTTTCTTCCTGTTTGCGCCGACTCAAAATTCCCAAGATCTGGAGAAGAGCGCTTGTGGTCGCGATCCCAAAACCAGCAAAGCCCGTGGGGGACCCAAAGAGTTATCGACCGATATCTCTGCTCTGTGTCCCCTACAAGATCCTCGAGAGGCTTATCTACGCCCGCGTTGAACCATTAATCGATCCACTGCTCCCTAAAGAGCAGGCTGGGTTCCGACGCGGGAAGTCAACCGTAGATCAAGTTGTTCTGCTAACCCAGAACATCGAGGATTCTTTCGAGGCTAAAAAGAAGGCCGGTGCCGTATTTATCGATCTGACAGCTGCTTATGACACTGTCTGGCACCGTGGCCTTACCTGCAAGCTGCTGAGACTACTTCCGGATAAGCACATGGTCAAAATGATCATGGAGCTTGTCCGAAATCGAAGTTTCACCCTTACCACCGGTGACAGCAAGCAAAGCAGGCTACGCCGTCTTAAAAACGGCGTTCCTCAGGGATCGGTCTTGGCTCCCCTCCTATTTAACATCTATACGTACGATCTTCCTTCCATGATTTCCAGAAGGTTTGTTTATGCTGATGATTTAGCATTGTTGCACTCTTCTGGAAACTGGAAGGACTTGGAGGGGACATTAAGCCAAGACATGTCCACACTGTCAGCGTATCTCCAGACTTGGAGGTTGAAGCTCAGTCACACTAAGATGGTGACGACAGCCTTTCACTTAAACAACCGAGAGGCCAAACGTGAGCTAAAGGTCTACAACAATAGTAGACTTTTACCGTTCTGTCCAACCCCTACATACCTTGGGGTAAAACTGGACAGATCGCTCACGTTTCGTCACCATTTAGTGGCATTGCGCAAAAAACTATCATCGCGCGTCACACTGTTGAGGCGACTCGTGGGCTCGGGATGGGGTGCTGGTGCTAAAACACTACACATAGCCACCTTGTCTCTAGTCTACTCAACAGCTGAGTACTGTGCGCCAGTCTGGTGTCGCAGTGCTCACACTCGCCTCATCGACAGTGTCTTGAACGACGCCTTGCGCATAGCTACTGGATGCCTGCGTCCCACTCCAACGGACCACCTACCTGTACTTTCAGGCATCCAGCCAGCTGAGCTTCGCCGACTGGGAGCGACACTCTCCTTGGCTTACCGTGGATCTCTGGACCCCGATCATATTTTGCATGGTCTGTTAAATGGGTCCTCAGATACTGGCCAAGTGAGACTAAGATCCAGACGCCCGTTTGTGCCAGGTGCGCGGAATCTCTTGGACAACCTTGCCAGACTTGGCATCCGCGCCTCTGAATGGACAAATCACAAATGGAACGCGGAGTACTGTGAAAGTGCTTCCAGGCTCCGTGCTTTTGTGCCCGGGACCAGTGTCAGGCCTGTTGGGATGGGCTTACCCCGAGAAGCTTGGGTTAGGCTCAACCGCCTGCGGACTGGTGTTGGGCGATTCCATTCGTCCATGCACAAATGGGGTCTCGCTCCTTCACCGAATTGCGAGTGTGGCGCCTCAGAGCAAACCGCAGACCATGTACTAACAGCGTGCCCTATACATCGGGCACCACATGGAGCACGTGGTCTGACGGTTTTGGATGACGAAACTCGATGCTGGCTTAATAACATCACTGCCAGCATCTGACCCAGGCAGTGCAGCAGTCTGGGGTAGTAAAAGGATAAACCCTCGGCCCCAGTTCTGTTTGTGTCTGGCCTGGAGTGGATGCCCTTCAAACGATGACGACGACGACGAAGGATTAGTTCTTCAAATTAGAAAAAATTTGACAAATTATAGAATTCCATGTTTTTTCAAAACCAGAAGCGGACAATTTTTAATGCTTTAGCCAGGGCCGGCGTAAGCACCCCCAAACACCCCGATTATCGGCCCCTCAAAACGGCACCCAGAGCAAAGGGCGCACGTTTAGGATTAAAAAACTATTATGGAAAAATCTAAACTTTACTAAAAAAACTAGCTGGAGAGCCAAAAAATTTAACTTGTGAGGTAACTAATTGTTGGTTTTTTTTCCTAGTTTTCTGGCCCCTATTGCGGTTTTCAAAGGCTCTGGTTTTTTATATTAAGTTTTCTATATAACCTTTTTAAATTCGCATGCGCTCTTATAGTCATTAAATATACAGCTTGTGTATAGAAGCCTACATTTGGTAGAAAGTGCTGTGTTACAAATTGCAATAGTAATAACAACACAAATGAAAAATTTCATGCCCTTATAAAAACAAAGAAGAAAAGTGGTCCTCGTCATCGTTTGAAAGGTCATCCACTCCATGTGAGACATAAACAGGATTGGGGCCGAGAGTTTATCCTTTTACTACCCCTGGCTGCTGTACTGCCTGGAGCAGATGCTGGCAGTGATGTTGTTCAGCCAGCACCGAGTTTCGTCATACAAAACCGTTAGATCGCGTGCTCCATGTAGTGCCCGATGTATGGGGCACGCTATTAGAACATGGTCAGCGGTTTGTTTAGAGGCGCCGCACTCGCAATTCGGTGAAGGAACGAGAATCCATTTGTGCATGGACGAATGGAATCGCCCAACGCCAGTCCGCAGGCGATTAAGCTTAACTCAAGCTGTTCGGGGCAAGCTCATTCCAACAGGCCTGGCACTAGTCCTGGGTATGAAAACACGGAGCCTGGATGTATTCGCGCCGAAAAAATTGGTTAAAAATAATACCACGGGACAACAGATTCGAAAAAATACAGTAATTTGCGAAAGACATTGCGCAAAAGGTGTTGGATTTATGCAGCGCTATACCAAGCCATGGATTTCTAAATAGTTGTATCTGGACTGGAAACGAAGAGAAAATTACAATTATCGTCGACTAACATGAGGCCTAGAGAAACGAAAGCGCGATCGCGACAGCCGTGGACAAACAAAGCACAATACCATCAATCGCGATTTAAAAAGCAGCTACAGCAGTTAAGTCATTTAATGTATGGAGAGTTGCAGCAGAGACAAATAACTGCGTTAAATGAAACACTGTTAAAAGTAAACTTGCATTTTCACAAAAATAGTAGGAAATCAAGTAAAAAGTTTTCTATTTGTACAGTATTCCAGTTAACAGTAAAGTTTATTACAGAAACATTACTATTCAAAACTATCGTGTTCTATTCAATTCAAAACTATTCAAAACTAGAAAATAGGTAGGAAAAATAAAAGTGTTTTTTCTAAGTAATGCACAAGTGTTATAATGTAAAAAGAACGTAAAAGTGTTTTTTTTTATAGCTATAACGTTAACACAGAGTTTGCTTAATGTAAAAATTGCGTCAATTGTGCTTATTTGATAATCTAACTCAATTTTTGTCAAAATATTACAGTTATTATTATTAGTATACAGTTACTATCATTATTATTTGTTAGTGTTAATCTGAGTTTTTAACTTCATTTTGATTTTTTCTATTGTTGCTATTGGTTTGAAAATAGGCATATTCATGCACAATGGTTAACAAATGTGCAGCCATTCACTGTCGCTCTGGTTATGCCAGAGAAAAGAAGGATTCCAATATCACATTTCATTCTTTTCGATTTAATGATGAAAAAGAGAAAAAGATAAACGCAAGAGAATTTTTCAATGCCATCAATTGTGAAGGTTTATGGAAATTAACACCAGAAATATTTAACGTTAAGTGTCTTTGCTGGACGATATTTGCAGAGCTTTGTCAAGAACAGATGCGGCAAACTTTTTTAAATGGACTAAATCAAAGAGAAGTTGTTAATGAAATTGTGTCCATGGCATTTTATGAACGAAGATTATTTTCCCCTGGTTCGTGTTAGTAATGTGCAATAAAGGTCCCAATATCGTAGAAGAAATTTCTATTCGTTATTTTAATAGTATGGGAAAAATTTGTTAAGGGAAATGAATGAACTTGCAGCTACTAAAGCTGTAAAAAAGATACGTAAAATGACTGGAAAAAATGCAACTAATTAGGTTTGTTTTTATATTTTCGTATATCGCTGCCAGCGATGTTGTTGCATTTTTAGTGTATAGTGGCCGCAGTACAATCTTCTCGGTCAAATATCTATCAAAGATTTATTGTATTAATATCTAAATTATTTTCAGTAATGTTTACTGAAGATGGATTTTTAATATAGTAGTTTATGAAATATTTTGATAAAGTGAGCTGCGTCACTCAGTCACTGTGGTTAATGCATATTAACATAATTTTGCTTCGACTGAGCCAACTAAAACTTCAAACTCTGTTTATTTGATAAAATTATTCTATAGTATTTTACTTATGCTGTGTCAGCGGAAAGTAAATTTTGAGAGAAAGAGTGCAAAATTTAATTATAAATGCAGTTAGCCTATTTGACCGCTTAGAGATTCGAACTCAGCTTATTAAATAACATTTTAAAAAATCGCATTTAATAATTTAAAAAAAGCAATTAGCGGTTAAACAACTTTTATCTCAAAATTATGAAATGTGCGGTATTAGATTTTGTTTTATGAACAAGATTATCTCTATCGTAGGCCTCATGTTGGTCGCTGCGAAAAGTTCGTTTCCAGTCCAGATACTACTATTTAGAAGTCCATGGCCAAGCCAAGACCACGATATTCTTCGTCTGTATTTACTTGTTGAAAATCTTGTTTGTTTTACACGCCAACTCCACGAGCCAGGCTACAGGCTTGTTTCCACTACGAGCGTGGAATAAACCATTTTTTGTTTGTTTTATTCATTTTTTTATTTCTTTCTGCGTTTAAGCGCTAATCGAAGCAAAAAAGTCAATAAAAGAAACAAAGAATACTTCATTTCACGCTCGTAGTGAAAACGAGCCATAACAATCTAAACTTTCGAAATCAGCATATCGATAAAATCAATACATTCAAAAAAGAAAAGAAAATTTTAAATTCTAAATGTTTTAAAAGTGACATTTTATAACATGATTGTGCTGTGATTGTTAGCACAGTTTCTAAAAAAATCTATGTGCAATTCCAAGAGGTTTTGGAAGACATGGCTATTTTTTAATTCGGATGATTTGTTTTCAACTGTTCCAAATTGGAAACAACAACAAGTTTGTTTTGCTTCGTCAACAAAGAATCTTCTTAAAAATATATACTTGTAGACCAGGGTTTTCCAAGCTGTGTGCCGTGAAAAGGATTAAAGTGTACCGCAAAATTTTCGTGTTTTGACAGAAAGCCATAAAGTCTTGGTCTACAGATGACTTATGTGTTTTATGTAATTTTAATATTGCTAAAAATCTTAAATATAGGCTGCTTTAGTAAAAATGTAAAAGGAAAGAGGCCATTTGCATAAAGTTGTTTGTTTTTTGGGCGTATTTTTTGGGAGAAATTAGAGATCAAATCGAAGTGAAGACCTTTTTTTTTTAGAGATCACTATGATTTTGGGAGAAAAAAGATTTTTTTTTCAAAACATATACAGCAAAATGAAACTATATGCGGTATTTTCAAGGGAGGCCCGAGGCAACTGTCTCATTCGCCTCACCCAATGTCCACCACTGCCAGTATCAAAACAATTTTATAGGCACACCCTTTATTTAGGTGTTGCTGCTATTATAAATTAAATATAATTTCTGTATGTAAACTTGAAGAGTGTATTAAGTAGGCTTTCGCCTTTATGAAGTGAGTGTGCCGCAGGCAAACTCAGAATTTACTAGTGTGCCGTAGTGAAAAAAAGTTTGAAAAGCACTGTTGTAGACCAAGCAAAAATAATATTATGAAAACAAATCAATATAGACAGACAGACAGACAGACAGAAGTTTATTTTGTCAGTGATTATTACACACTATGAAGGTAATACATAAAAATGATATATATCAAAATAGTAATACACAGGTTATGTACAACTGCAGTAAATAAAAATAAATAAATAAAATAATAACAATCTCGACAGGAGACTGCGAAGTGACCGATTAAGGTCTTCTAGTCAAGCTGCTACCCAGAAATTGTAGCGGAATTATTCAATTTCAAAGATTAATGCGTTAGGGCGCGATGAATTATATCGTTTGATTCATACGTATATAGGAATTTAAGAGCTAAATTTTAATATCACGTTTGAAGGTATTAAACGATTGGTTTCGAATATTAGGAGAGATGGAGTTCCAGATTTTTGCCCCTTGATATTTAATTGATTGTTGACATCGAGACGATAAGAAGTGTGGTAAGTATAAATCGTTTCGAATATTAGATCTAGTAGACCGATTATGAATTGAACTGGTTTGGGTAAAGAAGGATGTAAAGCAGATTGGAAGGTGTTTGTTGGAGTATTGGTGCATAATTTTGGCAATTTCAAAATAGTACAAATCTTGTATTTTTAAGATTTTGTATCGGTAAAAAAGTGGTGTTGTTGATGTTTTAGGGTTATAGTTTGAGATTATAAGTTTATTTCGGTTTTTGTTAAAGAAACAAGACATTGAAAGACTATTTAAAGGTCATCTAGTCAAATGTTACTTTCAAATTGATACAGTGATGCTGTAAACGATCTATTTGGAATTAAACCTGGTTACCATTGCCAAAAGCGTTTTTTTACGTTAACTCAAACAAATGTTGGGTTGCTTGCCGGAAATCTGTTTCTGAAGATTTCTGAATTGCACTTTTCACTTACCTGGTGTATATAACTGTATAGAGAGGACTTTCGTATAAATTGCTCTTGGTGGGAAGTCCTCTTTTGTTGTAAAAACATATCACACAAGCTCCGAATATGTGTTGAAAGATAGTACACGCAAGTAATTATTTATAAGAATAACTTAGTAATTATTATCTAATGGTACTGTCAGCAGACGTCTATAGCTAATTTTTTGCTATTTTAAAAAATATTTTAAATTAAAACTTTGTTTAACCAATTTTTCACAGATTTTTATGACCCGTATGACGTCATATTGCCATGGTCACATATCAACACTGTAACGTCATGTTTTAATCGTTGTACATGTTTTTTGTTAGTCGTATTAAGATAATCAAACTTTGTATAAAATCTTCGCTTCCAGTTGTAACTCGAATCTGCACGTTCATGGCCTGTAGCAGCGTGTGCAATGTCAGAAGTCAGCCGGATAGTCATAAGTTTGACAAGCGTGCAGCCGGATAGAGGCAAAAAAGTTGGGAATCACAGCTTTTCTTGTCGACGTTGAATTATTACAAAAAAGGTAGTGGAAAAAATTGTAAGCTTTTTAAAGAGTTTTTCTGCTTCGGGAGATTTTTAATTGCTGCATGGGGAAGTAACGTTGATGCCATTGAAACAAATGACATTCGTGTAAAATGTACTTCGAGTAAAATGACATTCGTGTAAGATGCTGACTCAGCCAGAGGGGGAAACCTGCATCCTCGAGGCCCCATGAGTTTTTTTGCGGCCTCCATGACTATAGAATTATGTATAACTTTAAAATAGCCAATGGAATGGACGGAATAGTCTTCAAAAAGACTGTTTACAAGTCCTTCAAAAAGACTGTTTACAAGTCCTTTTGAAGACTACCGAAAAATTAAAAGAGTTATGGTTCCGTTCATTCCATTGGTTATTTTAAAGTTCTGCGTAATCAAGAATTTGTTTAAAGAATAACGTGTCAATGACTACTGCTGATAAGAGAAAACCTTTTTTATACAGTAGAGATCACTTCATTTTAGGGACAAAATCAAGAAATTCGAGTCAGATTCAAATTGATCACTGTTTTTTTTAGAAATCACTACTTTTTGGCGACGAAAATCAAGAATACTGAGACAGGTTCAAATTATTTTTACTATTTTTTTAGGTATTTCAACGTATACGTCCTTTTTTGTAAAAAAATTAAAAATCTGGCCTCCAATGACAAAAAGGTTTTCCACCTCTGGACTCGGTTATTTTAATACAGTTGGATATTGAGAAAATCAATTAAAACATTGATTGCGGCCAGCTTTATTAGCAGACCTAGCTTACTTCTAAAAAAACGCTGTAATCAAGCAGATAGCAAATACGAATCAATGAAAGTTGCACTTGGTAAAAGTGAATGGTACTTCGCGCCCGTTAAAGTATCGCGATGAAACAAAACCTTTTGGACATAAACAATAGCTCCCGCCTATAATCTTTTGTTCAAAAATTTTAAACAAAGGCGATTGTTCGAATGACAAGTTTAAATCACTGAAGCGCCGTCCAAATCGAGTGAAAGCTAACAAAGGGTGTTTGGGTCTTAAAAAACATTGAAACGTTCGTAAGAATTTTCAATACCACTGATAAAGCAACAAAATGTTTAATTTCGACCGTGAGAGCGAATGATACCTAAAAGAATTATTTTACAAAACAAAGAGTTAAGCCTATTAGGCAGCTTGCAGGCATACCGATATAAAACAAAAAAGGAAAAAACTTACTAAAAATTCATGAACTTTCTATTTAAAGAATTCGTTTTAGTTGATACATGAATCGCATTAATTTGCTTTACTACCGGTCTAACGCCCTAACAATTTTTTTCTTGACGCCGCTTACAACACAGTTTCGCTTCACAAAGCATTTAAACTTTAAGTTAATCAACAAAATAGGCTACAATTGTTTTTGGACAGGCCTAATGTGACAAACGAACTTACCGGTGTACATAAAATCCTTGTGAAGAATTGGCTGGATGGCAGTCCATAATAATTGAAATTGACTATAATCTCCAATTAATATAAGGTGCTCTAATACAAAGCAACGCTAAAGAATAACAAAAATTCTTTAAAAAACAAAAGTATCAGATAGCATAAAGTTCTATATATATCAACATCTTGATAGTAATTAAAGCAAATATATCAAAAGCATACATTACTCTTAGTCCTCCACATACTGCAAATTTTTGTTGCTCAAATTTTTTATTCTTAAAAATTGCGAGTATATAATATAAACTTTACAGACAAATAAAAAAAAACTGTTTTAAACATCTGATTGTTTTTACATTGAAAAAGTTTTTTTAGCGAAACTGGTGCACTTTTTTACAACATTTTTGATTTACATTATGTTGTTTACAAAGTGTGATCAACTAAAAATTATTTTGGATCTTGACAAAAAAACATACTGCTTAAAAATTACTTGCAAATGAGACCATTTTTCAAACCACAAGGCAATTTTGTCCAACTGCTTTTGAAATTTTACATCTTTTGTGTGCTCAAGGGATGTACAAGAATCATTTACACTTTCTTTTTTTCTTATTGATGAGCCATGAAGTTTTCGTGTCCAATATTTATTCTTACTTACTTTATGTGAAAAGCTTTGCACCTAAATTAAAAAAAAATTTTAACAAATTTTGTCAGTGATAAAATATTGTTTTAACTTTGACAATAAGCCTATATATAGCACTTACAGTTTATTGCAGACATAAAATTGAATTTGTCACTTGTTTTTTGGTCCCTAAACTTTATCGGTAATTTAAGATAATTTTTTTGAATAATCTATAGATTTTTATATGGTACTCAAGAAAAAATAAAAATTAAAAGAAATAATACTTAATTCATTTAATGAAAAAAATTCAAAACTATTCAACAAAAATGCCAAAATAAATTGATACGAAACCCACTTTAAATTAAATTGACAAATAGATTGCTAGAGGTATAGCAACACTGGCCGAAGTAAGCAAAACAATAATTATAAATTAAATTAAATTAAATTATAAAACACACAACATTTTAATAAAAAACCTGTTTTATCTTTACAACATAGCAGAAGTTTGAATATAAGTTACCTTCTGATGTGCCATAAAGACAAAACAGGTTGTTGAGGTTTTCTAATAAAATTTTTAAGTGGTTTAAATAATCTGACAAATAGATTACGTAGCCTAGTTATTAAAGATATATATAATGTATAAATGTTAAACATTTTAAAAACCATAAAAATACACATTGTCAACTAAAGGTTCAGTGTAAAAGTATTGGAGACTTTTAACATTACTACCAGGAAAGATTTAAATTTTTTGAACTAAGTTTTTTGATAAAAAAGCTTTAAATTTGTTTTATCTTTGGTTTACACTTTAAGCTTGTTGCTTTAATAAAGATATATTCATGACTATCAAAATTGCATTCTAATTTAAGAAAAAAAAAATTACAAAAACTTTTGAATTTAAATCAACAGTGATTCTGGAACAGGTTAATTGTAGAATATAATATTATGTCCCAAAAACTTAATTAAAAATTATGATCAAGTTTTTGCAAAAAAAAATACAATAATAATGTGCATGACTCCTATTACTTGATTGTGAATAAATGCTTGATAGTAAATACTTGATTGTGAATAAAATTCAAAAAATTTTTTACAAAAAGTCTCACAAAATTTTAAGCTTACATGATATTCAACAGGTTGTGATAGAGTTTCTACACCTTGAAACTCAAGTTCAAAATCCATTGTATCCACAGTTTTTTCCCTTATTAAACAATAGTATAGAGTGCATAGTCATACAATACAAAAGTTTGTTTATTGATAACAAATCACTTTAGAAAAAAAAAAAATTTGACTTCATGCAGTATTCATAAACTATAAAAGTAAACAACAGTTTAAATTAAGCAATTAAATTAATAAAACACAAAGATTACAAATGAAACAGGATTCACAACTACTGTATATTCTTTTGTGAAGCTGTACAAGTAGGCCTACACCTTACCTAAACATTTCAGACAAAGTTGGATATCTTTTTGGAGAAAATTAAAAAAAAAACTGACAAAATAACATGAATAAATAATATAGTTACCACATGCACTTGAAAATAACTAAAAAATAAGATTTTGAAAAACTTTACTGATATAAATTAAAAACTGTTATAAGTATTTCAATTAAATATATTTGTCTGAAAAAAATTAGTTTAAATTCACAAAATTTTTAAATCAATTACTACAAAAGCTACATTAATTTAAAAACAATTTAGTAGGCTAACCTTAAGCATTTTTGTGGTCTATATTTTTTTAATTACATTTTACACCAAATAATGAACTTTTCGAAATCGCAAAATCTTTAATTTAGATTAAATTATCAATTATAGATGCAAGGTCCTTACGATGTGTGTAAAAGACAAGAATATCAGCTTAAAATTTTTATCTATTTACTACAGCAAGTTATTTACTACAGCAAGTTTGTTATTATTGTTTTTAATGAAAATTTGTTTCAATACAACATCGATCATGCAAGCTGTAAAAGTTGCTAAGATATTAGAGTGCCCTCTATCGACACATTGTAGACGATTGTTCAATTGATTTGGGTGTAGGCTACTTACTAACGACATCAGTGGTGGATATTCAAAATTAGGGGCCCCCAACAATGACGTCACAAGAATTCGATTACCATTTTACTAATGTTATCTAGAAAGATAGGCTACAAAATATTGACAAAAAATTGATTCTCATACAAAACTTGAAATAACTCAAATCAGTGGCAGAAAGTTATCATAAAAGGTTTATCTGTAAACCGACAATTGATCAAACAACACCTGATCGAAACGACACTTGATCAAAATGACATTTGAACAAAACAACACTTGATCCAAACGACATTTGATCGAAATGACATTTGTTCGAAACGACATCTGATCGAATAATCAAAGAGAAAATTTACAACTTCGAATCTATCCCAATTTTGTCAACTTTTTGTTCCAAAAACATAGTTCTTTAATCTGTCCCGCTTTTGTCGATCTTTTGTCCCAAAATCAAAAACCTCTAAAAATAAGATTTTTTCTTTGAATCTGTCTCTGATTCCTGCAAGAGGTCTATAAGGGTGGAGCCATGGCACAATGCCCACCTCTAAATAACTGACTACGTAAAAAGAATGCAAAAAATGACTGCAATAACATCTAACGAGACATAACAATGACAAGAGATCTACTTGTTGCCCCTTTAAAAATGCTTTGCCCAGAGACTATTTGTTAAAAAACCTTGACCTTAACATTGGAAAAAAATATGAAAAATAAAAACAAATTGTCTTCTTACTGTTGGCCTCTGCTTTTTATGAATCTAATTCACAACAACAAAGAGATTGTTTAATCGCAAAAACATACAGAAATAAATCTTTTTTTTTATCAACTGTCATTTCGATCAAGTACCGTTTTGACCAAATGTCGCTTCGATCAAGTGTCATTCGATCAAATGTCGCTTCGATCAAGTGTCGTTAGATCCAATGCTGTTCGGTCAACTGTCATTCAATCAACTGTTGTAGCATCGGGTTTACAAGCCAAAAACCCAATTAGTATAAAGGTTAAAATAATGTAAAAACCTTTTTTTTCTACACTTTTTTACTGTTCTATTGTCTTTTAATTGGTCTGCATATCCTTTATTTTTCAAAGGTGGAGAGGTCACTTTTAAACTCCTTCCTCCCATGCATATGCTTATGACTAAAATTCTTTTTTTTTACTTGAAAAAATCTTGGATAGACTTGAATTCAATGATGGGATTCAGGGAGTTTGCACCAGTTTGCGTGAACACGTTATTATAAATGTTATAGGCCTAACGTTCAGCAAGCCGTTCTTAATTAAACGTAATCTCTATATTTTTATATCTCTGATAATGAAATAACATATTAGTCATAACTTCTATACTATAGGGAAAAGAACCTGTTTATTTTTAAAAATTTTGAATTCCATCATTGCTTGAACTCGATTTGAGCCTTTTTTACAAAAAGCAAGGAGTCACCCAAGTCCTCAAATCAATAGTTGTTGACTTGGAGTTGGTTTTGTGTGCTTAGTAAGCTAAGCTATATGCAATGCATAGAAACGACTTGGGAAAATGTTTTTGAAAATTTGAATTTCATAGACTCAGATTCATGTTTTCATGGACTTATACTAAAATTACACCATTTTTGGTAGTCTTAGACTTTAAATCGGTTTGAGCTTTATGAAAAAAACTCGAACTCGGTTCAAATTTGAAAGTTGTAAGTTATTGGACTATTGTTAGCATGCACACAATCTATTAGAGGAATATTTTTAAAACTTTCCCACCGCTACATAATACACACTCATGCCATAGTCTTGTTAGTCTCAAAAAATAATAAATTTGTTGAAATATATTGCAACAGAATTAAAAATTGAAATGACTAAATAGGTAGGCTATTATCATTGAAAAAAATCTGATATTTTTTTAGCAGTAAAAATAAATTTGCACTGTTTACTAGCAACAACAATGTTCTGTTCTTAAAAATCGGCCCCAGTATGTACATTTGCAATCTCCTAAAAAATCTCTTTGATTTCGTTTTGGTCCGGCTCAAATAGTCGAAGAAATAACGGTTGTAAAAACAATTTAAATATTTTACATTTATTTACAAGAAAATGGCAACACTGCTTAATTTCCTGATTGGTAGAAAAAGATCCAGAACTATTCGCTTGCTGGTTCGCTATTGTGACACTGTGACGTAATAATAGTTATTGTGATTAGCTTGATTTGAGTAACTTTCAGAACGTTCGAGATACTCACGACCGAGTGATATAAATAAGGTTCGCTCGGAAGCATCATTATAATTCGTTGTGGTAACTTAGTATTGGAAATTTGTTAACTGTGGGAATTCATAGTTTTTAAACGCAAGTCTCTGGTTGCCTACGTTATTGTGAAAAATTAAGCTGTTGAGCTTTACCTGTTTTTGATTGTATACTATTTTGGCTCCTAAGTGGAATGGGGCATATTTTTTAATAAAGAAGTTATTGTGGTAGTCTGAGCTGTGGTTTCGCTAGACTATATTTTTGCTGTTACTGGTTCCTAGGGCAGGTCCAGTAAGAAGATTTAAGAATTTTATCTTGTGGTAGGCAGCCAAGATTGTGTTATTCGGTGAACCTTCTTGCAGGCATCGAAAAGTTAGAAGATTAAAAAACGTACTGAGTTACTGAATTAAGTTCTACAAAAATTTAAAGAACTTTTTACCAGCTGAACATAAATTTCAAAAAACTTATACAAAAATTCAAAAACTAATTCTGTGGAAGTAACAAACAACAAAAACAATTTTTTTTTATTGAGTAACAATAACAATTAAGCCAGTCGAGTAAAACAATTTAAATCTCAAGAATTATGCCGATTCGAAAATGTACAAGTTTTATCATGAGAAAATCTATGGCCTTAAACATTATTAAAAAGAGAAGCTTTAGTTATAGTTTTTTTAACACAAAAAAGATTGAGAAATGTTGGTAATATGAACCTTTGTGAAATATGAATACCTTAATTTTTACAAAAAAAATTTAAGTTACATTTGAAAGCTAACAAAGTTTGTTAAAAAATAAAAATTATATTTGCTTTTAGGCAAATAAGTCAAGAAAATACTAACCCAAAAAAACAAATTTGTTAATCTATTAATATATTACAAAGCAGCCAATTATTTATGTAATATTTTCAGTTTATGCTGCTTTAATTAAATCTTCTGAAGATTTTTGTCTTGGACGAATAGAAATATGCAATGCCAACTTGAAATAATGCTAGTTTTAAACTAAAATTGAAAAATAATAAAAGTGTTTTGAAATATTGTCAAAACCATTTAATCTTATGATTATTTGTGCAAGATAGACCAACTGATAATCACAATTAAATTTGATGTAAGAAGCCATTTAGCTTATTCTATGTTAGGTTACCTTTTAAAGTTGTCATTTAAAATCAAAATACTTCACCTAAATAATTTCTAATTCAATTTTTTCAGAATGACAATATATAAAATTTTAACTTTAATTAAGCAGTTGTTTTTACCAGATCACCGCACAAACCAGTTTCAAAGTGTCAATTTCGAAAATTCCTAAATGCCTTACAAAAAAGCTGCAATCAAGTCTTAATGTCAAGTTAATCAACAAACTGCATATATTAATCAATTTAAAACTTTGAAAAAAAGTGAAAATTTCCATATAATTTTGGTTAATGGCAAAACTTTTCTAGACTGGATTTAGTGTTCTATTGGTTTCTATTGTACATGAAGCATTGCTACAAAAAGAAAAAAAATGTATTTTTTATTATTAGTGTTTGTAAATTTTTTGTTTTGTATGTCATTATTTTGTTACAATTATAGAAGTTAATTAATATTGTATGCATAAATACAACTAATTTTAAAACTAGTGTTTTTATCAATAAAAAAATTTAAATTTAAAACAAGATTTCTCTTTTTGTTCTGAATATTTTTAGTTGTAAAGTTGTTGCCGCTAAATTTCAATCCCTTTACAATTTGACCATTAAGAATGGTTTACATTACATAGTTGTTGTGCACTATTTAGAAACTGAAGAGATTTTATGGATTGTTGATTTAAGTTTTAAGTGTTTTGCCAACATTATCCTATATGCATAGGTGGGCACGGTACTTTTACTCGGTACTTTTGAATAATCCAATATTCAATTGCAATCGATTACGATTTTTTATGTAATCATAATCGATTACATTGAGAAAAACTTGGATCTAATAGTAATCGATTAAGGCATTACCTACATTGAGAAAAACTTAGATGTAATCGATTACACTTCAAAACTATATTTTTAAATGTAACGATTTTAAAACTTATGTTTGTGAATATAACAAACATTTTAAATACTAATTGTGATACTGATAAAATTTCGTGATACTGATTAATTTCGTAATACTAATTGTGATACTGATTAAATAGATTAGTAATTATGTATACATTTCTTGCTTAATGTCTTCTGATGCCCTGTATAAATCTATTTTCTGGATTAATTATAACAATACACTTTATCAAAATTAGACAATTTTCCTACTCATTCTAACATAGGTTTTTTTTTATTTTTTTTATTTTGTTTAAGTTAGTTCTTTTTTACCTTTATTTTGCCCTTGTGCTTGTGTTACTGCAATTCACTTTTTTTTTCTTGTGGTGTTCTGCTTTTGTGTCTTGCGTTGTTTTGCCTTGTCATTGCTTGTCTGTGGACCTTGGTGTCTGATGCAAACAAACAAATAAATAAAGTAAAGATAATTCTACCTATGAATTTCAGAATTTACGCTGTAGCCGTTGAAAAATACATGATTATTTTGGCCATCGTAATTGTAATTCCGGAATGGGGAAGTAATCGTAATCATAATCAATTACATTTGTCGTATAATCACTCTATTCCTGGTACTTAATAATGTATGCGGTTGTTAGGCTTACTTACTAAGTGGTTTTAAAAATCCTTAACAATAAATATAGGCTAATAGAAAATAATTGACTATCGCTTGTAACGGTTTTCCGCAAAAAATTATTTTATTAGCTCTCTAGCCCTGTGGCGATTAATTTAATAGCCAAAAATATAATTTCATATTTTCATACGAAATCCAACTGTAGTGATCATGTCAGTAATAAATTTTATATCAAACGTCTAACTTATCTTTCTATACATACTTTCGAATTTCACATCTTGTCGTTCCATATAGCATGATCACGTGATTACACTCACTTTCGTATAGCGATAAGGCTTTATCACATATCGTAATATACAATATATAAAGTTGCTCTCCGGCAGACATCGTTTGGACAACATTAAACTTTTGTTTTGTTAAGATAGATTAAATTGTGTCTAATATTGTAATTATTTTGTTTTTATTTTTATTTGAATAGGTAAATAGATGTAAATAGAATCAAGTTAGTGTTTTACCATCTGAGTTTGAACTGTGACAATAAAACTTGAACATAACGTTCCTAACCACCACGACCCTTTAGGTATTCCAAACAAATGCTATTAGCCTATTAATAAAAATACGAAAAACAAGCGAAAAACAAAAAAAAATACGAAAAAAGTAAGAACAAGGAAAGAAATTTGATTATAGGTTATGCTTATAATACTTGTAGACATCAGCCTATAAAAAAATTCAATAACTTTGCTCCGTTCAATATTTTTATCATTTACTTAAAGTTTGCTAAAAATTAAAAGTCACTATTACAACAAGCTATTTTTCTCTTGTAAATCCATAAGAGTGAGTAAACAACATCACTGTTCAAATCTCCGGTAAATTAACACTTAGCCTATCTCCCTACAATTACTTTCTTCAATCTTTATTCCGTATATACTTTGCGTTGCCATTCAGATTTGGCCAAAATGAAATGCGACAAGTAACCTATGGATTTCTTCGATTTTTTTTTTTTGAAAAAAGAAAGGCTGAAGCGTAATATAAAAATTGAGACGAACCAGAGAAAATCAAGGTATTTATAGTCTCAACAGTTAGGAGAAAGATGTTGTGGTCTCAGAAAGGAGAAAGGCACAAATTGAGACGAACCAGAGAAAATCAAGGTATTTATAGTCTCAACAGTTAGGAGAAAGGTGCTGTGATCTCAGAAAAAACAAGTTGTGTCTTTCTCCTTTCTGAGACCTCAGCAGTTCAGCACCTTTCTCCTAACTGTTGAGACTATAAATACCTTGATTTTCTCTGGTTCATCCCATTTTGACGCGATTGCCACTGATGAGAGCGTCACGAAAAGCTTATGGCTCCGATGAAATCGACTTTGTTTAAAGCGATATTAAAATTCTGTACCACAAAGAAGCTCTTTACATAAAAATTGATTTCAAGACTCACAAAGTCAAAATTATTTTGGATAATAGTCTATCATAATTTGAAAAACGTGTGTTATTGTGACGAAATGTTTCTTGTAACCAAAAAGATTTTACCAGTTGTAATATGTTAATTCAATTTATCTAGTAGTTAACCTTTAGTAAGGCTTTAAAAGCCTATTTTATTGACATCTAAAATATAACACATTATAAATAAAAAACATTACAACAAAAAAATAATACAACATCTTTGTTTTGAACTGAAAACGTCTTTCTAAAAACCAATTCGAATAACAATCATGACAACAATTAGTGTGAATTGAAAAACGCGCTTAAACGAATAATAAATTGAATTGATCGTAACGATTGCTGAGTTCAAAACTCATAACACCATTGATGTGCAGTTTTTTCTGGATTATTTATAACTCTGCCTTTTTTTTTGTTCCCTTCTCAGAGGCTGCAGCCGCAGTCGTAGCCGTAAAAAATATTTTCATCTTTTTTTTTATTGCATCCGTACATTTATCCTCTTGAGTCATAGGAAAGCGTCGGAGACGCTTTACATAAGAGCAACTGTGAAGCAATTACCCCGATCTGCTTCCGGAGATCCCAAGTGTTACTGTCCGGTCAAAAATTTTTATTTGTTTTTTTTTTGTGTGTGTTTTATAGAGATATGAATGAAATTTAAAACTGCTTGCCTAGACCGCCAAGTAGGGGAAGGCGCCGTAAAGTGTCTTTCCTTAGGACAAACAGAACGACACAATCACGGCGCTCTTAAATCACTCGACCACACATCCGACAAACTTGATAATGAAACAAATAATTTTGATAAATATGATATTTTTTCCTAAAATGAAACAGCAAATGATAACCCTAAAATGAAACTGCGAGCATTGTTGGAGTAAGAATTTCTGAAACATTGGTAAAAACTCTAGTGTAAACCAAAAAGAGTTTTCAATCAAATTTGAAAAGCAAAAAATATTTTTCGTTCAAAATATTCAAATTGAAATCGAAAAATAGGCTACCATTTTTAATGAACAACAAATAAAAATAAAATATAAAAAAAGTGTTCAATTAAAATGATTTTGGAGAAAAACTTGAAATTATGCAAATTTTCTATATTTAAAAAATGCTTTTCATGCGCCTCGATCTTGGCTGCAGACGCAGCAAGACGACCGATTTTATTTCCTCTATTTTTTTGCGTCTATAGGCTCACATCTTCACATCAACTGTTTGCATCCCTTTTTAAACAAATCTATAATTTTTTAAAAAAGTTTCTTTCAATCTTTTGCTCAAGGTTTTTTTATTCTTACCATATCTTTTCTGAGCTAATGTCAAAATTACGTCATTCTTTGCCGCAAAAACTGTGACGTCTGTCGCTTGTCACTACTATAATAGAAAGATCTTGTTAGAGAAAAAAAAGATCGAAAAGATCTATCTTTTTTTGTAAATTTTATAATGTAAATTGGGAATTGCTTTTTGCTAAAAATTAAAGCAAAATTTCTTGCTTTACTTATCGCCAGAAAAAGGTAGAATATGCAAATTTAAGCTTGTGCATCTAAAAAAGTCCTGTGCACAACTGACTGGTGTATATGTAGGCCAAATTGCGTGATCAACATGGTGTCAGGACTCATACTCTCGGTACAGTGTTGCTCTCTTCTGGAAGTTATTTTACGGCATTTTTCTCTACCTGGTCTTCCTTATTCTTTTATTGACTTTTTTTGCTTCGCTTAGCGCTTAAGCGCGGCAAAAAGTAAAAAAATCTATAGAAGATAGAATGCTTCATTTCATGCTCATAGTGGAAACCGGCTTTAAGTTAAAGTGAGATACAAAAATGCGGATGAGAATTGATCTAGTGCAGACTGGAGAGAAATACATTTCATTTAACTTGTTTTTATTTTATTTTATCTGTTGTTAAAATTTGATTGATCGTTGAAGCCTTGCGGTTTTAATTGGAATTTAGCTTATTGATTTTTCATTATATGTTTCTACTGTAATTTAATTTCTCTCCGTTTTGCAAAACAACATTAAAGGTTTGTTTTGAAACCTTTCTTCAAAACAACAAATTAAAAAAAGTTAAAAACCGAATAGTACACAATTTACGAATAGGCTGGTGGAAACAAAATAGAAATATAGTTTATCAAATTTCATAAAGAAAAATTTAACTTTTCATTGAAAAATTGAAGCATTAAGGCCCGTTTCCACTACGAGCGTGGACTGGAGTTTTCTTTGTTTGTTTTATTGATTTTTTTGCTTCGCTTAGTGCTTACGCGCAGAAAAAGGTAAAAAATCAATAAAGCAAAAAAAGAAATAATCCATTTCACGCTCGTAGTGAAAACGGGTCTTTATTCATAAATGACCGGCATACAATATATCAATCTCGTTGAGCTTGCCTTAAATTTACGATAGATTTTTCGTAATGTTTAAATTTGAAAAAAATTTTGCATGTTTTCCAGATTCTTTCCAGTTTTAAAGAATAATTCTTCTTCTTTTAAAGGAATAGCCTAGTAACACTCTGACTTTCATGCAGATTGTAGGAGTTTGAAGCTTATTCTACCTGAAACATTACCCTTGTGCCATTGGAAAAGGTCACGGCTTCAAAAAGCCACATCAGGACAAATTTCTTGATGAGGTCACACTTCTTACCCACCATGGTGACTCTGCTGGAAACAGAAAGCAGCAATTAGGTGAGCACGTCGTACAAAGAAAAAAACTGAATTCCGAGAGATAGGAGAATCAGGGGCGTATATTCCATACGTGCGGCGTGGGGTGTACACCCTTTAATTTTCCATGGCAAAGTGTAAAAAACTTTAAATCAATTATAATGATATTTTGGTGATACTCTAACGTGCGATCTCACTGTCATGCTCTTCACTTATCGCGTGAGATCGCACGTTAGAGTAGCACCAATACTTTTTATCAGCGCAATAGATTAAATGTATTCTATTTCAGTCTTAAGCGAGAAAATTATGATGTAATAATGAATTTTAAAAATATTTTTAAATTTTGAGCTCTGATTCCGTGCACGCAGACAAGCTTATCTTTTATATGCATTTTCAAAGCAACCTTTAGCCGACATTGGCTTTGCTTTTTTTTTTTTTTTTTACAAAAAGCGCGTTAATTTTGTATTTGATGTTGGTACGCTGAAAATCTTGCATGTGAAGTGTGATTTCAAGAAATGTAAAGCGCAAATTGGCTTTCTTTTTACATGAGAAAAGAGTCGGTTTTAACATAGGACTGTACAATAACTATTGTAGAGTCTATGGTTTTAATAAGAATAAAACCTGAACGTAAATATGATTTAAAGTGGCCGGATTGAGCGTCACAATCAGGGTTGTGGAGTCGGAGGAATTTGTTCCGACTTTAACTCCGACTCCGAGTCCACCTATTCAAAATTTTCCCCCTCCAGAACATCTGAAAAACCAAAACATCTGCAAAATCGACTCCCTACTCCGACTCCAGAAAATTTAAAAAAATGACTCCGACTTCCAACTCCTACTCCAGCAATTCTAAAAAAACAACTCCAATTTTGACTCCGACTCTAACTGCACCCCAAAATGTTCGATTCCGGCGACTCCAACTCCACAACCTTGATAAAATCACACTTTTATAAATTTAAAGAAAAAGAGAAAGGCTGACCCTCTTTTTAAAATCTGTAATCTAAGATGTATAATGCTGGGATTTGACATCAATTCTTCAAATAAGTGCTTGATAAAAATACCCAAGCAAAATATTTTGAATTGCAAGTCACAAAGTAAAACCAAAAAAATTTAATAATTTAAAGCCCAACAGACTGTATCTAAGCATAAAGTACAAAACTGAATACAGAAACTCAAAAAAAGGTAAAATAAGAAATGAAACTACAACTTGTTTTTATTTACTGCCGGCCCACAACCAGAAAGAAACCAAGAAAAGCGACACAGTCCCTAGAATTTTCAAAATTGCTATAGTTTTAACAATCGAGTGCAAAGTTCCAATTTTATCATGATAAAAAATGTTTTTATCTTGCCGATCTTAACTCCAATAACTTCAATCTTGCACGCACAATTATATATTGCTGGGACATTTCTAGAGATTTCCATTGAATGCCTGTAAGCACATCCATATACTTATTTGATTACGTTTGCCTATTGCTCTTGCTATTTCTGTAAGAATAAAAATGCTAGTTTTCTCTCATTTTACAGGCCTATAATAGCCCAAGTAACAAAATAAAATATATTTTTAAACTTGTGCGTATATAAATAACATGCCTACTTTGAACATTTAAACAATAATTATCCTTGAAAGAAGTAAACATATCAATATCAGATTTTTTATTGACCTTCCCCAAAATATTTTGTCTCACAAATCCATATTGTTTATTTGTTCGCTATGTAGATAAACAAGTTTATTGTTTAGACTATTGATTTTCCCAGTCGTCGATTGGAACATCTACTGTAACGGGTCGAATAGGTTCAATAAATAAAAGTTAGGGTTTACCCGAGCAATAAAGCGACAGCGTCAAAATTTCCAAAAATGCATAGCTGTCAAAGTGAAGACTTTTTTTAGTCTGTCTTCTTTTTTTGTCTTTTTAGTCTTCTCTTCTTGCTTCCTCTCACATCTAATATAAAAAAACATGGTTGCGTGTAAGTGGAGATATAAAAAAGCAAATATTTACGTTAAGTGATTAATAGTGTGTACTTAATTAGGGGGTTGATGAAATATTTTTTACTCATTTTAAAGTCCATGTGCAAGAAAACTTGTCCGAGCCAAGCTTTTTCAATCACTGAAGCACGCCTTTGCCACTTGCTAAGAAAGCCTACCACGGGCTAAAACTTTTTTAACCTGAAAAAAATTTAATTTTTTAAGTCTTTAACTACGGTTTAGTAGACCTAAGCGCTTTAATATTTATGTTAGTGCTGGAAAGGCGAAAGATTTTTATTATTCAACTTCTCGTTTGAACTCACAAAAACTTTGCAAATTCGAGTTTTTCGTCTCTTATTTTTCGAGTTTTGCAAAGGGTCATGTTAACTTTTGTCTTAAATTCTAATTCTCGTTATTAGTAAGCTATGTGAAGGGACACCGAAAGGGTTGAAAAAGGCAGGGGAACCCCCCTAAAGCGGAGTCGGAATGGCAAAAAACAATAGCGACTCCAGTTCCGACTCCGACTCCTACACATCTAAAAAACAACTCTGACTCTCGACTCCGACTCTAACAAATCTAAAAAACAACTCCAGCTCCGACACCGACTCCAGCAAAACTGAAAAACGACTCCAGTGTCCAGCTCCGATTCCATCAAAACTAAAAATACGACTCCGACTCCCGACTTCCGACTCCGACTTCGACTTCGACTCCACAACCCTGGTCACAATAGCAAATTTTTTAAATAGAAGTCCAATTAAATTTGAAGGCTTGCCATTTCGTTCTCAAATTTAATCATCACAATAATTTAGCTAAATGGTCAAAGCAGTTAGAAAAATAACGTTGAAAATATTATAGCGTTGATAATATTATAAAAAAAATATATATAATAAAAAAAAATATTTTCAAGCAGAAGTTACAGCGAAAAATTAGAAACACTAGAAATAATAACTGCTGACAAATCTAAACCAAAATTAAATTTGCAACAAATTATAAAAGCAAGATTAAATAACGTTTGCAGCATTTTATGAATCGAAATATTTTTAGTGAAAGAGACATTAAAACCATTCCAAAATATTTTGTAGTAGGCCTATTAAAAAACAACATGTCTCTAAAACACTAGATATTTTTCGCTTTCAAAACTTCGTTTTTTCTATTTACTGTAGCACGTTAAACAATTATAAAGAATATAAAACCAAGTTGGAACCCTTTTTGGAAAGTGTAAAGTGAAGCTTTTTTTTTCGTTTCGTAGGAAAAAATAGTCTAATACGCTAAAATTTGAGTTTGTTAAAACTGACAGTGCTTTATCATCAAAAAGGGTGCCCTTTTTCCAAATTTTGCTTTTCTCAATAAAAATATTTCCGGCGCCACTGTGTATAATCGAGCAGTTTATTGAAATCGTTGTACATCTTAGTTGTTGTCAAGCTGTACCACAGCTAAATATCAAATTTCGAACAAGAAAAAATTCACCCAGGCTTCTAAGAATTCATTAATAGCAAAATACAAAATAATGTCTTAAATGTAATACGTTATAAAATTAATTAATGAAACACCAAGTTCCTGAATTTTCTATAAGCAATATCGAAAACATCTTTAATTTGTCATTATTATTTCTGGTGTCAACAACTACGCGCAGTCTGTAGATCGAGCTGTTTTTTTAGAATTGTTATTTTAAGGTTTTCTTCAAAACAACACATCAAATACAACTCATAAAAACAAAAAACATTTAAAAAAATGTTTAAAACATTTTTTCGTCATAGAAAAAGACCAAACTGAAATTCAATTTTATTGCAATAAAAGGTTTGTCAGTGGCCATTTTAATTAAAAAAAACAGCAACCGTCATCGAAAATTTAAAAAAAAGTCGCAAATGCACGTGTGCCTTTAATAAACGCGATGCGCTAAGTTTTTGAACAATGAGGCAGAGATCGAACACGGATCGATTCCGATCTGATGATAACTGAGCTGATGTCACAGTTGTTTAAGCTCTGGCGTTTCGATCAATGGAAGAAATAGGATATTGATCTTTGGTGCATTGTTAAAAAATAAAACAACGTTTATTTTTGATGGGCCAAGCAAAAACCGATATAGTCAGACGTGAAAAACAAATTAGTATTATCGAGTAGTAGAATCATGCACTTTGTTGTTTTGAAGGAAGTTTAAGCAAGTTCGTAAAGAAGTGTTTAAGAATAACTCTAAAACATTTTTTTTTTTGATTTTAAAGTCATTATTACAGTATAGCTACTAATTTTACAGTTAGAATCTAATCTGTGGGCTACATTTTGTATAACAAAGAAAATTCTTGTACCGTATTTTTTTTATTCATCAAAAATTAAAAAAATAGTTTTTAAATTGGTTTAATGTTGTAAAGATAAGACAAATCTTCAGTCGTAAAAAAACCCTTTTGTGTGCCCAATATGTATTAGTGGCAAAGTTCTGAATCTCTGATAAAAAAAACAAGTAACTGCAGCTGTTAAAACTTCATAAACTTTTTTCTAGTTACCGGTTTAAAATCAATTAATTTGTATAAAGGAAAAAGTTTTTTCATGTAAGTTTTTTTAAAAAATATTGTATTTGGTTTATTCTTTCTATAATTTTAATCGATCAAAATTAAATTCGAAATCAAAAACAAAAGTTATTATCATAATTCTTAAAAGTTAAATATTCGTGAGCAAGATGTTCAATCATGGTAAAAGATAATAAAAAAAACATAAATAGTTTAGATTTAGTAGCATAATCCCGATAGGTGGAAGTAGCCGAAGACAAATTACCATAAGTATAATGATAACTAACATAAGTTGCAAGAAATAGTTTTGACTAAAAAAAATAATAAAAATTATTGCCTCTAATTTTTCAAAGATGAAAGTCGCTGTTTTGTACAAAAGTTAATAAAAAAAAGATTAAATTTGCTTTGCAGCATTTGGTGCAAATATTAGTAGATACTGGTTAAGCACAAAGCAATATAAAGGTCAAAACAGATAAAACTCTTACTGGCTGGCCTAATACTATTGCAGAAAAAATTATTTCATCCTTAAAGTAGGCTACAGTAAAGTAAAAGCAAAAAACTTTTTGTCTTTAAAGACATTAATTTTACTAGTTTTTAGTTGATTTTCACGGGACTTCATATTTCAATACTAACCATTGTCGGATAATCATGAAACCCGATTAGAATTTCTTGCGATCTACTTAATAGGCTTTGCTGGCTTCGTAATGTTCAATTTCGCCCGCTAGGAGTAAAATACGGTTAAATGTCTAAAGCAATTTTGTTCTGCAGTTTAACTGTGTTTACTTAATCATAAATAAATTTGTTGTTTAACGTGAAAATACTTCAAGTCATATAATTTTATTTGCTTACTAAAAAAATCAATAAAAAATAATGATCCCAATATAGCACTTTAACCCATAGAACAGCTTCTTGATCTTTACAAATAAAAATTCTTTATTCTATTCTGTTGAAAAAGAAAAAAATTGACATTGTACTTTTGGTTTTTGTTGTATTCCATATGCATTTATTTACAGTTCATGATGTTCTAGTTCTTGCGAAATAAAGTGTATGTACAACTTGTACTGATTATACTTTGCATTGTTTTGCACTTATTATACTTAAAAATATAGATTCGTACTGAATGCCAACATATAATAATTAAATATAAATACAGTTTTATATATGAGTAAGAAAACAAATAAATATAATTGAGAAGGTCATAAATAAAGTAAATCCTTGTTCACTAATTAAAAATCAAAACGCTCAAAAACAAATAAATAAAACGAATTTATATAAAAAAAAAACAAGAAGGTTTAATGTCGGTTTTTCACTATTTTTTTTTGTTTGAGCGCGTGGTTAAAATTGCTTTTATAAAAGTTAAATTATAGTTTTTCTTGTTGATCAGTAAATGAGGAAAAAGGTTGTTTGACATGAAATAATCAAGTGACATGTTTTTAAAAAAATTCAATATGATCTTAGATTCATTTTCTTATAAATTATTCACGACCTAGCAAAAGGTTGCAAAGATAAAAGTGGAGTAAAGCTTGTAATAATAAGAATTACAATAGATAAGCATGTGAAGTTGACTAAATTTATAAAAAAAACTTCTGTTGAGGTTTTTGAAAAAGCATCCAAGAGCTCAATACATGTAGTTACTTCGCATGATTCAACTAATAGCCATATCTTTTTTTTATATCTTTATTGCGTATGAACGTATATGTACCTAAAAACAGACTGATTGTTGGTTGCATTTCTCTTCAAGTTCAATAAAAATTTTTCAAAGAGACTCTTAATTGCAGCTGATACATACTTTTGCTTTTTGCTTCTGAAAAGATAGAAAATCTTAGTTAGTGCATTAACTACAAAGTCGAAGTAGAAGAACCACAGCTAAGCTAAAAACCTTTTTTAAATTTGCTTTGTTTGGGTTTGAGTGCTCAATCCTGCAAGTTCACTTCTAGAAAGCACAGCCACTTACTGGGTGTTGCGTCAAATTTTACTGACACGAGGATCGACTATTAGACTTCTAGCTCCGGTTGTTTGGGATAGTAACACTAGATCAAAGGCGGCCCGATGTCTAAACAAGAAGTAAAGTAACTACCATAAGATTTATTCCATCACTTTCCTGTAACAACACAACGAAATGAATTTAGAGCATTTGCAATATTATTCGTCTCATTTACCTGTAATTTTTATTGTAGTGCAAAGACATTGCGATATGAGCCATGTGTAGGGTTACCAACTTTTTGTTTCGCCATTCCGGGACACCTTAATACAGGGGCGTTGAACCTTTTTAAGCCGAGGGCCATTTTGGCTCATCAAAAGTATTGGCAGGCCAAACAAATGAAACACCTCGATTTTTGTCCCAAACTCATAGTGATCTCTCAAAAAAGAAAAGGTCCTCACTTGAAATCAGTCTCGGATTTCATTATTTTTCTCTGAAAACTAGCGATGTCGGAAAAAACAAGAGAAAAAGAAGTTTTTACATAAAATCTGTCTTCGATTTCCGGCGGAATTTTTGCCAAAATAGGCAGGACAGAGCCCCAAAAAGTTGCCCCAAAACAATCCAAAGAGCTGTCAGTAAATTCCGGGACAAAAGTGACCCAGCCCGGGACAAGGGACGCCAGAAGTCAATTCCGGGACTGTCCCGGCCATTCCGGGACGGTTGGTAACCCTAGCCATGTGCCCGTCTCCTGAATTTGGTTTGTTTGCTACCAAAAATACCCGATGCAGAATTTTCTCGAAAATATTTAACAAAACCAACTTCGGGATTTAAGTGCTTTAACATCAAATAAAGTTTGAGTGATTAATTATTAATCGTATTGTTTTAATTCTTCAGTGTTGTGAATTTTTACCATTAGAATTTTTGTAAATAAATCCTATTGCTTAGCAAAGCTGCGGTATAAATTTTAACAAAGAAAAAAATTTTGTGCAAAGCAATTGTTAATTTTTTGATAGTAGTAACTCTCGTGCATTTCAGATTTGTTATTGTATCAAATTGCAAGTTTTTCTTTATCTTTCTATTGTTATAAATGTAGTTGTTACAAGAACCGCCAATTTAAGAAATGAATAACCAAAGCAGCGATGGATATTTTAACCATCGAGTTGATTTAGTGATTACCTCGAGCAAAAGTTATGAAAATTCTTTAAATATTAGCTCAGGTAACTTTTAAGAGTGTGTTCTACTTAATATTTGTTTTTAATGTTTTTACAACAATTTTTTTAAAGATTTTTCTTAACACAGGCTATATTTATTAATGATTTTTTTTGACAGCTTCTATCGCCTTAGCTGTGGTTTTAGCTCTCATATTTCTCGGATCCATAGCCGGAAACTTCTTGGTCCTGTTTGCAATTCGTAAAGAATCGAGTCTGCATAATCCGGCCAATTTTCTGATTTGTTCCCTCGCGGTCACTGATCTTTTAGTGTCGTTTTTGGTCATGCCTTTCAATGCAATTTATCAAGTAAAGAAATGCGATTTGATTCATAAATTATTGATAATGAATTGTCATAGCTGAGAATGTTCTCGAATGCTTCCATAAATAAATTATGATCAGACCCTTTGCACATATACTGTATATTCTTTTTAATTAAAATTTTTTAGTATTTGAACTAAATTTTAAATCGTTGTTAAAAGGACGAACTTTTCATAATTTCATTTTAATAAATTTATGGAAAACTATTTTATATCATTTAAAATGACAGACCCTAAAAAATATTTAGACGTTAGTTTATTTGCCCTCTTTCTTCCGTTGGCTTGTCAGGGCTGATTGAAAATCTTATACAAATAAATTTTCAATATTCCCCTGACAGGATTAATTGGCGAAGCAAATTGCTTGGGCAAATAAATTAGCGATTAAATTATTTTTTTGATTTGACAGTTAAATTAGTATAAACCGCTTTAACTCAAACCGGAACCGAGTACCAACGAAATGGAAATTCTGTATCGAGTACCAAACAAGTACCGGAATAGAGTTCTAAACCGAAAAAATTTCTAGAAAACATATAACTTTTTGTAAATTTAATCAGTATTTCAGGTAACATGAGCTTTTTAAAATACAGCTTATTAAAATATCACGTAAGTTTCTTTTATCGACTTGTTAAGATACAAACATAAGCTTCTTTATTTTAAGACTAAATGAACTGTTGCATAAATAATAATGCTATAAATAAGGGTTTTTATAAATTTTTATTTTTAAAGAGAAAAACTGTTTAAAAAAAAAAGACACTTTTAGATATACCTCATTAGTTTCAACCATCGTTATTTTTTAAAAACATTTTACAATTTTTTTATAGAGGGAGTTAGTTGCAATGTTTTACCTTGAAAAGTCTAGAACGAAATAATCAGTGAAAATAGAATCGGATAAACACATTATTATCACTGCATTTTTCTTTTCATTTTTAAAGCGTTTGTTTGCAATCGAAGACGGTAATTGCAACGTCAAGAGTCAAATCTGTGCACAGGTGTTTACTTTTGTTACATTCACCACCTCCAGCAAATATCCATTGACATAGATTTTCTGCGCGCGTAGATGAAAAGCTAATATCTATTAAGTCAAATAGAAGTCGGCATCGCAGCCGAGTTGTACGTGACGTTATTTTAATCGAAGATGTGATCAACGTGGTCTGAGTTCTATTCTTAACTCGTAACATTATAATGGCCGTCAAAAGAATATTAAACAATTAGTTTTGTTTCAATTACACTCGGGTATCTTTAATTAATAGACAAAAAAGAACTAAAATTTTCGCGGGGCATCAAAATCTTGATGTAGTCTAATGCAAGTTAGAGAAATTGTTTGAAGTTTGCCCCTAGTTTAACGTATCCATCGTTTTTTGCAAATCAAAAAAACAAATAAATAACTGACATCGCTATTTATCTTTCTGATCAGCAGGATAACGTTGCGGAGGCTTTAATCATAGGGCAACCACCGAGCGGTCACATGCAGCCTGCTTTCGGAGATGCCAAGATATTGCTCGTCGATTAAAGGTTTTTTTACTGTATTTGTTTTTTTAGTTTTTCTAAAGTGATATGACTGTAATTTAAAGTTACTTACTAAGACCGCCAACTAAAAAAAGTGCCGCAAAATGTCTTTTCCAAGGACATAACAGAATGACAAGAGTATGAGTTAAGCCTAAACCGTGTTGGTTCCGTTCGCCATCGAGAAGACGTTCCTAGTTAATTGGCTATACAGCATGGTTGATGTGGCAGTGTTGATAATACCTGACTTAAAAATATTGAATAACGACAAAATCAGTTGTATAGTTGTCGGCAGAATGTTCTAGTGGTTTAGCGCGCCGTCGTTGTGATTGACATGGTCTTGATTCAACACCTACTTGTGTCATTTCGTTGTGTCTTGTGAAAGACACTTTATCGAACTTTCTTTTGCTTGGAGGTCTTAATAGCCAGTTCTAAATTTCAGTCGCATATCTGCAAAACTAAAAAAAACAAATAACATTTCAACCGGACAGCAATATCTTGGCATCGCTGGAAGCAGGTCAGGGTAATTGCTTGCCTTATCTATAGCGCCTCCGTCGCTTTCTTGCGAGTCAGGAGGATAAATATGAGATGAAATGAAATAGTTACTTTAATTTCACTGTAACTCAGACAATCGGAAAAATCCCTCCGGCAATATTCTTTAGTGTTTCTTCGGCAGATTTGTTGATTTTTTCTTTTCTGTTTATAGATTCAAAATAAATACGTTAAACCTGTAATCGCACATTCATTTTTAGTCAATGTCGTTTTAAAAAGATATATGAAAAAAGACTTAATAAAAATTTGATTGAACGATATCACCGCAAAGCAGAACTACTACCGGACAAATACGCGGCAACGGTATAACGCCTCCGTTGCTGTGTCCAGGACTTCAAAAGACAATTACTTTAAAGACCTTCATGCTTTTCTTTTTTATTGCAAAAATTTTCAAAACTTATTTCTACGTCTGATTTGCTTTAACATTTTTATTAATTCGGCTGGGTTAAACATAAAACTTTTATTTTATAGGCATATTCTATGACTTTTAAAACATGCATTTTTAGCACTTCATAGTAATTTATCAATAGAATAAAAATTTTATAAAAGAATAAAACGCAAAAAATCATGCATTTTAAGAAATTAAAATTTTGGTTTTGAAATTGTTTATTCATAAAAAATTCCTATACAAGTCATAGATTATTTATTTTATCAAAAACAAACTTATTCTTTACAGAGCAACTAATGAGAGAGAGAGAGAGAGAGAGAGAGAGAGAGAGAGAGATCTGTTTATTTGCATCAAAATCTTTTCAAGATATTAGCGGTTAAAACAAACACAATGATTTTTTCATGTTGAAATTAAACAAATTGATTAATAATGATAAGCAATTTTATATTAAACCAAAATGCAATATAAAGATATGTTGCAGGGGTAGGAAGGAACAAAAAGTTATTTAATCACTACCCCAGCTTATTTGAAAGTTTCACAACACGTAATTGAATATATTAGTTAGTTAAGTTTTTGGTAAGTAAAATTGATTATTAAAGTAAGCATTTATTATTAAGCATATTATATTATTAATTATTAAGCATATTATTAATTATTAAGCATATTATTAATATATCATGCTTATATTATGCTTATTATTAAACATATTATTAAGCATATTAAGCATATAATGGATTAATGTCAAAGCAAATTATAAGTTGCCGGTGCGTGTTTGTATCAAAGATACGAGTGTCAAAACAGTTATTTTTAGCAAGCAAATAGATTTTTTGAAGTTTTTTTAGTGAGCCTAAAGATTGTTGTTGCTTGATTAAAATAAAAAAGTTTTGTGTCATAACATGTCGATTTAAACTTTTTCTAGGTTTTGGGTTTTTGGGTTTTTGGTGAGGTATTTTGTCAAATATGGTCGGCCGCCGACATTGCCTGCTGCACAGCATCCATTCTGCATTTATGCGCAATTGCTCTCGAGCGACATCAATCGGTCACAAATGCCGTTCGTTATTTCGCGTTGACGAAACGACACACGTAAGTCTTTGGTCGGTTTTTCACAACCAATTTTCGAACAAAAATAATAAACCTTTATACTGTTGGAGATGTAAATGAAATTTAAGAAAGGGCTACATAAGGTTTGATTGCCACAGTAATACAACCAAAATTTTTATTTGTGAATTGTGAATGTGAATTATGTGAATGTAATATTTGCTGTTTATATTTTTATGAGTTGGTGGGTAAAGGTGGTGCACATAAAGTAACCGAATAACAAGCACTTGAACCTGTTGAAATATAACTATTTTGGCTCATTACCAGTCTTTTAATTTTTTAAATCTGGTCGAGTTTTCCAGCAACAAAGCTAAATTAAATTTTTTTCCTAAGTCAAAGCGATCAGAGGCTTAAATTCGCAGTCGATTACATAGAAGTTGCAATTTTAGACAGGCTTATAGCTCTCTCATAAGCAATGCAAAAGTCCTGCAAATCAAAAAAAATTATAAAATATTTTTTTCTTTTTTCTCTTGTTTTCCGATAAAAATTTTTTTACTGTTGATCAAATTTCGTTAAACGATTAAAAAATGTCGAACCACGATTTTAGGGTATGTTAATGTTAATCCAAATACACCTATTTGTTTTATGTATTTTAAAAAACTACAAATTTACTAAACTGATCTCCTTATAAGTTTTTGCTTTTTGTAACATCTTAACGATTTCAGAGTGGCTCCTAAAATCTTTGGTGTTTGGATCCTAGCAATTTGCATCAGTATCCCGCCTGTTCTCGGGTGGCGAAATAACAGAAAAAGTAATTTGGAAACTCCAGCGAGTAACGTAACTAAACATTGCCAGGTGAAGGATTTTTTTAAAAAGTTTCTCCATTTTTATTGTAACGTTTGAAAAAAGCTACAACGGTTAAAAAGATTTAAAAAGAAATTATCATTTTAACGAAATTGCTAAAGCATGTAAGCCTGCTGCTTTATCACTAGCTGCTGCACTAGAAGCTGCGGCTGGACTATTTTATCCTAAAAGTAGCGTCATCAATATTGACATTTATAAATCAGTTTTGCTTATTTAAGTTTTTTTTTATATTTAGATCGGTAAATATCCAAGCTTGCAGTCTACAACTCATTTAATCATTTGTGGGGCAGTGTTTAACTTAACTAACTAACATTAAGAGGCCAGGTTTTTCACCGTTTGGGTCATTTCGCTTCAAAACTAGTCAATTATTCCTTTAAAATATAGTGCATAAAATTAAAATATCTGGCAATTAATTTGATTTAGACTTTAAAGCTATAATGGTTAGTACCACCAACCACTTCCTGTGTGATATAACAAAAAAACTTTTTTTCTTGAATTTTATTTTAGCATAAAAGAATGACTGAAATTCAAAGCAAGCATTTTCTGTAAAAATGTGCTACCGTTTCTTAAAGGGTTAATGAAAAACATTAGCTTGCATGGGTTTTATATTAAGTGCTGCTAAAGCATTTTTTTACTAAAGGATTATTAACAACAGCATTTTAAGACAAAAAAATGCTTTGTTTCTATCCATTTTAAACCAATGTAAACGTTTTTTTTAAGATAAGATTGTCCAAGTTTCGTCAAGAAAATGATAAAGAAATACAATGACTGCCAATAACTGACACTTGGAATGTGCTATTAAAGTGATTTTTAAATTTTTACAGCCTCAAAAGCCAAAAGATTAATAAATTGCTTTAACTTTTGCTGCAGGTGGGCCATGAACCAGCGTACACTATATTCGCAACAATGGGATCTTTTTACATCCCTCTTTTGATGCTCCTATTTCTCTACGGACGTATCTATCGAAGCATCCATATTTTTGTAAAGCGTTCTGAATCACGATCCATTCTCAGTTCTCTTTATTCCGAGGACCGGACGTCCCTTACTTCCGCGCGCTCGTCGATATTTTCTTTTCGGCGAAAGTCGCAGCAGTCTCGCTGCAGCGTAAATTCGAAATCAAGCAATTTCGCCAATAAGCAAAATTCATCGCTGACAAAAAGAACAAATTGGCAAAGCCACCAGCAAAATCACAAGCAAAACAAGACGGAAACGCAAGTGCTAGCGAACAGCTCTTCTTTGGACCCAAAAATTGGCGGCGGAATCCCAGAGAAAAACACGAACACTTTTCAAGATCCGCCCGAACCCGACTTCTCCGCTCGAAACACGGAAAACACTAAAATTAGGGAGCGAAAGATGACTCGTCCCAAAGATTTTCGGCAAAAATTTCTTTCCCATCCGATTCCTTCAAGTTCCGGAGTAAGAGCTCGTTATAAACGAGCTGCCTTTTTTTGCCGTCAAATGGCAATAGACAACGATTTCGAATCTAGTCTCCCGAAAATCGGAACCATTTCTATTCACGTAAATTGCTCAAAGGAAGGAAAATCCTTTTTATGTAAGAAAACAAGCAGGTCAGCAAATATTATAAATTAATTTTATAGTTGCAGACCAACTCTACTTTAACCAACGACCAAAAATTGTTTTTTCTTCCTTAACTTGCCTTTTTTTAATAATATCGTCTTTGATTTTAATTTTAATAATTTTTTAAGTCAGGGGCCTACAAAGTGCGGCTCGCGCTAAAAAGCTTTGCAGCCCTCATGTATTTTCATAAATAAACTTAACGGTTTGTTAGATTGTCTTTTTAGGGGCTTTTCGGGTTTTTATCTTAGTCTTCACTTTCCAAAATCAAATTATTTGTGAAACATCTCGATAGGAAAACAAAAACATTTTTTGTGCAGGATCTTTTGACACAAAACCCATTATGATAATTTTTTTCTTTCGTAAACCTTTATTGTTTTTTGCTGCATCCAGCTTTAGACACTGCCTCATGTAAAAATGTTATGATCCTAATTATTGCCCAAAATAAAGGCTCAATTCAGTGTTTCCTAACTTGTATAAACTTTCGACCCACTAAAGAAGTGTTCCCAACTTTTTTGAATGCATTCCTCTCTTTTCTCACTTTAAAACTTCATATTTCTCTCTTTGATAAATCAAATTGACGCTTCGGATGAAAATATCACTTTTGTACGGGATTTTTAAACTGGTGACCTTGATTTGACAATGAAATAATTACTGTATTTTTTCAAAAAGTCAAGTAAAGACCAAAAAAAGGTTATTTGTTGGAGTTCAAGCGTAAATTTTTTGTCAAACTTAAAGGGAAGATCTTTTTTTGATCTTTTCTTGACTTTCTAGAACATTTATGCTGCAACATCAAGCTAAGACTCAAGTTAATAAATCAATGACGAAATTTGCCGATCACGACGAAAATTCAATAAATTTTTTATATGATGCACACCATTTTTTTAATGTTTTTGTAGTTTAATTTTAGTTATTGTTTTTTTGCCGGCCATATACATTTGAAATGGTCCTTTTGACTCATGGCAGGATTTCTTTTGGTGGGTTTCTTTGCCTGCCTGACCCCTTTTGGGTTCTGAACCTTTTGGTCAAAGAGTTTGTTGTTTCTCCCACCCATGATCATGCAACATTCTCTTTATATGGCTCGGATGTATATATTTTGTTGTGATAAAGTATCTTTACTACTTTTTGCGTTTTGATATACACTTTTATTTTTTATTATTTTTTTTAAAAAACAAATTTAAGTTAATTGTTTTCTCTTTTTCTCTCTTTTTCTTTTTTGAAAAAATAATTAACGTACAGTAGCTACTTCGTTTTAAAGGTACGGCGACCACGCACAATTGACGTTGTGCCTGTAATAACGTATATCGTTTAGCCGCTGTTTCCTATTTCGCAATCACTTTTTCAATAAAAACTTTAAAACGTAATACCTTGATTGCAAGTAAAATTGAATTGAATTGAATTGTAGACATCCAAATTTGAAACCCTGTTGTATAGTATGCAAGGGTAATCGTAATTGTAAATTTCTCCCTTGAACTCATAAAATTTCTCCCTGGTTGGGAATTGCAGCACTAAACCATAGATGTACAGGTAAATCTAAACAAACAACTGCTTCCCAGAAAGGCTTTTTCAAGAATAAGACTAAAATGTGCTTTTAAATGTATCTACGTATTTAACAAAATTAAGCTGAAAATCAATATTAAAAAAAAAGCAGCTAAAACTTGTTTTTGTCAAGTTTCCATCCTTAAAAGGTGTGCTCGTTTAGTAGCCCCGGCTTAGCTAGTTGAAAGTCTCTGGTTTGATTTAAACCTTATGTCATATGCCCAAGCATGACATAAGTTTACGATGCTCATCTACGCAAGACGGCGCTTGGACAACACACCCACTACGTATATTTTCGCACAGTAGCAGGTGTTCTTAATCAGTGTCATATTTTGGAAGACCCAATAATTAAGCCCAGACCTTCTCTTTTGTTGGCGGAAATGATAGGTACAAACAGTGATGGCATTAGAAAAAGGGGGGCCTGGTGCAAGAAACGTAAGGGGGCCACTATTTAGAATGCTAGAAAAAGGTAGCTGAAGTCATTTTTAGTATATAAAAGCAAAGTGATCTCTGAAAAAAAAAGGTTTTCAATTTTAGGGACCACCATTGATTGATGCAAAGTATGGAGAGGCAAAGTGAATACTAAAAAAAAAAGATTTTCAATTTAGGGAGGGCCACTATTGGGTGATCGAAAGCTTGGCGAGGCACTTTCTACTGCCTCAAGACATTGTGATCTCTAAAAAAAGTCTGTGCTTCCACATTTCCACTAGCACAAGTGACAACAGCCTAACATCCTAAAAAGCCGCTTTCTTTGTCTTTTTTCAAAATTTTTTTATTTTCTTTTTGACATGCCATCGACGTCCTGGTGTTACTATGAAGAAAGAGAGCAATTTCTTGTGTAGGGGGGCCACTTTTTGATGTACTTTAGGGGAGGCCTATGGTGGCCGCTCCGTTTGCACCCTATTAAAGCCATCACTGAATACAACACAAACCAAGAGGTTAAGAATAAATCTAAAATTTTTAAAGAAGTGTATATTTAACAAATGATAGAATGTGGCACGTTTTATCAGAACTTTCAGCATGGAAAGTTTACCTTTAGAAATCCGGATCCTTCAATTTTTTGGCACGGATTTCGGAAGCGCATTTTCATATTTTCTGCGCTGGTGCGTATGCGCACCGCAGTTTTCATGAGTTGCCGCTTATATTTAGATGATGCTGTATGAATAAACGCCATGTTGGTTCATTCTTCCACGTACTAACAAGCAATCCTGCTGATTTTGATCAGCTGATTACTGATTTTGCTGTGCAGGTGGTAATTTTCTTTAAATGCATAGGGGGTACACAATACAAAATTATAACCTTCAAAAACCCGGCAATCTTCAGGTCCTGAGGTTTCCGGTTTTAAGAAGGTCAACTGTATATCAGTTTATTACAGGAATTATAATGTACTTTGTGACGTTAAGCGACACAAATTTCTAGTAAAATCGTACCTTGTTTATAGATCAAATTATGACGTATTAAAGCTGATGTAAAAAATATCCTTTTCGATTTTGTGATATTTTTCAAAGATGAAATCGATCGATTCGTTAATGTGAATTTTTTCAAAACATAGAAAAAAACTGGAACATTTCATAAGTTGCCCTTATACAAACATATTTTACCAATAATTGTGCAGTTGCGTAAACAATACAAGTTTAAGATATAAATGTAAAAAAAACAAATTAAGAACTTGCACAGAATTTATTAATAGAGTCATCGTTTTCTGCTCTAAGATGATTCGCATGGCTTCTAAGCAAAACAGTATCTGACAATAGGTTATCAATAATCAAATATCCTTTAGTGAAGATTTTTTGGAATAAAAATATGCTGTCTCTTGAAAACACTAGAAAAGCTCAACCATTCATCTGTTTGACATAGCTGTTAGAGAACTAGGGACATAAAATTGGCCCTCAGCCGTAGCGTTAAAATTAATGAAGACTAAAAATGGTTATCATTATAAATTGCGGAGTGAAAAAATTCTGGGGCAATGACAATGAGGTAGCCGTAATTTAACGTGTAGTTTTATCGGTTTACAAAGAACAACAGGAAGGGACAAGTTTAAGGATTTCTTTAGTTTATCAATCGCTGTCTCTTTGTCATGTCACACCGTGATCTGCTTAGTCACATTTCTGACCGCTCGTAAACTATACAGTAAGTCAAGTAAAATAATTAAAAACAAAAGTTCAAGCAGTTTATTATTTTGATTATTATAAGTTTATTAATTTAGTTTCAGGAATTTTCCATTTGCTTCGCGAAGTATCGAACGGCGACTTTCCGAAAGTGACGTACAGGAACTACGTCAGAGCAGTGAAAAAAACTGCTCTTCATCTCAACCTCGCCGAAGGACGAACACGGCCGGAGCAAAAGTCCGCTTTGTCGAGGAAATTAAGCCTCTGCATGATGCCAGGCAATATCAAACACGCCGCCTTACATTAAGAATGCAATCAAAGCAAAATGACAAATTCTTTAGGACAAAAGCTTTTGGAAACACCAATTTAAAAGACTTCAGAAGCGAAAATGCTGAGGATAGACTTTCAAAAAATTCTGCTGTCAAAAAATCGAATTGCTGCTTTCCAAACCTAAAAAGAAATTACCAAAAAGTTCAACAAAACAGTGTGAACAGTGAACCGAGTCCATTTTTGAGATATTCGTTCAGCGTGAGGGCGAAAGTGAAGGCGCTAAGAGCGCGCGAAATACGAGCAATACGAACATTAGGCTCAATCGTCGGGGCGTTCGTCGTCTGTTGGCTGCCATTTTTTATTGTGACGATTACAAAACCTTTCTGTAGCTGTCATATTTCACAAACTGTTGAAGGAGTTGTTCTGTGGTTGGGTTATTGCAATTCCTTAGTCAACCCTATAATATACGCCGCTTGTAACAGGGACTTTCAAAATGCTTTTCGAAAGTTACTAAACTTTCACAATCTTGGCTTTTGTTCCCGAAACAAATGTCAAAGCTGCTGTAATCGATTCCACGAGTAGCATGAGACAGATTTTTTCATTTCTCGATATAATTGTTTTGACGTTGGACGAAAGTCTTCTAAAGCCAAAACAAATTTCAAAGCAAAATTATTTTATCTACGTTAACTTTTTTCTTTAAAAACTTTAATGTTTTCAGTGGTTCCTGAAAAGTAAAAATTAAAAAAGTAACAATTTTGAAGGAATAGTTTTTTTATGCTGCGATTAACGTTTATGGTATAGTTTTCAACTGAAGACATGCTTGTTACTGCCATTTAAATTCTTTGTATGTTATTTTTTAACTTCCGCAAGATTTACGTATATTGTACAGGGTGTCCACAAAGTCTGAGTACATAGGAATTTCACTATTTTATTTATTTATGTTATTTTTCATCCCCAGATCGGATGATGGCTCTGTCTAAACATGACAGTCTAAAGAAACTCAGTCTAAATAAATTTCTTAACATTATAATTAAATAAAATTGTTTTGTTTTTATTTTGTTTTAAAAGTATGTGTTTATCCCCTATGTACCCAGACTTTGTGGACACCCTGTATATTAAGAACTTTAACACAATTTTACGTACTAAATAAAAATACTTTCTTTTATTGTTTACATTACTGATGGAAATTTGTAATTTTTTTGTCTGTTAATTGATTTACAGTAAAACAAGAAATCTTGGAATAATTTAATGTTTTTTAAATTTTTTTATAGTAAAAGTTTCTAATGCATTTCTGTAATAATATCATATGTTTAAATTAGCACTTGGCATTTTTGAAAAGCAAGTCAAGGCAAAAGCGTTGTTGAAATCTGGAAATGATTACATAATTACAAATATTTTCTTGTTATCGATTTAAACTGGAAGGTAATAGCAAAAAAATGTTTTTACATCGCCAAAATTTTATTGTAGAAAATAAAAAAAACATTTCTCACTAGTAAAAAGCTTTAAATTAACTGAAATTACAAACGATTTGCCTTTCGCGTGCAACCCAATTTAAACGCATTGTCACAAAGTAAAATTAGAGTCCTTGATTCATGTTTATATTTAGTTCAAAGTTGAATTTGACTTTTAATGACGGATGGTCACGATATTCAACAGCTTGTCGGCCTTAATTAATTAACTCAGGCGAGTTTCAATTTAAATTCTGCTCTTGCTACTGTTGCTGCTTCTACTGCAAGTGATGTTTGTCTTCTGTTCTGTTTATGTTGAGATTCTTTTCGGCTTTTTCCCGCATTAAAGTAATTTTTAAAAATAAAGTTTGGGCAAAGAGATTGTTCCTTTAGCACAGAATAACTGCAAAAAGCAACTAGAGCGGATTCAACACCCTTCATTTGAACGTTTTCGGCTTAAAGCTGTGACTGTGGACACGAAAAAAGCAGATTAGAGGCGGTTTGGTACTGCTCGGTATTTACAGCTAAATCTCTTTCCTTTGGAGTTAGGATCAGTACAAAGATGGACTTGATTGAAAAGAATAGACTTATTTTGGCAATTGAAAATTGCCTGGTTGATTATGGATTTGCAAAAGCACAGTATTTTTAATTATTAGTAATTACTAATTACTAAACTTTGATAATTAAAGTTGAATCAGTTGGTTTGATTGAGATGGCTATCAGACAGCTGAAAAATTCAAATGCTGCATTTGGGGTAAAATGTAGCTGAATTGACGAAAAGTACGCTTATACTTGGTGTTGTGTGCGTCGAAAGAAAATGTTGACAGCGCTAGCGCCCTCAAAATTATTACGAGATAGGTAAGGTACGAGATTTTTAACTTCTCGTAGATTTTAAACAAAAACTTTACAATTCTTAAATGAACGAAAAATAAAACGGATTTCAATTTAGCAATTAGCAATGCAAGAAGCAGTAACAACATTATTTCTTCATAAAATTTGTAAATTTGGCAAATAGAGTATGAAAAAGCAACGCAACAAGCTGTAACAATACTATTTCTTTATAAAATTTATAAATTTGCTAAATAGAGTATGAAAATATTTGTCAATTGACGCTGAAAACAAATAAAAAGTTTACGGCGACACCAGTTCCGTCAATTAAAAAAAGAGTTAGAGGCGAAAGCGCCAGTGTATCAAAAATTTGTCACCCACAACCGACACCGTCAATATATAACACTGATCATGACAGCATCTATACATAGGCTTACCCTACGTCTTGATTTAGGCGGGACAATCCCGATTTTTAGGATTTTACCCCGGCGTCTCACCGGTTAACATTATGTTCTGATATTTTCAAAATTAAATGAAGAGCTTTTTTTTAGAGAACACTGCTTTTTAGAGACGAATTTTTTTCTTTTAACAAACGTCACGGTTTACCTTTTCAGAAATATTTTATGCCTACCTATACAACAAGATAAAGAAAAATTTAATAATAAAAAGTTTCAAACATCAATATAGTTAAGTTTTCTACTTTTGAAAACTTGGAAATTTAATTAGATAAGAATGATAAAAGGCAAAATTTCAATGCTAATCCTTCTGGCAAAGCGGACTTCAAAGCACGATTTAGTTACAGTCTTAATGATAAAAGCATTTCAAATTCTAAGTTCAGATATTTAATGCGGTTGTAGTTTTGTATGTTTACATGAATGTAGTTTTGTAAATGCACGTTAAATTTTTTTACGCAGTAATTACAATGCAAAAGCGCCCTTAAATTTTTCGTAGCTCTTCTAATTGGGAATTAATACAACTTTATACGAGACAATTCGAGATTTTTAACTGCTGGCGAAAAACGTAGCTTTTCTAAGTCAATATAAAATGCCGCTTCAGCAAAATTATAACCGAAGTCTGTCCATGCAAACTCTCAAAATCGTTATGTCAAAAAACATCAAAATTAAACAACAATATACACATAAATAATTTTGGGGTAAGAGAATAATTAACTACCTATTTGTAAAATCAATTATTTTTAACCGAGTCCAACTCCAATCAGGGTTGCCAGATTTAAAATTTGAAAATAAGCCAATTAAGGTGAAAAAGTAGCCAAAATTAAGCCAAACAAAATTTAATTTTTGTCGCTAAAAAAAAGTGTCCTCTAAAAAAAAAAGGTCTTCACTAAATATCTGTCTATGATTTTTCAATTTTTGTCCCAAAATCATGGTTAGTTTGCACTCGGTAGTTGGATTTTATGGGCTTAAATTTGCAAACAACACTACATTTTAAAACTTCAGACTGCTTTTTTCTGCGTTTTGCTTAATTTGGAGAAATAATTTGACAGTATGCTTGAAAAAATCAAAATAAAATTAAAACTCATTGAAAAAAAAGAAGCCAAAAAAAAAGCCAAAAAGCCAAACAAAATTTGGATGTCAATCACACTAAAAAGAAGCCAAATTTTGCAAATTTGGCGTCAAAAAAGCCAATCTGGCAACCCTAACTCCAATACAAACTTATTGCGTAACAATAGAGGTGATTATTACAACTTTATACTTAATATAGACAAATTACACAAATATAAAGTACGTTAGGAAAAGATTTAACTAAAAAATTTTTTCGTTTAGTTTTCTTACAATGGTCATAGCAATGAGTAAGTTGAAGTAACAGGTCCACGTTTAAGCTTTAAATCAAAATTAGAATCGCTAGTTTATGATGCCATCAAATTCTGAAACAATAGTTTTTGGAGATCCTCTTAAGTCACCTAATCCTCAAGGAGAAGGCTGTTCTGGAGATGAATGGGATTGTCACAAGGTTTCTTGGGTAGGATATGTAACCAATAGCTTTCTGAGACTTGTAACTGGAGATTTTACTAGTCTTAACGCCGACATAGTAGTGGCTTTTTTGTTTCTTTGCCTTTGCGTTGTTTCGTGGTAAGTATAGGTTTGAAATCTTTTTATTATATTTTCTGGCCACATAATATTTGCTATTTTTACCTTAAATGTAGATTAAAACATTATCACCGTCTGTCGTTGTAAATAAATCAACTTTTATCTGAATTCTGAAGAAAAATTTATAATCGTGTTTAACGTTAAAAGATAAAACAATGTTTTTCATTGTTTAGAAATACCTGTACATGGAATCACGCTTCAGAGAATTTAAATTGTTTAATTTTTTAATTTAAACTATAGGGTTTTTTTACAACTTGAATCATTAATTATTTAGAAAATACCGAAGAGTTGGTTTAAATGAATTTTTAACTGTTTGTTTTTTTCGCTTGCTTTTTAGTTCTTTTTTACAGCTGATTGGTGTTGGTTATCCAAACCGAATCAATTTTATGATTCATGATGTTTTTAGTCTTTGATAAACTAAATTTTTTAAAATTTTGCTGTGCTAATTTTGGTGAGATCCTAAATTTTTTTATTGATATTTTTTTCTAAAAAAAGAAATGATAAAAAACACGATAAAAAAATTAAAAATGTACTGAAATTTAACGAAAATGGTTTTTCAAATTAATTTAATATGCTGGTAAATTAGTAGTTCTCAAAGTTTAAGTCGTATGCTTTCCTTTTAAAATTTAGCTACAGCCATTTCCCAAACGTATATCACAAAATTTTGTGAGAAAGATTTCTTTTTTTTTCATTAAATAAAAAACCCTTTTTGGTTTTTGTTATCAGCACCGTGGTCTTATCTGCAACCTGCTGAAACTTCTGTCGGATAAGCACATGATTAGAATGATCTTAAAGTTTGTCCGGAACAGAAGTTTTACTTCTACTACTTGACAGCAAGAGAAGCAAGCTCCGCTGTCGAAAAAATGACGTTCCTTGAGGATTAGTATTGGCTTGTCTTCTGTTTAATATGTATACGTGTGATCTGCCTTCCACAATCTTTAAAAAATTTGCTTTTGCAGTCGATTTAGCATTGTTGTATTCTTTTGGAGACAAAAGGACTTGGAAGTCAAGACATGACCACAGTTTTTGCCTATCTTCAGAACTAGAATTTGAAACTCATTAAAATTAAGCGAGAAGCAAAACGTGAGCTAAAGGTTAATAACAGCAATAAACTTTCACCATTCTGTCCGGTCCCGATTTGTTTTGGGGTGAAACTGGACAGATCGCCTTGCGTAAAAAACTATCTTCTCGCGTCGCACTGCTGATACGACTTACGAAGAATGGATGCTGGACCAAAACATTGTGTACAGCTGCTCTATCTCTGGCCTACTCGACAGCTGAATACTGCGCGCCCGTTTGGTGTTGCCCAGTAGACGAATCATACGTGGAATACGGAGTACTGTGAGAATACATCCAGGCTTCGTGCTTTCATACCCATGACCAATGCCAGGGCTGTTAAAATGGGCTTGCCGCGAACAGTTTGGGTTAAAGTCAATCGCTTGCAGTCTTGTGTTAGGGGATTCCATTCGTCCATCCACGATGGGGTTTTGCTCCTTTACCGAATTGCGAGTGCGGCACCATTGAACAAACCGTAGATCACGTCTTAACAACGTGCCTTACAGCTTGCATTGAGCATGATGTGGCGTACATGGTCTGATGGTTTTTGTTGACGAAACCCGATGCTGGATCAACACCATTGCTCCCAGCATCTGATCCAGACAGAGCAGCACCTTGGGGTAGTAAAAGGATAAACCTTTAGCCCCAATTTTGTTTGTGTTTGACCCGGAGTTGATGGCCTTCCATACTACGACAAAAACATCCTTTTTTCGATCTTCCCTTTAGTAAAACAATTTTTATGAACTGTCAAGGTCCAACTATAAAAGACGTGTCAGTTTATGTTATCAATTAATAATTTTGAATCAACGTCGTCGTCGTCGTCGTTTGAAGGGTATCCACTCCAGGTCAGACACAAACAGAACTAGGGCCGAGGGTTTATCCTTTTACTACCCCAGACTGCTGCACTGCCTGAATCAGATGCTGGCAGTGGTGTTAAGCCAGCATCGAGTTTCGTCATCCAAAACCGTCAGACCTCGTGCTCTATGTGGTGCCCGATGTATAGGGTACGCTGTTAGAACATGGTCTGCGGTTTGCTCGGAGGCGCCACACTCGCAATTCGGTGAAGGAGCGAGACCCCATCTGTGCATGGACGAATGGAATTGCCCAACACCAGTCCGCAGGCGGTTGAGCTTAACCCAAGCCGCTCGGGGTAAGCCCATCCCAACAGGCCTGGCACCGGTCTCGAACACAAAAGCACGGAGCCTGGAAGCATTTTCACAATACTCCGTTTTCCATTTGTGATTTGTCCATTCAGAAGTGCGGATGCCAAGTCTGGCAAGGTTGTCCAAAAGATTCCGCGCACCTGGCACAAACGGGCGTCTGAATCTTAGTCTCACTTGGCGAGTATCTGAGGACCCACTTAAAAGACCATACAAGATATGACCGGGGTCCAGAGATCCACGATAAGCCAAGGAGAGTGTCGCTCCCATTTGGCGAAGCTCAGCTGGCTGGATGCCTGAGAGCACAGGTAGGTGGTCCGTTGGAGTGGGACGCAGGCATCCAGTAATCATGCGCAAGACGTCGTTCAAGACCCTGTCAATGAGGCGAATGTGAGCACTGCGACACCAGACTGGCGCACAGTACTCAGTTGTTGAGTAGACTAGAGACAAGGTGGCTATGCGTAGTGTTTTAGCACCAGCACCCCATCCCGAGCCCACGAGTCGCCTCAGCAGTGTGACGCGCGAGGATAGTTTTTTGCGCAATGCCATGGTGAACGAAATGGTGACGAAACGTGAGCGATCTGTCCAGTTTTACCCCAAGATAAGTAGGGGTTGGACAGAACGGTAAAAATCTACCGTTGTTGTAGACCTTTAGCTCACGTTTGGCCTCTCAGTTATTTAAGTGAAAGGCTGCCGTCACCGTCTTAGTGTGACTGAGCTTCAACCTCCAAGTCTGGAGATACGCTGAAAGTGTATACATGTCTTGGCTTAAGGTCCCCTTCAAGTTCTTCCAGTTTCCAGAAGAGTGCAACAATGCTAAATCATCACCATAAGCAAACTTTCTGGAAAATAATGGAAGGAAGATCGTATGTATAGATGTTAAATAGGAGGGGAGCCAAGACCGATCCCTGAGGAACGCCGTTTTTAAGACGGCGTAGCCTGCTTTGCTTGCTGTCACCGTTGGTAAGGGTGAAAATTCGATTTCGGACAAGCTCCATAATCATTCTGACCATGTGCTCATCCGGAAGAAGTCTCAGCAGCTTGCAGGTAAGGCCACGGTGCCAGAAAGTGTCATAAGCAGCTGTCAGATCGATAAATACGGCACCGGCCTTCTTTTTAGCCTCGAAAGAATCCTCGATGTTCTGGGTTAACACAACAACTTGATCTACGGTTGATTTCCCACGTCGGAACCCAGCCTGATCTTTAGGGAACAATAAATCGATTAATGGTTAAACGCGGGCGTAGAAAAGCCTCTCGAGGATCTTGTAGGGGACACAAAACAGAGATATCGGTCGATAACTCTTTAGGTCCTCCACGGGCTTTACTGGTTTTGGGATCGCGACCACAAGCGCTCCAGATCTTGGGAATTTTAAATCGGCGCAAATAGGAAGAAAGGAAGTCACGTAACCAAGACTTCAAAGCAGCTCTTGAATCAACTTACATTTTATTCAAATTCCTCCCCCAACGACTATTTCTTTGTACATATTCAAAGTCTTTTGACAGAAATTTATTAACCTTTTCAGCAAAGTCAAATTGACAATTTTATTTAACTGGTGAAACTGCGATACATAAATTCATTAATAAAATCATCAATAGTTTCAGCAAATAATTAAAATAAAAAATTAAAAAACACTACTCATTCTAATCGGGTCCTGACTCTAAAGACACAAAGTAAAGCCTCAATGAAAGCTGCAAGGCAAACGACACAACTTCTGACGTCATAATTATCAATCACGTAAAGATGAAAAATGCACACTTTAAAAATCTGCAGTGAAATCAAAAACCACTAAGATCGAAAGCGTTGGTTGAAATATCAAAAAATCCGATTACTTAAAAAGTTCAGATAATCTAAAGATAAGTGTCTTCGTTTAATTTTCATACAAAAAATGACGGAAAATTTGTTGGAAATTGCTAAACACTGGGAAGATGGTTTTGAGTCAAAATTACAGCATCACAAGAAAAACAGAATTTTTTGGGCAACGCCGTTTACCGAATTCCTCAACTTTCTGACCAAGAAAAGAAACAAAAACCAGAAACAGCTATCGTGTATAATAACCCACCACGTTAGCTACTAAATTAACAAATTACAAAAAAAATCTTAGATTCGTTCTTATAAAGATAAACCCGGTTCATACCCAAGTGGAAAATGTGCTTTATGTGGAAACTTTAGAAAGTATAAAAATATGGTTAAAACAGTTAAAACATTTAAAACAGTTAATTGTATTATTTCGCACTAAAATAGCAAAAAATTTAATTTGAAATTAAAACAACATCTTACATGCAGGAATTATGGTATCTATGTGGCAGTGTGTAAATTTTGCGAAATGCAATACGTACAACAGACAAAAAATAAATTTTCTACCTGATGAAATAATTACCGCTCATTCTGGAACAAATTTAATGTTAAGGATGACAATGACCGAGCTGCCCTTCTTAAACATAAATTTCATTTTGACGTTCTTAATGCTAAACCTGACGTCACAGAGTGCTTTATGGTTATGTATTTGTAGAACAACCGGATAAAAATTTATTGGATTGGTGGAAAATAAATGGATTAATTATTTGAATGCTAAAATTAATATTAATAGAATTTTTCTGTCTTGTAATTGTGATTGAGTTTTAAACCTGTTTTTTTGTTCACTATCTTTCAAACTGCACACACTGTGAGGAAACTACAGCGGCTTTTTTGATCTTTTCAACAAACGCTTTCGATCTTGGCGAGAGTTTGCGGTTTTTCATTCTACTATAGATTTTTATTGTGTGCATTTTTTCATCTTTTCATGATTGATAATCATGACGTCAGAAGTTGTGTCGTTTGCCCTGTAGCTTTCATTGAGTCAGGACTCCATTAGAATGAGTAGTGTTTTTTTAATTTTTTAAATTTTAATGCTTTACAGAAATTGATGATGACCTTTATAGGTCGAAATCGATTTTTTGTTACGAGTTAGTCAGTTTTAATTTTTAATTTTTTATCAAATATTTGGCCCAATGAAATTAAACTGATTTTATTAATAAATTTGTGTATCGCAGTTCTTCCTACATATTACGAATTCTTTCCTAGGAAGCCAAGTGACTCACTTTGAGAAACACTGAGCTAGATACGTATACATACAATTTAGGAAGAGAATAAAATGTTTTCTTAATCCATAAAACGACAAAATATAGCAGCATAAATGTATTCATCATATAAAAAATAAAAATAAAAAATTTTAACAAAAATAAACAAAAGAAAAAACCATAAACGTTTTCGGTTTGCCTCAGCCCTCTTCAGATAAATAAATGATTTAAGAAAAAAAAAAAAAAAACTATGTACTGTAATTTAAAAAGACGAAGTCAATGATTTGAGTGACGTAATTATTTGTCACATCTTTTTTACACGCGTTTTTTCAACATAAAGGAATTCATTTGAAATGCGACCGCCATAATGACAACAACAACAATACCGATACATCAAAACCAAATAACACAAAATACTAATCTAAAATATATTTAATAAAAATGATGAACCATTAGCAAATAATTGTCGGTTAAGTTTGGGGTTATGTTTTTTTATCAATAACGCTTCATGAATTTTGGTTTCAAAATTAGAACTGCATTTTTTGATTATTTTAAACGAATTAACGCTGAATTTTATATTGGAGCAACTATGACATGACATGATATGATCCTTGACGGAGCTTTCAGTCTTCAAAGACGGAGCCTTCAGTCTTCAAAGACTGAAAGCTCCGTCAAGGATCATATCATGTCATGTCATAGTTGCTCCAATATAAAATTCAGCGTTAATTCGTTTAAAATAATCAAAAAATGCAGTTCTAATTTTGAAACCAAAATTCATGAAGCGTTATTGATAAAAAAACATAACCCCAAACTTAACCGACAATTATTTGCTAATGGTTCATCATTTTTATTAAATATATTTTAGATTAGTATTTTGTGTTATTTGGTTTTGATGTATCGGTATTGTTGTTGTTGTCATTATGGCGGTCGCATTTCAAATGAATTCCTTTATGTTGAAAAAACGCGTGTAAAAAAGATGTGACAAATAATTACGTCACTCAAATCATTGACTTCGTCTTTTTAAATTACAGTACATAGTTTTTTTTTTTTTTTTCTTAAATCATTTATTTATCTGAAGAGGGCTGAGGCAAACCGAAAACGTTTATGGTTTTTTCTTTTGTTTATTTTTGTTAAAATTTTTTATTTTTATTTTTTATTTATGATGAATACGTATACATGTAGTTGGTTTCACCTGAAATATATTCAGTTCGATAAGGCAGTTAGAACTGAATATTTCTGAATCAAACTATCATGCAATTAAAATATAATTTATTAAAAAACCTAATAGTCTGTCTCACTCAAGTGTGATCATCATCTTATTCAAATATAATTTAAATTAAACGTACTCCCTGTAAGGTACTTGGACTAAATTACATAAATCTTTAAAAAAAATAGACTGCAAAGGGTTAATTACCATCAATGTTAGCAGGGCAGTGAGGTTTCGCAGTCTTTACAACCAATTCTAAGAGGTCAGATATTGGACGAGGTGGGGTTTGCAAATAGATGGTGTAGCGACTTTTCCAAAACTTATCTTAACTTTTTTTAGATATAAACTAAGCTTTCGATAAAAAGATTTAAAATTCAGTCTACGGTCAATTTTACTGTATAAGGATTTACAGCTATGACATATTAATGTATAATATTAAGTAATTTTTTTCCTGGTTAGTATCAAACAATACAATTATTAACAAACTAATTCAAGCATCAAAAAAAGCAAATTTAAGCTTTTGAGGTAAGAAGTCTTGTACTCCGCGCATCAAATCAAAAAATCCTATTGATTTTGCTAAACAATTTCTACTTCGTTTCTTGAAAAAAAGTACTGTTCATTTTTGGTCTCAAAATTCAAGGAGTGGTAGGTTTTTTTCACATAATACTCCTTGTACATACTATACAATAAAAAATAAAAGTCTTTTCCTCATTAGTGGTAATTTCTATCCTCACCATTTTTACTGTGCAGGCTTCAGTTTCTGTAAAATGTTGAATATGGGTAAGCAATAAACTTGGTTCTCAAGATAAAATTTTATCGAAAAGAACTAAAAATTGATTTTCGTCAAACTATCCGGTTCCGGTAATTTAAGATAGATTGCTTTCCCCACTCCACCCAGGTTATCCTAGCACACAAAAATTAACCTGTTAAGTTTAGTTAATACTTAAGAACATTTAAAAAGTTTTAACGTCATAGAATTAAGAGAAAAAATATTTAAAACTAAAAAACAATAAAAATGACAGCCCGGTAATTTTAGTGTTAATATGTAGCTATACAAGATGAATTATACTCATACTTTCGTAGCAATGCTTTGTGATCGTAGCCATTATTAAAATTGAGTTCGATTTCAGCTGAATTAATTCAATTATATCAGTGAGCTAACTTATGGAAAATTTTATTGATATTTACTAGTTGTGTTCACGGTCAGGCAAAAAAACTCATGCATATGCAAGGCGCTCTAAAAAGCATAATAGGCGTACTCTAATTTGGAAAGTAGGTTTGAAAAAGTTTTCGCCTCATAACCAGAACCACTTTTAATAATCTTGTTTTCGACTTGCAACCCCCCCCCCTTTGACAAATTTCTGCGTACGCCACTGGTCACAACCACCACAACAACACAAGGCTTATTTTGGGCCATGCAACAACAACAGTAGTAATATGCTCTCTGTCAAAACACGCTTGTTTGAAGATTCTTTGGTATAGAAAGCATTAAATTATGTTTGTCGAAAAGCAAAATACCGTAGGTCGTAAATGCTTAATTTAGAGAACCAAAATTTGATCTTTATTACTTTTTGAAAGCAAACTTTTGCGAACAAAAGGAGAAAAAGTTTTATTCTTTTTGGTCTTTCTCTTCATATGGCGTTTCGGCCTGATTGCTGCTTTTGGTTTTAAGGAGGTTGGCTGCCATTACAGGTAAGCAGCGTGACACCATTGAGGAAGTTGTAGTGAAGTGTTTTTCTAAGAGAAAAACAGAAATCACTCTGGTAGACTGAGCATCGAACTCGGGTCAGAGTGCTATCACAGTAAGCTATCCTGGTAATATTCTATAAGCTGAATAATGGTATTAAACTTAAAAGCTTTGATCTGAATTATAAAGCCTTTGGTATCCACGCATATTAAAGCATTTTTTCGAGTAAAGACAATTCAAGTGACACTTAATAATTTTACCGAGTAAAGACAACTCCATTGCTTTTGCCATGCATAGCCACGTCTATCGCTTTAGATGGGCTAAGCATAAAAAGATCTTAACAACGTTTGGGTTGCTTAGCCTAAACCTCGAAATGGGTAGGAACATATTGCCATTTTCGATGCAGTTGCAAAACAAAAAACAGAAAATATTCTACAGACGATAGACTGTCTGTCGTGCTCAACTAAATCGTGTTGATGGACAGATCTTGTTTTAGATCAGTGGTGTTCAACATGGGGCGTGCATCTTACCTGTGGGGCTTATCAAAAATTTTTGTGGGGCATTAAGAATTAAGACATTACAGACTTTGCTAAAGTCTATCCGAAAATGAAGAAATCAGAGACAATTTCAAAGCGATGACTTTTTTTTTAGTCTTTACTAATGTTTTCGGCAAACTGAATTGCCCACAAATATTTTTCGGATGTTATACCTATGAATCACCGAAAGGAGGACATTAGAATTTTAAAAGTGATTAGGTGGAGCATAGCCATAAAAGATTGAGAAACACTATTTTAGATTAAAGTCGAAACAACACGGTTGACAAAAATATGATTAAAAGAGTATTACAAACCAAAAAAACTATTTTTTTATTCGAACAGAAAAAAAACAGAAAAGCTTTTATCAAAACACGCTGTAAAACGCTACAATAAATATGTATTACATCCTTGATAAATTTTCCATCATTTGATAGGCAGTTTGTGCACTACATGCTTCAAAAGTTGATGTTTGGAAAATGTGCTTATCAAAATGAGGAAGCTTTTGAGTCTCATACAAGCCGAGCAAGTTACGACAACAATGGAGGACATGCGCTTTTAGACGAAAGGGAAGGAGTCGATCAAGCTGTGGAATCTGAAGAACGCAGAGAGACGGATGTCAGGTTTCTGACTTTCATATTTTTTGATTTACTTGGTTTTTTAACAAACACTATAAGCACTCAACATAGCCTGTTTTGACTCACGACACAGGAGTAGAGGCATAAAATCGATCAGTGGCTTTTAAATTACTTTTGGATTAGAATTTTTTTTGTCAGTTTTTATTTTCACATCAGGTAAAGGTTCAAATTTTATGACCTTTAATCAAAACCAATCACTTAACCTTTCTGGATTTTTTAATTATTGTTTTTTTTTTACTTAACTTGGGTTTTTTTTATTACTTGCCCCAATTCAAGCAAGATGTTGAGTCTCAAGTTTTTGTTCAATTCTACTTCAGCTATAAAAAAGATAGCTTTTTGGTTGTGTAAATTTTAAGGTAGGCTATTGGTCTAAAATAAAAAATCAACTTTAAAAATAAAGTTAACTTATGTTGCTTTGTTGATATTCGGCAAGTCATTAAAATTGTTTACAGAGCAGCTGGTGATAGCTGGGAGCAGGATGAATATGATCCTGACTATGACGCAAACAATGAAATCATGGTGATGCTTTTGCAAGATCATCCGGACGATTCAGATGAGATAAACACTCCATTGAGATCTGATAACGATGAAGAATCTATACTGCAAGAACTAGTGATGGTAGACTAAAAAAAGTTTTCTATTTTGACTAAATAATTTATAGAACTATATCAGAAGGGTTGCATCGTACGCCTACATACATTTATAAGATAATTCTTTTTTCTTTTCGGAGTTCATTAATTAAATATTTACTTGTACAATTTTTTTCAATTGTTATAACCGTTTTATCAATCACATTACAATCGCGACGGTGCCTTTTTACCTAAACAAAAAAAAGAAAAGTGAAACGAGTGTTTGCAATAACGATAAACCGCTGCCATTCTGTCCTATGCCAACCAACTTTGGAATTAAACGAAGTAGATCGCTGAGCTTGGTTACCAACTTTAGGAATCGCTCAGAAAACTGTTTAACACAAGAATGCCCAAGGTAGTCAATTCGACAAGTTGAGGGTGTTAAATTTTGCATATTTTTTTGCTATTGTTTCAAGGCGCGTGTTCTGGTGTGACTTTTAAGGAATCTGTGAGCTTAATCGGATTATGAATTGACACTTCGAAATTCCTTTGTTGGAGAGCCATGAAACCCAGACATTTTTCAATGCCCAATGTAGTCATTTTGCCTACCTGTTGAATTTTCTTTGTGATAGCCATGGCTATCATTTTTTTTATTTGAGTTTTCATTTTTTCAGTTAGCTTTCCGAAGTAGCCCACCGGTTATTATTTTTTATCCATTTAGGTAGCTTTAAAAAGCGTGCTTATTCCTCGAAGACTTTTCATCTGACACTCATCGGGAGGAATCGTCGGAATGAACTGGGAGCGATCCGATCGTGCTTATATAGAAACGGAGAAGGAGTCAGATTGCTTAAAAATGGCTTAGCCAATCAGGAATAGAAAATAAAAGAAAACGAGACGGCGACTGATTGGTCAAGGCAGGCATCCAATCAGAAGCAAAAGAAAAAGAGCGTTAATGAATGAGTTTTAGACTGTAAAGAATTATTCCTTGTGTCGACATAAATTAGGTTAAAAAGATTTGATAAAAGTAGCTTCAAGAGCGGAAAGGTAAAAAGAAATACGCCCTTGGGCAAGGATAGAGAATTTGGTGTAACTTTATTGGCTGGCACAGGAAGGGTTTTCCAAAAGATACTGTCCGATAGCAGAGTCATGGGCGTTAACCTGTCTTAACTTATCAGATACACTCTCGTTTTCTTTTCTATTTCTAATCGGTCGTTTTTTATAACGAATCAGACTGCTTCTTTGTTCCTATATAACCACGATCGGATCGCTCTCAGTTCATTCTGACGATTCCTCCCGATAAGTGTCAGACTGATAGTTCACAAAGTGAACTTCCTTCTACAAACGTTGATGATGTTGTTGAAATTAGAGATGTAATATTAACTGCTCTAAATGGAACGGAGTGGCCTCAAATAACTACCGGTGACTATTTTGCTAAAAGACTTTTACAACAGAACATCTTGATAGAAGTTTCTGGGCCTACACCTTATGCATGCAGAAATGTGTTTGCTGGAAGTTCTGCAAGTGCATGGCGTCTTCTTATTTATAGCTTTATTCTCAAACACATTACAAAATGCACAATTACAGAAGTCCACCGCCAACTACAAAATAAGGCTTTTGCTCTTACTGTTGAAGAATTGGAAGCTTTCATTGCTGTCATCTATGCCCGGGGAGTTACAGGAAAAAGTAATTTATCTTTTCATAATATCTGGACTGAAGGATGGGGCGTACCATCGTGGAAAAGGGCTATGTCTATATAGAAACCGATTCTGTGAAATTCTCCGCTCCTCCATTTTGACATAAAATCAAATCGTTCACAAAGGCTAAAGTACAGACCGAAAAGTTTGCTCTATTTTGTGAAGTTTGGAAACGCTTTGCCTATAACTGCTATACGTCATATAAACCAAGAGCTTTTATCACAATCAACGAGCAGCTTTTTCCTAGCAAGGCCAAATGCCCTTTCACCCAATTTATGTCATCAAAGCCATACAAATTTGGGAAAAAGTATTGGTTAGCTGTAGACAAGGAAAGCAAATACTTGATAAACGGTTTTTCTCATATCGAAAAAGATGAAACACGCCCTGTAAATGAGCGTGCGTCTGATCGTATTGTGATGTACCTTTTGCGCCCTTATCTGAACAAAAGAAGAAACGTAACCATCGATATATACTTTACTTCTATAAGGTTAGCCACTCAACTGAAAAAAAGCAAACGGGTCTTCTGGGAACAGTAAACAAAGTCAGGCGAGAAGTGCCATTATCTTTGAGAAAGATGAAAGAAGAGTTTTATTTTTGCAAGCTTTATAAATCTGGAAATATCACCCTAACACAAACGTGTGTTGATACTTAGTACAATGCACAAGGACATCACAGTAGCTGATAATGCAAAGAAAACACTGGAAACAGTTTCTTTCTACAATGAAACTAAGTACAGGGTTGATATACTCGACCAAATGAAGAAGAAATGCACTTGCAGAACCGGCACACGTAGGTGGCCAATAGGCTACATAGTTTCCAAAACACATTGGATTTAGCTGCTATCAATGCTTGGGTTCTCTATAAAGAGATTGCCAATGAAAATCTTTCTCGCAAAGATTTTATCTAACCCTAACCCTAACCCTAACCCTAACCCATTGGCAGAGGAGTTGACTTATCCACAAGTGGAGAAGTAAAACGGCATTTCAGGCCAAGCATCATACACCATCAGCATTGAAAACAACGCCCATCCAAAAAAATTCTGTCAGATTTTCTTCAGGAGAAACCGTTCTGTTGGCGTGTGCACTCAATGCAACAACTCGTTATGTGAAACTTGTACTGCACTGTCTGAAAAAGTGCACTGAACAGTCAAAATGAGCTTTATCGACACTTTCGGTTGGGCAGTGTCAGCAAAGAAATATTTTTGCGTGTGTTTATGAGTATGAACATATTGCCAAAAATAAAATTGCAAGACAGAAGCCTGTTAACGTAAAAGATTTCATTCCACAGTGCTATAAGTAGCACTACCATGCAAGTGAAACCTCTATAAATACGTTGACGATCTATTTTCCCTTCACTAGAAAAAGTACTAGTAAACAACGCACTAAATCAGTGATTCTCAATTTGGGGTACGCGAGAGAATTTCATGGGCGTACTTGGATGGCAGTCGAGTTTTTACATATGGCTGTTTTTTACTGTAATATTCTATACTAAAATGCATGCCGATTGAAAACTCGGCGTAAATTTTGCCTGATCTTGTGTTGCTGTGACGCAACAATGTGAAACTCACAGCTTTGCCAGATAAGCTATCCGAGTAGGCTATACTTCAAGTAGCACAAAACAGGGAGTCAAACCGAACCCGAACGGGAGTTTTATAAACCGGTTTTACACCATTTTTTCCGAACCTTAATCGAACCCGAACCGTAATTTTAAAAATCAAAAAGAGCGAACCGGAACTGAACCGAATAATTTGGATAATCGTGAACCTTAACCGAACCCGAATCATTTGAAAAAACCGGTTCGCTCCGTGACGTCACCCGTATCACTTAGCACAGTGTGGTCCAACTACGGGCCCGCGGGCCGCATGCGGTGTGAAGACCTTTTTTTTTTTTTGGAGAACGCTATGATTTTGCGACGAAAATAGGAATTTCGGAGACCGATTCCAAGTGAAGACTTTTTTTTTGGAAAACGCTATATTTAGAGAATACTACAATATTTTCTTAATTATTTTAATATTTTCCTGATGATGCTGCGAACCCAAACCGGAACTTTATAAACCGGTTTTGAGATAATTTTTACAGGATCGAACCTAAACCGGAGGGTTTCAATTGATCTGAATCCTAACCGGAACTGAACCGAAATTTTAAACAGCTGTTGAATCCGAACCTAACCTGAACCGGTAAAATCAAAAGGTTCGACTCCCTGGCACAAAACGAATCGAAACCTCATTAGTTAGGTGTCAAAAAAATTTTTTTTGAAGAAAATATAGAATAGCGATAAAGTTAACTTAATTGATTAATTTTTAAAGAAAATTATTGACTTACTGACGTACTATACAGAAAAAAAACGCAAAGAAAAGAAAGGATGGAATACATTAAATTTTAATTCTTTATTTTAAATTTAAAGCCTAATCAGCTGGTAGTTTATTACTTTATTTGAGGTAGAATTGTTTTTGTAATTTTATTTTTGCCTTAAGTTTTTAAATGCATTTACTTTTTAAAAAATCTAACTCATTGAAACATGTTGATGTGTTTTTCTAGTTATTATTCCAAAATTGTTGTTTAAAGTTTAGTTATGTCTTGACTAGCGAAAAAAAGAAAGTATTATGAAAACTGCATCCAGTATGGATTCACTGCCATTAACAAAAATGGGCGTCAATTTCCACAGTGTGTTTTATGCTGTAAGGTTTTATCCGTTGGGTGCATAAAGCCTTTCTCAAACTCTATCTAAAAGAATGTCATACAAATTACAAAAGTAAGGGTATAGCTTTTTTCAAGCAAAAAGAAGATGAATTAAAGCGAGCACGTCTTGATCTTTCAGGGTATATCAGTCAAAAGAATGAAGCTGGGTTGCGTGGGTCTTACATGCTATCACTGAGAAAAAAAGAAAAAAAATATCACAGCATTGCAGAGAAATTAATCATCTTTTGCTGTAAAGATATAATTTGATGTGTTGGTAGATGTGATGGTGAGAAGGTTGCATTAATACCCCCACTCAAACGATACAGTTCATCGACGAATAGTCTGATGATGTCAAACAACAAGTGATTTTGGAATAAAAGAAGGCACCTTTTGCAAAATTTATTATCCAACTTGATGAGTCGACTGATGTGACTGCTTGTGCTCAACTCCTTGTGTATGTACGATACGTCAGTGGCGAAGATTTTAAGGAAGATTTCTTGTTCTGTCATACCTTAGATTCCACAACAAGAGGCTAAGACATTTTTATTAAGGTCTCAAATTTTTTGCGAGAGAAGGATTGTTCTGGAATAACGTATGTGCATGCACAACTGATGGAGCATCATCAATGCTTGACCGTCGATCAGGGTTTCGAGAAAAAGTAGCAGAGATGAATTCTAAAACAAGGCATCTCCATTGCATACTTTATCGATATGCTCTGACATGTAAAGCTCTACAACTTGGGTTGAGATTAGTACTTGATCATGTTGTGCATGTGATAAATACCATCAAATCAAGTTCCCTAAATACACGGCTATTTTTCCTACTGTACCAGGAATTAGGAAGTGATCATGAAGCGTTAGTGTTTCACACTGAAGTTCGCCGGTTGTCTCGGGGATATGTGATAAGAAGAGTAGAATCATTAAAGGAGGAGTTTTCTGAATTTTTCAAACGTGCTAACAAGACAAGGTCACCTGAGTTCGTTAAGAAACTGTCAGATAGCCAGTGGCTTCAAAAGCTGGCCTACCTCTCTGATATATTCTCGAGGCTTAATTTATTGAACTTGTCTCTCCAAGGCCGTTTTCATACAGTGATTGGTTTCATGGACAAACTAAGAACATTTAACATGAAGCTAAATCTTTAGGAAAAAAAGTTCATAGATGGAAATCTGAGCATGTTTGAAAACCTTGATGAGGCTCTTAATAAAACTAAAACTAAAATCATTGGAAATCTAGAAGTGGCGCAGCATGTGCAAGCCCACCTAGCTTCTTTGCGAAAGAAGTTGCAGTCTTACTTTCCTGAATTAAGTGAAATAGAATCAAAACTGATTCGAAACCCATTTGTTGTGAATGTGCAATCTCTTCCAGATAGCATTCAAAAGGAATTTTTAAATTCGATAAATGACTCTTTTGCAAAAGATGCATTTGAAACACTCACCCTTAACAAATTTTGGACAAAGATGAGTGTGACTTACCCTGTTGTATCTGATATTGTTCTGAACTCTTTGCTTATGTTCCCCAGTACTTACCTGTGCGAGCAAGGATTTTCGACACTGTTAAAAACATGAAAAATAAACATTGATCACGGCTTAATGTGGAGCATGAGCGTGTGGCTGTCTAATACCGCTCCTCGAATTGAGAAAGTTATTTGCAACAAACAGGCACAGCCTTCACACTAATAATTAATCAGTAGCCTACAAAGTGTATGAAATAAATACTTTTGTTTATATTCTTTATAATACTGTATATTAAAAAAGGTAATTAAACTGGTAGTGAAAATATACTCACTTAATTTGGTTTTAGCTTATCGGGGGGACACGTTGATTGTTTTTATGATTCAGGGGTACTAAACGGCAAAAAGGTTGAGAACCACTGCACTAAATATTTGTTTTGTTTTACAAGTCAAAATGGCTATCACTGGGCATTTTAGGCGAATAAAAATTCCGGGCATTCTAGTGTTAAGAGTGTCCTTTATGTTGAGACAACGTTCAGACTCCGTGTCACACTTAATAAATCATAATTTTAATCATAACGATGTAGTGTATCCCCGTTAAAAGCAATTCGTAGTTTTATTATAAGAGAATAAATGCGGCTCTTTGAGCGCTGTTTGCGATATACGTCCAATTTGTTCTATGACTCGATACATGTATCTTTTTCTCTTTTTTTCTCTTTGTATTGACGTAATATGTTTTTGACTAACGTCATTGTACTGGAAGGTTCGCGTATAGGCCACTTGATTCGCGTAACGATCTCTCCAGGGGTTTCTGGTTGAATCTCGAAATTACGAGAAAGTTTACGTCACGTGATTTTGTTTTCTATATAAAGCCGATACGTAGCGAGAAATTATTATTATCGTTGTGAGGTAATTTGAAGCGACTCGAGTGGCGGCTCGAGCGAAGGTGATTTTGTTTGGCCACAGGAGGTGGACCGTCAGATTTTGTGTCGGTGGACAATCGTTGAATTTATTTTGTGCCAGTGGTTGGCAGTTTTGTTCTACAGAGGTAGAATTATTTGTGTTGATTGAGTCGAGTTATAGTGTTGATTTCGCTTTGCAGTTTGGCAAAGCGTGGAATAGAAGTTTTGTCGGACGTGATATTTTTGTAATACATCTGTTTTTATTAGAGACAAGGGTCTCTGTTTGTTGTGAAAAGAGTCTTCAACGAAATCAATCCGAGCTTTCGTTAACCAACTGTATAAACCGTCAGGCTCATAGCAAAACTACTTCTTGAGCCGGAATAAAATAAAATTTAGACACAGCTTTCTTTCAGCGCAGGTATTCGGGTTACCTAGCTCAACTGGTCCTTTGGGATTCCCGAGCAAAGTTTGTGACACTCCGGTTGTAGTGTTGATGCAAAGTCATTGCACAGAACTGGTATGCTGTGCTTTTGCACTCATATTTACTGCGCATGCTCTTAGCGAGGCCCAGCACGTGATTGTCTCAGGATGTCAAAATTATAGTTAAAGGAGAAGATTTGTCTATTCCTGCTTTAATCTAAATTTTTGCGGTTTAAAATAACCTCCGCCTTTGATAGCTGGTAATCTTTGACTTATATCGCATTCTAATCTACATTGTCAATCAGGTGCGTTGTAACATACGTGCCAAAGTGAGAGAGATATGGATACAATTTTCTTCTTGCTTCAGAGACAGTAGTTTCCTGACCAAGGTATCTCACAAATGGGATTAGGTTCAAAACGGAACACAAATCCTGTACATCATTTCATCTCGATTTAATTTTCATATTTTGCTCAAAAACTTATCGGGTTGAAAAGCATCAAAACTTATGCTAAAAATTATATAATTGTTGCAGAGTTTACTTGAAATAGCTTCATGAAAGCTTTGTCAGTTATCTAATTTTTTTTTTCAGTAAACATTTAAATTTTAAAAAATAAATATTTTTAAAATTTTTATTTTCGCTAGACTCATCCTGAAGACGAAGCGCAGTTGGTGGAGATTGAAAGCTCGCCAGATGTTGGCTGTAACCAAGTACAACTGTTATATGTTTCCTGTTTTTGTGGTTAACAAAATAGTTGATTAGTTTCTGGTTAGTGGTTAACAGAAAAGCATTTAAAACTTACCCACCCAATAGTATCAATTTTTTTACACAATCCAAAATGTTAATGCTGCGAGGACGTGTGTCCTTATAAAAACACTTTAAGGAAACTTTTTCTTATTCTCAGTCTTAGCAAGCTCTAATTTTGCATTGGACAGCGAATATCTTGGCATCTTCAAAAGGAGGTCGTTTTAATTGCTTAACGGTTGCTTTTTGCTTAGTGGTTCTCAACCGGGATATCGCATATTTTTGCACATATTCACTAGGCATTTTTCATTATATGATAAACTGGCTTTTTTTTTATAACTGTGCAATATATATCTATTTTGTGTTTTTTTGAAATTGTTTGCAATGTTTTTTTCTATCTTTTTTTTTTTACTTTCATCTCTGTATCCTACTCTTTACTTGCAGGAAAACATCGGAGACGCTATACTTAGTGCAGGGGTTTTTAACCGGGGGTAAATTTTACCTACTAAAGGGGTAAATTTACTGAATTATAAACTAAAGCAAACTTTAATTTTCCGTATTAAAAAAGTGATAGTTTTGCACTGGATTATAATTCAAATATATAACTTCAATTTATCACTACGCAAGTGTACTAACATTTTCATTTCAGCAGTGTAAGTAAATACAGGCTAAAGTTAAACAATCTGCAGTTATTATGTCGAAGAAACAAACATATTTAGAATCATATGTTGACTTTGGGTTCGACTTCATTGCGACAGATAATGTTCAAAAACCACAGTGTATCTTTTGCTCCAAAGTGCTTGGTAATGGTTCTATGAAGCCGTCAATTTTAAAAGCTCATTTTACTTCATGCCATTCCAATCATGTACATGACGACCATAAGTCTTTGCTGGCCAAACGTGCTCGATTTCGTGCTGCAGGAACACTACCTAAATTAGGATTCTGTTCCGAAGATATAGCAGGATTGGATGCATCATATCGTGTTGCTTACAGAATAGCAAAGGAAAAGAAGCCACATACAATTGGTGAACGACTTATCAAACCGTGCGCTATGGACATGGTTGAACTTGTTTCTGGAGTAGAACAAAAAAGAAAACTTGAGAAAATTGCTTTGTCAAACGATACAGTACGCTGTCGTATAAGTGACATGTCACAGGATATTTTAAATCAGGTAGCAGACGAAATTCTAGCTAGTAAGGCAAAAATTAGTATTCAGCTAGATGAGTCGACTGATGTGTCGAACTGTGCATATTTGTTGGTGTACTGTCGATATGTACATGCTGGGGAGTTGAAAGAGGAGTTTTTGATATGCGAAAGTTTAGAGACAACTACCAAAGCGGTTAATGTCCTGGAAAAAATGGATCATTTCTTTCAACAAAATATTATATCCTGGAATCATGTGGGTGCAATTTGCACAGACGGTGCCCCTTCTATGCTCGGTGCTAAGTCGAGCTTTACAATTTTGGTGAAAAAACGCGCACCGCATATCATATCTATTCATTGTGCTCTTCATCGACATGCACTGGCAAGTAAAACCCTTCCAGAATACTTGAAAGCTGTATTGAAGCATGTGATTGAATGTATGAATTTTATCAGGGCTCGTGCTCTTAATCATCGACTTTTCAAAGTGCTTTGTGATCAGATGGGTTCAGAACACACTGTTCTCCTTTATCACACCGACGTTCGGTGGCTCTCTAGGGGTCTTGTTGTGTCTCGAGTTTTCGAACTATGTGGTGAAATCGAGACTTTTCTTCGATAACACAAATCCCCGTTGAGTAAGCACTTTGACGACAACAAATTTATTGGAGCATTGGCGTACTTGACAGACATTTTTTCAAGTTTGAACCAGCTCAATATGCAGATGCAAGGAAAAAGTATTACCATTGTAGATGCACGTGATAAAATTCAAGGCTTTTAGAAAAAATTAGATCTGTGGAGTAGAAGAATTCAAAAAGGAATTTACGCGAATTTTCAACATATGATGATTGGAAAGTCAATAGAAATCGCAACGAGATTTTTGACCTCGAAGTCGAGATATGCCAGCACCTCGCCGCCTTAAAAAACAACTTTGACGGTTACTTTGAAGATGCAATTTCTAACAGTACTGCTCTTTGGATAACTCATCCTTTCGAAGCGAAGTTAGAAAGTATTGATGACGATGATCCTTGTAAGGACGAGCTGATTGATCTTCAATGTTCGACGACGCTTCACTCCAAATTTATTTCGTGCAATGGTGACTTTTCCAAGTTTTGGTGTGAATTAGTCGAAGAGTTTCCTATGCTGACTAAGCATGCGTTGGAAGTTATTGTACCTTTTATAACTACTTATCTATGTGAAGCAGGGTTCTCTTCACTGTTCACTATTAAAACAAAACATCGATCTCGCTTAATTCCCAAAGACGACATGCGAGTGGCTCTTTCAACGACTGCTCCAAGAATCTCAGAAATTGTTCGTGGAAAACAAGCACAAAAGTCTCACTGATTGACTGTTGAAATTGTGTGTCAGTTAGTATTAAAAGAAAATTCTTACATTCTTGTGTGCTTTATCATAGTTATCCGGGACATTTGAGTAGACATTATTTTTCACAGGACCCCGTCAAGAACGATTGTGTCTTCCACAACTAAAAAAACTTTTTTGATATGTGTTCTGGTAAACAAAACAAAAAAGGATGTTTTACTTTTCTTCACAAGATACTTCCAAGAAGATGGGGGTAAATTATACTTTTTTCATTCGGCAAGGGATAAACGAGACAAAAAAGGTTAAGAACCCCTGACTTAGGGCAATTGTCAAGCGATTAGCCCGACTTGCTTCCGGAAATACCAAGATATATTTAATTTTGTTTACGTGCTTGTAACATTTATTTTCCAATGTTACACTTTACAAGTTTTTAACGTTTAGTTTCAAGCTAATGTTTTGGTGATTTAAATTTAACATTGTGCTATAAACTGCATTCCTTGCTGATGGTCGCACGGTCGCCAGTGGGTGCCCCAAAATCTATTTGTCCTGCAAATCAAGAGGATAAATAGATTAAGTAAAATGACTAAAAGCTTGCATGCTTAAAATAAAAATAAAAAATATGACTAGGTTATGCCAAAGGATAAACTTCAGGAAGTTTTTTTTAAACAAATGAGCTTTAAATGGGCTTACTTAATTTCTGGATTAATGGGTTAAATGGGCTTACTTACCAGTTGACACGTGCGGATTGATTAGAATTTAAACCTTTTTAATATAATCTCTAGCTACTGAGCAAGGGCCCATAGATCTACGTCATTCATTTTAATCCAACAACATTGGATAATATTAAAATGGAAGGTAGGGAACAAATAAAAAAAGTTACGTTTTTAAAATTGCTTTTTTAATTTGAGACCAACGAAGCTCGTATTTTGACAAACAGAAAATAGGTTTACTTCATCTACAATAAAAACCTACCAGACGACAGAAATTTAACTCAAACAAAACAACACTAACATTTTAAAAAATCTCTGGTTTTTATCCTGTTCGTCCCGTGTATGGGCAAAAATTAGTTTATTTTAAATATTCAATCATTTAATTTAACACCAACCCCAACATTACTCGCGACTACCATAATGTTCCTATCAAATTGGGAAAATTGTTTTTTACTTCATCTGTCAACACAGAAAAAAACAAGTCAGAAGAAAACAAACAGTCCAACTATTTTCTGGCACTCTTGCCCCTGAAAAATAAGTTACACAGCCTTTTTATTGTAGGTAAGACAAATTATATCTAAATATTCTCATAAAAAAGCTTATGGTCACGAGAGAATTAAATTCAAATTTTGGAGAAGAATAAATTCAAATTTTGGTACAGAGACCAAATAATAAATTCAAATTTTTGTTAGAAACACTACTTATAACTTCAAATTTGTTGATGAGAGAAAGAGATTAAATTCTTGTTAATGAAGGAAAGACTCAATCCGCTCCCCGCCGAAAGGTGCCGGCGTGTCCAACGATGAAAACGGAATTAAATAACTAGAACCGTCCTTGAAATGCTGAGCTTGTCTAAATAAGGTCAGCGAAATCTCTCCAAGTTACAACTACCCTTATTTAAATATGCGTAACTCTATGACGCCCAGTACAGAAAATTATAGTTGCACGAGAGGAGTTTATTTTTTTATCTGCGGTTTGCACACACGCAGTCAACACTATACAGCAAAAATTAATAATACAATGGTCACGTGACCATTCAACAAACACAGTCACCGTTCTCTGAGCCAAATTCTAAGTTACTGTTTCATAAGAAAATGAGAAAAACAGAACATTGTGCACTGAAGTTGACTATTTTTATTATTGAGCACAAGCTTTCGTGGGCTACTGCCCACTTCGTCAGGTGCAATGGAATGAAAATGCAATCAAAACAAGTTTTACACAACGGCATTAAACGTAACAAACAGACATATGTGACGTAATGAAATATGAAAATATCGGTAAAAAAGACTAAGTTTGAGAAAATATGGCAGTACGGTAAATTACAGCAATTTAAGCAAAAAACAAATGCGAGAAAATGGCATGCAAGTATAAAAAGATGCGAAATGGAGAAAGAAGTGAAAAACATAAATGACCCTCAAGTTTACAAGAATAAAAATAAATATTACACGTAGTTAGACATAAATGAATAATCTTTATTTAAACCTTGGTTAACACAATCGAGTTTGAAAATAATTTTTTGTTCTTCCACTTCCCGTTGTTGCTTTGTTTTGCCTTTAACTTTCTTGATTACTGCTAATTTGAGATTGTCCAAACTATGGTCGAGTTTATTGAAATGTTCGGCTACTGGTTTGTTTCTATTGTGTTTAATGTTGCTCCTGTGTCCGTTCATCCGTTGTCTGATTGAGTTGCTTGTTTCTCCAATATAGATTGCTTTAGGGCAAAGATTGCATGAAATTGCATATATGATATTTGATGAATTGCAGCTAAAACTTACGGAGATTTTTATAGGGACTCCGTTAGGACCCGTTATTGTAGGATTAGTGTTTATGTTGGGGCAGAGATGGCATTTAGGAGAATTGCAGGGAAAGGTGCCCGTGATGAAACGTTCATTTGGTAAGGAGGCAGATGTAAGTAGAAGTTTGAGGTTAGGGGGTTGACGATATGATATAAGTGGTGGTGCAGGGAAGATTTGGTTAAGATATGGGTCTTTGTTTAGTAAAGGTTGCAAATTTTTGACGATTTTGTTGATAGGTCTAAGATAGGGGTGGTAAGTAAGGACTAGGGGTGTGCGATAAGATTCTAGTTTGGTTTGGTATTTGAGAAGGGCTTCTCGGGGAATGGACATGGCCTTAATGATTTGGTTTTTGATAGTTTTGGGTTTGTATCCAAGTGCGGTAAACGCATTTTTTAATGAAGTCAATTGTAAATTTAATTCTTCTTTATCAGAACAGATACGCTTGTAGCGTAGAGCTTGGCTAAAAATTATGGAGGCGAAGATGTGTGGGGGATGGGAGCTGGTGGGGTGTAAATAGGTTTGGGAATGGGTGGGTTTTTTATATAATGAAGTTTGGAGTGTGTTATTTTTTAGTCGTCATCATGCAATCCATTGAATTTATTTTAAAACATAACTATTTCAACTTTGGAAACCAACAATTTTTACAAGTTAAAGGTACCGCAATGGGAACAAAAATGGCTCCTCAGTATGCTAATATCTTCATGGCCAACCTGGAAGAAAACTTTTTACAAAATACCCATAATAAACCATTAATATACCTCAGATACATTGATGACATCTTTCTGTTATGGACACACGGAGAGGAAAAACTATTGCAATTTTACAAAGATTTCAACTCAGAGGACCCGGACATTCACGTTACAATGAACCACTCGACCGAAGAAGTTAATTTTCTGGACACCACTATTAGACTAAAAAATAACACACTCCAAACTTCATTATATAAAAAACCCACCCATTCCCAAACCTATTTACACCCCACCAGCTCCCATCCCCCACACATCTTCGCCTCCATAATTTTTAGC